>CM038671.1:761449483-762049483 GCA_021605145.1 Aegilops bicornis | reverse complement strand
AAAGCACATACCTTGATAAAGTTTTGAAAAAGTTCAAAATGGATCAGGCAAAGAAAGGATTTTTACTGTGTTACAAGGTGTGAAATTGAGTCGACTCAATGCCCGACCACAGCAGAAGATAGAGAGAAAATGAAAGATGTTCCTATGCTTCAGCCATAGGCTCTATCATGTATGCAATGCTGTGTACCAGACTGACGTATGCTTAGCAATAAGCTTGGCAGGAAGGTACCAAAGTAATCCAGAGTGGATCATCGGGCAGCGGTCAAGAACATCCCGAAATACGAAAAGGACTAAGGATATGTTTCTCGTATATGGAGGTGACAAAGAGCTAATCGTAAATGGTTACGTCGATGCAAGCTTTGACACCGATCCGGACGATTCTAAATCGCAAACCGGATACCTGCTTTTATTAAACGGTGGAGCTGTCGGTTGGTGCAGTTCTAAACAAAGCGCCGTGGCGGGATCTACATGTGAAGCGGAGTACATAGCTGCTTGAAGCGTAAAATGAAGGAGTCTGGATGAAAGAGTTCATTTCCGATCTAGGTGTCATACCTAGTGCATCGGGACCAATGAAGATCTTCCGTGACAATATCGGTGCATTTGCCTTGGCAAAGGAATCCAGATTTCACAAGAGGACCAAGCATATCAAGAGACGCTTCAATTCCATCCGGGACCAAGTCCATGTGGGAGACATAGAGATTTGCAAGATACATACGGATCTGAATGTTGCAGACCCATTGACTAAGCCTCTTCCACGAGCAAAACATGATCAACACCAAGACTCCATGGGTGTTAGAATCATTCTTGTGTAATCTACATTATTGACTCTAGTGCAAGTGGGAGATCAAGGAAATATGCCCTAGAGGCAATAATAAAGTTATTATTTATTTCCTCATATCATGATAAATGTTTATTATTCATGCTAGAATTGTATTAACCGGAAACATGATACATGTGTGAATACATAGACAAACATATAGTCACTAGTATGCCTCTACTTGACTAGCTCATTAATCAAAGATGGTTATGTTTCCTAACCATAGACATGTGTTGTTATTTGATTAATGGGATCACATCATTAGGAGAATGATGTGATTGACATGACCCATTCCGTTAGCCTAGCACTTGATCGTTCAGTATATTGCTATTGCTTTCTTCATGACTTATACATGTTCCGGTAACTATGAGATTATGCAACTCCGTTTACGGAGGAACACTTTGGTACTACCAAACGTCACAACGAATCGGGTGATTATAAAGGAGTACTACAGGTGTCTCCAAAGGTACATGTTGGGTTGGCGTATTTCGAGATTAGGTTTTGTCACTCCGATTGCTCGGAGAGGTATCTCTAGGCCTTCTCGGTAATACACATCACATAAGCCTTGCAAGCATTGCAACTAATAAGTTAGTTGCAAGATGATGTATTACGGAACGAGTAAAGAGACTTGCCGGTAACGAGATTGAACTAGGTATTCGATACCTAAGATCGAATCTCGGGCAAGTAACATACCGATGACAAAGGGAACAACATATGTCGTTATGCGGTTTGACCGATAAAGATCTTCGTAGAATATGTAGGAACCAATATGGGCATCTAGGTTCCGCTATTGGTTATTGACCGAGAATAGTTCTAGGTCATGTCTACATAGTTCTCGAACCCGTAGGGTCCGCACGCTTAACGTTACGATGACAGTTTTATTATGAGTTTATAAGTTTTGATGTACCGAAGTTTGTTCGGAGTCCCGGATGTGATCACGGACATGACGAGGAGTCTTGAAATGGTCGAGACATAAAGATTGATATATTGGAAGCCTATATTTGGATATCGGAATGGTTCCGGGTGAAATCAGGATTTTACCGGAACACCGGGGGGTTACCGGAACCCTCCCGGGGGATAATGGGCCTTAGTGGGCCATGAGGGAAAAGAGGAGGGCCCGCCAGGGCAGGCCGCGCGGCCCCTCCCCCCTAGTATGAATAGGACAAGGAGAGGGGGGCGGCGCCCCCTTCCTCTTTCCCCTCCCCCCTTTCCTTCTCCAACAAGGCAAGAGGGGGGAGTCCTACTCCCGGTGGGAGTAGGACTCCTCCAGGCGCACCCCTTGGGGGCCGGCCGCACCTCCCCCTCCCTCCTTTATATACGGGGGCAGGGGGCACCCCAGAACACACAAGTTGATCTACGGATCGTTCCTTAGCCGTGTGCGGTGCCCCCCTCCACCATATTCCACCTCGGTCATATCATCGCAGAGTTTAGGCGAAGCCTCGCGCGGTAGAGCATCATCATCATCACCACACCGTCGGTTGATGGAACTCATCCCCGACGCTTTCTGGATCGGAGCCGGGGATCGCCATCGAGCTGAACGTGTGCTGAACTTCGGCGGTGCCGCACGTTCGATACTTGGATCGGTCGGATCGTGAAGACGTACGACTACATCAACCGCGTTGTCATAACGCTTCCGCTTACGGTCTACGAGGGTACGTGGACAATACTCTCCCCTCTCGTTGCTATGCCATCACCATGATCTTGCGTGTGCGTAGGAAATTTTTTGAAATAACTACGTTCCCCAACAGAAAAGGCATGGGTTTCTGAACCCATTGTCGGTGTCAAAACCGGCGGATTTCGGGTAGGGGGTCCCGAACTGTGCATCTAGGCGGATGGTAATAGGAGACAAGGGACACGATGTTTTTACCCAGGTTCGGGCCCTCTCGATGGAGGGAAAACCCTACTCCTGCTTGATTGATACTGATGATATGGGTAGTACAAGATTAGATCTACCACGAGATCAAAGAGGCTAAACGCTAGAAGCTAGCCTATGGTATGATTGTTGTATATTGTATCTCTGTCGACTAGCCTGGCCCTGGTTTATATAATGCACCAGAGGCCTAGGATAACAAGAGTCCTAGCCGAATACGCCGGTGGGGGAGGAGTCCTTGTCTTGATCACCAAGTCTTGTGGAATCTTCCTTGTATGCGGCACCTGTCCGGACTGGCCCATGAGTATGCGGCCCTGGGGGTCCTCGGCCCAATCTAACCGATTGGGGGACGACGTGGTGAGTACCCCTAGTCCAGACACCGTCAAGAGCCCCTGAACCGGTCTTCAAGTTAGGGACGCCTCGATTCTTCCGAACTGTTCTTCATCTTCGGTTGCCGTTCTTGAAAACTGGTTCAACAAATCTTCTCATCTTCGATCTTGAGGATCGCCGAAATGCATTCGACGAGTTTACACGTCGGGTATCCGAGGAGCCCCTTTAAATTTCCGGCCTTTATCAGTGCCTTGTTATTTTTATGCCACACCTCGGGTTTGAAGTTGTTCCCGGGCGGCAGCGTCCTCTTGCGTCCGAGCTCCAACGCCGGACTGCATTCGAGGTGTCTTTTGCAGCCGAGCACCAATGCCGGACTACTTCCCAGCTCTAACGCCGGACTATGTATCCGAGCTCCAACGCTGGACTGTATCCGAGCTCCAACGCCGGACTATGTATCCGAGCTCCAACGCCGGACTATGTATCCGAGCTCCAACGCCGGACTGTATCCGAGGTGTCGTAAATCACCTTGATTCAAAGAAGTTTGAAGGAGTTTAGCCGAGCTTAATGCCGGAAATGCCCTCTATGGAGCCAGCCACTAGCGCCTGAGCTTTATGCCGGACTGCTTCCGAGGTGGTGCACCACCCCGAATGTGGGCCGATTTTTGTCAATATTTTTGATTGGTGCAATTTATTCTCTGCCGAGATACATAGCCAATAGCCCTCAAGGTGGGTATCGGTCTAAAACCCGAGATGCACATGAAGGATGACATAAGACCGCTGATCCCCATAGCCGCTGAGACTCAGGTTGATTTGCAAAATCGGTCTGAGGATCAAGTCCTAGCTCGGCAGGATACTTCACGACACAAAAGGCGGCGTGCTCAGTCCTCAAGACTCAGGTTGGGTGCGGCCGACCAACCTGAGGATCAAAATCTCCTCGGAGACTGTATTACACTTAAAATTTTCTGCATTGGACATGCAATGCAGTAGCCCCCGAGACACTGGTCGGGTGGCAACGCGAGATCAGGGGATCGATGTGCCCCTTTAATATTTGTA
The DNA here is from genome assembly GCA_021605145.1 of Aegilops bicornis. NCBI lineage: Eukaryota > Viridiplantae > Streptophyta > Magnoliopsida > Poales > Poaceae > Aegilops > Aegilops bicornis. Next base: position 762,045,414 of record CM038671.1, on the reverse strand, counting down.
AATAATAAGCCCGAAGCCCAGTAGCCCCCAAGCCTTAATGCGGGCACGGGAGGCCGAATTAAGGATCAATATCCATAATAAAATCACAAATTATGTGTAATGACTCTATGTATCCAAGTACCTTATGTCATTAATGCTCGGATCCGCATTGTACAAAACTTTGTTGACCGACCATCAGCTTCCACCTCCTCGGCCAATAGCCGAGGAGTGTTTGTCCTACTTTATAAAGCCTTTATGAGGGCAAATATTTACGACAAACAAGGCAATCTAGCCATACGGTTTTATAAACAAAGGTACGCAGAGAGATATGTTATATTACTGTTTAACAGAAGAAATGTCTTCCAAAGAAAATAGTCCCGCTATCGGTTCCTTTCTTTGGGTTGTCATGCTAAGCATGATCATGAAACCTCAGCTCAATGTAAGAGCACAATATTGAGGATTTAGTTTGGGAAGCCAGTTACTAGCCCCGGTAGTGTTCGTGACGATCGAGGTCAAGCCGGAAACACTTGACCAATGTTATGAATGGCCCGTCATTTAATATAGTCATCGGATCGCTGACCAGTTTACACCTATTGTGACAGTCAGTTTTCGGCTTTCTCCACTGAGGTGCTTGACCATGCGAGCTGGAAGCACAATCGCAGTGGTTCTCCCTTTGCAGACCTAACCGAATAAAGCGGAACGTACGAGGCAAGCGCGGGAGCCGGGCAACCCAACTATTGACCGAAGACACAATTCGAAACTGATGCATACTCCATCCGTTCCTTTATATAAGGTGTATTTGTTTTTTGATAAAATTTCAGAATGTAAGGTGCATTTCTTCTAACTCCTCATAATTCCCTCGTTAGCCCTCCAGAAAAAGGAAAGTATCTCTCTCCTGATTGCATGTATCTCTCCTTGTAGCAAAATAAGGAAACTATCTCGCTGTCGATTGCATGTATCTCTTACTTTCTTGGAGTAACCGATTTACTTGCCACTAACAAACAAATTTGCCAAGGGTAATTTCGTCCTAACATGTCTATAATAATGTGTCTTGATCACCGTGCCGAAAATAATACACCTTACATAAAGGAACGGAGGGAGTATATAGCAATATCCGAGAATGTTTTTGCCGAATCTCTGAAGGTGTCCGGCGTTGCACTGCGAGACTTGTGCTGAAAACACACAAATAGTTTAAAAGTGCCAAAAGCTTGGAAAACCAAAAAACGTCAGTAAAAATATGACGTCCGAACAAGATAAAGTGTTCGGTGCCAATCCGAAAATTGGACTTTAGAAAAAAAAGTGCTTCTGCCGTGCTTTAACTTTGCAACGACTAAGAAGAAAAACACTTAGTATAAAACGGCTCAAATAAACATAAGAGCCCCCAAGTGACTTGGGTAAAAGTTGACTATATAATGTAAGGTGACATGTAAAATGCCTTCTAGCCGGATTGTAGATCGTTTGTCGAAGCGGACCTTTTCGCTTCAACCTCTGGACCCAATAGTCCAGAGTGTGTCCGAATACCCTCGCGTTATAAAAACCGGGCATGCGTGGAGACCAGGCGTAGGGGTCATTAGTGCTTTATCGGACAAGTGCCCAACTAGTTATGTTATATTACATGGTTAGTAAGAAACATCTTCCAGGAGAATAGTTCCGTTAGGGGTTCCTTTCTCGGGAGGCATGCCCTAAAGTGCATGTCCGGACTGCGAAAAGAGCAGAAAAACATCTGGGGCAGGTAAATAAATAGGTAAGAAATCATCTTTTAGTTCACCGACCGAGTATTCCCTTAAGAACGCTAGCTTTCGGCTTCACCCAGTCTGAGGTACACATCCGGCTGACCCGGCAGTAACAATCGCAGAGGTGCTTCCTTTACCACCTAGCCGAACAATCGGGAACGTAGGGGTAAGCACAGGAGCCAGGCAACCCAGCTTGGCCAAAACTTAAGTCATATCGATGCATATAATGGTGAATAAAAGGTACATGCGGAAGTGTGACACATGTGTTGGGCATAAAGCCCGCATTAATAAGCTTCTGTTAAATAAGCCCCCAGGTATAATGAGCGCGGGTAGCGCGTCAAGTATGTGCGAACAAAGTTTGGTCAAGGAAAATTTTTACAAGCAACTTTTTTTTTCCAAAAAAGTATAATGCTTGGTCGAACCGAACACAAGTTAGAAATTTAAAACTTTGAGCATGAAGGCAACTTAGCTGGTTAATGTGTTCGGTATTGACGACGCGGTCCGAGCTTGATGCGGGACAAGGTTCCATCCCCAAGCCGGTCCCGAGGTGGCGGAGCAAAGAGCTCGGCACCAAGTGGTGACATAGCACGGTCAATGCAGGACGGCAGAGTGATGCCAAGTCCACGGCATGGGGTAATGAAGTGTTGACGAAGCCCCCCGTCCAGCCGAGGTGACGCCAAAGGATATAGTCCGGCTGGATCATTTTCCTGTGCACAAAAAATAGTGCAAACCAGAGATAATAGTAATAAAAAAATCGTTGCATGATAAATAATTTATGCAAAGTGAGTAATAAAAGAAATATGGCCTGGCGCCAAAGTCAATGTCTGGTGCAACGAGGAGGGCATGACAAGGCCTGAATTCACATGTCGGTTCGAGTTCCGGATGCGGCGTTCGCCGGACTATGTACGGAAACTGACCGAACCACCATGCAACCGTCGTTAATGCGGCCACCATTTGATAGACCTGCGTGCATATGATGGACAAACCAGAGTAATAATTCGTTGGGAAAAATGAACCCAAACAAGCAAAAAATACTAGGATTAATAGCACCTGATTTATTTGTTGTAGCAATCTGAAGAAAGGTGATTCCCAGAATCGGGACTCGATCCGCGCACCCATTGCACGATGGGCGATAAAACGACAAAGATGGTATCTTGGCAAGGTTGGCTCGCCGAGGCAAAGCCCTCGCCCAGCTAACGTGACGGAGCTGGTCGGCTAGTGACGCCGAAGTGTCCGGAGTAGGTTGATGAAGAGATGATGAAGCCCCCGGTCCAGCTAATGTGATGAAGCCTCGGTGTCAGCCGATGAGTCGAAGTAGGTTGGCGTGATAGACACCAGCTTGAAAAAGCAACAATGCGGCCCTGCCGATGCAGGTCGTGACGTGGTCGATGCCGGCTTGATGAAGTGACCGTGCGGCGATGCAGGTGTGCCCGCTCCGTGCAATCCATGTGGCGGCGATGTTGGTGATGATTTATCCTTCGCGATGCCGGACTCTTGTTCAGCTTGCCGAGATGATGATCCGAAGAAGTTGAGCTCGGCTCGATAAAGTGACGACGTGTAGCGTAGGTCGGCAGCCGTGGAGCAATATTGCCGGACTGGTTTGACACCAGCATGATATTGAAGATCATGTTCAAAAGATTTTAAAGTTAGTGGGATGTGTTCGGAAACGAAACACAATACACCATACAAAACTTCCTTCAAAAAGGATGTCCGAAATCCCGTTCATAAAAAAGACGAACTCGGGTCGGATTCGTTTTCGCGCAAAAAACAGATCAGAAAAGTGATGCACTAATCGGAAGGTTCCCGGAGTTTGGACGGTCGGATCGAGCTGAAATTTTGAGGGATGGTAGATATAGAAATTCCACAGCCGATCAATGGTTGGATCTTCCAAAGGAAGTCCGAGCTAGAAGCTGGACACCACGCCCTAAACTCGTCCGGATTCTCGTCCGGATTCAATGCGGCTCCGGTATATCGGAGATTGCCAGAGATTCCTCCATCGGAACTCGAAGAAATTTTCCAGGGTTGTTGTAGACTCAATTCCGCACTATTTCATCGAAGGAATCGTCGAACCGACGCTCGAGGAGGCGGTGATGGCGGATACAAGTTCGCTGTCCAGGAAAACAGCACGGTCGCCCGAGTGAATTGTTGACGTTGAGCCCCGGTCTCACTGGATAATTCCTCCATGATCTTGATAGAGATCGGAGCTGATGTTGATGAAGGCCCTCATCCGAACATGACGATCGGATATAGGGCACCGTCCTTGGTCGAACCAAGGTGACCAATGAAATGGTGACGAATATGTCAAGTCGCAGCTTGATCTGGGCGGCGAGCCATCGACCTTTTGCCGGACACAGAGGAACTCTCAATGAAAGCACCAATGTCGGTGTCAAACCGGCGGATCTTGGGTAGGGGGTCCCGAACTGTATGCCTAGGCGGATGGTAACAGGAGACAAGGGACATGATATTTTTACCCAGGTTCAGGCCCTCTCTATGGAGGTAAAACCCTACTCCTGCTTGATTGATATTGATAATATGGGTAGTACAAGAGTAGATCTACCATGAGATCAGAGAGGCTAAACCCTAGAAGCTAGCCTATGGTATGATTGTTGTATATTGCATCTCTGTCGACTAGCCTGGCCCTGGTTTATATAATGCACCAGAGGCCTAGGATAACAAGAGTCCTAGCCGAATACGCCGGTGGGGAGGAGTCCTTGTCTTGATCACCAAGTCTTGTGGAATCTTCCTTGTATGCGGCACCTGTCCGGACTGGCCCATGAGTATGCGGCCCTGGGGGTCCTCGGCCCAATCTAACCGATTGGGGGACGACGTGGTGAGTACCCCCTAGTCCAGGACACCGTCACCCATGGTTCTCTTTCTTACCGTGATTCCACTACAAAACAAATACACTTCCATGATGATACGTGTTTGTCACAGTAGGTCGCGTTTTTTGTCATGCATGTACATCCATGACGATTTTATGACAGAATCAAGATAGTCATACCGTGGCCGTCAGAGAAGTGTTCCATGACATTACCAAAATTATGATCACAGAAGTGTCCACTTCCATGACGATAAATCGCGCGTCACAGAAGTGCTTTCGTCAAGGGCGACCGACACGTGAAATCCACCTTAACAGAACGTTGTTAAGCTATCGGGTCGGGTTTTGGATCCGATAACCCATTAACAGCCCCAACCAATGGGGATTTTCCACGTGTAAAATCATCATTGGCTGGAGGAAACACGTGTCGGCTCACCGTTGGGACAGATGTCATCCTCTCATTGGACTGAAGGCACCTATGATACGGGCGACACGTGGCATGGCCCAACAGAGGCCCATTCTCGTGAAAAGGCCGCCTGTTTGACTTGGTCAAAAGGTGGCGGGCGACCCACGTAAAGCCCGTTAACGGCCTGCTCGCATATAGCCCATTTACGCCTCGCTAACCCAGGCCCGTTATGCCCTATCCGGATTAGGCCCAAGAGCGTCATCTGGGTGCGTCCAATATGATTCCAGCCCATTTTAACTTCCGCCCATGTGTGGCCCATGACTTCTTCGCCCATATGAGGCCCTTTGTAACTCTTGGCCCATTAACGACCGTGGTGAAAGCGGCCCGTAATGAACAAAGGTATCACTTTATACCCATTAACGGCTCATTATTCCATTGGGCCGCTTCAGCCCAAGTTATCTTCGGCCTTCTCAGGGCCCATTGATTCTTGGGCTCATTTGGCATTCGATTACATACTGACCCGTTCTTGTCATTTTACGCTTGTGGGCCAAATTCAGCCCGTCGTTACGATCGGCCCGTTTGTGGACCGTTAATACGTTGGGCCATTTTCATGTAAAAAACCCGTTGGGCTGTTTTCATAGAGTTATCAACACGGCCTATTAACGGCCCGGTATGGTCCACGAATAGTACGGCCCATGATTGGCAAAATGATGATACGCCCCGTAGAAGGCCCATGGATCCTACGGCCCGTATGAGGCCCATGGATAGTACGACCCATATAAGGCCCATGGATCATACGGCCTGTAGAAGGCCCATGGACCTACGGCCCGTAGAAGGCCCATGGACCCTAAGGCCCGTATAGAAGGCCAATGGATCCTACGACCCGTATAGAAGGCCAATGGATCCTACGGCCGGAAGAAGGACCATGGATCATACGGCCTGCAAGAGGCCCATGGTTACAATAGTCCGTGTGTTGCCATGATTATTTTGGCCTAGTTACCAAAAATAGGCTATTGTGGCCACTAGAAAAACACAGAAAAAGAACTGCAGTGACTACAAGCAAACAACTAAACAAGACAATAAGGAAATAAATAAGCAAGCAATTAACGCTAGACTATTACCTCTATTACACATATTACACCCACTGGCATGAAAGTTCGCCACTAGTGCAAATATAGGGAACAAAGCAGCACATTACATACACTGGCCGTCAAAATTGGCCACCAAAGGTAAAATAAACGCGGCAAAAGAAAACAAGAGCATAACTGAAACAACTTCAGAAGAGCTCAAGAAACGTTATCCTGGGTATCCACCATGCATGGCAATAAGCTTAGCAAGCTGATTAGCTTTGTCCTGTTTGGCGCTAAAATCCTCCAACGCTTGTTGTTGCACCAGAAAGTATGCATATGAATGCTCTAGGGACTTCCGCAGTCCTTCCGCTTCTTGTCGCTGCACAGCTGATCGATGTCTTTCAGCTTGTAGTTGAGACTCAAGAAACCGAACTAATTCGGATAGTGAGTTTGAATACCTTGTTCAAGCGGTAGTGGCCAGTAACTCGAACACTAAACCAAGACATGACTTTGGGGTTGTCTCGCTGTCTTCAAGATAGTCTTCCTTAGCTGTTTTACCAGCTTTGTTGGAGACCAACAAGGATGTGTCACTATCCTGAACCTTATCTGCATTACTTCCTTTACCATTGCTTAATAAGGAACTCTTCCCCAATATTCTCACAAGATTCTAAAAGAAGAAACAAGCGGACACATAACAAGTTTAGCATGTACTAGTATATGAAACTCATTTCGGTGAACCAGTTCATTAGTAAGGTGGACAGGATTAAACTACCAAGTCTTCTATTGCCAAGTACTAGTACATAATAAAAGCATCAAACAAACATATATCTATGTCCTATGGTCGCTTCATTGTCTTGCCAAATCAAAATAGAGACACGGTTCAAATCATATCAGTTCAAGACAAAGCAACAGTGAAAGAATACAAAGCGTGGGAAACTACACGGCACAACAAGATTTCAGATGGGTACCATGGGTCTACATGTACAACAACACTATTGGCTCTGTTGTGATGCTAGTAATGTGAATGATATGAAAGTCAACTGTATACACAATTGAAATTGAAATCAACAGAGCTATTGATAAGAGCAAAACTGTTAAAGAAACATGTGTGAACATACCTGCTGTGCCATTGGAGTTTCAATTGGATCCTTCAATTTAAAAATAAGTTTGTATGAGTAAATACAGTGATACAAGAGCAAAGCAATCATAGTTAAAAAAGGCGCTACTTAAGCGAAGCGCTTAAGCGCTTAGGCTCTAGGCGTTATAAAACGCATTAAGCATAACTACGCTTAATCTGCATAGCTGCGCATAAGCATGCACTTTGGTCAAGAAGCGCAAGGCGGTGGCAAACGCACAATTAACGAGATAGCGCTTTTTGAACTATGATAGCAATGGAATCTTAAATTAGAACAGTTGTTCTTCAGGTTTAGGCACTTGTTCTACATGAACAGAGTACAGTAAGACGCAAGAATATAATACTTAAAAATAGAAAATGAGCTCATAGACCTTACCACATTCTTGGTTCGGGACCAGTACAGAACAAGGCGTTCCCAATCATTGTCTAGTAAATGTGTCTCAGGAGAACGTAAGGGAATTTGATGAGTTTCTTTGCCGGTGAAGTACGTTTTCTGAAGGTAATTCCTATACTGCCACCAAGCATTCTTGAAGATAGCAGAGGTATTAGCACAGGTTACCTCATCCCGAGTTTCCAAATCGGTCCTTCTCTATAGAGAAAAATGGGAAAATTTGCTGTACTATAACCATCATGGAGGTAGGATGTATGGGACGAAGCAAAGTAATTGCCATGAATAACATTACTTACACATAACTCCTGGACAAACACCTGCAACTGGAATTTTCCTTCATCTTCAGTAAAATATTTCCAAGATGGGAAGATACGCACATACGATTTAACAACATCAAATGCGATAGATGCTAAACTATGACTGGCTGGTTGTGCTTCCTCCACAGGAATAGGCGTACTAACTGGTGGAGTTGGGGTTCGCCGTGATAGTACTGGCCCTTTGGGCACTGGAGCTGCCTTACTAACTACTCTTGTTTGGGAGCTTTGTGGTGGAGATGGTGCTGTGTCAACAGGAACTGGGTTACTATCGGCTGGGGTTGGGGTTAGATTGGGTGAAGATGGTTCTCTGTCCATCACAAAGAGGGGTACAATCTGCGAGAGTTTGGGTTATGTGTGGTAGGGCTGGTTCTTGTGCATGTACAACCGGGTGCTATCTCCACCAAGAGGTAGCACTGCTTTTATTTGAAGACCGTGTTTTTAGTCCGCTAGATACCGCATCACCCGCTCCAATTCAAATGGCTGATAAACAGGAAACATAGTTGAATGTACATACATTGTATGAGAGACAGATGCAATAGATAGTGTGGAAAAAAGAGGGTATGAAACAGTTGATATGTATATTGTTTAACTAAAATGGATAGCATGACATAATTTCACATATATGATGTCTATCTAAACTAGATAGCATAGCATAACATAATTCAAAGATATGATGAATAACTAAACATGATCGCATGACATAATTCACCTACATGTTATCTAAGTAATCAGGATCGCATCATTTAATTCACAAATGTGATTTATATGCTAAACAGAGGGCATTCGATATGATGTTTGAACTAAGAACATGGTGTTGAATATTGTGTATATGATGTCTAAACTATGCAATGCAAGACATCGTATGCATGATATGAGCAGTATAACCGTGCCAAGTTAGAGCATACACCTCAGTGGGGGAATAGGACTGGTCATCTGTCTCTGAATCCATCTCTGAGGAGCTATCGGGACCCAACAAGAGATCTGCTTCTACAGGTAGCACTATCTGCTCTGAAGGCCTTGTTTTCACTCCAGATTTTTCCATCTCCCACACAAATGGCTGATTCATAGGAAGAGTAGTTTAATGTACAAACATTGTCGACAAATGGAAATATAATGAAGAAAAGGATGGGCAAGATATCATTCAAATATATGATGCCAGGTTAAACAGGATGGCATTGCACATTTTACATATATTATGGCTGGCTAAAAGACATGAGACTGCATAATTCCCATATATGATATAGAAACTAAACAGGTGGCATTACGTAACATGTCTAAACTAAGCAGATGACATATATGATGTCAAAAGTACGCAGCAGTAAGGCAACATATGCATGATATGACTAACATCATCATGCCAAGGTAGAGCAAACACCTTGGGGGTAAATAGGAGTGGTCGTGCCCTAATCTGCCTCGTAATGTATATCTTCCTCTGGATTACAACTGAGAGGGGTGGGAGGGTTTGCCATTGAACCCACCATGGAGCGATGTCTGCATGACATTGTATTGCCGCCAAGAACTCTTCTCTTTTTCTCTACATGTTCAGCATGACTGTGTACAATATCTGACATGCATACAAAAAAATATGATGACATTATGTAAGGAGAGCATGCAGAAATTTAGAGTGATGGTAACAACCAGTGGATCGATGTTTTTCCGTTGAACCAAAATAGCCCTAATGGATCAACATGAATGTATAATAATAAGTGATGCAACAAGTGTACAACCTCTTTGCCGTAGCCGTGTCGACCTCAACATCATTGGGTTGGTCGCTGAAGCAGTTGAGGCAGAGGTGGCTATCGGAGGTGTGGAGGAAGATCTGAGGAATCTATAGACGGTGTCCAGGGCACTGCTCTATTGTGATGGATCGTTCTATCGTTGGAGCAGCTCCGGTGAGCCGTAAGACGTCATGGCTGAAGCAGCACAAGACAAACATCGTCAATCTCAAGTGGGATTCTAATAGCATCTCCAATAGATGATGTAAAATGGATGTAAAATTAACATCACCAAAAACCACCTGACTACAACAGGTAAGGGAAAAACTGTTGACTCTGAACTTAACTGTCGAAACTGAAGTTAACTGTGGAATCTGAAAGCTACTATCGAAACTGAACGCAATGGTAGCAGAGAGGCACTTGACATGTAGTTTAGGGAGGGCCTGCAGTTCATCTTCAACCTGCACCCCCCTGAGCCGCCAGCCACCACCGGTCGAACCGCCGGCCCCAGCGCCGCCTCGCCGCCCCGAAACAACTCGCCACCGCCGCCCCGGCCAGCCCTCTAGGCCCCCCGCCCCCCACCCTGAACCCTAAGATAGATAGTGGGGTACCTCTTCGGCGAGCCCTCGTCCCCGCTGCGGGTAGTTCTTCTTTAACTCCGACGAGCCCCCCCAACCCCTGAAAATGGACTGACCCAAAAGTCGATTTAGTCGACTGAAGTGTGGCTTAATCGGAGCAGAGCAGCAGCACGAGCAAGGGGGAGAGCAGCAACAGCAGCTGAGCGAGCAAGCGATCGAGCGAGAGCCGGAGCAGCAGCAGCAGTAGCGCGAGTGAGTGAGAGCCAGAGCAGCAGCAGCAGATCCGGCTGGTATGGACGCCGCCGCCGAAGGGGCCTCGCACTGGGGGAGAGCTGCCGTGGATATGTCGGCCGCGGAGCCGGCTTCAAGGTAGCCGCTCCATTGGGGTGCGGGATGGAGCATCGTCGGCGCCGGGAGGTCGAGTTAAGGAGAAGGTGCGATGCGATGAGTGTACAACCTCTTTGGTGGCGCCGAGTAGGCCTCGGCTTCGTACGAGGAGTCGGTGAGGATGCTGCGGTTCCGGTGGAGCAGGTTAAGGCGGCGATGTGGGGATGGAGCAGCCGCGATAGACGAGGCGATCGTTGGAGAACCTCCTTGGAGGTGGAGGACGGGGCGGCTGAACCGGCGGGACGGCGAGATGGACGACGGATCCTCATCCGAGGAGGTGGACGAGGGACGTCGAGCTGTTGCGGTGGACGACGTCGTCGGGGAAGAGGCTCCGGCTGGGCAGCGGTGACATGGAGGACGAAGGAGGGTGGGGTTTCGTGGCTGGAGCGGATAGGTTATGGCGGCCTGGGATTTCGAATGGCGAAAAGGGGGCGATGGGAGGGGGTGAAGCATGACTTAGGGACGCGCTTGTCCAAAATGTAGGGTGTGTTACAAAAGTACCCCCGCCTGATTTAAACTAGCGGCCCTTTCGGCTCAGGGTTAGAGGGAGGATTTCGCTTGTCGGGATTTGGCAGCTGGAGGGAGTTTTCACGCGCGTTGTAATTTCGGGATAGCAAGGCGCGGGTTGTGAAGGCGCCAGTTTTGGGAGCACGATATCTGAATTTTCGGGATATAACAAGACGCGGGTTGAATTTTAGGGACAAGCCTAACGTGTAATATTGTACTTGTACACACCAAATCAATTCGCACTTCCCTCAACCAAAAAGAAAACGAAAAAAATAAAACTATTCACACCACGCAAAGAGAGAGTCTTGCCCCGTTTTACTATACAAATGCTATTCAAAGCTACTCCCTCCTTCCATCTATATAGGGCCTAATGCGTTTTTCGATGCTAACTTTGACCAACTATTAGAGAAAAGATATATGACATGCAACTTACACAAAGCACACCGTTAAATTAAATGCGTGAAAGGTTCTTTCAATGATATAATTTTCACATTGTGCATGTCATGTACTATTAATCTTGTCAATAGTCAAAGGCGGTCTTAAAAATCTCATTACGCCCTATATAGATGGAAGGAGGGAGTATGAATCCATGTTATGTACGATTAATTTTTTTCGCTTGATGTATAATGCATGTAACCTACTCATACCAACATTTTAGTGCATTCCAAATGTCTATACTACCGCTGCAATTCGAACTAAATTTGAATTCGTTTCTCTATTTCAATAAGAATCTACAATCATGATTGTTGCCAACTTCAACCATCATAGTTTCCTTGCTATCCGCCAGATATAAATCGGACAGCATATATTGCAGGATGGCAGGCACACCATCATCAACAACTCCATTTTTTATAAGAGTAGAGATAAAATATATTAAATGTAGTATAACATGTTCATAACCACACCATGTGTATCACCGTTATATATATTCACATATGCGTCGGTTTAATACACTATGATAAATTCTTCAAATATCCGAATTCACTTTTTATAATGAACTATATATGATCTCTATTCGTCTTTTACACCCACACAACCCTCTTATCTTTGTAGCTAGCGCTAACTTTCTCTTGTGCATGCACACACCTGCATTCCTCTCACCCTCCCTCAGCATTCTCTAGCTCCATCGCAAGAAATTGCCTTTTTTCACTTTAGGTCGTTCACCCACGGTGTGTGTAGGCCCCCCATCTCCTTCTTTACGGCACACATCGATCGATATGCCTCTCTAGCCAGGTGTGCCTAGCACAAACACAAGCTTCCCCTCTTCTCTTGTTACCATCCATGCCTCACTCCCACCACTCTTTTCATCGTTCTCGTACTCGCACACTCCTTCCCCCTCGATATAGTATGCCTCTTGTACCACCTCCTAGATGCATCCGTCTCTCTCTATCCTTCTCCTCGTGCCTCATTTGCTTCTAACACACACATGCATGTATATCGATCGATCTCCCAACATATACCTAGATCGACTTTAACTACCCCCCCATCGATCGATGTACCTCACAAGTTATGTCTCTCCTTTCTCTAACAAAGGGCGATTGATCTTCCTACGTAGTTACGTCTGCTTACCACAGCCACATCGGCCCCCCTCATCATTCGTGCATGCCTCCTGACCCGTCTCTCACGCTGCATGTGCACGCACAACAAGCAGCCATCTCCTCTCTTATTGATATTGCGGGCGTGCCCTCCGTTTGTCTAGCAAGCCTATCCCACCATTTGTTAGAAGCAACTCCACTACCACCCCCTCCAACACTCTAGCTCTGTCTCTCTCCCAACCTTATTCCTCTCCTGTACATATGCATGGATGCTGATCGATCTCCCTTAATACATGACGCAGATCGATCTCCTTAATACATTAGGTAGGCCTCTCTCCTCCCCCACACATATACCAGCCATTGTACCTCTATAGTTAATTGGGCCTCCCTCTTCCCCCACCACACACCGACAGTCGAGCGCTGCAGGTAGGTATCCATGCCACAGAGACAAACTGCACATGTCCCCTCTCACGTTCCAGTAGGCCAGCCACTCTATATCTTTGACGTGGGCACACACAAATTTTATGGCACTCTTTATCGATCGCGCGCGCACACACACACACACACACACACATCATCCCCCTCTTCGATTTTATGGACACCTCAAGCCGATGATACCTCCACTCTCTTCTCGTGGATCGTCCCCTCTATATATATGTTATATCCAGGACTCTATTTCACACACATTGCATATGTTACATTTTTTGATTGCCCCCCCCCTAAAAAAACTCTCAAGAACCCACACACTATATCTCTCTAGGTTTGTCTCTCTCTCACACAACCCCACATAGGTGGTGTACGTATACAAGAAGAGAATAGGCGCACCATGCACGTACTCACGCTTCGTGCCCAGCCACACCCGCGCGGGTACACGGTGGAGCTCATTTCTTTACGAAATGGCAGCCCACGTGCTAATTTGAACGCATGTAGCGGTTGTTTACCTAGGGAGGTCGTGTACCACGCGTGCACGAAACAAAGTTCAACTTGACGCGCTGCCACGTTATTTTTAAATAATGTTATAGCGCTCAATGGCACGTACACAGAATATAAAACGATTTTTATGGAGAAAAAGGTAGTCCGCTCACTATATACAATGGAGCCTGCCTGCCTAGTTTGTCGCTCTTCAGAGTATCTCACGCAAGGCTGCGGTGGCCTATCTCTCTCTCACCATTGGTCACTGATCCGGACGCATCCCGTCCGCCGGGGGAAAGGGAGTGCGGTGGCCTCTCTCTCTCTCACCGTTGGTCACTGATCCGGTCGCATCCCGTCCGCCGGGGGAAAGGGAGGAAGTGCATCGTTTCTCCATTCGATGGCGCCGAGGCAGCACATCTCGATCTGCGGTACACGCCGTTCTCTTTGACCAAGCTCCGGCGTGGCAGGGCCTATGCCACCTGCTCGCAGATTTCGCCCGCCGCCGCTCACCTAGTTACATCCCGACGACCTCCAGGTATCCCCTCCGGCCTTGCTCCACTGCCCGTCTTCCCACGTCGTTGCATGTGGAAAATCTTGCATGTGGATCTTCCATAGTTCTTTGCCCAAAACGTAGCTCGTCCGACGTACTTTCCATATTGCATTCTCGTCCTCATACCGTTTTAGACAAACACAATCGTGTTGTTATCTTCCCTTAGGACAAGGAATATGCTTATTTTTTGTCGTCGCATGTGTCATCAACTGTTATTGGTCAGTAATTGTTTCCTTTCTACATCTTTTTTGCAAACAGGGCTATCCATTTCACCTCGTTGCTATTGCGACCTTTTGGTGAACTGCACAAATCACTTTTTTCTTAAGAGTGTTTTGTGCAGTTGTACTAAAATGTCACACGGGCAACGTCTCTACATTTCAGTGCGATTGCACAAAGGGAGATTGGCTTTTCTCTATCCTCCTCATCCAACTCCGAGCCTAATCTTCTCCAACTAGTTAGTCTTAAGAGAGCCTGCAAAGGTGACTGGCTTCTATTTGTGTGTTTATTGTTTCATCAACAGTCTTCTATTATCGTAATCACACTTAATATCTTTGGAACAGGGACGCTCAGCTCTATTTTAGTGGAACTGCACAAAATGATCGGAATGTTGCATGCTCCAGACAGCTACTTTTTTTCAAACATGCCTTGTTGATTTAGACAGAGCTGGGGGGACGTTGCTGCCAATGAAAGCTCGCAGCGTTGTACAATTTCATGTCGCTGGAAAATTATTTGTATAGTACGTCAATTATGTAAACAAATGACGGAAGCTTGATAGCATTGCTAGAAGCCTCTTCATCATCCGGGTCCATGTGCCATGCACAAAATTATACTCCTTCGTTCCTAAATATTGTCTTTTTACAAATTTCAAACGGGCATATTTTAGAGTGTAGATTCACTCATTTTGCTTCGTATGTGTACTCCCTCCGTTTCTAAATATTCTATTCGTCTTTCTAGAGATTTCAATAAGTGACTACATACGGAGCAAAATGAGTGAATCTACACTCTAAAATATGTCTATATACATCCGTATGTGCCAGTCCATTTGAAATCTCTAAAAAGACAAATATTTGAGTAGTCACTGCTTGAAATCTCTAGAAAGACAAATACTCCGAGTATAATTAAGACCCGAGGGGTAGTGCACAACCGCATGGGAGACTCAGCCCGTCGCTATGCGCCACATTAATAGTGAGTAATGAGCAGTCAAATCATAAGCCCCGCCTTTCCCACTGTAAGTTGCTCGGAAGAATCAACCATCAATACGCTCTTCTTTGAATCCGCTCATACTACTCCATCCGTCACTGTTTATAGAGCGCGCTTCAGAAAAAAGAAAAAAAAAGTGTGGGACCAAGGCGACTAGCGATCGGCCTAAAAAATAGCATTGGTAGTTATAGCACGGCGTCTATTACTAGAGGGAATAATGCGTACACACATGCATGCAGTGCTTCCACCCCGGATACACACATGCATGCACTTACTCCACTCCGTAGTAGTACTCCCACCTTTCCGGTTTATAGTGCTCAATTCAAAAATCTAACCAATCAAGGTAGATGGCAAGTGGTGGAATACTTTTTGTAGTTTTGCAAAAGCACCTAATTAATGCTCTTGTTATCCTAAAAAAATTATGTTTATCAATGCATTAATTGCAATGCATGCATGCATAAAGTACATGCATTGGTCAATTTTCTCTTAATACTTGCATGCAATGATTTAATGCACCTTGGAATCTGAACATGTGATGGAAAACAACCAAATTGAGCCTTATAAAATGGAAAAATTAAAATTTTGAGATAAGCCCTATAAACCGGAAAGGAGGGAGTACATGGAGAGAAAATTGTGGACTTTATTGCGGTTACCATGCCCTAATTAATTGAGCATTAAACCAAACGCGTCTAAATTCTCTCTGGTGGTGGAAATGCATTGAGAGAAATGCATCATAATGAAGCGCGCCCTGTAAACTGTGACGGAGGGAGGAGTAGTATGAAGGTGCAAAACCAAGTATGCGTATGGCCAGTCAGTCAACGCACCTCCTCTTGGCATATCACTGACATGTGGGACAGGAGTGTGAGCAAACCGATCTCAATTGACGGCAAAGAGCCAACCCGCCGTTCCTTGAGAGAGACGAGGAGCGAGAACACACAGACGGGCTCGCACAGAGGCCAAGATATATTCGAGCATGGTTGGTTGACCGATATCATTCATTACATGTTGGGCTGCCGTTTTCCGCCCTTCTCCGGGATAAACGTGTACTTTATCAGAGATAAAAAAAATAAGAGTACAGACGCTCCACCATGCGGTTCTAGTAGTAGTACTACTCGTACTACTGCGCTTGGCTCTTCACCTCTTTGTGAAGTCGGACAATGATGGTACTCCGCATGTTGGTGACAATCTGACACCGAATGGACTGATGCATGTCCACCGAGGGTAGGTTGCATTACTTAAAAGGCGTAAGCGAGCTTCAGCTTGTCCTGCAAGCTTCTCCTCGTTCTACGAGTTGACGGGACACACCAAAAAGTAGTGCTAGTCCATACTCCCTCCTTTCCGGTTAATATGGCTTAATCTTTTTTGCGGGTAAATGAGAGAGCTTTATTGATATATAAGCATTCTTAGGACGATCAGCCAAAACACTGGTCACTAGGAAGCGAGGTACCCCGCAAAAAAAAGTAGGAAGCGAGGTGTTTCATCAAGCCAGATCTCGGCCACATTCAAAGTGCAGCAAGCACGGTTCACACGAAGATGCGCCGCAAGGTTTGCTGACCTGTTTACATGCTGAATAACAAAAAAAGAGGAAATATTACCAAGTGCTACTATTTGTAACAGGATATGAGCCAGAATTAAGCGAGAATTGTGGCGAGTGTTCCATGCAATCAACTTCCATTATCACATGCGAGAACCCTCGAAGTGAACCAAATGTGTTGAAGATTGCTTTATCACATTTTAAAATTGTGATAAGAGTGCAGACGCTCCTCCATCCGGTTCCTAGTACTAGTATAGTAGTACATACCTTTATAGACTATAGTAGTAGTACTAGTACTACTAGTAAACTTTGCGCTTGCCTGTTCGCCTATTCGGGAAGTCGAATAATAATAGCACTAGTAGTATAGTGTATGCTTCTGGCAATCTAACACCGAATTAACTGTTGCACGTCCACCGCCTAAGCGAGGGAGAGCTTGCATTAGTCAAAAGTTTCTCCTTGTCCTGCGAGCCACCGCGCGCAAGCTTCTCCCATCCTGCAACCTTCTCCTCGTTCGGCAAGTTGACGGGACACAGCAAAGTAATGCTAGTCCATACTGCCTCCTCTCCGGTTAATATGGCTTAATTTCAAACGAGATAAATACACTGCATCACTTTGTATATTTAAAAAAATACGGTCAGTGGACTTCATAATACGTTCATTGCGCTCAATATATATATTTTCCGGTGTTTATACGGTCACTAGCTCACCCTGACTGAGTATGTGTGTGCATGCACGTGTAGGTTGAGCACTTGAGCATGACCGTGTGTGTTCCGTCGTGTGCTCGGACATGCATGCATTAGGGCGTCACGCGTGTTTTTGCGTCCATGTGTACGCAGGATCGCTGCATACACGTAGGGGGAGTACGTGTAGGGGCCACTAAGGAGCAGTCAAATCACACAGTAAGTTAGTCGGAAGAAGCAACCATCATTTCACTCTTGAATGACACGTATGCAATATAAAATGGTTGATACAGAGAGAAAAAGAAAACCACTATATATACAGTAGCAGGACTGCAGGAGCCTAAGCTACAAGCCTGCTTGCTTAGGTTGCTCTCTTCACAAGCATAGAACGATGGGCCTGATCCCGCAGCTGGGGGAAGGGAACAATGTTCTGCGTAGACGCGGTCGACATTGGCAAGGGAGAAAACCCACAGTCGGTGCATCCCAATCGGGGGTCACCGCGGTATGGGCCGATGCCGCGTCCCAACCGCCCTTCTAGCTACAGCCCGACGTCCCAGGTAGTCCATCTTCCTTTTGAGCCAGCTTGCTCCACTGCCGTCGCTCCATCTCTATGTCGAT
Source organism: Aegilops bicornis (assembly GCA_021605145.1). Classification (NCBI taxonomy): domain Eukaryota; kingdom Viridiplantae; phylum Streptophyta; class Magnoliopsida; order Poales; family Poaceae; genus Aegilops; species Aegilops bicornis. The sequence goes on along the minus strand of CM038671.1, from coordinate 762,027,349 downwards.
CTTTCTCTACTTCTACCGGCTTCTACTTGTGATGAGTTTATGTATCATGAACTAGTGCCAGTACTATTATTCTAATCACACTTCTTCAATATCTTTGCCATCAGGGATGCTCAGGTCGATTTTAGTGGAACTGCACAAAAGCATCGTATGATCCGAGGGTGCCAGCCGTCTTTCCTTCGACAGATTCTACCTGGCCAGGAAACTAAATCATGTTTAGGGTTTAGGGTTTAAGTCGTAGTGACCCCATCAGTAGTTTTTTTTGTACACGCTCTCACAACTTTCTTCTTTAGTTGTGAAGTAAATATTGGCTATGATCTGTGAATCATTGAGATGCATCAGCATGCGTTAGTTTTCATTTGTATTTGATGGAATGTTGTAACGGGACAACCTTGGAATAGGAATGAAAATGGAGTGGAAAGTTTTCGTTTTTCTGGAGAAAAAATGGAAACGGAGAGAAACCAACGTTTTGTTTCATTGGATCGCGCCATCGAGCAAAACCAACGTTTAAATCACGTCTGTCGTGTTCGTGTATCACCCTCCTCCACGGCTCGACCCCACACGGTCGCTCGGCATGCCACTCACCGCAAACCGAGTATACGATAACTTTCCCGCCTGCTTGTCGATGGATCGCGCCATGGAGTACTAGCACTACTGGAAGAGATTGACGAGTTGGGGAAGGACAGCTAGCTGTAGCACGGACTACCAAGAACTTTTTACATGCATGTTGTAGCCGTCCATTGCGACCTTTGAACACGGAGCAGCCGCGTGCACCCAGAAGCGGCGTGGGCGACGCTCTCTCGGCCGACGCGCCACTTCAATGCCGGCGCCAGTGAGAGGTCGCATCCGCTCTGGCCGGGCATGACTGCGGCACTGACCGTTTCGGGCGGGAAGCACGCGCGGGTGATGAAGAGGGTTCGGGTTGGTCAGGACCGGCCGTGGCAGCGGTCCGGACGTCCGCAAACAAGAGATGTTGTATGTTAATATTGCTGCGTATATAATTAACAACGTAAATAATGTGCCAGTTGGACAAATATGATTGGAGATGGAGATGGAAATGGAATTTTATGTAAACAGGATATGCATGTCTATGTCTATGTGTGTGTGCGCGACGACTCTCGCGACTTGGAAGCGTGGGCGTGTTTTTTATCGAGTTTTCTTTCTTGGTACGTTAGAAAATCAGTTTGTCTAATTCACATCTAGATGTTATTTAAGGATATCACATCTAAGCTCCCACAAGTATATAATGTAGCAACAAGAAACAAAAAAACTAGGACACAAAAGAAATATACCACAAATAGAGTGGACATCAACATCAACTTAGATGTGACATAACTATGTCACATCTAGATGTGTCCTAGACAGACCCTTAAAAAATTGTCCGCCAGTTTTGGTTTCTTTTTTCCGGGAACGCGCATATTTTATTTAAAACCACTGCTACGGAGAGATTTTTTTACTCCATTATAGCCTCTTGTTTGATAGAGTTTCCCGCGTCTCGCTCTCTCACCCTCTCCATATCAAAACAAGCTGACAGTGTCCACTCTATCTCTCTCCTCATCGGTGGTCACAGATCCGGCCAAATCCCGTCCGCTGCGGGAGGTGAGGAGGTGCAGCGTTGACGTTGTCGCCGTCGATGACGGAGGAAGCCGATGCGCACCGTCCTCTCAGAGTCGGTGCTGGCGCGGACGAAGATCCTCCGCGCCCTTGTTCGCTGCCGTCGTGTGGGCAGATCCCGCCCGCCCGCCTAAACGACCTCGCCCACCTGAGGTATAACTTCTTGTACTGGTCCAGCTCCCCAGGTCGCTGCGTGCCAGTTTTCTTCTATGCGACTACTCCCCAGCTCCCCATGCATAGTAGCTAGGGTTTGTCGGCTCGTCCAACATCACCTACTAGTACTATTATAGAGGAAATGCCACTCGATAAGTTGTCCTGATTTATGCCTCGGTGGAGGTATACATGTTGTTTCGACAAAAAGTACATGGTGGTTGTGCGGTCATTGTCCATATGGTGGTAGTACTATCACTGGTTAAATGAAGAAATGCTTTTTTTCTCGGGTATCCTGGTTTAGTTCCCATCAAGATAATTATGATGCTTATGTTTGTTGGTGTACTTTTCATTAATTCTTATTGACAATTGAGATGTCGCTATAACCCTTTTTTATATTTTTGGAAACAGTGATGCGTGTCTCCATACCCGGGCATGTCTTCGTCAATTTTAGTGGAACTGCACAAAATTGGATGGCCATTGTTGTTCCACCTCACTGTCCTCTGCCACGTGGTTCTTCCTTCCTCGAGCTTGATTACTGAGAAGAAACAGGCCACGGTGAGGATTTGTCAAACTTCATAGGTGCCTCACCCAAACTTGATGCCAAATGGATGATGCATCACGACGATGACCTATCGATGCTCATGGTTGCGCCTCATGGTTGCGTCGGCTGGTGAAGCTGATCGATTTTCAATAAAAAACAAGTTGTCTTCCATCAGTGCTCTTTGCTTGTTACGCACAAAGATGATATCCTTCGTTAGTTCACCTTGGTTGCGTTGGAGACGCAGTCGTCTTTCACGTTGGTGCAATTTTATTACACAATTGGCTATGAACCAAATTTTTCCTCGAAGAAGGATCGACGTTGGTACTAAAAGTTTTGTATTGATTTCTAAGCCTTCTCACAACTTTGTCTCCAGCTCCCCTATAATTTTATTTGTCCAGCTATTAACTTTGATTTAAAAAATGGTGTGGACTAAAAACCCGGATGGACCTAGTAGCCCTCCATTTTTATTTACTCCGCATATTAGATTTGACTGAAGTCAAACTTTTTAATACTCTCAAACCTTTCCGATAATTCAAATTAAAATTGTTTATTTGTACACACTCTCACACGTTTCCGATAATTTGGCGCATGTGTGGTTGTTCACTTAAGGGAGGGTAGTGTACCACACGTGAAGGACAGGAAGTGCGACCAGGACGCGTGGGCGTGGATCGTTAGTTCATCGGAAGTAGTAGTAGTTTTCTTCACTGTACATTAAATAAAGAGTTTCATTTCGTACTTAGACAATTTAAAATGATTATTATGGAGAGAATAAGAAAACCACTCCACTATATATTAGTCATATACACGAGAGTACTATATGGACGCAGCTTCATTGACTTAGTGCACCCGCCTTTGGGTTTATGACAGGTGGGCCCAAAATGTGGCTGGCTCACCTGTCATATAGCCAAAAGCAGGTGCAGTGAAGGCACCGGAGCTCAGTCCGTACTACAGTAGTATATATAAGCTAGAGCCTCAGCGCTTGTTCTCTAGGGTTTGCACTCTCCACACTCTCTCCGCACTACATATATGTATACACGCTGGAGGTCAGCGTTCATTTGCTAGGGTTTGCTATATTCACAATCTCTCACCCTCTCTTCACCAGATCTAAACAAGACTGCGTTGGCCTCTTGTCTCTCTCTCCCCCCTCACAGCTGGTGAAGGAGGCGTCCGTATCCCGTCGCACCGGGAAGGGGAGGAGGTGCAGCGTTCACTCTATCGCCTTGGCGAGGGAGGCAATCCACCGCCGGCTGCGCTTATTCTCTTTCACCCAAAGGTTTATGCGGAGGGCCACCGACCCCTGCCTTCCTCGCTGCCGTACATAGTGTGGGCAGATCCGCCTCCGCAAGACGCCTTGCCACATCCCGACGACCCTAAGGTATAAGTTTCTTTGAAACCGTCATTGCTCTAGTTGCATGTGGATATTTTTCGATCTGTAGTCGAATCTAGGTCTTGGTTCAAAGAGGAAAGAAGGGTGCGGTGGGCTGGAGCAAGAATCTAGAACGTGGTTCAATGAGGAAAGGAGGGGCGAAAAGTAGTATAGACTGGCTATCCAGACGCTTTGTTGGTCGAAAAGGGAAAAAAGGGGGTAACCCAGTACACACATCTGTAAGGAACCGATCTCTTTGTTGAAAAGGGAAAGAAACTGGGGGGTCGGGTAGTTTGTGCAGGACTAGATTTGCTGCCCTCACATAGGAAAAAGGTTCAAAGAGAACAAATACGGGACCAACGCATATATGCTGCTTGGCTACATACTCTGCATCACCCATTTATACGTGTGGACGCACATGGTGCTGGCATGTCCCATATAGCTATTTTGCTATTGTTAATCTAAGAATGCCGCCGGAAAATTGAAGCAATGCCACTGTTAAAAGTAAATTACATTTTTTAACGAATGTTGTTTCAAGAGAATGTCTCTGTTAATATGAATCAATGTAACCGTTTTAGAAATGCTACTATCCTACTTTGTTTTCCATCCAAGATAAGTTAGATGCTTCTTCCTGTCACCGTTTGTTTCATCCTCCTTTATCAGCAAGTAATTGTTTCCTTTTTTGCCTTTGTTAAAACAGGGGTATCGATTCAACTTGTTGCTATTGCGACATTTTGCTTCGCTACTCGAAACACTTATGTTTTAAGAGTGTTTTGTGCAGTTCAACTTGAATGTCACACCGGTGACTTTGCTTAATTTTGGTGGAACTGCACAAAAGGAGATCGAGATTTGTTTCCAGTCTTCATGGCGAGTTGTTTCTAATCTTGGTCTCATTCACATGATGTGCAGTGTGCTTTGAGATGTTGTGCTACTTGTTTTGGTACTGTTTTAAATAAATGTTGAATTGAAGCTATTGTATTGCTGTCTTTTTCCATTAAGTAGTGAACAAAAATGGGACCAACCCAGACATGATGCTTGTTGTTTTGTTACAAGAAATTCAGCGTCACCCCTTTATAAGCCAGTAATTGATGCCACTCTTAATTAACTCATCAATCTTATTTCAAAACTGTAACACTTGTTAGGGATTGGCGGGATTACCATTTTGTGGCCGCATGTTTCATCCTCCTTTATTAGCCAAGAATTGATTCCTTTTTTGCCTCTGTTTAAACAAGGATATCTATTCAACTTGTTGCTATTATGACATTTTGCTTCACTACGAAACACTTTGCTTGATTTTCAAAGTGCAACTGCACAAAACGAGATTGGATTTCCTATTCGTGTTGGCAGATTCGTATTTTATCATGGTGGTCTCATGAAAGGTCAATACAGGCCTTCATCCACATGATTGTGCAGTGTGCATTGAGATGTTGTGCTACTTGTATTGGTACTGTTTTAAATAAATGTTGAATTGAAGCTATTGTATTGCTGTCTTTTCCCATTAAGTAGTGAACAAAAATGGGACCAGCCCAGACATGATGCTTGTTGCTTTGTTACAACAAACTCTGCATCACCCCCTTTATAAGTAGATGGAAGCACATACTGTTGTTGCGCCCACTCTCCCCTGGAACTATTTATGCTTTTCGTTAATCTAATGCCGCTGGTAAAATTAAGCAATGCCACTCTCAGAATTAATTAACTACTGAATCTTAGTTCAAAACTGCAACACTTGTTAGGAATGGTACTATCCTGCTTTGTAGTTCTATCTACATTTTTAACGAAGGTATTGTTAAGATAATGTCTCTGTTAAAATGAATCAGTTGCATTGTTTTAGGAATGGTACTTTTCTGCTTTGTCGTTCTTTATACATGTTGAAACAAGGCATTGTTAAGATAATGTCTCAGTCAATATGAATGAATCACACTGATGGAGAATTGCTACTCTCCTGCTTTGTTTCCCATTAAGATAAAGTAGATCAGTAGATGCTTTTCTTCTGGGAGTACAAGTCATCAATAGTTATTTCTCAGTAATTGTTTCCCTTATACCTATTGTTGCTTACAGGGATATCAAAATTAAAGCTTGGTTTATTCCGACTTCAATTTTAGTTGAACTGCACATAAGGAGCCAATGTGTCCAAGGCAAACTGCTGCATTACTGGGTCCAGTTGGTCATTCCACTTTGAAGAAAGAAGCAGTCACTGTTTGCGCTACATTACATAAGGAATGACCGAGAAGCTTTACAGAGTATTATTAGACATTGGTGACATGACTAGTCTGCAGAGAGCATTGGCAATTTAACAACACGTGGAGTGCCCTGGGCAAAAAGGGGCCAAACAAGTACAAGAAGCTACGACAGGACTCCACGATCATAGGCATTACATATTTTGAATGGGAAAAGCTTGTCAAAGTTTAATCATTGATGTTAGCAAGAAGACGTTAGTTTAATATATTGGAATTGGAAAACCTTGTCAAAATTTGCTCATTGATGTTAGCCGTAAGACATGCATTTGATATTTTTGAGTGGGACGCCCTTGCTGTGAGCAGCGTCGAGTGTTTTTTCCTATTCCCGTGTTCAGTTTAGAAGTAAATAGTTACTCTGCTGAGATATTCCTATGTTAAGAGTTTGTTCTGAATATTGTCTATGTAATGCCAGGACTTGTGTTTGATTGCAAAGTTGAGCTTGGAATGTTGTGGCATGCGGCATCACGAGCTGTTCACCATGCCTCCTGAGAATAATGCTTCGTATTGTTTTGCATGTCGATCTAATGCCAGTGATTTGCTTGTTAAGAAGATCATCCTCTTCTGTTGTTTCCGTGCTTAAGAAGTTCATCGTCTAATGTTTCATTCATAGCCTATACAACAAGTCGAGTAGGTTAGACGTGAAACCATATGATCTTCCGACCAACTCATGATATTAGGCCATGATTGGATCGTCGTTTTCCAACCAAAACCGCTTGTAAAATTGCCGCTTGTAAATAAAAGCAGATGGTATCGGGCGAAGGCGCTTGGTTGGTCGATTTCGACTAGTAAAATATCAGAAGTACTTCACACACGATAAAAAGGGCTGAACGACACTCGGACGATTGCTAATCCAGCCGTTAGCTGCTGTTGCAGCCTTGCCCATGGATGGCATGATACGCACGTCGTGCATGTATCATCTGGTAATGTCATCCATATAGCAGTGCTCGTAAAATATACACTGGTCTCTCAAATTACACGCGTAACCCGCCGGTTTTACTTACAGACCTCGGGCCCTCGGTTTCATTACGCCTGTATTTTACACGTTTTTTCCGATGACGAGTAAATTACACTTGTATGTTAATACAGGTTTGAAATAAACCAGAGCTCCCAAGCGTGGCCTTACCGTTTCATACCGTCTCAGTTTCTCGAAGGTGCTCATAGGTGTCCGATGATCCTGGCTTCCTGAATGAGTAGCGGGCGCTGTATCAAACCATCCGTAGGGCCTACGAGGCCCTCTCCGTTGTCCTTCAGTTGTTGCGCTCGCCGTGGCGCCGAGCATTGTTAACATCGTCAACAAACATGAGGATTCAGGAGATGACTTTATTTTGACTGGATGACACTAGGGACCCACTAGGGCCATAGTCGTACGTACGCAAGTGCCTCCTTATTATGTGCAACTATATTTTTTTTGCTTTCTCCTGGTTTCCTGACATCACGGTCCCACACCACTGTCAACTTATGTAGTCAATATAAATGCGAGAATTGCACAAGGTGCGGCCGACAGCTGGGACCAAGCAGCTCGAGCGGTATTTGCGTTTTTGAGGCGTGAGCACTGCAGAGTTTTTCTTGGCGATTTCGTTGTTGTTCAGAGGAGAGCAGGATATTAACTGGGCAGGTTATGGCCCGTCTAGCCCAGGCCAGATATCCAGCCCAGATACTAATTTTTTTAAGATGAAAATGGCTAGCCCAGCTATACGTTTTTTGAGGAATACCCAGGCAAGGTCAACTTGTTATTCTCTGCCCCGCTGGGCTGCAAATCTTTCCTAGGAGGGATGCATTAGGCTTAACAGGAAAATGGGCTTTAAAAAATAATAAATGGGATGTAATTATAAAAACCGGGCAGTAACTATAAAAAAAATGCACCAAACACAAAATTAGTTTATAAAATATTATTTATGGATTTTGAAAATCTTAAATTTTTATTGTTGCGTGCGCAATGTTTCGTTGGATTTTTACGTAATACAAATTTATATTTAATCTGACTAGAAATTTCGGGATAAAATATTTGGATCCCATCAAAATGTGGGAAATTTTATTGAATTCTGTCTTCAACAGTTGGTTGAAATTATTAATCGTTGTCCTAGCTAGAAAATGGGTTGTACTTTTAACAAACTGTAAATGGGCTGTTGTAAATTCCATTAGAATTCAAAAATGGGCTGTACATTCTTACAAAACGCAAATGGGCTATAAGTTCTCTGCCACACACTTGTGGGCCTAATAAGTGACGTGTCCTCTAAAAAAAATAAGTTGACGCGTATGCAAGGCTTTGTCAACTTATTATAGTCAACACACGGTTCTAGCGGCAGTGGCTGTTGGATGTCTATCCAACGGATGTCGTGCTTCTTCATCAATCTCGAATATTCTTAGCTTCGGCTGCCCAAAAAATGATTCCTCCCCCTGACATCTCGGGCGCACCATTTCGGAGGCTGACCTGTGGGCCTACTAAGTTGGAGCGTACCAAGGGCTTTGTCAACTTAGTCAATATAAACGATTGTAGCTTCAGTGACCGTACGATGTCCATCTAACGACCGTAGTGCTTCTTCAACCTCTGGTCTTCTTGCTCCAGCCGCCCAAAGCAGCTCCGGTCGTGCCGCCTGCTCATGCCTCCCGTGGCAGGCTGTGCTGCCGCGGAGGACTCACCGCCCCCATACTATTCCCACCGCTCGCCAGGCCATCCCTCCACTCACCCACACCCGCTGTTATTCTGCGGCGACGGCAGCCTCACACCGCAGCCGAACCAGTGAACCCTCGTACTCCTCTCCCCGCGGGCTTCCACTGCCGCGTCTTCCCCGGCTCTGCGTCGTCCCCTTCCTAGGCCTCGCCGTCATCCACCGCCCTGGTGCTCTCGGCACGGCGTGGTCAACATGGTCAACGACCGACTTCCATTGGAAGAGTACTGTACGTGGAGAGGCTGGCAGCTGGGTCCACGGCGGCCACAAGGAAGTGCCTCCTTATTACGCGCAAAATAATTATTCCTCCACCTGACAGCAGGGACCCACCGGACGGGCCACCTTATTTCATGAAAAAACATTTCCCCCATGACTGCTGGGACCCACCGGACAGGCCACCGTATTTCGTGAAAAAATGTTCCTCCCGCTGTCAGCTCGGACCCACCGGAAGTGCCTCCTTATTACGCACAAAAAAATAAATACTCTCCCTGCTAGCTGGGACCCACCTTGGTGGGAGGCTGACTTGTGGGCCTACTAAGTTGACGGGGACGGAGGGCTTTGTCAACTTAGTCAATATGAACGATTCTAGCTCCAGTGACCGTACGATGTCCATCCAAGGCCGTAGTGCTTCTTCAACCTCTGGTCTTCTTGCTCTAGCCGCCCAAAGCAGCGCCAGTTGTGCCGCCTGCTCCTGCTTCCCGTGGTCGGCTGTGCTGCCGCGGAGGCCTCACCGCCCCCCTACTATTCCCACCACTGGCCAGGCCTTGCGGCGATGGCAGCCTCACACCGCAACCAAACGAGTGAACCCTCACACTCCTCTCCGCGTGGGCATCCACTGTCGTGTCTTCACCGGCTCTGTGTCGTCCCCTTCCTAGGCCTCGCCGTCGTCCACCGCCCTGGTGCTCTCGGCGCGGCGTGGTCAACGTGGTCACGGAACTTCCATCGGACGTGGACTGTACGTGGAGAGGCTGACAGTTGGGTCCATGGCCGCAACAAGGAAGTGCTTCCTTATTACGCGAACAATAATGATTCCTCCACCTGACAGCAGGGACCCATCGGACGGGCCACCGTATTTCGCGAAAAAAAATGTTTCCCCCCTGACTGCTGGGACCCACCAGCTACACATTCGCACGCAAGGAAGTGCGTCCGGGCAAAAAAAAAACGATTCGCCCCCCTGACTGCTGGGACCCACCAGCTACATCTTCGCACGCAAGGAAGTGCCTGACAGTCGGGACCCACCTGGTCGAAGCGTACGTAGCGTTGTCATTCTAGTCGTGAACATGTACCGGTGTACGTACATATATACTGGTCGATATAGAGGCGCGCACGTGTCGTAGTAGAGGCGCGCACGTAGCATGCACATGTACGTACAGCGGCCAGGGTGCAAGAAAGAAAATACGGCCACGTATGTGTACATACGGGCCGGGTCTCGAACGCCTACTCCCGCATACGTACGGCGAGGGCTCGTGTACATGGCTGGGTCGAAACGGAGAAACAGCGTCGTCGTCATGTTCATGGGGAGGCAACGGAATGCGTCATGTTCATGGGGAGGCAACGGAATGCGTCGTGTTCATCGGGAGGCAACGGAACGCGTGGGAGCCAACCGGCTGGGTCGGAATGGAATGCGTCGTCGTATTCATCGGGAGGGCTTGGACAGAACAGGCGATGGAAACGAGGCCTGGCGTACCGCCGAACGGAGGAAACGGCCTTGTGTTCGACCAGCCACGTCCGAAACGGGGGTCCTGTTGATCGGGAGGGGTGTGGCGTACCGCAAAACGGACGAACGGACCTCCTACGGTCGAAACGGGGGTCCTGTTGATCGGGAGGGGTGTGGCGTACCGCAAAAAGGTCGAAACGGACCTCCTACGATCGAAACGGGGGTCCTGTTAATCGGGAGGGGTGTGGCGTACCATAAAACGGACGAAACAGACTTGTATTGGAGCGCTACGGTTGAAACGGGGGTCCTGTTCATCGGGAGGGGTGTGGCGTACCGCAAAACGGGACTCCACGGGATATTGTTCATCTCCACCGTTGACCTCCTCCAGCCTCCATGGGCTACCGTTGACCTCCTCCAGCCTCCACGGGCTCCTGTTCATCCAGCCTCCACTGCGCTATACTCCACCGGCTACTGTTCAACCACCCCTCGATGGGCACCCCTCCACCGTCTACTGTTCATCCAGCCCTCCACACCACGGGGTCCTGTTCATCCAGAGGCAACGCCACCGCTCACTGTCCATCCAAACCCCCCCGCAACACTCACTATTCATCCAATCGATTGGCTTCAGCTAGCAGTAGTAGCCAAGGAATCGCTCGATCGGGTTCAGTTAAGAGGCATCGATCGATCGCTCGGGTTCAAGAACGCCAGAGCCTGCATGCAATCGCCGGGTTCGGGCCAGAGCTAACGCCGCACACACGCTGCAGTACGTGTCACGAGAAAGCAGCGCATCGCTCGGCCCCCGACCTCCCACCGTAACCGGGAACTCCCCAAAATTTTCCTCGCCCTCGCTTCTACCATGGGTTTTTCTGTCATGGATGGCCCAAAGAATGTCATGCAGCTGCGTCTCCGGCCCGCCCAGGACAAAAAGCCCATTTTCTGTCATGATTTTTGTCATAGAAGTAGGAGCCCACAACATCTATGATGATACCGGGTTTTGTCACAATTATCATCATAGAAGTGTCATATGTATGACAGAATTTTTTTTCGTTCGGCCCAAAATGTCACGGATGTGTCTTTTTTGTAGTGTTCCTAGGAACAAAGTCCCTCTTATCATCACGTTGATTCTTTGATTGTGGGTTATCAAGATCAACAACAGGTTCAATCTCTACATCATTATTATTACTAGGTTGAGCATCAACATGAACATCATCATTAACATTATCAATAGGTTCATGTTCATCACCAGATTGTGTTTCAACATCAAAAATAGAAATATCATTGGGATTCTCAGGTGTGTCAACAACAGGTTCACTAGGAGCATGCAAAGTCCTATCGTTTTTCTTTTTATTCTTTTTAGAAGGACTAGGTGCATCTACATTATTCCTCTGAGAATCTTGCTCAATTCTCTTAGGGTGGCCTTCAGGATACAAAGGTTCCTGAGTCATTTTACCCGTTCTAGTAGCTACTCTAACAGCAAATTCATGTTTATTTGAGCAAATCATTTTGAGCTTTAAGCACTTGTTCTACTTGAGTGATAACCATGGAAGCATGTTTACTAATGAGTTTAAGTTCACCCTTAACTCTAGACATATAATCACTCAAGTGTCCAATCATATAAGCATTATTTTTCAATTTTCTACCAACATAAGCATTGAAGTTTTCTTGTCTAGCCATAAAGTCATCAAATTCATCCAAGCATTGGCTAGCAAACTTAGTAGATGGGATTTCAACTTTATCATATCTATAGAGAGAATGTACCTTTACTACCTGTGTCGGGTTATCAAGACCATGTTTTTCTTCAATAGGTGGTACATTAAGACCATGTATTTCTTCAACAGGAGGTAAATTCTTAACATCTTCAGCTTTAATACCTTTTTCTTTCATGGATTTCTTTGCCTCTTGCATATCTTCAGGACTGAGAAATAGAACACCTCTTTTCTTCGGAGTTGGTTTAGGAGTTGGTTTAGGAGTTGGCTCAGGTAGTGTCCAATTGTTTTCATTACTCAACATATTATTCAATAACAATTCAGCTTGATCGACAGTTCTTTCCCTGAAAACACAACCAGCACAACTATCCAGGTGGTCTTTGGAAGCATCGGTTAGTCCATTATAAAAGATATCAAGTATTCCATTTTTCTTGAGAGGATGATCAGGAAAAGCATTAAGTAATCAGAGAAGCCTCCCCCAAGCTTTGTGGGAGACTCTCTTCTTCAATTTACACAAAATTATATATTACCTTAAAGCAACTTGTTTCTTATGAGCAGGAAAATATTTAGCAGAGAAGTAATAAATCATATCCTGGGGACTATGCACACAACCAGGATCAAGAGAATCAAACCAAGTTTTAGCATCACCCTTTAATGAGAACGGAAATATCTTAACACTACTAGGGAAAAGCCTATACACAGAATCTTACCAGCAGCGCTCCTCAAAATACCACGCTACTGCTATTTAGCAGCAACGCGTGGTATCAAAATGCGCTGCTGAAAGGAAAATAGCAGTAGCGCGTCCACCACAAACCGCGCTACTGCTATAATTGCCATGACCTCGCCCCCCGCTAGTTATAGCAGTAGCGCACTATATCGAACAGCGCTACTGCTATAGAAGTTAGCAGCAGCGTGCTTCGAGGAAAACCGCTACTTCTAAGATCAGCCCACAAGTTTAGTCCCACCTCACTCCGTGAACAGGGTGTTTACCACCTTAAATATGTTATTTCTGAAACTACCACAACCAGTTGGTCTTCACTGAACTCTATGTGTAAAATTTGTGGCCTCAATATGAGTCCTCTCCGGTTCCTACCGGAGAGGACTCATATTGACAATTCAGATTGTACACAAAAAGATCATTGATGGCCAATGAATTTTTGCATTGACGTATTTTTTGTATAGTTACACTTAGCAGTAGCGGTTTATATGCAAAGCGCCATCGCTATTCAGATATTGTAGCGCTGCTTTTGGCAAACGCGCTACAACTATCCCTACCTTATCCCCACGCGCACGACCGGCCCTCACTCACACTCTCACTCTCGCCCCCCGTGCCGATAACCGTCGTCGTGCGTCGCCGCCGCCGCCGCCTTCGTCCGTCCGCCGCCGAGGTACTCCCCTCCTTCCGTCCCTCCTCCCTCCTCCTCGCACATCCTCCCTCCGCCTGCGGCCACCCCTCCCTCCTCCGCTGCCACCCTCCTACCTCCGCCTGCGGCCGCCCCTCCTCCCTCCTCCGCCGGCAGGCCTCCTCCCACCGCCCTCGACCCCGCCGCCCCTAGCTACCTCTCCGTCGCCCCCACCCCCTGCCACTAGTTAGTACTAGATTTAGTAGTGGTATATGTTAATTTAGGGTTCATAGCTAGTACTAGATGTTGTTTAGTTAGTACTAGATTTTTAGTAGTAGTAGATGTTAATTACTAGTAGTGATGGCACTAGTTAACTAGGGCAGTATGATTAATAGTAGTTGTAGTTGAACTACTTTAGTTGTAGTTGAACTAGTTTAGTAAGTAAATTAATAAACTAGTTGAACTAGTTGAATTAATAGAACTAATGTATTTTTAGTAAGATAATTAATATAACTAGTTGAACTACTTTATTTTTAGAAAGAACTAGTTTTTTTTTCTATTTATAGTAAGTTTATATTTAGTAAGAACTAGTTGAATTAATAAAACTAGTTGAACATGTCATATTTGTTGTTATTTTTAGTTTAAGCAATTATTCGGGATGTATTAGTGATAACTTATACGGTTTCAGTGACCACCGTCGTCCCGATCCACCGACCCCTCCGACATCCCCGCCGTCGTCCCAGTCACCGACCCCCTCCGACATCGAGGTGAGACCAGCCAAATATCCTTGTATATCTTGTGTTGTTGCTCAAATAGGATATGTGGTTGCCCAAGTGGCCGTTCATGTTTAGTTTACATCTCCGAGTGGCCTATGTTTTGCCGGAGTGTTGATTAATTTCCGCTCGGCAAATTTCAGGCGCCGATATGTCCTTTTTTAGCAAAGGTCATGCCGGATTTTTTCGTGAATTCTGGCATGACTTGTGCTAGAATATGTACAAGTTTAATATTTGAATTATGAACGTAGGAAATGTCGTACCCGGACGACGACAGTCTCCCGGGGGAGTGTAGCTGGTGCCACGGTGATCGAGGTATGTGCGACAGGTTCGTTGAGCTGGACGAAGATCGGCGCTTCAGCATTAAGCTCGAGGAGACCTTCGATTGTGAAACGGTACGCAACAATGACAAGTGTTTTTTTCGTAATTAAGCATGACTTCAACTATTTCAATGTCTAATTTTCATATTTTACAATTCGACTAGCTTATCCCATGCCATGCAAGACGCTATGTCTTGGAGAGGATGGGTTTTGAAGACCATGAAAATTTCGAAACAAAGAAAATACACCTAAGGACCCATCATGATATGGATTTTGAAGTAAATCTGTGCAATGCTCAGAGCGTAACCCATTTTGGTTGCCAAAATTGGGAAGCACTTTGCAAAATGTATGGTTTTTATGAGGGTATGATTGTCACCATGGATCTTGGTGATCCCGACATCGAGCAAGACAATATGGACATTTGGGTCCTTGTTGATACGCTCCGATTGTACCGCTATGTGAGTTTCTCAAACATAGTTATTAACTAATTTATATTGTTTATTTAAAAATAGTTGATAGCTTATTTCCATTGATGACTTATTTTGATTCTTCAAAGACTGCGGAAGATGGTAGATAAAACCCACTACACCGATGGCAATCAATTAACGTATAAGGAGAAAAATCATCTGATCGCATTTTGTATTCTTCTTGAGAATTACAATAACTATTATCGAACTCCTCCGAATTATGATGAATACGTGCCACTAGTGCATGTGTTGAACCACGGTAACTTCTCTGGAGATACCCTGGTAAGATTTTTTACTATTACGACATCCGTGCATCTTTTGCATACTTCTAAAACTAGCACATCATTGCTAACTACGAAGTTATTATGTTTTTCAACAGAAACTCCCGATGGATTGTGTGCCTCATCTGATGTCTCTGAATGGTCGCCTCTCGATTACGAACATCTTGCCCGGAGTAAATCTAGGGAGCTCACCTGTGCATATCGGATTTCTAAAACCGGTGAACACATGTTCATCAAAGAATGGAAGAAATGTGTGGACATTCGCAAGGAGGTTCTTCGAAGTAACATTCAGCGAAAGGCAAGAATTGGAGACAGGCTAATCTCCATTCTCCATAATGGAGAGTCAGGGGCTATCTTGTTTTTTGCTATTTTACCTTAGAAAATGTAGTAGATCTTAATCGAATGTAGTAGGTCCTATGAGGTACAATATGTTTATTATGTGGTAATGTGTTAGAGTTGATAATGAGGAGTACTTGTGATTACGACTAGTGACCAATTTGCTATGTGATGTCATTGATGAAAACGATGATCTTGAGGAGGTGTTATATGACCATGATGTATTATGATGATAAGTTGTTAATGATATGATGATGATGATGATATTATTATATCATTGGGTGAAAGAACCGCGGATTAGTTTCAAGTGGATGTCCATCCACTTGAAACTAGTCCACGGTCCTTTCACCCCGTGATGTAATAACTCATTATGATGTAAAAACTATCTCTAAATTCCTGTTGTATGAAAACTTGTGTAAAGGTGTATGAATACAACATGAAATAAAAAAATACTAAATAATAGTAGTAGCGCGGGAAGGGAGAAGTGCTACTACTAATTACCAGTAGCGCTGTTCTGAAGAAGCGCTACTACTAAGTCAATTTAGCAGTAGCATGGATCTAGGCGCGCTATTGCTAAGCATTAGTTGTAGCGCCTTATCAGTAGCGCTCCTGCCCGCGCTACTGATAGGCCTAAAACCCACGCTGCTGCTAGGCTTTTCCCTAGTAGTGTAAGGATATAGTAGTAATGATATTTCTCATCATTAGTAAATAGGGTGGCTATATCATTCAACTTAGTAAGATGTGCTACAACAGTTTCTGATTCATAGCCATAAAAAGGATCAGATTCAACCAAAGTAATTATCTCAGGATCGACAGAGAAATCATAATCCTTATCAGTAACAAAGATAGGTGAAGTAGCAAAAGTAGGGTCATATTTCATTCTAGCATTCAGAGACTTCTGTTTCAGCTTAGCTAATAACTTCTTAAGATTAGATCTATCATTGCAAGTAAGAAAATCTCTAGCAGTTTCTTCATCCATAACATAACCCTCAGGAACAACAGGTAATTCATATTTAGGGGGAGAACCTTCATCATCACTATCATCAATAATATCAGTTTCAAGAATTTCATTCTCTCTAACCCTAGCAAGTTGTTCATCAAGATATTCACCTAATGGCACAGTAGTATCAAGCATAGAAGTAGTTTCATCATAAGTATCATGCATAGTAGAAGTAGCATCACCAATAACATGTGACATGTCAGAATTCATAGCAGAAGCAGGTTTAGGTGTCACAAGCTTACTCATAACAGAAGGAGAATCAAGTGCAGAGCTAGATGGCAGTTCCTTACCTCCCCTCGTAGTTGAGGGATAAATCTTAGTTCTTTCGTCTTTCAAGTTCCTCATAGTGATCAGAAAATATAAATCCCAAGTGACTCAAAGAATAGAGCTATGCTCCCCGGCAACGGCGCCAGAAAATAGTCTTGATAACCCACAATTATAGGGGATCGCAACAGTTTTCGAGGGTAGAGTATTCAACCCAAATTTATTGATTCGACACAAGGGGAGCCAAAGAATATTCTCAAGTATTAGCAATTGAGTTGTCAATTCAACCACACCTGGATAACTTAGTATATGCAGCCAAGTATTTAGTAGCAAAGTAGTATGGGAGTAACGGTAACAGTAGCAAAAGTAACAATAGCAGTTTTATAGTAATTGTAACAGGAGCAACGGTAAAGTAACTAAGCAAAGAACAATATGTGGAAAGCTCGTAGGCATTGGATCAGTGATGGATAATTATGCCGGATGCGATTCCTCATGTAATAGTTATAACATAGGGTGACACAGAACTAGCTCCAATTCATCAATGTAATGTAGGCATGTATTCCGAATATAGTCATACGTGCTTATGGAAAAGAACTTGCATGACATCTTTTGTCCTACCCTCCCGTGGCAGCGGGTCCTATTGGAAACTAAGGGATATTAAGGCCTCCTTTTAATAGAGTACTGCATCAAAGCATTAACACATAGTGAATACATGAACTCCTCAAACTACGGTCATCACCGGTAAGTATCCCGATTATTGTCACTTCGGGGTTAACGAATCATAACACATAATAGGTGACTATAGAATTGCAAGATAGGATCAAGAACTCACATATATTCATGAAAACATAATAGGTTCAGATCTGAAATCATGGCACTCGGGCCCTAGTGACAAGCATTAAGCATAGCAAATTCATAGCAACATCAATCTCAGAACATAGTGGATACTAGGGATCAAACCCTAACAAAACTAACTCGATTACATGGTAAATCTCATCCAACTCATCACCGCCCAGCAAGCCTACGATGGAATTACTCACGCACGGCGGTGAGCATCATGAAATTGGTGATGGAGGATGGTTGATGATGACGACGGCAACGAATCCCCCTCTCCGGAGTCCCGAACGGACTCCAGATCAGCCCTCCCAAGAGAGTTTAGGGCTTGGTGGCGGCTCCGTATCGTAAAACGTGATGAATCTTTCTCTCTGATTTTTTTTGTGAACGTGAATATATGGAGTTGGAGTTGAGGTCGGTGGAAGTCCAGGGGGACCACGAGGCAGGGGGCGCGTCCTAGGGGGGGGGCGTCCCCCACCCTCGTGGACAGGGTGTGGGCCCCCTGGTGCTGATTCTTTCGCTAGTATTCTTTATTAATTCCAAAAAGTTGCTCCGGGGATTTTCAAATCATTCCGAGAACTTTTATTTCTACACAAAAATAACACCATGGCAGTTCTGCTGAAAACAACGTCAGTCTGGGTTAGTTCCATTCAAATCCTGCAAGTTAGAGTCCAAAACAAGGGCAAAAGTGTTTGAAAAAGTAGATACGACGAAGACGTATCAGGGAGCAACTAGCTATAGTAGCTCAATGCAGAGCATTGTAGACATAGAATATTTGCAAAATACATATGGCTCTGAATGTGACAGACCCGTTGACTAAACTTAGTACTCTTTGGGTGTTAATCACATTGCGATGTGAACTAGATTATTGACTCTAGTAAACCCTTTTGGGTGTTAGTCACATGGCGATGTGAACTAATCACATAAAGATGTGAACTATTGATGTTAAATCACATGACGATGTGAACTATATTATTGACTCTAGTGCAAGTGGGAGCCTGAAGGAAATATGCCCTAGAGGCAATAATAAAGTTATTATTTATTTCCTTATTTCATGATAAATGTTTATTATTCATGCTAGAGTTGTATTAACCGGAAACTTAGTACATGTGTGAATACATAGAAAAAACAAAGTGTCCCTAGTATGCCTCTACTTGACTAGCTCATTAATCAAAGATGGTTATGTTTCCTAACCATAGACATGTGTTGTTATTTGATGAACGGGATCACATCATTAGGAGAATGATGTGATGGAGATGACCCATCTGTTTGCTTAGCATTATGATCATGTCAGTTTCATTGCTACTGCTTTCTTCATGACTTATACAAGTTCCTCAGACTATGAGATTATGCCACTCCCGAATACCGGAGGAACACTTTGTGTGCTACCAAACGTCACAATGTAAAAGGGTGATTATAAAGGTGCTCTAAAGGTGTCTCCGAAGGTGTTTGTTGGGTCAGCATAGATCGAGATTAGGATTTGTCACTCCGTGTTTCGGAGAGGTATCTGTGGGCCCTCTCGGTAATACTCATCACTATAAGCCTTGCAAGCATTGTGACTAATGAGTTAGTTGCGGGATGAAGTATTACGGAACGAGTAAAGAGACTTTCCGGTAACGAGATTGAACTAGGTATGATGATACCGACGATCGAATCTCGGACAAGTAACATACCAATGACAAAGGGAAAAACGTATGTTGTTATGCGGTTTGACAGATAAAGATCTTCGTAGGATATGTGGGAGCCAATATGAGCATCCAGGTTCCGCTATTGGTTATTGACCGGAGATGAGTCTCGGTCATGTCTACATAGTTCTCGAACCTGTAGGGTCCGCACGCTTAACGTTCGAAGACGATTTGTATTATGAGTTATGTGAAATGATGTGCCGAATGTAGTTCGGAGTCCTAGATGAGATCATGGACATGACGATGAGTCTCGAAATGGTCGACATGTAAAGATCGATATATTGGAAGGCTATATTCGGACATCGGAAAGGTTCCGAGTGATTCGGGTATTTTTCGGAGTACCGGAGAGTTACGGGAATTCGTATTGGGCCTTAATGGGCCATACAGGAAAGGAGAGAAAGGCTTCAAGGGTGGCCGCGCCCCTTCCCCATGGACTGGTCCGTATTGGACTAGAGAAGGGGGCCGACCCCTTCCTTACTTCTCCTTCTCCCTTCCCCTTTTCCTATTCCATGTGGGAGATGGAATCCTACTAGGACTAGGGAGTCCTAGTAGGACTCCACACTTTGGGCGCGCCCTATGAGGGCCGGCCTCCTCCTTCCTCCATCCTTTATATACGTGGCCAGGGGGCACCCCGTAGACACACAAGTTGACATTGTTTAGCCGTGTGCGGTGCCCCCCTCCACAGTTACACACCTCGGTCATATTGTCGTAGTGCTTAGGCAAAGTCCTGCGCCGGTAACTTCATCATCATCATCACCACGCCGTTGTGCCGACGAAACTCTCCCTCGGCCTCAACTAGATCAAGAGTACGAGGGACATCCCCGAGCTGAACGTGTGCTGATCGCGGAGGTGCCGTACGTTCAGTGCTAAGATCAGTCAGATCATGAAGATGTACGATTACATCAACCGCGTTGTCATAACGCTTCCGCTTTCGGTCTACGAGGGTACGTGGACACACTCTCCTCTCTCGTTGCTATGCATCACATAGATAGATCTTGCGTGATCTAGGAATTTTTTTTAAAATTATCGCGTTCCCCAACATATAGCATGAAGGAAGCTGAAACTCTAACTTGATCCGAGGGCATCTTGCTTAAGCTGTGGATTTTATGTTGTGATCATTGAATGTATCATGCATCGGTCATCATTGGCTAAAAGAGAACTAGGGGGCACATATCGATTCTAGGACATGTCTTCGATGAGATGAAATTCCTCTTGTGACTAGTTCTCGACTTTGGATTATCAAAGGGGAGGAGAAAATGTAATGGACTCACTTATACTTTAGCTCAACTAACTCAAACGAACATGCAATCCGCAGTTGGGAGGCTTAAATGCATCACCTTCGTGCATCTAGGAGCTTCTCCAAATTGATTGTAATCACATTACCAGATCAATAACTTTTTTTTAATAAAAAAGGTCATCTCTCATATGCTTATATTTGTATAGTAATATTCAAAATCTCCACATCTTCAGAATCTAGTCTTACTTGTGATCGATTTAGAATCTCCAAAATTTATGTATATATTTTGGCAAAATATGAAATTAAAAATATGTGAAAACTGCTAAGACACTACCATAAACTACTAAACGAATCCTAGAATACAACCATGACTCAACAAGGGTATGCTCAAGACCTCCTCTTCCGTGCTTATAGCACCAGGTGTTTTTTTAGGATAAATCATGCACCGCTTTATTGATCAACAATGTCTAAGGGAATACAATTTAGATTGGGAGGATGAAGGTGCCAAAGATGGTGGAGTTCTAATAGTCCTAGAGCGTGCATAGCGAGGCTATGCGCCTCAATGTTCGTACCTTTTTCTTCAAAGAAAAAAGAGCAATCTTAAAACTCGCTAGTCATCATCTTGATTTCTTGAATGGTATGTCCATATGTCCCTCAAGTACATGCTTCTATGTCCGACACCACTTGTTTGCAATCAGATGCGATGACAATATGATTTTTCACAAGGTATGCTACTAATGCCATAACTTCTCGATATGCCAATGCCCCCAAGGAAGTTGGTGCAGTGACTCCCTAAAACACTAGGGCCGATGCGCCCAGGTAATCACCATTAATGTTCCTGCATATTGCACGGACGATACCTCTATTTGTTGTTCTGTACACAATGCCATCGACCTTAAGTTTAGCAACCCTAGTGGGAGGAGGGATCCGTCGAGTAGAAGCACCCATGGGCAACCATATGTTGAGTGACATGGTCTTGTTTTGCATGCATTTATCTCACCTAGAATTCGTTCAACAACTGGTATGTGTTGTTGGGACTTTTGAAAATTCTGCTCATGCATTGTTTTTCATCGAGCGTGCCATATTGCCCATAAAAAGACCAGAACACTAATGAAATATGAGTGTAGGAGAGAATCTAGAAGAGAGAAAATCCAGTGCTTAGTGTCAGGTTCCCTTCTTTGATTCATGGCTTCAACTAGGTCTGGGTCTGGTAGAGCCCACATACCATGAGACATGGTGCAGTACAAGAGGGAGTGCCTCCATGACTCTTCTGCCCTGGAAAGAGTGCAATTACTAGTATGAGCCATATTGCGATGGTATGGACTGTTAGGCAAGGTGCCATAGAAATATCTCGACATTTGACATAACATGCACCTTCCATAAGATGCATCATGATTTTTGCTCAACCTCTGAATTGGACGAGTCAGCTCGTCCTTCCAGCCATGCCTCCCTCCGATGCTTAGTCGAAACTAATATCCTATAAGCAGACTTCATGGAGAATATATCTTTTTGATCAAAGTTCCAGGACCAAAAAAATCCTCAACCTATCTAGTGCAAAGCGGTATTTTTTTTCTTTTTTTCGAAAAGGAGGTATACCCCCGGCCTCTGCATCTCTTGATGCACACAGCCATTTATTAAAAAGTATCTCAAAGGTTTCAAAGGTTCCAAACGGAGGTCTAAAAAAACAAAGGTCGTACTAAGCGAAGAAAAGCCACAAGCGGCCAAAAATAAAAATCACAACCGGCGCCAGCAAGACTAGGAGACTAAACGTCTATCCTATTATTGGACCGCCATCCAAACCGGTTGTAAGTATCTCGTGCAACCATCTCCCATCGGCTGCACCCAATATCCATATGCTCCATGTGGTCCGCACGACTGAGTAATGACCACGTACGGATCCAAGTAGACGCTCTGAAGATGACCTACAAAAAGTTGGTAATGGTTTGTCTGTTAAATGTAACGTCATTGCGAGAATTCCATAGAGACCAAAGTAATGCACATGCTCCCACTCGGATATGTGCCGCGGACTTTGGCTCCACTCCAGTCAACCAGTTATCAAATAAATGTGATATCGTGCGAGGTGGAGTTATGTTGAATGTAACATGGATAGTTCTCCAAAGCAGTTTAGCAAGTGGACATTTGATAAATAGATGTTCTATTGTTTCATCCTGATCACAAAAGCAACATATTTTACTTCCTTCCCACTTACGCTTAACTAAGTTGTCTTTAGTAAGAATAACACCCTTATGCACAAACCACATAAAAACTTTTATCTTCAAGGGCACCTTAACTTTCCAAATATGAGCCGTCCTTGGGATGGTCCCGGTATTAATCAAATCTATGTACATGGATTTAACCGAGAAGACCCCAGAGTTGGAAAGCTTCCATTGCAAAGTGTCTGGTACATCCGAAAGGTTAACCTCCATTAACCTACGCACAAGATGTATCCACCTAGTCCAACGGTCGCCAATAACAGACCGTCTAAACTGTATGTTAAGCGGGACAGTACCCAACACTGTAGCAACGAAAACCTCTTTCCGTTGTGCAATGTTGTAAAGGGAAGGATACTGTAAGGCCAGCGGCGAATCTCCTAACCAAGTATCCTTCCAAATTCGAGTATCCCGTCCATTCCCGATGATAAATTTGATCCTGTTAAAGAACGCCACTTTCGTCCTCATAATCCCTTTCCAGAATGGTGAGTCAGTCGCTTTCTTTGTAACTTTGGGCTAGTGTTTTGGCATAGAGATATTTGTTACGCAATAGCTGAGCCCAAACTCCGCTACTTTCGTGCATAACCGTATAACCATTTGCTGAGTAAGCACCTATTTTTCACCTCCAAGTTTTCAATTCCCAAGCCTCCCTGGTCCTTTGGTCTACAAATTACATCCCACTTTGCCAAACGATACTTATTTTTGTTCTCATCAATTTGCCAGAAGAATCTAGATCGATAAAAGTCCAATCTTTTCCATACCCCAACCGGGACTTCAAAGAAAGAGAGGAGGAACATGGGCATACTTGTGAGTACAGAATTAATAAGCACAATCTTCCTCCATAAGACAAAAGTTTGGCCTTCCAGCAACTTAGCCTCTTTTCAAACCGATCCTCGATACATTTCCAATCTTTATTTGTGAGCTTACGATGATGAATCGGAATCCCTAGGTACGTGAAGGGTAGTGTGCCTATTTCACAGCCAAATAGCTGCTTGTAGGTTTCTTGTTCTTCTCTGGCGCGTCACTAGTAGAAAAAGGGTCAAATGTGAGACACATTAGTCCCGGTTTGTAACAGAACCGACACTAATGTGGCCATTAGTGCCGGTTCCAACGGCTAGCCGGGAGGATCTCTTTAGTACCGGTTCGTGGCAAACCTTTAGCGCCGGTTCGTGCCACGAACCGGTACTAATGAGAGTGGTGGCAGGATGTTGTCAGAATGGGGCCCTTCGGCACCTTTAGTACCGGTTCGTGGCACGAACCGGTACTAAATGTCGCCCTATATAAATCCTTCGCCCACCCGCATTCTGTTCTTCCCCCTTTCCCCTCTCCCTCTCCTCTGTTCTTCCCTTCTTCCTCTCGAGTTCATCACAAAATTTGCCCCAAATTTGTCAAGATTTGCAGGCCCTCATCCATTCAAATGATCACCAAGGTTAGAAACTGTGCCCTTTCATCTCTCATTGCTAGATTAGCTCTTGCATTGGTTTATATAGTGATTAATTGTGGGTTTTAGTAATTTGGGAGGAATTATATGTGGTAGTATTTGATTTATATGCAATTTGAGATCAAAATAACACTTAGTTTGCATATGTAGGTGTGGTTTACTTAGTGCCTTCTAAATCTCTGTCGTAACCACCGTCGATCGCCGGCACCGTCCCATCGCCGGCACCACCTTGTGGTGAGCCTCTTGTTCATGAAATTTTATATAAAAATTTGATGTTTGTGTGATTTGGATATATAGTTACTCGTATAATAATTATCTTACCCGTACGTTGTTTGTTATACATAGTGCCATGGTTTTGATATCCGTCCCCGTCGGCCCTCGTCCTTGTTATGATTCGGATGTGGTATATTCTCTTTTAAAACTATTTGTTTCATTTCGTGTTTATGACAAATTATGCCCATCAAGTTGACATAGATATTTTTATCTAGGAGGTATGTGAACCGGAAATTCCAACCGACCCTATTGTCGAGAGGTTAAATTTAGTTGAAAGAGAAAACGAGTACTTGAAAGAAAAATTGAAAAGAATTGAGGGGTAGAAGATGGAATTGGAGATGCATGTTGCAGATGTCGTCGATGATCACAAGATCAAGATGGAGAAAATGCGCTTGAAGATTAGAAAGATTAGAAAATATGCCATCGATAGTGAGGCTTGGTATCATTATGCTGTTGGATCAATTGTTACCTTAGTTGCGATCTTGATCGCATTTGTTGTTGCATTTAAATGCTTTAGCTAGAGAGTTATTTGTTTGTTGCATTTAAGTGTTGTATGAACTTGTATTAATTTGGTCTATTCGGTATTGTGTAATGAAGATGAGCCGGCAATGGATGTACGATGACCGATGCTCTCCCGATTCGTTGAGGGCGTGCATACTTTTCTCGCTTCTTGGTGAGGAAAACAAGCGGGCGGATGGTTTTATGCCTTGTCCATGTGCGGCTGTAAGAATGGTCGCAATTACTCTACGCCAAGAACCATTCACGCCCACTGTTTGAGTCCGGTTTCATGACCCACTATAATGTTTGGACCAAGCACGGAGAAAGAGGGGTTATGATGGAAGACAATGAAGAAGAAGAGGACGACATACTATCCTGGCATGGGTTCCCTGAATACCGTGATACAACAATGGGGGAAGAAGCTGAGCCGGTAATGCGGGAAGAAGCTGGGCCGGCAATGCGGGAAGAAGCTGAAGAAGAGGCATCAGATCAGCCCGTTGATGATCTAGGTCGGGCCATTGCCGATGCAAAGAGAAACTACGCAAGTGATTTGGAGAAGAAGAAGTTGCAGCGCATGTTAGAGGATCACAAAAATTGTTGTACCCGAATTGCGTGAGGTGACAAGAAAAAGCTGGGCACCACATCGGAATTGCTGCAATGGAAGGCAGAGAATGGTGTATCCGACAAGGGATTTGGAAAGTTGCTGGTAATGATAAAGGATATGCTTCCAAAGGACAACGAATTGCCCGAGAGTACGTATGAAGCAAAGAAGGCTGTCGCCCTCTAGGGTTAGAGGTGCGTAAGATACATGCATGCCCTAATGATTGCATCCTCTACCGCGGTGAGTACGAGGATTTGAACGCTTGCCCGGTATGTGGTGCATTGCGCTATAAGATCAGCCGCGATGAGCATGGTGATGTCGAGGCGGCGCCCAGGAAGAAGATTCCTGCCAAGGTGATGTGGTATTCTCCTATAATACCACGGTTGAAACGCTTGTTCCAAAATAAAGAGCATGCCAAGGCGATGCGATGGCACGTAGAAGACCGTAAAAAGACGGAAAGTTGAGAGTACCAAATGACGGGTCGCAGTGGAGAAAAATCGAAAGAAAGTACGGGAAGGAGTTTGCGATGATGGCGCAAGGAGCGTATGGTTTGGTCTAAGCGCAGATGGCATTAATCCTTTTGGGGAGCAGAGCAGCAACCATAGCACCTGGCCTGTGACTCTATGTTTGTATAACCTTCCTCCTTGGTTGTGCATGAAGCGGACGTTCATTATGATGCGGTGCTCATCCAAGGCCCTAAGCAACCCGGCAACGACATTGATGTGTATCTAAGGCCATTAGTTGAAGAACTCTTACAACCGTGGAATGGAACAGGTGTACGTGCGTGGGATGAGCACATGGGGAAGAATTTGACCTAAAGGCGTTGCTGTTCGTGACCATCAATGATTGGCCTGCTCTCGAACCTTTCAGGACAGACAAACAAGGGATACCGCGGATGCACGCACTGTTTGGATCATACCGACAGTATATATTTGAATAGTTGTAAGAAGAATGTGTACATGGGACATCGTTGATTTCTTCCGAGCAGGCATCCCGTAAGAAAGAAAGGCAAGCATTTCAAAGGTGAGGCGGATCACCAGACGAAGCCTCGCCACCGTACTGGTGCTGATGTACATGATATGGTCAAGGATTTGAAGGTGATATTTGGAAAGGGTCCTGGCGGACAACCTGTTCCAAAGGACGCCGACGGACGCGCACCCATGTGGAAGAAGAAATCTATATTTTGGGACCTGCCATATTGGAAAGACCTAGAGGTCCGCTCCGCAATCGACGTGATGCACGTGACGAAGAATCTTTGCGTGACCCTGCTTGGCTTCTTGGGCGTGTATGGGAAGACAAAAGATACACCTGAGGCACGGGAGGACCAGCAACATATGCACGGAGAAGGCGGCATACATCAGGGTCATGCAAGCTACGCTCTTACCAAAGAAGAGAAGGAAATCTTCTTTGAATGCTCGCTCAAGATTAAGGTACCGTCGGCTTCGTCGAATATAAAGGGAATAATAAACATGGCAGAGAAAAAGTTCCGAACCTAAAGTCTCATGACTGCCACGTGATTATGACGCAATCGCTTCCGGTTGCATTGAGGGGCTTCTACCGGAAAACGCTCGATTAGCCATTGTGAAGCTATGTGCATTTCTCAATGCAATCTCTCGGAAGGTAATCGATCCAGAAATCATACCAAGGTTCTGAGAATGATTTGGTGCAATGTCTTGTCATTTTCGAGTTGGTGTTCCCACCATCCTTCTTCAACATCATGACGCACGCCCTAGTTCACCTATGCTTGAAGAGATTAACGTTTTGGGTCCTGTATTTCTACACAATATGTTCCCTTTGAGAGGTTCATGGGAGTCTTAAAGAAATATGTTCATAACCGTGCTAGGCCGAAGGAAGCATCTCCAAGGGCCATCAAAATGAGGAGGTCATTGAGTTTTGTATTGACTTTATTCCGACCTTAAGCCGATTGGTGTTCCCGAATCGCGGCATAAGGGCGCATCGGATGGAAAAGGCACGCTAGGAGGGGAACAAATAATATGTATGGACGGAAATTCTCTCCTTTGAAGCACACTACACAGCTTCTACAGAATTCTGCCTTGGTGGCTCCGTATATGGATGAACACAAGAATTTGCTACGCTCCAAACACCGGAGCGGTCGATGACCGGATTACACGTGAACAAACCAGGAGTTTCGCCACTGGTTGCGTATCGCATTACCATGCATGACACCTCTATTGAAGATGACCTGTACTTGCTGTCCCGGTTACCATATTAGAATATAATGACTTTCAAAGGGTACGAGATAAATGGTAATACATTTTACACGATCGCCCAAGATAAGAAGAGCACCAACCAAAACAGTGGTGTCCGCTTTGATGCAGAAACCAAGACGGGAAAGGAAACATATTATGGTTATATACAGGACATATGGGAACTTGACTATCGACGTGGTTTAAAGGTCCCTTTGTTTCGTGCAAATGGGTCAATATGACACGAGGCTGGGTAACGGAAGACCCGCGATGACGGAATGACAACAGTGGATCTCAACAATCTTATGTATGCAGACGAACCATTCGTCCTAGCCAATGATGTGGCATAGGTTTTCTATGTGAAGGACATGTCTACCAAGCCAAGAAAAAGAAAAGATAAGGAAGCGAATGCATCGTATAATGAGCCAAAGCGGCACATAGTTCTTTACGGGAAGAGAAACATCGTGGGAGTGGATGACAAGATGACAAGTCAGAAGATTATGAAAAGTTTGATGAAATTGCTCCATTCACAGTGAATATTGACCCGAGCATCCCGTTAAATGATGAAGATTTTCCATGGTTACGGGCAAAGGGACACACGCTGAAGAAAAAGTTTCACACCAAGATCCGGGATGTGATCGGCTTCACTAGCTATCATCACTTTCTTACGTGTTTCGCACCGAGAGGGGAATCTCTGTAATAGTTAGGGTAGTTATGTGTTTTGGCATTTGAAACGCGAAGAAATTTTATGTGCAAACAAATTCACACTAATTTCAAATAATTCAAAATTTAAACTATTCAAATTTGAAAACTACGGGCACTAACAGGAAGTTTGTAATTTTTTGTACCTAAAGAGGCTGTGTCAGCCTCCGGTCAGGCTATGGCCCCACCATCACCATTTAGTGCCGGTTCGTACCAAGAACCGGTACTAATGAGGTTGTGTCGTAAGGTTGGGGCCCCACAAGCACCTTTTTTAGTACCGGTTCATGGATGAACCAGACGTAAGTTGTTTTTAGTCCCACCTCGCCAAGTGAGAGGGACTAGGAGCGGTTTATAAGCCCCGAGTGCGAGAGGACGAAGAAGAGGATCAATGCTCACGTTGCTTAGCTTCAAGCCTTCAGAATACGGTAGACTGCGGAGCTATGCAGCGCAGTTTACACTATTCGAAAGGCTTGAAGCAAATTAACGTAGCATTGCACCTCTTTTATTTTTAATAACTTATTACAACTCCGGACTTCTTCTGTTATGGCAAAAACTAATTGCACGTCGACATTTCTTTTTTTTAAGTTATAACTCGAGACTTTGACCATCAAGTTTTGCAAAAAAGGAAAAATAGCAGAAAAGAAAGAAAAACTATAGCTGAAAAGAAAAAAACTATATAAAAAACTACTCAAAAATAAATAAAAGAAAATAAATATAGCATAAAAGAAAAAAACTACTCAGAAATAAATAGAAGAAAAAATAAAGCAGAAAAGAAAAAATTTATATTTGCTATTTTTCAATCATTTACAAAATGACCGTGAAATTGAAAATCACTACAAAATAAACTCTGAAAATGTTGAATTTTGGCAAACTAGATAAAAAACTACTCACAAATAAATAGAAGAAAATAAATATAACAGAAAAGAAAAAACTATACAAAAAACTACGCAAAAATAAATAGAAGAAAATAAAGCGTAAAAGAAAAACTATAAAAAAATTGGCTGCCTGTGGGCTGATAGGCCACAGTGTGTGTAACAACAGGCCTTAAAGGCCCAAAGAGACTCAGGGCAGCTGCATGAGTTTAGGCCCACAAGCCTGCTATCTGAGAGGAGTTCGAAGTGGTAGCTGCGGCTCGGTTTATAAACTAGTGCGGCTGCCCTTCGCCCGGCGAGGTGGGACTAAACTTTGGGGTGGCAGCGCGAGGCCTTTAGTACCGGGTCGTGGCACAAACCGGTACTAAAGGGAGGGCCTTTAGTACCGGTTTGGGCCACCAGCCGGTACTAAAGGGGGTCGCTTCCCGCCGCTTGGGCTGGTCAAAACAGGCCTTTAGTACCGGTTGGTGGCTCCAACCGGTACTAAAGGTGCCTTCTATATATACAACACTTCGAAATTTTCATTCCCCCTCTGTTTCTTCCTCTGTTTCCGTCGCCCCCGTCGCCGTTGCCGCCCGTCCCGTCGCCGCCTGGGCCCGTCCCGTCGCGTCGTCCCAGCGTCGCCTGCCCGTCACCACCCGGCCCGTCGCCTCGCCGTCGCCGTCGCCCCGCTGTGAGCTCTCCCCCTCTAACCCCTCTCCCTCGCCCTCGGCGGCCACCATGGGCGCCGCCCCTCCCCGAGCCCATACACACACACACACACAAGCATGATGAACACACACACACACACACACATATGTATGAATTAATGCATGTATATATTAGTATATACGTATTTTGTATGTTTAATTAGTTTAGATTATTTAGATTATTATTTTTTTCAGTATTATATATGTATGAATGCATGTTAGATGGATATAATTAGTGTTTAATTAGTATGGAAATTTTTTATATAATGTTGTTTTTCAGTTTTTTAATGGATGTATAGAAGTTGTGTTTTCTGTTTTCAGTGTTAGATGCTTAATTAGTATGAAATAGTATATAGATTTTTGAAATAGTAGAAATGTTAGAAATTTTAGTTATCAAAATCCAATCATTAAAAATATTACTTTTGCGGGCATATAGCTAGTATTTGTTCTCGACGATGCCCGCCCGCATCCTCGCCGTCGACCCGTCTCATGACGACGCCCAGCCGACCCATGTCCGGACTGGCTCACTGGCTGGCACCGGGAGGTGCTGCTCGGAGGGCGCGCCGCTTGATGAGGAACCCGGCCCGGGTCCCGTCGTCGACCCTGATCTCGTTTGGTGGCGTTCGCGTGGGCCCGTTTGGTGCGGAGGGACCCGGCCCCGCCGGAGGAATGCGTCGCCGTGTCGGGGAGGAGGACGAGCACGCCCATCGCTACATGGTTGCGTTAGAGGGCGGCAGGTTCTCCAATACCGGCAGTATCTTCGGGATCTCACTTCAGCTATGATCCCGTGAGGGTTCCTTCTCTTTGGGTGTCCACCGCCCGCGCCAGAACCGCGAGTGTCCTAGATTCTTCCGTAGTATTCGATCTTTAATTAGCTAGCCAGTGATGTACTATTCAATATTATATATTATTCGAGACGATGTATTCGAGATTGTATCTATTATTCTAGACGAAGTATTCGAGATTATATCTATTATTCGAGACGATGTAATTTGAATACTAATTTTTTTTATATTTCTTTTGAATTAGTTAAATAAAAGCTATGGCAGACAATACCGACAGAGAGGGAGAACAGACCGTGTCCGATATGATACGCGGGCCAGATGATGATCAGAATGAAGAAGATTATGACGGCTCCGAATTTCTAAACAACACCGGAGAGGGTGATATGATATTCGATCACGATGACCAAATTGATGAAGTCATGAACTACGATTATGACGATGACGAAGAACATGTTGATCCGGAAACAACAAAGACCGGCGAGGTATATATATTTATATAAGCAGGTATCTGGTGATCATCACATGTTTTAAATGACTTGAAGATATATTAACGAATCGATCTTTGTTCTTTCAGCCATCCGGATCGAGCAAATCTTCGTGCAAAATGACGAAAACGAGGCCCGAACAAAAAGTTGAAGGAGGGCGTAAAGTACAATATCGAGGCGATCGGACCTAATGGCGAACCATTAGTGCCTAAGAAGATTGCGGACAAGTTCGTTAAATCGGTCACGGAGTTCTTGTGAAGGACCAACTCGATCTCCCTTCAAGAATGGAGAGAGCCAAAGAAAAGACAAGGACAAAAAGGCAAAGAGGACGCTGCTCCATGTCCAAATGTTACTTTTGTCGACAAGAATCAAAAAGATCTGCTTTGGGATACTCTCATGGAACATTTCACCCTACCAGATCATTTCACAGAAGCAGATGTGCAGAAAGTCAAGGACGCTGCTCTTAGGAAGATGGCGGTTGCATTCAAGAACCACAAGAATCGTGAATGGGACAAGTACGTCAAGGGAGGAAGGAAGACTCCAAAGATTCAAGGAACACTAGAGAACCAACGTGCTCATTGGGACGATTTCGTGAAATTCAAGGATTCGGAATTAGCTAAGGAACGGTCGAGAATAAACAAGAAGAATGCCGAAAAAAGGATAAGTTCCATAAGCTGGGGCCAGGTGGCTATGCGGTGGCAATGCCTAAGTGGGATAAGTCTGAGAAAGAGATGGAGAATGCAGGTGCCACTCCGGTTACTAAGAGCTGGCCCCTGTGGTCGTGGACTTGGTTCTATGCGCATGGGGGAGTTGGACTCAAGATGTGCAATGTTTCGACGAGGGCAAGTCTGAAGGGAGCCGACGATGCGATACTTGTTGCAATAGAAGAGGCACGATCGGGGTGTTCCAGCCCAACAGAGAGAACGACGAGCTTACGCTGCGTGCCTGGGAAATCTGAACACCGGAAGAACACGAGGCAAGGGCGATATTCCGTGGTATGAGGGGTTTTCAGACTGGAACACCGACTACATAACCCGTGCGAGAAAGAAGATTGCGGAGGAGAAGAAGAGGAAGATGGAGGAGGAGCAGAGGAAGCGGGACTATGAACGCCTTCAAGGCCTAGAAGCAAGTCAAGCGGAATTGGTAGTCAAATTCCAGCGGTAGCAGAGCAGATCGACTCACTTACCCAAAGCATAGGGGGTCTCAACAATGCAGCTGAAGCTAGCTTAATGATCCAAAGCATTGGATAGCACCGCCCCATCCATGCCGAGAAGCAGCGTGGGTTCCGCCAGACGACGCAATCTTGGGTAGATACCCGTGGATGACATCACGGAGAACACTAGCTGCGAGCTACACGTCAAAATGAAGAACATATCCATGAAGGTGGCGGACGGCGTTGCTTTTCCAGTTAACCCCAAAGCAACCTACCATTGCATCCCGATTCCAGAGGGCTATGCTCGTGTCATGGTTGACGAGGTGGTGCACCCATATTCGGGGCTAGAGCTTGACATTCCTGAAGGTGACGACGAGCGCTTTCTCGGAGACGCCAACCATCGTATCATCCTATGGAAAAAGGATTGCATCATCTTTCGAAGGCCACCGACACCCCGTCATCCGACTCCTCGTCGAAGTCCGCCACCAAGTCAGCAGTCTCCCGCTCCTGCAAGTCCACCAAGTCCGACAAAGTGTCAGGCCACTCCTCCTCCTCCAAGTCCGCCACAGCGTCAGACGTCCACTCCTCCTCCAAGTCCGGCACAACCTCAGGCCACTCCTCCTCCAAGTCCGCCACAGCGTCAGACGTCCACTCCTCCTCCAAGTCCGGCACAACCTCAGGCCACTCCTCCTCCAAGTCCGGCACAGCTTCAGGCCACTACTCCTCGTCCAACTCAGCCCGTCGGCCGGCGTCTCCGCCGCCTCAAGAATCGCAGAAGAGACACCCGCAGCTATGGTGCGTGGCACGAAGTCGAGGTAGTAGAGGAAGTACAGGCGGAGGCAAGCGATATAAATATGGTCCAAGCCTCACGCCTCTTCCGCAGAGGTCTTATGACAGGTCCGAGGAGGAAATCACAGCCATATCGAAGTCCGAGGTGGAAGCCCATTTTGCACCGAAACCGCCACTGCCGCCAAGGGAGAAAGTGCCTGAGGAAACGATTGACCACTTCATTCGTATGGCTCAACCACTAGCTCCCAAGCCTGTTGACACAGACTATGAGCACCACATCAGGAAGTTAATCGAGCATGTCTACGTAAGGAGGCGAGCTCGGGATCGAGCAAACAAGAAGCAGCTGTCAAAAAATGCGGGAAAACCATTCCCCGCTGGGAGAACAGTAGTATAATCGATCCCTCGCTTGTTGTGCCAACAACACGTGATAAAGACGCACGCCCAATATTATTATGGGCAAACAGTTTACGTTCTGGAGGTGGGCAATGTGGTAATAACGGAGGACCATATAATGCAGGCTGAAGTTCTCAAAATCACTGTTGGACAACTCCTCGAGATCGAGCCCATGCCTGTGCTTAGAGAGGATGAAATAAAACGGAAATATGTCCGGGGCCAACCTTTGGTCGAGCTGCAGGACAAGGTCAAGAACCTCCCAACGAGAATGTATGAATTGCATCAATGGTACATGAACATTACCAAGATTTCCGATCGATTGTCCCTCATGGTGAATGTCAAGGAGGAGCATTACTTCCATGAGAAAGTTGTGTCCGTTGAGTATTCTGAAATGTTTCAGTTATACAATCAAGACGCACTCGACAAATCTATCGTCAGTTGCTATTGTCCGTAAGTGATTTCTTTCTGTAATTTAAGTCTCAAGCTAGCTGTAGTGATCCTTTTGATCAATCATTACCTGTAATTATCCTCACTATATTCTTTTACGTGGTATTATATGCAGGATGAAGATGTATGAAATGAGAAAAGGTGGACGCTTTGGCATTGGGTTCATTGACCCAAACACCGTTAATGAATACACATGGAAAATAAATCAACGTCATCAAAAGGCCGAGAGGACAACATGCTAGAGTTCTTGAAGCGCCTCAAATACAATGAAGATATACTACTTCCTTACAACTTCCAAAGTGAGTCACACTGTCTTGTACTACAAATTCTCTGTTTTTGCCTACTAGCTAGCTACATGTTTTTGCTTACATATGCCCGCTTAATTAAGATATGCAAACGTGTGTGCATGCAGATTTCACTGGGTCTTGTGTATCATTAAAGTTGACACCGGAACAGTTGAAATACTGGACTCACTACTCAAAGAAAAAATTGACTATAACATCTTGTTTGGGATAGTCAACAGGTAATTTCAATCATTATTAACTATATATCTCGGCCTATTTAGTTCGTCATTTTTCATGACATGAACTATTGAATAACCCATTTATTCATTTTCTTTGTCGGCGGGCAGGGCTTGGGCAAGGTTCATCAGCGAGACCCCAGGAGAATGGAAACAAAAGCTTAAATGGTTTCGACCCAAGGTAAGTAATTAAGTAGTACTAGCTAGCTAGCTAGCTGCCATCTCTTTAATTATCATGCTTGATTAATTATTATCTGATCAAATTCCATTCTCGTAAAGGCCCTGAAGCAGGGGCAGGGGACTGATCTGTGTGCATTCTGCGTTTGCGAGAACATTCGCATGATGGCGTCCGAAAGGACCAGATCTCAAAGACAGGAATGGGTACGCTTGTCAAAACACTATTCACAATTTTTACACCATTATTGATATCTAGTCACACAACTAATACACATGCATATTGATCTCCTTCTTAACAGTTCACAGAGGTGCGGAGAAGCTCCTAGAAACGGAGCGCCAGAGAAGCACTTCAAGAGGAAATAAGCGGGATTTTTGCTCGACCAGGTCATAAATCCGAAGGAGAATACTATTACCCGCTACCGCCCCATGAAAACCACTTCCAATTGTCATCGTGCTCAAGGCACCAATTAGGCTAATGCCACTGGCTCAAGGCAACTTGCATATGTAGGAGACTTTGTATATAGCTATACATGTGTGTCTGTGTTATTTAATTAATATGATGGTTTGTGAGACACTGATGATATATATATATGCATGATTGGTTCTACTATAAATTCTATATATATATATATATATATATATATTTATATTTATATTTATATTTATATTTATATATGCATAACGTGTACAATGTGTAGTATCGTAAAATACCAGCAAACGAAAAAGAATTAAAATGGAAACACAAAATTAAATGAAAAAAAAATCATAAAACTAAAAACCCCCCAAACCTTATAGTACCGGTTGGTCTTACCAACCGGTACTAAAGGGCTCCAGGCCCTGGAGCTGGCTCGTGCCACGTGGTTTCCCTTTAGCACCGGTTCGTGCTGAACCGGTACTAAGGGGGGGGGGGGGCTTTAGTGCCCACACTTTAGTGCCGGTTATGCAACCGGCACTAAAGGGCCTTACGAACCGGTGCTATTGCCCGGTTCTGCACTAGTGCGTCCAAAGCAAAACAGCTCACTTTTATTAAAATTAATTTTCAACCCTGATAGTTGTTCGAACAGGCAAAGCAATAACTTCATGTTTCTGGCCTTAACAAGGTCATGTTCCATGAAAATGATGGCATCGTCGGCATATTGAAGAATGGACACCCCACCTTCAACCAGATGTGGTATGAGCCCCCCTACTTGACCGTCCTGTTTTGCTCTATTAGCAAGAACGGCCAACATGTCAACCACGACATTAAAGAGAATTGGCGACTTGAGCTTCCATGATGGCCCACCAAATCTGAGATGGTGAGGTGCCAACTTGAGCTTGCATGAACGATTTTTTTTTCACCTCGGTCCTCAAAGCCTTCGAACATCTCTTACTGAAAAAGGTCGAGGAATTGGACAAATTAATCTTCTGTCTCGATGCCTTGCATTAGCAATCCAATAGAAAGGACAACCCTCTAGCTCTGTAACCACAAGCCTTGAAGAACAACAGTCTGTCGTCCGGCAAAAGCAACTCACTCACCGTTGGAGCCGACTAAGCCACCATGATCCCATTGAGGTGCGATGACTGGCTATTACTTTTTAAGAGGCACGAAAGGCCCTTGGCTGCCAACAAGAACAAGTATGGAGAGATAGGGTCCCCATGGCGGATACCTCGAGTTGGTTTAAAGCTCTCTAATTTATTATCATTAAACAACACCGAGAAATTACAGAGCTTACCAACCCCATAATCATTGTGATCCAAGCTAGTGCAAACTGCAACTTAGTCATAATGGCCTTCAGATAGTCCTACTCAACTCTGTCATAGGCCTTCATCATGTACAGTTTGAGAGCACAGAACCTATTCTTTTTAGCTTTTGTCATGCTTCATGAAATGGTGACACACATATGCTGAGATGATATTATCAGTAATCAAATGTCCTGGGACAAAAGCAGATGTGAAAACAGCGCATAGGCCACAATGGCACAACCCCGCATGGGCCCGACTTAGTAACGTTCGTTAGCCTCCCACTGGCTTGCTCGCGCCCCGCTGGTTTTTTCAATTCTCATTTGCTTCAGTTGTTCGTTGTTCTTAGAAAAAACCGCCCTTACCTACAAAACTGGTCGATTTTCTTATTAAAAATAAAATGTTCATGATTTGACGAGATGGCCACTGATTAAAAAAAATTTAACAAAAATTCATGCAAATTGAGAAAAATTGTGGAATTTGAAACTAGTTCATGGAATTTGAAAAAATTGTCACAATTTGAAAAATATTCACAACATAAAAAATATTCACTATTTTTTCAAAAGAAAAAGCAAAATTAGGCCAAAAAATAGAAACCCATTCTACAGGGACCTCCTATGCGCCGTTTATTGCAGCAAGGAGTCGCAGTTTCGCATAGGAGACGACTCACCTGGGCCGGCCCACTAGCTCTCCTCCGCAGAATGAAAAATCGCAAAAAATAAAAAGAGGGCTAACCAGAAATCGTACCTGCGAACTGCGGTAGATGCGCACCGCGCGCTCACCACTGCGACACGCGAGCTACTCTGACAAATATGCAGCGCCTGCATTAAAGAACCTGAACGAGTCCATAGCCACTGTAGTAACTGAGGTTTATTGCATACAATTACATATTAAAATTTCAAGCGAAAAAAGGAAAAACCTTTTGAAACCCAAACATTATTTGGGAACTGAATAGAAAATAAAACCAAGTAGGAACAAAAAAATTAAATACGAGAATATTTTCTAAATTTAGAACTACTTTTCGTAAAGGCAAAACATCTTTTCCAAAACAAATAACAATCTAAGAAAAGGTGATAATTGCTTTTAAAACAAAACTATTTTCAAAAACATGAATTTTCTTTAAAATTGTGAACTAATTTATAAAACATGAACATTTTTTTAAATTTTGAACAAATTTAGAAAACTGTAGGTTTTTTAGAATATGTGAACAAATTTGGAAAACAAGAACATTTTTTGAAATTCCAAATATTTTAGAACTTGCGAACAAAAATTAAACATGCGAACACAATTTGAATTTATCAACAAATTTCGAAAAATGAACATTTTTTAATATGTGGACAAATTTTGAAAACGAAAATATGTTTTTGAATTTATGAACAAATTTTGAAAACGAGAACATTTTTTTAATTTATGAACAAAATTTGAAAATGGGAAAATTTCTTAAATTTTCGATTTCCGTGAATATCAAACAAAATCTTCAGAAATCACAGTTTATTTTGAAATTACAAGCGTTTTTTCAAATTGGCATACATTTCAAAAATGTGAACATAATTTGAAAATAGGAACAAAATTTTTTGAATTCTGAACAATATTTGAAATTTCCAAACTTAAAAAAAAGTAAAATAAACTTGAAAACGGAAAAAAGGAAACCGAAAACGGAAATAAATTTGAAAAAAGGGAACAGAAGAAAACGAAACAGTAAAAAAGAGAAAGTAAAATCAGGAGGAAAAAAAAAAGGTTCCAAACTGGAAGAAACCAACTGGTCGAATGGGCCGGCCCAGTAGCTTCGCTGGTGCCCTTCCCTCTGTGCGATACGGCGATAATTTCCGTAACGCGCGGCAAATAGGGATTTCCCCACAAACCTTGTGCGAGGATGATCCCTAATGGGCTGGCCGAATTAGAAACTAACGTGTCCACTGCTATTTTTTTTGACCTTTTGTTTTCACTTTTTGTATTTATTTTATTTTACTTTTATTTAAACTTCCAAAAATACTAAACATACATATCAAATTTTTTTCATAATGTTTTGAAAAATGTTAATCCTGCATTCGAAAAATGTTAAATGTGTATAGAAAAAATGTTGACCATGTATGCGGAAAATGTATACTAAAAATATACAATGGTGTGAATTTTTTTGATCATGTATTGAAAATATGATACAAGTATTTAAAAAATGTTAATCAAGCATTTGAAAAATGTTGAAAATGTATAGAAAAAAATGTTGACCAAGTATTAAAAAAATGACAAAATCTTTTAATCATGTATATGAAAATATTAATCAATCATTTAAATAAATGTTCTATTTAAAAAAATTAATCAAGCATTGGGAGAATGTTAGATGTGTATAGCAAAATGTTGACCATGCATTAAAAAGTGTTAATCTTGAATTTGAAAAATGTTGATAAAGCATTTGAAAAATTTAAATGTTCATAGAACTTTTTGAAAATGTATTAGAAATTTTTTAATCTTGTATTTGAAATGTTTCAATGTAACATTTGAAAAAAAATTAAAGTGTGTATACGAAAAATGTTGGCCATGTATACCAAAAATGTTTATCTTGTATTTTAAAAATGTTAAAAGTGTGTGTAGAAAAAATGTTGACTATGTATTAAAAAATACTAAATTTGTATTTTAAAAATGTGAAATGTGTATTAGAAAAATGTTCTTGACATATAAGAAATATCTAGAATGAAAACCAAAAGAAATAAATCCGAAAACGAAAAAAATAAAATAAAAGAAGATATAACTGAAAAAAAGCATAAAAATATAATGACCATGTGTTCAAAAAATGTTAGTCTTGTATTTGAAAATGCGAAATGTGTATAGAAAGCATGTAGACCATGTATTCAAAGAATGTTAAACTTGTCTTTAGAAAATGTGAAATATGTATAGAAAAAATGGTGACCATGTATTCAAAGAAACCGAAGAAAAACAAAGAAAGAATAAAAGGGAAGGAAAAAAGCAACGAAAACGGAGAAAACCGGCGGAAAAATAAAAACAACAGAAAAAACTAAAAAAAACCAGTAGAAAATCCAGCTTGCTTACTTTAACGGCCCGCGCCCTACTGTTTTACAACTAACATGATAGTGTCCCAGTGGCTTGTGGCACATCGCAGCATCTAGGTGTGTTTAGTTCGGTCCCTGGCATTCCTCTTTTACTCTATATTTGTTTTAATTGTTCGCTAATGGCCGAGCCGTTCTGTGGATTCTTCAGGCGATAGTTCCTCCGGTCTCGCATAACACGAGATATAACTCTCACATTATGCCCTATCTACCATTAAGTTTATAGTTGACACCATAAACACACCAAATAGACTTTCCCTATAATACAACCATGGGTCACTACCATGAACTGCTAAACCAAAAATTATGTGTAAAAAAGATCTGGAGTTTGTTTTTCTTCAACGGAGAAAAACATGTACTGGTGGCCCAAGATAATTGTTTTTTTACAATCACCCAAGATAATTTGTGCTATAGTGCGTTTACAACGAATATAAAGGGCCCAACCCCATGTTTCAGCAAACGGTGAGCGCTATTTTTTGGAATTCATGAACAAAATTTCAAATCCATGAACATTTTATGAATTCATGAATATTTTTAAAATTTCGTGAATATTTTTCAAAATTATGAACAAATTTTGAACTCATGAACAATTTTAATTTTTTTAATAGATTTATGATTTTATGAAAATTTTATGAATTATTTTTTCTTATTTTGTGTACAATTTTTGAATCAATGAACACATTTTCAAATTGATGAACATTTTTGAATTCCTGAATTTTTTTGAATTCGTGAACATTTTTTTTGAATCCATATCCAATTCTTGATTCCGCGAAGATTGTTTGAATTCATGAATATTTTCTACATCTGCGAATATTGTTAATGCATGGACCTTTTTTGAATCCAAGAATATTTTGTGAATCGACAAGAATTTTTGAATGCCGTGAGCATTTTTTAAAGTCAAGAACATTTATTGGAAACCCCGAACAAGTTTGAATATCATGAACTTTTGTAAATTCGAAAATATCTTTATTCGTGACCATATTTCAAATTCATAAGCAATTTTAAATTTGTGAAACTTTTCAACTTGTTAACAATTTTTCTACTTTGAGAACATTTTTCAAACCATGCATAGTTTTTTTTTTGAGGCAATCTCGCAAAGCTTTTATTTAACTCGTCACAATGTTTACAGAGACGAAAGAGAGATCACCCGGATTGCCTAACCACACACGGCGGCCAACCCCAAGTGATATGGCATGCTTCGCTAGATTGTGAGCCTCGATATTCGAGCTCCTAAACTCATGACCAAAAGAGCAAACTAAAAAAGAACCGGACCGGTCTATTATCTCTCTGATTATAGCTCCATAGCTAGCCGCACTCCTTTGCTTGATATCATCAATTACTATCTTGCAGTCAGAAGCTACAAAGATCCCGCGTTCATATAAATCATCTGCCAACGCTAGTGCTTCCCGAACTGCAAGAGCTTCCAATGTTGTGGGATCAGTTGTTCCGATGAATGTGACAGTGGAAGCGCCCATGAACAGTCCATCGCAGCCCCTGCACACTGCTGCGACAGTGCCACCATTCCTGCTCCTCGTTAGTGCAGCGTCTACATTGATCTTTACCATGTTCTCCGGTGGAGCTATCCAACGTGTGGGCCTTGGCTGGGCTGCCACTTGCACGCCTCGGGGCTGTGCCAACACCTGCATTTCGTTGATGAAAGAGTTCACAAATGCATTGATCGAAAAGGGTGTCTGGTGTATATCCTCGTGTATCACTTTCCTTCTAGAAATCCATATCGCCCAAAGAGTGACACCCAGGCGGGTGAACTCAGTGTGATTCAGCAAGCTTTGCATATTAAACAACCATCTCCTGGCATTTGGATTGGTGTCGATGCTCATATGTTCCACCAAGGATTCAGGTGCTAAAGCCCAGATGCTCCTCGCCATATTGCACTCAAGCAGTGCATGCCTCCATGAGTCAGCCGCACCACACAGCTGGCACGCCGGCGTGTTGGCCATGTTGCGATGATGGAGGAGATCATTAGTGGGGATGGATTCCCTCGCTAAATGCTAGAGGAACACTCGAATCTTACTTGGAACTTGTGTGCGCCACAGAGAAGTCCAGCGGTTGCTCTCCACGATACTTGAAGGGCCCCCCGTTTGATACAACCAGTTTTCCCTTGTCAACTTTGTGTTCTGGATCATCCTGTAGGCAGAACGTACAGTGAAGTTTCCTCGATTCTCCTTACTCCAGGCCCAGAAATCATCAACTCTCCTTGTGCATAAAGGTATTTGAGGAATGGCCTCAGCATCAATTGGTATAAAAACCGCTCTTACCAGCTCCTCCCGCCAAGACGAAGTAGATTGTTCTATCAATTCATGGACCCATGTTGGTGGATCAACAACTAGAGATGTGATCGGCCGAAGTATGTCCCGTCTCAGAATCCAGTTATGCTCCCATATAAGTGTATCTTCCCCGGTCCCGATCCTCCGTATCACACCTTGTTTCATCATGTCCCTCCCATCCAAGATAACACGCCATATCCGAGATGGGTGCGATCCCAACTCTGCCTGTAGAATGCCACAGTCCGGGAAATATGCTACTTTCAAGATCACCGAGCTAAGTGCATCAGGGTTATTCAAGAGCCTCCATGCGTGTCTGGCCAAGAGTGCAAGGTTAAAGATCTCGAGGTCTCGGAACCCCAACCCTCCCATATGCTTTGGTCTAGTCATTATATCCCATGAGACCCATGCTGGTTACCGCCGTCCCTACTTGCTACCCCACCAGAATTGCCTAATAATGAACGTGACATTCTCACATAGGCCTCTAGGTAGTCTGAAATAAGCCATTGAGTAAACTGGAATTGCTTGGGCAACAGATTTGGTCAGTACTTCCTTTCCAACTGCTGAAAGTAGCTTCTCCATCCACCCCTTGATCTTTTCCCACACATGATCACGCATGTGTCTAAAAGTTCCATTCTTTGAGTGTCCCACATCAGTTGGCATGCCCAGGTATTTATCACTCAACGTCTCTTTGTGCACATTCACTGCATGTTTAACACTATCCCGAACCGCCTGAGGGCATCCTCTACTGAAAAAGATAGAAGACTTCTCATTGTTTAGCCTCCGTCCAGAAGCTCCATAATAAATACTCAACAGGTTTGATACCGCATCCGCACCATCAACGCTTGCCTTAAAAAACAACAGACTGTCATCTGCAAACAAAAGGTGCTTAACAGCCGGAGCTGTGGGTGCCACCTTGATTTCGCCAAGTACTGATGACTGAGAACTGGATTTTAAAAGGCACGAAAGGCCCTCCGCTGTAATCAAAAACAAGTAAGGGCAAATAGGATCTCTCTGTCGAATACCTCTTGAAGGTTTGAACTGATCTAGTTTCTCTCCATTAAGAAGGACTGAGAAGGATATAGAAGAAACCATATTCATCACAATGTCAACCCAAGCAGGAGCAAAACCAAGCTTTCCCATGATATCCTTCAGATACGACCATTCCAAACGGTCATATGCCTTCATCATATCAAGTTTTAGGGCACATGAGTTGTTTGTTTTTGCCTTTGACCTCTTCATAAAATGGAGACACTCGTAGGCACAGATAATATTATTAGTTATGAGCCTCCCAGGGACAAAGGCTGATTGTTCCTCGGAGATGATATCTGGTAGGATCTGCTTAAGCCTGTTCGCAACAACCTTGGGGCAATCTTGTATAGAAAATTGCATAAGCTTATAGGTCTGAACTGAGAGAGTTGAGTTGGGTTCATTACCTTTGGTATTAAAATCAGCACGGTGTCATTTATGCTCTCCGCACTCTCCTCTCCCCTGACAATTCTGCGAACAATTCTAGTAATCTCCTCCCCACACAAAGACCAATGACGTTGGTAAAAATGTGCCGGGAAGCCATCCGGCCTGGGTGCCTTTGTTGGGAACATTTGGAAGAGAGCATTTTTTACCTCCTCACTTGTGTATGGTGCACATAAAATGTCATTCATCCCCGGTGTGACTTTTTGTGGTATATGCATCAAGGCATCATCAACTCCAGTCACTCCGTCTGAATTGTAGAGGTTCTGATAAAAATCGTTTACCATCTCCTTGAGATCACCTGGATCATCAATGAGGACGCCAAGGGAGTTTGCCAGAGCCTTCACCATATTCTTCTTTCTCCGGATACTTGCTTGAAGATGAAAGAACTTTGTGTTTTTGTCCCCAGCCGCTAGCCAATCAATTCTAGATCTTTGTCGCCACATTAGTTCCTCTCTGTGATAGAGTTCTACCAGTTTATCATTGATCTTGATCTCTGTATGTGAAGGTCCTGACCTTCCTGGCACTCCCCGCAAACGCTCCAGTTCAAGCTTGAGGGTTTTTATCTCCTTACGTACACTGCCAAAAGTATCATTATTCCATCTAGACAAATCGGTGGCCAAATCAGTCAACTTTTGCCTCATATGCTCAACTGTATCTCCTGGGTGTTTGGAGGCCCACCTCTTCAGGATAGTATCCCGCCAAGTTTCATGCGTTTCCCACATTGTTTCATATATGAAAACACGCTTGCGGGGCTCCACCCCTTGATCATTGATTTCCAGAAAAATGGGGCAGTGGTCTGAATTCGCCGCTGTAAGATGGGATAGGCTAGCACGTGGGAATTGTGCACTCCACTCCGCCGATCCTAGTGCCCTGTCCAGTCTAACTCGAGTAAAGGTTCGACCCACAACCTTCTTCTCAAAAGTCCAGAAGCGGCCCTTGTATCTCAAGTCCATCAACATGCACACATCAATTGTATCTCTAAAACCTTGTATCTGCGCATTGCTGCGCTGGCCTATTCCCTCGCGTTCGTCCGGACGCAACACTTCGTTGAAATCACCTATACAGAGCCATGGCAGAGTGCTCAAAGAGCTTATGTTTTTTAGCACGGTCC
The DNA here is from genome assembly GCA_021605145.1 of Aegilops bicornis. Classification (NCBI taxonomy): domain Eukaryota; kingdom Viridiplantae; phylum Streptophyta; class Magnoliopsida; order Poales; family Poaceae; genus Aegilops; species Aegilops bicornis. The sequence continues at coordinate 761,982,980 of CM038671.1, read as the reverse complement.
ACGTACGGTGCAAGAGATGTGTTTGTGCTTCACCATATACACATGTCAGTCTCCAAGGATCAGTACCGGGATCAAGAACTGAGCAGTCAATGTGTTAAACCGAGTAACCCAAAATATCAATTTTTATTGGATTGTTTCAGAAAATTCCTATTCCTCCACTTCTACCCTGGCTGTCTATTGCAAAACAATTGTCATAAACCAAAGTTCCAGCAAGTGCTTCTACCCTACCTCTTTCTATTTGAGTTTCTACAATACAGAGAATAGGGTGGGCAAATTTCTTTGCTATTTCGCGAAGCTCGTTGACTGTCGAAGCGTTGCCCGCGCCACGACAGTTCCAGCAGATGGTATTCATTGCGCCCGGCGACCCTCCAAGCTGGAGGACGCTGTTTTGGGTCTTGGTTCTTGCTTTCTATCACACTCTTCGGCACCTTCTCCGCTGCAGTTCCAGTCTTTGTGCGCTTCAGATCTTGCTTGGAGCTCGGGCTGACGGGGGTTGGGGGTGCAGTTAACAGAAGCTGGGCCTCCACCGACATGTTGTTTGCTCCCGCAGGCACCACCTACGCCTGAGGGTGTGCCGCTTGGAGTTTTGCATCACTGTCCACCTGGGAACGCTTGTGATTGCCTTCAGCGTCCATCATGGCCTCATCACGTTCGATCTCCGATTCAGAATATTCTCCAGGTTCTGTTCTTCTACCTCCCTGCCCTGTCCTTCCAGCGCCTCTGCCGCGGCCTCCGCGGTTGCCTCTGCCTCCGGAACGGTTCTGCCCGGGTCCAGGACCTGCACCTCTGAACCACTGTGCGCGCAGCTCCTTGAAAACAAGGGCTGATTTTGCATGAATTCCATCTCCATGTTCCTTGTATTGGTGCCCCAGATGGCCGCATACCGCACACCAATCCGGAAGACTCTCGTACTTCACCTTGAAAATCTGACGCTTCCCCTCTTGCACCAGACTAACAACATTTTTTAGGGGCTTGAACACATTGATGCCAACCCTAACTCTGAAAAAATTTCCCTCAAAGTCATGGGACTTGGGCTCTGCAAATATGAATTCACCTACTTTCCTTGCAAGGGGTTTAATGAGAGGATAGAATCCCTCCGGGAGATCATGTACCTGCATCCAAATCTCCATTCTGTCAAGTTTGATCAGCGACGGTTTTGTGAAGCCGTCATATTCCGCCAAGATTACCGCGTTGCCCTTGTAGTTCCAGGGACCTTCATCCATGACACGTTCCCATTCACCTAGGCATGCGAATTGCAGAGTGTAAAGGTTCTCTTCGAGCAGGCGGATCTGTACTGGCTAGGCTAGATCCCACGCAGCTCGCATAGTCTTGAAGAAACCATATTGGCTATAGTTCTTCTCTGTGCGGACACGTGCTATGGCCATCCAACGAGTCGCCGGCGGCGGCAGCGGATCCTCCTTTTCAACCACCACATCATCCATATCCTGCTCCTGGAGGCCCAGCTCACTCACCAATGCCTCCAAGTCCGACGCTGCTCTGGAACTCGAAGCTCTTGTAGACATCTTTGATTTCTCTGACCCGAGATAAGATTCAATCGGGCGCCGCAACGAAACCCTAGCAGCCTACGACCAGCCCGCCAAGACCAGCAGCACTTCGAGGAGCGCCTACGATTTGGACGTAGATAGCCGGCGAAGGTGAGGGAGGGTAGACGAAACCCTACGGTGGCGATCGCGTCGCCGTCGAGGGGAGAGGAAACCCTAACGCTCAAACCATGCGTAGTGGGAAAAGAAACAAAAGGCAAACTCTGTGCACCAATGGGCCAGCCCAACTCATGATTCTACTATTAGAAGAAAAGGCAACAAATGATATAAAACAAGAATGCACAAAATACTATTTATTAACCAATCTGAAAATAGCCAAATAGTTATAATAATGAAGCCGACATAAATGAATAAAACCCAAAACCATTTCGCTTTTCTTTGTAGCCGCATATATAGTGTTGCACCAAGACAACCAAAAGCTTCCAATCAATAGTGTTGATTTCACTGCATGATTTCCCTTGTAACTTAGTGATACGATTACAAACCAAATATATTTCTAGATACTAACAAATTGTTTGTTCTGGACTGAGATACTAGTTGGTAATGCCCATGTAGTTAGTGTCACGCATATGCAAATATAAATTATACTACACAATAAAAAAAACAGGAAATGCAGCTGCTTTAATACGTGGTTATGGTGGTTTGATCTTGGTTGGGGGCTTGTGATTCTACCGCAAGAAAAGAATGCAATATAAGAGCCAGTTTAAAGAAGCTTATTGCAGAAAAATTAGTTTAGAGAAGCACATTATTAGCTGTAAACTAATGGAGCTAGTGTAAAGGAATACAAGAGGTAAATACACCGGGGGTCATAGAACTTGCACGCAGCGGTCACTTTGGTACACAAAGTTGCAAAATACGTGTTTGTGGTCACTAAACTTGCGAGATCGTTCAAATACAGTCACTCTCCCCGTACGCGGGCGTATCCGTCTACGCCAACGTGGCACGGGCCCGCTGTCAATGACACATGGACACGTTATTTCACAAAACCCATGCTTCTTTGTCTTTTTGTGCAAAAAAAGTCAACCACCGATGGGACCTACCTCTCAGGAAGAGCGATAATTCATCCAAAAAGAAAGTACGACGACCAGGTCTCAAACCCTCGACCTAATGCTAGAACAATACACGTCCCATGCACTGCAGCACATGTATGTACAGAACTATTATGGATAATTACACTTAATGTACAAAAACGGAAGCACTCATGGAGCAGAAATGGTCTGCGGTCCGCGCGACCTATTTTGCACTTGTTTATTTTTTCAGAAATTTGTAGATAGTATGTAAATTATAATGCCAATAATAAAATAACTTTCATATATTGTTCATGTATTATTCTAAAATAATACTTATGAATTGTAAAAATGTTTGTATAATAATAACAGAAATAGTGTTTAAATATTCATAATTCTAAAAATGTACATCTTTTAGAAATATTCATAATTCAAAAATGTTGTATCATTACACCTATTCGTTTTATTTTAGAAATTCATGGATCATAAACAATTGTTCATGTATTATTTTCAAATAATATTTATAAATGATAAAAATGTTTTTATAATTATAATACTAATACTTTTTAAAAGTAAATTCATAAACCATTTTAATTCTACAAGCATTTCAATAATTTAAAATCTAAACTGTTGTTATGAATAGTTAATCGTGTATAATATTAAAATTATAGTTTTGTTGAATATAAGTCATGAGTAAAACAAGTTAATATTTATATTAAATTAACTAAATAATTTTATTTGAAAAGAACTTTAAACTTTATAAAAGATTATTTGTGCATTTCGAAATATGTACATGCGTTAAAAAGCTACATGACATTTATAAAAATGGGTAAACACTGTAAAAAAAATATTTGTGTAAATTTTAAAATGTACATTGCATTTAAATAATGTTGACACATTTCAAAAAAAATATTCATGCAGTTTACACAATGTACAATTATGTTCGCATAGTTCAAAAAATTGTTCACGTAATTTTTTTAGTGCACAAACATATTTTGAATTACACAAATATTTTTTACAATGTTTAAACAGTTTTTAAAATGGCGCGTACTTACATAGAACAGGAGTGATAAAAACATATACATAGTTTGTCCCCAAAGTACATTACATGTGGCAGTTGCCTAGTGGTTAGCTTATGCGCGAGTGATAAAAACATATACATTAATTTTCTTCGGTCCATGCTGATAGGATATATGTATATGGTTGTCGTGCTAATTAAGCATTAGGTACTGTTGGCGTGGTGGTTGTCCAAGCGAGCCACCCAGCAGTACGTCGCCGGATCGACATCCCCCGTCTGCTTTTCTACAAAAATCTATCATCCAAGAACATTTACAGTAGCTGACAACCAAGTTTAGTGACCACAAACACGTATTTTGCAACTTTGTGCTTTGCTACGGAACTATGAAAAAATAAAAACATAACTCGTTGGCACTTTCCTATGGACAAAGAAAAAAAAAGAACATAACTTCCTAGTTAAGTATGTTTGTTTTGCGGCCGACCCCTCCCCCCCGACCCCATGCGGCCGCCGTCGGGCCGCACCGGGCGGCCACCACTCAACCTCCTCCCGACTCCCGCGCATCTCCCTCCATCCGCCGCTGCCGGTAATGTCGCTGGGCGAAGGCCCTGTGGCGCGCGGTGGACCTCCTCTGTCGTCCCGGGATCTGAGGCGGTGGCGGCTTGACTTGGATCTCCTTGCGACGAGGATGGCGGACAGCGGCGGCCGGGGCGCGTCCGGGCTCGATTTAGGACCTTCGGGTCTAGGCAGACGACTGCAGTTACGTCCTCAAACTGCTGCATCTCATCGGATTCAATGAAAGCTCGCTGAAGCACTCTTGGTCTGCATCGCATCACTAGGATTATGGCGGTGGTGGTCATCTCCTACGTCGAAGGTGGTCGGCCTGAGGCTGGGTGATCAGATCTCGAGATCTGTAATCTAGTCCCGGCTGTGAGTCGGGGAGACATAGTTGCCGGTGAAAACCGAACTGACGGCGGACGATAGCGGCGTTATGTGCCGTTACCTTGATGAAGGCATCGTCCTGTAAGTGCTGTCGACCCACCCATGCTGCTCCGTGGGAAACCCTAGGATCTGGTTTTCAAGATCGAACGATGGCGGCACTACGGTGTCATTTCTCTCTTGGGAGCATTATCTGTGGAGCAGCACTTGAAGTCAAAGGTAGGAGGTGGAGCGGCTTCGTCTTGCACGGAGCTTCGGTGGAGATGTAAAGTCATGCCTGGCCGACAGTTGCTACGCTTTGTCATGCCTGGTCGGCAGGTGCTATGCACGACAGATCTTCCAGAGACTTCAAGCGGTGTCGGCCGGTGGTACTTGGCGGCATGGTGTTGAGGTGTACTGGCGGCGATGGCGACGTGCTCAGCAGTTCGCACGCAGGGAGGTGGTGACGTTGGGTGTCGTGGTGGCGTCGACGGCAACTAGACTGGGCAAGGATGATGCGTCAGTACAACTTTGAAGATGGAGTGGTGGCAGTTGGCGGCGACGGCATCTGAGAGCGGGCCGGACCGGTGTGTGCCCCATACCCAACAAATGGCTTGGTTGAGAGCATCTCCACTAGGCCCCCAAGATGCCCCCAAGCACCTTTTTTAGCACCGGCTGCAAAAAATGGTCCCAGTCACGCCCCCACGACCTTGTTTTGCGCCGGATTTGAGCAAAAACAGCCCGGCGACCCAGGCCAAACCAAGCCCCCGGGGGAACTTGGGGCGCCCGACGCTACTTTATGCATGGTGAAACCCCACCATCAACCTCTTCCTCTCTCCCCCCCTTTTCCTGCTAGGTCCACCCCACCCATTTGCATGAAAAAGGAATCTATCTCCTCTCTCTCTCCGCAAGCAGAGCTCCTCGCTCCAGCACGCCCCTGCCAATCTTGTGCCACCACCACCGGGTCCAGCCCGCTCTTCCCCCTCCTGGACGCCCCGACCCAGGCCGCGGTGGCGTTGGCCCACCGTGCCACCGAGCTCGCCGCCTCTCCCCGCCAGCCTCCACCGCTCCACCGAGCTCACCGCCTCTCCGGCCGGATCCTACGGGCACTCCCCCTGCTGGTCGCGGCCGCCTCCTCGCCATGTGTCGGGCTCTACCTCCTCACTGCCGCCCTCTGCTCACCGCACGCCGCGCGCTACCATCCTGCTCACAGCGCGCCGCCGTCGCCGCCCTGCTAATCGCGCGCCAGCCCGGGATGTCGGAGCCGCCGCAGGGCGAGCTCGAGGAGCGGTAGCGCTAGCCGGAGCTGGCGAGGCAGGCGGGCGCTGGCGGAGCTGGCGAGGTGGGGGCGTGGCGGAGCGCGAGTGGCTGGGGCGGAGGAGGAGCGCGCGTGGCTGGGCGAGGAGTAGCCACCGAAGAGGCGGCGCGCGTGGCGAGCTCTGCCGCGAGGTCCGCCGACAGGCGCAGCGGGCTCAGGGCCTCCGCCGCGCCCATGCCCACTGACGACGGGCTGGGCACGGACTGCTGCGCCGTCGTCCAATCGCTGGACGGAGAGTCCAGCATCGTCGCGTAGCTCCGGCTATTCTGCTCTTCTCGTCGTCCATGTACTCTCGTCCACCCACCGATCCAGCCAGTTCCTCCGGCTGTTCTGCTCCGGCGTGGGCGTGCTGTTGGCGGACGGCGCGACGTGGCCATGGGCGGAGCGGCGCGGACGTGGACTGGGCAGGTGTGCAGGTGGGGCGACGACTGGAAAAAATCTCACCCCCAAAGCAAAAATTTCGCCGGGGCCTCCCCAGGAGGCCGAAAAAACGCCTCCTGGGGGGCACAACGGCTGAAGATACTCTGAGGCCTCAGGTCTTAGATGTTAGGCTTGGCTGCGAGGTCTATGGTATTTGACTCGGACTATCAGCATCCCTTCATCAACTGGATAGGAGTAGCGACAGATGTTGCCTAGACGGTGGCTTCAGACTTACTGCCGTATTTCTTTGTAATGTCTTTTGTGAATAATTAATAAAGTGGGTGCATGCATCGTCCAGATACAGAGGCTGGGAGTCCTTGTTGGAAATATGCCTAGAGGCAATAATAAAAGTATTATTATTATATTTCCTTGTTCATGATAATTGTCTTTTATTCATGCTATAATTGTATTATCCGGAAATCGTAATACACGTGTAAATACATAGACCACAATATGTCCCTAGTGAGCCTCTAGTTGACTAGCTCGTTGATCAACAGATAGTCATGGTTTCCTGACTATGGACATTGGATGTCATTGATAACGGGATCACATCATTAGGAGAATGATGTGATGGACAAGACAATCCTAAGCATAGCACACGATCGTGTAGTTCGCTTTTGCTAGAGCTTTTCCAATGTCAAGTATCTCTTCCTTAGACCATGAGATCGTGTAACTCCCGGATACCATAGGAGTGCTTTGGGTGTACCAAACGTCACAACGAATCGGGTGACTATAAAGGTGCATTACAGGTATCTCCAAAAGTGTATGTTGGGTTGACACGGATCGAGACTGGGATTTGCCACTCCGTATGACGGAGAGGTATCACTGGGCCCACTCGATAGTGCATCATCATAATGAGCTCAAAGTGACCAAGTGCTTGGTCACGGGATCATGCATTACTGATGAGTAAAGTGACTTGCCAAAGAACGAGATTGAACGAGGTATTGGGATACCGACGATCGAATCTCGGGCAAGTAAAATACCGATTGACAAAAGGAATAGTATACGGGGTTGATTGAATCCTCGACATCGTGGTTCATCCGATGATATCATCGAGGAGCATGTGGGAGCCAACATGGGTATCCAGATCCCGCTGTTGGTTATTGCCCGAGAGCCGTCTCGGTCATGTTCGCATGTCTCCCGAACCCGTAGGGTCTACACACTTAAGGTTCGGTGACGCTTAGGGTTGTATGAATATGAGTATGCAGCAAACCGAATGTTGTTGAGTCCGGATGAGATCCCGGACGTCACGAGGAGTTCCGGAATGGTCCGGAGGTAAAGATTTATATATAGGAAGTCTTATTTTGGTCGCCGGAAAAGTTTCGCGTTATCGGTATTGTACCGGAGTGCCGAAGGGGTGCAGGGGTCCACCGGGGTCCACCTTCCCGGGGGCACATGGGCTGTAGGGGTGCGCCTTGGACTATATGGGCCAAGGGCACCAGCCCCAAGAGGCCCATGCGCCAAGATATAAGAAAAAGGGAGAGTCCTAAAGGGAAGGCACCTCAGGGTGCCTTGGGAGGATGGACTCCTCCCCTCTTAACCGCACCCTTCCTTGGAGGAAGGGGCAAGGCTGCCCTTCCCCTCTCTTGCACCTATATAAAGGGAGGGGAGGGAGGGGTGGCCGCACCCATAAGCCCTGGCGCCTCCCTCCTCCCTGCAACACCTCCTCCTCCTTCCGTAGTTGCTTAGCGAAGCCCTGCCGGAGTTCTGCTGCATCCATCCACGCCGTCGTGCTGCTGGATCATCATCAACCTCTCCTTCCCCTTTGCTGGATCAAGAAGGAGGAGACGTCATCCGCTCCGTACGTGTGTTGAACGCGGAGGTGCTGTCCGTTCAGCACTAGGTCATCGGTGATCTGAATCACGGCGAGTACGACTCCATCATCCCGTTCCATTGAACGCTTCCGCACGCGATCTACAAGTGGTATGTAGATGCAATCACTCTCCCATGACTCGTTGCTAGATGAACTCATAGATGGATCTTGGTGAAACCGTAGGAAAAATTTTAATTTTCTGCAACGTTCCCCAACAGTCCTCCTCCTTTTCTAAAAAGTATGTTTGTTTTGCACTATCGATCATTTGCTTATGTGCAATGTCATAAAGGCAACCTAGAATCCTAGACTACACCATAATAATTAAATGCAAGATTATAGACATAACGATAACAACAATTAAGACATGTTTGGCTTAATTTCATTTTTTTGTGCTTGATTAAAAAAAATGTCCAAATGCTCCCAAGATACTTTACCGTGCTAGCTGTTCAATGCCATAGCTTTCTCCTCATTCTAACAATGCAATGCCAGTTTGGTATTATTACAAGTAATAGGAGTAGGAAATGTCCTCACGGCCAAAGGTCAAGTGTGCGGCTATGGCAATGAGGAACGGCGCACAAGCGGCCAGCTACAGACAGAAGTGGCGCTCCGACGTGCTGGAGGCGTTATATATATAGAAAAACATCAATGGGAGAAGAGTTGGGAGAATGGGAGAAGTATCAAGAACATGATGAAGATACAAGGACAACAGGCATGCAAGCATGGAGCTTGCAACCCTGGTGCTATGCGATGTGTGAATAGTAGTAGCATTTTTTTTATCAGGTGGTGAACAGTGTCATCTGGGTGTTCCAGTTGATTATGTGTCCAAGTCTGCTGCCACATTTTTTAAAAGTGTGAACAGTTCTCACATTTTCCTAGACGGCAAGAAATAGGAGACATGCTGGGTTTGACTCCCATTGGCCAATTTTTTTATGTCAACTGTTGATGCTGTATGTCCCATATGTAAGAAGGGCAGTGGAAGTGAACTCACCACCAACTCAAACATTTATAAGTAGAAAAGATGATTAAAAAAATACAAAACCAATTACTAGCATATGATTTTTTTCAAAAATAATTGCGTGAAATCTTAACCAGAGACTCTATCTACCAACCAATTTGGTTGCGTTAGACATACTCCCTCAGTTTTAAAATAGATGACTTAATTTTATACTAATTTTTAAAGTTAATATAAAGTTGAGTCATCTATTTTAAAAACGAGTAGTTGGCAAGCCTATATCTATGTAGCGGAATCTATGCAGACAAAACAAAGTTTGTTTTGCTTTTCCGTGAAGTACAATCCCATGCCAAATTAGTACACATGCCCCAAGCCCCAAACACGTGACATGGAATCAGCGTCCCATTTTTAACCATGGGTTACCATAGGTTTATAAAGCCATGCCATCGGAATTGGCCGGTATGCCGTCGACGGCTGCCAAGAGTTCACGGTGTTAATGGACGTCGACAAGGCTGCCATGCTCCTCTGCGCAACGTGTGGCTGCCACCGCAACTTCCACAGGCGCGAGGTCGTCAACGAGTTCGGCGTCGACTACCATGCTCCTCAGATGCCCCCCGCCAACGAAAATCGCCATTGAAGCCATGAAGCCTGTTGCTGCTACTGCCTCTTCTTGCTCATCGTGAATAGCTGGATCATGCATGGCCCAGGCACGACTAGTAGTATTTTATTTCATCTTCTTTGTCATCTTATGAAACTTGTGTGGATGAATAATTTCCATGGATGACCCGTCCGCGTAGATCCATCAATGTCATGAACCCCTTCTATGAATTTGAATTTGATTCCCCTTGTGCCTTTTTACTTGATCAGGCTTGTTTTTCACTACAGTTACTTTCCAGAGTCCGAAAGTAATTAATTTATAGTTACTCTCATTTATTTTAATCAAACCGATTTCGGTGCAATGTCACCAGAGCCATAACCAGGAACTATAAATCTGCGCGGACGGGGATTAAGTAGGATTAAACTAGATGTTAATTAGGGCAGTAGTGTTTAGTTTAGAGAGAAAAATTCAATATAAAAATATAAATTTCTATTAGTGCTGCAAGTCCACACTAAAAAAAATAAACTTTCGTGATGATACGTGTTTGTCACAGTAGGTCACGTTTTCTGTCATGCATGTACATACACGACGATTTTATGACAGAATCAAGATAGTCATGCTCGTGCTGTCGTAGAAGTGTTCCATGACATTGCCAAAATTATCATCACGGAAGTGTCCACTTCCATGACGATAAATCGCGCGTCATAAAAGTGCTTTCGTCAAGGATGACCGACACGTGGCATCCATCGTAACAGGTCGTTATTAAGCTATCGGGTCCAGTTTTGGATCCGATAACCCATTAACAGCCCGGACCAATGGGGATTTTCACGTGTAAAATTCTCATTGTCCACTCATTGGACATGAGGCGCCTATGATACGTCGACACGTGGCACGGCCCAACAGAGGGCCATTCCAGTGAAAAGGCCGGCCCGTTTGACTTGGTCAAAAGGTAACGGGCCAGCCTACGAAAAGCCTGTTAACGGTCTGTTCGTATATAGCCCATTTACGGCCCGCTAACTCCCGGCCCATTACGGCCTATCGGAATTAAGCCCGGTAACTTCATCTGGGCCGTCCAATATAATTCTAGCCCGTTGTAACTTTCGGCCCATGTATGGCCCATGATGTCTTTCGGCCCAAATGAGGCCCTTTGTAACTCTGGGCCCATTAAAGGTCCGAGATGAAAATGACCCATAATGAACAATGTATCGCTTTATACCCATTAACGCCCCATTATTCCGTCGCCCATTTCCAGCCCGTGTTAACTTTCGGCCTTCTAAGGGCCCTTTTATTCTTGGGCTCATTTCTAGAATTCGGTTAGTTACGGTCCGTTACTGGTCTGTTCCGTTTGTGGGCCAAATTCAGCCCGTGGTTACATTCGGCCCGTTTGTGGCTCGTTAACCCGTTGGATTGTTTTCATGGCGTTATCAAATACGGCCTATTAACGACCCGTTATGGTCCACGAATAGTACGACCCATGTTTGGTGAAATGACCCCGTAGAAGGCCCACGGATCCTACGGCCCGTAGAAGACCAATGGATCCTACGGCCCGTAGAAGGCCCATGGATCATATGGCCCGTAGAAGGCCCATGAATCATACGGCCCGTAGAAGGCCCATGGATCCTACGACCCGCAGGAGGCCCATGGTTACAACAGTCCATGTGTTGCCATGATTATTGTGTCCTAGTGACCAAAAATAGGTTACTGTGGCCACTAGAAAACGCGGAAAAAGAACTACAGTGACTACAAGCAAACAACTAAACAAGACAATAAGGAAATAAATAAGCAAGCAACTAACGCTAGCCTATTACAGCTATTACACATATTACATCCACCGGGCATCAAAGTTCGCCACCAGTGCCAATATAGGGAACAAAACAGCATATTACATACACTGGCCATCAAAATTGGCCACCAGTGCAAATAAACGCGACAGCAAAACAAGTACATAACTGAAACAACTTCAGAAGAGCTCAAGAAACGTTATCCCGGGTATCCACCATGCTGGCAATAAGCTTAGCAAGATTATAGCTTTGTCCTGTTTGGCGTTAAAATCCTCCAACGCTTGTTGTTGCACCAGAAAGTATGCATCGGAATGCTCCAGGGACTTCCGTAGTCCTTCCGCTTCTTGTCGCAAAGACAAACCGATCGATGTCTTTCGACTTGTAGTTGAGACTCAAGAAACCAAACTGATTCAGACGGTGAGTTTGAATAGCTTGTGCAAGCGGTAGTGGCGATGCTTTCGAGCGATAAACCAAGACAGGACTTTGGGGTTGTCTCACTGTCTTCAAGATAGTTTTCCTTGGCTATTTTATCAGCTTTGTTGGAGACCAACAATGATGTCTCACTATCCTGAACCTTATCTGCATTACTTCCTTTACCATTGCTTAATAAGGCACTCTTCCCCAATATTTTGTCAGCATTCTAAAAGAAGAAACAAGCAGACACATAACAAGTTTAGCATGTACTAGTATATGAAACTCATTTCGGTGAACCAGTTCATTAGTAAGGTGGACAAGATTAAACTACCAAGTCTTCTATTGCCAAGCAGTACACTATAAAAGCATCAAACAATCATATATCTATGTCCTATGGTCACTGCATTGTCTTGCCAAATCAAAATAGAGATACGGTTCAAATCATATCAGTTCAAGAGAAAGCAGCAATACAAAGTGTGGGAAACTACACGACACAACAAGATTTCAGATGGGTACCACGGGTCTACATGTACAACAACACTATTGGCCCTGTTGTGATGCTAGTAATGTGCATGATAGGAGAAGTCACCTGCATACACAATTGAAATTTAAATCAACAAAGCTATTTATGAGAGCAAACCTGTTAAAGAAACATGCGTAAACATACATGTTGTGCCATTGGAGTTTCCATTGGATAGTTCAATTGAAAAATAAGTTTGTATGAGTAAATACAGTGATACAAGAGCAAAGCAGTATGCACGATAGTAATGGAATATTAAATGAGAGTAGTTGTTCTTTAGGTTTAAGCACTTGTTCTACATGAACAGAGTACAGCAAGATGCAAGCATATAGTACTTAAAATAAAATGAGCTCATAGACCTTACCACATTCTTGGTTCGGGACCAGTTCAGAACAAGGCGTTCCTAGTCATCGTCCAGTAAATGTGTCTCAGGAGAATGTAAGGAAATTTGATGAGTTTCTTTGCCAATGAAGTACGTTTTCTTCAGGTAATTCCGATACAGCCACCAAGCATTCTTGAAGATATCAGAGGTATTAGCATAGGTTACCTCGTCCTGAGTTTCCAAATCGGTCCTTCTCTATAGAGAAAAGTGGGAAAAATGTGCTGTATTATAACCATCATGGAGGTAGAATGTATGGGATAAAGCAAAGTAATTGCCATGAATAAACATTACTTACACACAACTCCTGGACAAACACCTGCAACTGACATTTTCCTTCATCTTCAGTATAATTTTTCCATGATGGGAAGGTACGCACATTGGATTTAACAACATCAAAGGCGATAGATGCTAAACTATGAATGGCTAGTTGTGCTTCCTCCACAGGAATAGGTGTACTAACTGGTGGAGTTGGGGTTATTTGTGTAGTAATCTTGGCGCTTTGGGCAATCGGAGCTGCCTTACTAACTGCTCTTGTTTGGGAGCTCTGTGGTGGAGATGCTGCTGTGTCATCAGGAACTGAGTTACTATCTGCTGGGGTTGGGGTTAGATTGGGTGAAGCTGGTTCTCTGTCCATTGCAGTAGGGGTAAAATCTGCGAGAGTCTGGGTTATGTCACTACAAAAAAAAATACACTTCCGTGATGATACGTGTTTGCCATAGTAGGTCACGTTTTCTGTCATGCATGTACATCCATGACAATATTATGATAGAATCAAGATAGTCATACCTGTGCTATCGTAGAAGTGTTCCATGACATTACCAAAATTATCATCATGGAAGTGTCCACTTCCATGACGATAGATCGCGCGTCACAGACCGACACGTGGCATCCACCGTAACGGAACACCGTTAAGCTATCGGGTCCAGTTTTGGATCCCATAATCCGTTAACAGCCCGGACCAATGGGGATATTCCACGTGTAAAATCATCATTGCCTGGAGGAAACACGTGTGAGCTGCACGTTGGCACAGGTGTCACTCATCCGATGGGCGAGATGTGCCTATGATATGTTGACACGTGGACCGGCCCAAAAATGGCCCATAAAGTTTAAATGGGCCGCCCAACTAAAGGCCCACAAGATTTTGTGGTCCATAATGGGCCGACCCAGCTAAAGGCCCACGAGATTTTGCGAACCATAATGGGGGGCCCAGCTAAAGGCCCACAAGATTTTGCGGGCCATAATGGGTCGGGCCAGCTAAAGGCCCACGAGATTTCGTGGACCATAATGGGCCGGCCCAGCTAAAGGCCCACAAGATTTTGCTGACCATACTGGGCCGGCCCAGCTAAAGGCCCACAAGATTTCGCCGACCATAATGGGCCGGCCCAGGTGAAGGCCCACAAGATTTTGAGAAAACTAGTAGGCCGGCCCATTAACAGGTTGCCATGTTTTGGGCCAAATCCCGGCCCATATTTGATCCTGTTCATTAACAGCCTGCCACGCTCCGAGCCTAATAAAGGCCCATATGAGATCCGGCTCGTTCAAAGGCTACCATGTTCTGGGACAAATTACGGCCCAGATCAGGTCCGGCCCTTTAAGAGGCTTTGGGCTAAATTATGGCCCATATCAGATTCGGCCCGTCAACTGGACGCTATGCTTTTGGGCCCACTTGATAAAGTCCTATTTAGTAATTCAGCCTGATATTAGTTTCGACCTGTTAAAGGACCGTTTAACATTTTGGCCCTATATTTATTTTGGCATGTTAAAAGCCCGTCATATAGTTGGGCCTAACTACGGTCTGGTTTGCATCCGGCCTGCTCACAGCCGATAATCTGATTGGGCCAAACAAGGACCGAGACAATTTTGGCCTGTTACAAGCCCGTGATTTGATTGGCACAATCATGGGTCGGGGTCTATTTCGGCCTGCTGCCGGCCCGTGAGTTGTTCGACACGTTTCAGGCCAACCTACTTTTCAACCTCCTAAAAGCACATTGAGTTTTCTTGCGAAAATAGGGCCGGCGGTTTACTCGGCCTATTAAAGGCCCGAATCTACTAGTGGGCCAGTTTACATTTAGGCCTGTTAACGGACCAAGATGACGGGGCCCATGATGCGGATCATACATAGTGATTTGCATGACGACCCGATTATGTACCGTAATTTTATGGTTTGGCCGGTTTACTACGAAGACAGGATATATATACAGTAAAATAACTGCAGCATCATGAATAAGAAAAAAAACCTAGACTATACAATAAAGAAATTTTGGCATATTACATCCACTGGGCATCAAAGTTCTCCACTATGATAATAAAGCACAAGCAGACAACAGATTACATACACTGGGCATCAAAGATCGCCACCAGTGTAAATAAACACGCCGACAAAATAATATATAAAACCAACAGCACTTCAATAGAGTTCAAGAAAGGTTAGCCCTGCTGGAGTCAGAATAAGCAAATGAAAGCAAGTCGATGAGACTGTGCTTGTTTGACACTTATATCCTCCTCACTCTGAAGAGATAAACAAGCAGGCAGATGACAAGTTTTGCACATATTGGCAATTCATCATATTTCTTACTAACGAATAAAGTGACACAATTTAAAATAGCATTAACACAATATGGTATTGTTCAGGTCAAGACATGGCAGGAAGTGACATTGTGAAGGAGTTGGCAGCTTCACGACACCACTGGATTACAGATCAAGAACTCATAAGTATCAATGGTTAGTGTGTTGTCAATTTATCCCATTTCAGATTGGGAAATAAAGAGACGTTTAAATAATAGAAGAATGATATGACATTGTTCATAGTTAAGACATTGCAGAATATGACATTGTGCTATAGTGGGTAGGTTCACCACACCACTGAATTACGGATCAAGAACAGAAGCATACATGAAGTGCAAAAGAAGATCACTTGCTTTGTATAGTTTAATTTACATGGTATGAAGAAGGAACTTGGTTGTACAACTGAAAACTTAAATTGAGAAGGACAAACTTTTGTTTATGAACTACATAATAAACTTTAAACATGCAATTTGATGCAAACACCAAAAATAAATATCTATTGCAGTCATGCCTAACCAAATATACACAACAAAGTTGGAAGGCTTGAGAAGGACAAACTTACATTATTGGTGAAGACAAACTCTATAAAGCCCTTGTCCATGCTGATTCGGGGGGGGGGGGGGCAATTCAAGAAGTTTACCACAAAATATTCTTCATAAGCATTGCCTTTATTCCACATTTTGTTAAGAGTAAATATAGATGTGATAATATAAGAAAAAAATGGAGAATATTTAAGATAAGATGAAGAGTGATCCTACATAACCAAGTAGCTATAAATGTAAGTACAGCTATACAGGCAAAGGTACAGCCAAGAGCAATGCAGAGCTAAACTTCTTCAGTACCATTGATGTTATCCAACCTTATGGTAAGAGTAAATATAGATCTGATGTGTAGAAAATGGAGGGCAAAGGAAAATAAGCTGCAGAGGGATGGTACATGAACAACTACCTATCAATATAAGTACACTGATAAAGGACAGCAGGTACTTACAAGAACAATGCAGAGCTAAAAATTTTCATTAACATTGGATATATTCTACACTAATGTAACTATTCATACAGATAAGATAATTTGGAGCGAACAATTGATAAGCAAGCTATCATGCATACTGTTATCACATAATGAACCAGGTATGTATGCAAGTACAGTGATATAGGACAACAGGTACTAACAAGAGCAAAGCAGCGGGTAGCATATTTGCGATATCCTGTCGTTCTTTTCAAACCGAAATTCTTCTTCAAGCAGATTTCCTGCACAAAAGATTCGTAAGGCACATGCGGAAAAGTAGAAGTTCAAATTGTCATGCGATATCATAGACGGTACCTCATCCTGGGAATGAGACCAGTGCATAACAAGGTTTTTCCATTCAATGTCTTCTAAATTTAGCACAGGAGACTTCACCGGAAATTCGTTTATAGACTTGCCATCAAAGTGTGATTTCCTCAGGTAACACCGATACTGCTGCAATGCTTCCTTGAAAAGCGCAAGCAAGCTTTGCTCTTCAGAACTATCCAGATTGACAATCGCCTACTTACAACAATGTAATGTAAATCATTGATGTGTTGAATCAGCAGAAAATAGGAAAATAATTACCATGAATAATAGCACTTACACGTAAGTGGGACAAGAAGATGTGAAAATGGTGTTTGTCTTCACTATAATCTTCCCATGATGGTAATATATGCACGTAGTCCCTAACAACATTGAAAGCATTGTCTTTTAAACTGGGAATAACTGGAATGGTGTTCCAATCTGCAGGAATTGGCCGTCTCTGCAGTTGGTATAGGTCTTCGGCCGGTGGACTTGCTGTACTTTTTGCTGGAGTGGGATTTTTCTGTGGTACAACTGGTGCTATGGCAACTGAAAATCGGCATACCTTTTGCTGGAGTGCAGGTCCTGTGTGGTGGGGCTAGTGGTGTGGCCAGTGAAGTATAGGTACAGTCTGATGGAGTCGGTCCTATGTTTTGTGTCACTGGTTGTACAACCAATATAAGTGGGGTGATGCCTGATTTCTCCGGCACAACCACGTTTTTCAAGGACTTTGATGGTGCTCCTTCAGGTTCGGCAATCACCCTCTTCCTTTTTTATGTCTGATTCACAAGAACAACATTTGAGTGGAAAAACATGGTATGATGACAGATGGAATATGTATTGATAATGGATTGGCATGGCATCTCGACATATATGATGAGTAAACTAAGCAGATGGCGGTGCAACAAAGTAGAAGAAATGCAAGACAACATATGCAAGATACGCGCAATCAATAAAACCTTGCCAAATTAGGACAGGCACCTTGATGGGTGAACAGGACAGGCCATCTGCCTTTGACTCCTCGAGGTTAGAATAGTCATTAGGATAATATTCTGAACAAGAATCTATAGGTGGGGAGCGTATGAGTTTTATTGCATCCAGAATGGCACTCAATGCCTTGGTGCCAATTTTGTAAGTCATTGCAGTGTTCCACAATATTCTTCTAATGCACGCATTCTAATATTCACTGTAATTACGTATAATATCTGAGAACCATGAAAACATAAATAGTAGTGATATTATCTTTGTAATGCAGAGGAAATTCTAATATAGGGGCGCCCCTGTAAACACTTGTGTGCTATCACTGGATTCTGATGAGAGAGCTCATGTGTGCTATGCATGCATTAATATAATCTGGCACAAGTACACAAAAAAGGCTCCAAAAGTAAGGATAGTTGGCAGATGATAGGTTCATAATATATTGTATAGAGAGTTTATTGCCAAACCATGATAACAAGAGCACACAACAACTAGACAGATCATAGTGTACATAAAAGGGGTACACCATAACCACGATATATAAATCGGGAAAGTAGAACTGGCTTGAAAATACGGTGTTGTATTGCCGCTAGTAATTGAAAGCCTATCGATCACGTACATGCCAGCTCTATCAGCTGTTTACTGCATATGTCCCTGCTCCCCTTCCTGACAAGGAACATACTGTACATACTAAATACAGAATAACAAAAGAGGAACATGTTAAAGAACAGAAGAGGAATCATATTCTTCAGGTTCCGCTTCATTGCATACAATGTTGGTTGCCCACTCATGATGAATCATAGCGCCCAAAGAAATGCAATTCTATGCTGTCTCTCTATATGTGGCAATTTTGAACAAGAGCCATTAGGATCATATTCTGAATAAGAGTCAACAGGTGGGGAGCGTATGAGTTTCATTGCATCCAGAATGCACTCAATCCCTTGGTGCCAATTTTGTAAGTCATTGCAGTGTTTAGCTTCAAGAGTGGACTGCTGCTAGTGCGACACAAAGCAGCTACACAAATCATAGTGTAGATATAACGGAAAACCTTAAGCATGAGAGTAAAATCAGCAAAGTGGGACTTGATGTAATATATGTGCTAGTATTGCCGGTACGGCTAGAAAGGCTTCGGATACCAGCTCTCTTCAACTGAAGGTGCGGTACTGTTAATATCAGTGTAACTCTCAAAGGCGACACAACTCCCCGCATTTCCTTGCTATTCTTATAGGATTCAAGTGGGCAGGCCACTACAAATACTATTCCTATTTTTACAAAATCCTACGAATCAAAAGGGCCCGAAGAGTTCAAAGTCTCCATCACAACCGACCGTATAGACCTCTACACTACAAATGTCCCTGCTCATCTTCACTACAAGGAACATACTTTACTACTATCATACTCCCTCCATTCCAAAATATAAGTCTTTGTAGAGATTTCCACTATGGATCATATATGGATGTATCCAGATACATTTTAGAGTGTAGATTCACTCATTTTGCTTGTCGCGACCAGATTTCAAACGGTCAAGTCTCTGTGCATCAGTGTCATCCCTAGATCGGTAATGTTGACACACACATTACTCGAGGATTATAACAGAGTTTCAATCACACACTTATTACATAGAGTCCTCATAAAGAGTATGATTACACAAAAAAATATCATGGCTGAAGGCCATCTAAACTAAATAACTGCGGAAGCTTCGAAGGTAAATGAGTCCATCAACTCCAATGGCATAGCCGAGTGCAAAACAATGACCTATCGCACCTTATTCGTCGTCTGAGTAGTCTGCAACATGAGACGTTGCAGCCATGTAGGTCAGCACATTGAATATGCTGGCAGAGTTACACTGTAAAGTAATGAAATGCAAGATCTATATCTACATGCAATATTTGGCTGGTGGAGGCTGTAAGTTTATGATTTTACATAAAGCTAGTTTTTCCCTACAACAAAGGAATAAATTTATTTAACTACTCTCATGTTGCCCAAAGTTTGAGAAGGTAGCCCCAACTCAAATCCCAATTAAATATCATCATTAACCCAATTCAATTTATTTAAAGTAACGTGATGAGATCACATCAATATATTCAAGTACTAATATTCAAGATGTCCATAACCGGGGACACGGCTAACCATGATTAGTTTATACACTCTACAAAGGTTTGCGCACTTTTCCCCACAAGACTCGACCGCATTCATGATCGGATGATCGAGACATAGTCATTCTGAAGCACTTACTCTCTACTCCGGACGGACCGGTACACCTACTTTCCCCTACATCTGCTAGTCCACCTCTTCAAGAGCTCATGCAACTTACTCAACTATGCCAGAGCCCATAATGGCTTGTGGCTCCACACGGAAGTTTCTAGCATGAATAATCTTATGATCCCTTTGAGCCTGGGTGGCATTCCATAGGAAAAATCACACGGGTACTCCGAGATTTCCCAAAACAGGCAACACTGGGTTCCCCAGGTGCCTCAACTAATCCACCCAGATGTATATTAAAGTTGCCACCTTAATGTTATCCATGATTAAAATAACTCTCAAACTTCCATGTGTGAATCACGATGCAATCCCCGTCTACAAGCATGGCTAAGCAATAATACGCATAACGTATATTCCCGGGGTGATCAAAAGGTATTAGGTTCCTACCTCAAGTAATACAACCAAACCACATGTTTCCAATCCTACTCATGCAAATATTTGAGGGCAGAACTAATGCATAGTAAAAAACTGGGTATAAAAGAGTATGATCAAAGTGTAACTTGCCTTGCTGACGATCTGCAAACTCTAGAGATTCGTAGCAACGAGAGGGGAGAGTGTGTCCACGTACCCTCGTAGACCGAAAGCAGAAGCGTTAGAACAACGCAGTTGATGTAGTCGTACGTCTTCACGGCCCGACCGATCAAGCACCGAAACTACGGCACCTCCGAGTTCTAGCACACGTTCAGCTCGATGACGTTCCCCGTACTCCGATCCAGCAGAATGTCGGGGAAGAGTTCCGTCAGCACGACGGCGTGGTGACGATCTTGATGTTCTACCGTCGCAGGGCTTCGCCTAAGCACCGCTACAATATTATCGAGGAGGACTATGGTGGAGGGGGGCACCACACACGGCTAAGAGATCAAGAGATCAATTGTTATGTCTATGGGGTGCCCCCTTACCCCAGTATATAAAGGAGTGGAGGAGGGGGAGAGGGCCAGCCCCTATGGCGTGCCCTGGAGGAGTCCTACTCCCACCGGGAGTAGGATTCCTCCCCTTCCATGTAGTAGGAGTAGGAGACAAGGAAGGGGGAGAGGGAAGAGAAGGAAGGAGGGGGCGCCGCCCCTAGTCCAATTTGGACTAGTCATTGGGGGCGCGGTCTCTCTCTCTCTCCCTAAAGCCCAATAAGGCCCATATACTTCCCCCATATTCCCGTAACTCCCCGGTACTTCGAAAAATACCCGAACCACTCGGAACCTTTCCGATGTCCGAATATAGTCGTCCAATATATCAATCTTTACGTCTCGACCATTTCGAGACTCCTCATCATGTCCCCGATCTCATCCGGGACTATGAACTCCTTCGGTACATCAAAACTCATAAACTCATAATAAAACTGTCATCAAAACCTTAAGCGTGCGGACCCTACGGGTTTGAGAACTATGTAGACATGACCGAAACATGTTTCCGGTCAATAAACAATAGCGGAACCTGGATGATCATATTGGCTCCTACATATTCTACGAAGATCTTTATCGGTCAAACCGCATAACAACATGCGTTGTTCCCTTTGTCATCGGTATGTTACTTGCCCGAGATTCGATCGTCGGTATCTCAATACGTAGTTCAATGTCGTTACTGGCAAGTATCTTTACTCGTTATGTAATGCATCATCCCGCACCTAACTCATTAGTTACATTGCTTGCAAGGCTTATAGTGATGTGCATTACCGAGAGGACCCAGAGATACCTCTTCGACAATCGGAGTGACAAATCCTAATCTCGAAATACGCCAACTCAACATGTACCTTTGGGGACACCTGTAGAGCTCCTTTATAATCACCCAGTTACGTTGTGACGTTTGGTAGCACACAAAGTGTTCCTGCAGTAAACAGGAGTTGCATAATCTCATAGTCATAGGAACATGTATAAGTCATGAATAAAGCAATAAAACATACTAAACGATCAAGTGCTAAGCTGACGGAATGGGTCAAGTCAATCATATCATTCTCCTAATGATGTGATCCCGTTAATCAAATGACAACTCATGTCTATGGTTAGGAAACTTAACCATCTTTGATTCACGAGCTAGTTAAGTAGAGGCATACTAGTGACACTCTGTTTGTCTATGTATTCACACATGTATTATGTTTCCGATTAATAAAATTCTAGCATGAATAATAAACATTTATCATGACATAAGGAAATATATAATAACTTTATTATTGCCTCTAGGGCATATTTCCTTCAGAAGGCGGACAACAGCACCACCGTGTTCGGTGTAAGGTGGTGCGGCTGAAGGCCATAGAAGTCGAGGAAGGCGCGGAAGAAGCCGCTCGCCGGCAAGCCGAGGCCGCGCAAGCAGTGCGACTAGAAGATGACGCGCTCGCCCTCTTCTGGCGCCGGCGAGATCTCCCGTTCCGGCGCCAGCCGAACCTTCACGAAGTCCTCGTCGGGCAGCCGCCGCGTCCGGCGGAGGAAGTCAATATGGTCCTCGTGGACGTTGGAGCCGTCCCATGCTCCGGCGCGCGCCATGAGGACGAGAAGCTCGATGAAGGAGCACCGCGGCGACGTGTGCGTGGCCCCGCGGCGGCGAAACGTAGCGCAGCGGGGTAGCTGGAGGCACGGCGCGGCGGCGGACAGTAGCAGCGACAGGAGAAGGAAGAAGAAGAAGAATGGCGAAGGAGGAGGAGGGCGCGTGTGCGTCTGCCGCTCCCCTCCCCCCTACTTATAGCCCTAGAACGACGAAGCCGAGGGGGCAGGCGTGGGATTAAATACACCCACTCCCCCACGAACCTGCGTTTATCGCGCCCGTAAAGGCGTGTATTAACCGCCCCAGAATACCAACCGCCTGCCTCGGCCACAGCGGATCCGTGCATGGGCCGAGGCGCTGTAGTGGCGGGCCCCAGCCTGCGGCAACATCCCGTCGCGCGCGTGGGCTGGCAGGCTGGCCCGTCCAGCGGGCGGCGCGTGGCGCACGGGCAGCGGGCGGCCGGCCCGGTGCCCCGCGCGCAAGCCATCTGGTTCCCGCCTCCGAACTTCGAAATATTCCAGATGGCGCGCTTGGACGTGGCCGACTCCTAGCTGTCGGCTCTTCAGAGTAGGAAGCTGCTTGGACTTGTCGCTCTCCTTTCAGCCGCGAAGCCCCACCAGCTTCGGAGACTACTGTCGGAGTAAATAACCACGGGTAGCCTTATCCGCTCTCCCTGGTTCTTCAAAACAAAGGGCCGATTGCGCCCCTCAAGCATCCAAGGCGAAGGGCCGCCTTCTCATGGCCGGCTGGCCCCGTGGCTGGCTGTAGGAAGGCGGCAAGGTTCATCAAGCCGTCCTGAAGCGGGCCGACTCCTAGCAGGCGGCCACCAGAGTGGCCGACTCCTAGCAGGCGGCCAGACATATACCCTCAAAGTTTGCACCCACATAATGGCGATAAGATAGGGCGTGGCTACAGTGAAGCCTGCCACCCCCGAATCCCGGAGCGAGCGTGGCTACAGTGCACCGTACCAGGTGGCCATCCCTCGCCCGGCGCGGCACTGTTGCCATGTTGACCACGACGTCACCCATGACGAGCTGTCAGTATGTCCCGCAGGCGGTGGGCCTCTCCTGCTAGAGAGCCACCAGAAGGCGGCTTGACCCGACCAGTCGGCACGGTGGGAGGACGGCTCCCAACAGCCGGCCTGCCCACGCCATAGAAGTTTGTGCACCATTAAGCAGATAAGACGGGGTAAGGCTACAGTGAATGCCCGCCAGGCGGCAGCACTGTAGCCATGCTTGCCCCGACAAATCCATCATCATCAAGGGCGAGGCTACAGTAATGAGCAGTCGACAGGGTCCACAGGCAATGGGCCCAGCCGGTCGGCCAAGAGGCCGGCATCCGGCGGACCCCAGCGGCCGACGGAGAAGCCGGTGCCCATAGACACTAATGGACTGGGCCCAAGCCCAGCCGGATTACCATTGTACCCCTGGGGGTAGGCCTATATAAACCCCCCAGGGAACCCATGCAAAGGGTTGATCCATACACACACCACATAGAGAGAAGAGGAGAACTAGACTTGCCCTTCTTCTTCCTCTAGATGAACAGCTCAAGGAGCCACTTGTAGCTACTTACTGATTTAGTGATCATGCGGAGACCCCGGAGAGCAGGACTAGGGGTGTTATCTCCTAGGAGAGCCCCAAACCTGGGTAAGATTCACCGGCGTGCATGTCTTCGCCTTATCCCATTTCTAGGCACCGGCGATGTCTTACTGGCTCCCATAATGATTAGCCATCCTTTGGCATATGTCGCACCTACCACCCGACACTAATCCATGACTCAACATATGAGCTTATAAT
The DNA here is from genome assembly GCA_021605145.1 of Aegilops bicornis. Taxonomy (NCBI): domain Eukaryota; kingdom Viridiplantae; phylum Streptophyta; class Magnoliopsida; order Poales; family Poaceae; genus Aegilops; species Aegilops bicornis. Next base: position 761,958,899 of record CM038671.1, on the reverse strand, counting down.
GATCATATCTTCAAGCATATGTAGAATTCTTCTCTTTAATCATTCTCTCAAGATCTTGATCCATCATGGTTCAACCCATAAGCCTGAGCATGATAACGTCTGAGATCCTTAATGAACTCCATATAGATCACATATTGTTCATCACATGGAATTCATCTTGATCGTATTTGATTCAATCACCGACTCAACCTTGATGCATGCACAACAATATGTACATGGCATTCATTTCGAATCCATTCTATCTCCTTCTTGCATCACCATGGAATAAACATCCTTCAGTTCATCCAATATTCTTCATGCATTGGAAATGGAACTTTCCTTCAAATGTATAACTCATCAATATTAATCATGGAGCAAAGATATTACTTATTATGTCCGTTATAGTTTCCTTGCTGATTTGGAATTGAAACCAATTCAATACGGAGGCCTCCAATATAGACATCCAAACACAGCGTTCACGTATTTGGGTATACCAATCCACCATCGCAAGCTTTCAAACAAGGAGTGGAAGAGCATTGAAGATCGATTTAAAAAAACGAGCTGCTGGAAGGGCAAGCTTATGTCATACGGAGGACGATTGGTTCTGGTTAATTCGGTTCTCACAAGTATGCCTATGTTTCTCTTGACCTTTTTCGAAGTACCAGTTGGAGTACGGAAACGGCTAGATTTCTATCGATCGCGCTTCTTCTGGCAGAGCGATGAATTAAAAAGAAAATACAGACTCGCTAAGTGGGATATCATTTGCAGGCCGAAAGACCAAGGGGGTCTATGCATTGAAAATTTAGAGGTGAAGAACATATGTCTTCTCAGTAAATGGTTGTATAAGTTATCTGTAGAGACAGATGCCAAATGGGCCCAGATTCTTCATAATAAGTACCTTCAGTCCAAAACCTTGTCCCAGGTGATGGTAAGACCGACTGATTCGCCTTTTTGGAAGGGACTGATGAGAGTGAAATCAGTCTTTTTTAACAGGACAAAATTTGTAGTTGGAAATGGTACTTCCACAAGATTCTAGGAGGATACCTGGCTAAGGGAGACGTCCCTTGCAATCCAATATCCTTCTCTCTATAATATTGTTCAGCGAAGAGACGCTTACGTTCCAACAGTACTACAGTCCAATCCTCTTAATATTCAATTCAGGAGGACGCTAGTGGGAAACAGTTGGGAAGCTTGGCTCCATCTTCTGAGAAGATTGATGGATGTCCAACTTTCTCAACAACCCGATCAGTTACGCTGGAAACTAGCTAAGAATGGTGAGTTTTCGGTTAAATCCATGTATTTGGATATTATCAACTCTAGCATTATTCCTAGTTCGAAACATGTTTGGAAAGTCAAAGTGCCTTTAAAAATCAAAGTGTTTATGTGGTTTGGCCTCAAACAGGTCATCCTAACTAAGGACAATTTGGCGAAGCGCAACTGGACTGGATCTAAAAGATGTAGTTTTTGTGATAGTGATGAATCGATCAAACACCTCTTTCTTGATTGCCCTCTAGCAAAAATTTTGTGGAGGTCGGTCCACATAGCTTTTAATATAACTCCTCTGAATTCTATCAACACGTTATTTGGGACGTGGCTAGATGGGATTGACGCACAAACAGCGAGGCATATCCGTGTAGGAGTATGTGTTTTATTATGGGTAGTTTGGAACTGCAGAAACGACTTGGTTTTCAACAGAACAACAAACATTCATTTCTTGCAGGTTGTTTTCAGGGCCACTACACTCTTCCATATGTGGTCGCTACTCACTCCGATGGAGGCCAGGGAGCATTTGGTTATTGGATCTATCCGATGGGAGACGGTAGCACGGGCTATCTTCAACCGGTTTGGATGGCGGTCATGTAATATGATAGGTGTTTAGTTTCCTATCTGTTGTTTTGCCTGGCGGTTGTGGCTGTCCTGTTTTTGCTTTCGTGCTCTTTTTGAGCATTTGTTCCTTTTGTTTGAGACCTCGAGACTTATGTCGGACCTTTTGATTATCAATAATATGGCCGTATGCATCATTCTGATGCAGAGGCCGGGGCAAACCCCCTTTTCGGAAAAAAAACATGGGATTTATCAAACTCCACATGCAATCAATGGGTTTATCTCTAGCTACTTGTCAGATATTCGTTTTCTTGAGCAACCACGAGCAGAAACAAGGACCGAAGGAGTGCCCAAGCTGTCGTCCTGGATTCCACCCCCTGACCAACACCACAAACTGAATGTTGATGCTGCCGTGGCAAGGCACGGAGGGCTTGGGGCAGTTGCAGCGATCTGTCGGGACAGTTCAGGTGCATTCCAGGGGGCTTTGGCGATAGCTTTTGCCAACATGGATGATCCAGAAGTGTTCGAAGCATTGGCGATACGAGAAGCGATGGCCCTTTCAGAAGACTTGTACGTGCAGAAGATTGCAATCACGTCGGATTGTAAGAAGGTGGTGGAAGCTATCAAGACAGGCACCTCGGCATCGTACGGCGCAATCGTACATGAAATAAAGAAGCGTGCTGGTTTTTTTTCTCTTCTTGTCAGATTAGACATGAATTTAGAACCTTTAATATAGAGACGTACAAACTTGCAAAGCATGCGTTAACTTTGGGTGTTGGCCGCCGTGCTTGGTTAGGGTATTGGGCCTCTTAGCCAAATCGGCAGGACCAAGGAGCCCGTATGGAGAGAACCTATTTCAATAATTAGCTTGCGTTAATTACTATGAGCGTTTTGGAAAGCACAAAAGCTAATGAGGGTGCGCAGGGGAGGCATGCACACGCATTAATCCCAGCCGCATGGGCCCATGCATGGCCAATCAAAAAAAGGAAGGATATGCACCACCCAGTAATTACGCTATTATCTCTTGCCATGAATCGATTAAAGGCTCCTCAGTTCGTTCACGGGCCTTATAAATAGGGACGCGCTATTGTTGCTAAAAGGCCTAATAAACACGGACAGAGGTATAAAGCTGTCGTGGATCTGTGTTTTAAGCCTGATAACCAATAGGGCACCAATAGGCGCCGGTGCGCCGGCCGAATCGTTCGGCCGGTCGAGCCTCAGCCGTTGGATGTGACCTGCGCAGCCTTTGGATCTGGTAAAAAAAAAAACAAAGAAACATAACGCCCCAACAGCTTCTTCCTCGCGTGGTCAGGCTAGATCTGCATCTCTCGCTCGGGGGAGCGCGGCGCGGCGCCTCCTGCCCCCTTCGGTGGCCATCCTCGTCGCCGGGCCCCACCCCTCGCCGGCCTTCCTCGTCGTCGGTCCCCGCCCTCGCCGGCCGTCCTCGTCGCCGGTCCCCACCATCCCAGCCGTCCTCGTCGTCGCCTCGACCCATGCAACAACTCTACCTGCGGCTGCAGCTCTCGACGGCGATGGTTGTAGCTCCATCGCCGCCCTCGCCGTGGATGCTGGCTGCAGGGGATTGCATCGACGACGGCCGCCAGTTAATCAGTGCCGTTTGAACGGATGTAGCAAAAAATTTCACCGGTAGTAGCAAAAAACAACTACGGCTGCAGCAAAAAATGTCGTCGCCATCGTCGCGGGGTCGCAGCGGTTGTAGCAAAAACCTTCGACGATAGTAACAAAAACCTATTATGGTTGCAGCAACTCGCCATTGTCGCCGTCGCGAGGTCACAGCTCCGCCTTGATCGATGTAGCAAAAAACTTCGCCGGTAGTAGCAAAAGTTAACTACGGTTGCAGCTTTTCCTTGTTATGCAGTGCCATTGAAGCTTTTCTGTATCTATGGTTGAAGCTTTTTTCAACAGTTGTTGAAGCTATTTTAGGTAACGGTTGCAACACTTGTAGCAAAAACGCGACACTGTGTTGTAGCAAAACATGACGTGGTTGTAGCAAAATGCTATGTCAGTTGTAGCAAAATGTTACGCCGGTTGAAGCATGTAGCAAAAAACCGCGATGTTAGATTTGCTAGGACCAGCGCCGCCCTATCCTCGGCGTCCAGCGTGTGCCCGTGGTTGCAGGCTTGCAGCTCTGGTTGCAGCGCCCTGATAGTTCCGATAGCTTCGCCGGCGGTGACTCGGAGCCGTAGTTGGGCGGAGGCCATGGCTGAGATCTGAAACTTGCAGACGGCCATGGCCGTGGGAAGCTAGCGGGGAGCCGGGGATACGAATTGGGGAGGAGGATAGGAGAGGGGCTCTCCGACCATGAAGGAGAGGCGGTGTTGGGCGTCGTCGTAGCGAGCACTCGCCGCCGGTGAGAGAGTTTCTGGAGGATGCGCCCAGCGTGCGGCAGATGTGGAGGGCAGGGCCGTGATGGGCTGGAGGTAGAAGAAAAGGAGGAAAAATCATGCGGGACCACCCGTATACATGTGTCTCGCGCGGAGTGGTTTGTTTCCAAGTCACGAGAGCCAGCGTGGCGCGCGAGTCCGGTGGAAAGTTCGACCGGTGCATCGGATCGAAACGTTTCCCTAACCAATATATATTGCTACTGATGTTACAAAAGCCTGACCACCGTCGATGTGCATGTAGGATTATTAGACACTTGTAAGCACAAGATTACCACACCACCCGTCCTTGTCTCGCCCATCTGGTTGTACCGTTGGGAGTTCATTGACGCACGTGGTTTGTTCACTCGTTGCTCTCAAAGAAGTAATGAGAGTTGGGGATCAGGCGATGGAACCGTTTGAGCCGGCAGGGTGAGCGAGGTCGTCCTATAAGCTACCATGGCCACAAAAGCACATATCATCGGTACAGGCCGCTGCCATGGTCTTCTTCTTCGCCTTGCTCCTCCTGCTTCTCTCCGCCACCCATAGCACCGCGGCTCCTCCAGCTCTCGGCTTCACACGGAGCGACTTCCCGCCGGACTTCGTCTTCAGCGCCGCCTCCTCTGCGTACCAGGTAAGGTTTGGGCTTTATCAGCTATCATTGATCTCTTACAAATTTCATTACAAACGTGTTAGAATAATCTGAGGCACGTAGTCGATCTATCAAGTAACAAGCAATCACACGAGGTACGACATTGAGATTTGTTAACAAGGTTCATCGCTGAGGCTACATCCCCGGGCCTAATTATGGGTGCTCCTTCCCATGACACCGCTACAGGCGCACATCACCGGTTCCCTCTACGTGCTTGTGATATTATGTTGACAGTTACATCGTATGTCTACCCCTACATTATATAAGAGGCCTAGGGGATACAAGTGTCCAATGAACACGGGAAGGATACCTCCGGCTGCCTGCCGGCATGACATTGATCCCAGCAACCCCATGGTCCTGGGATAACCTCGCACACCAAGCACAACGCCATCTAAAAGAGGCCATGCACACATCAAGGTAAATAGTTGGCGACAAGAAGGCCCTGCAGCAAACTTGGATTCAAGGAACACGAGGACACCGCCGAAGGAGACTCCAATGCAGGGCGGTCGGCCACGCCAAGGATGACATAAGTCCTAAGGAGGCGGGGAGGAAAGCAACGCCTCCAAGGAGGAGCACGACGTCCCTAGACGTCGTCGTCGCTAGCAATGGCCAAGGCCTTGCACAACCTTCGTTGGTGCTACAATCTCCCTAGGCCCTGCAGCATGAACACACCTTCAAGGAAGAGCACAAACGGACAAGAGCCCCGCCGCAGCAGTGCTAGATCTCCACCGAGACGAGGAAAAGGCAGACGAAGAGCACAAACGGACAAGAGCCCCGCCGTCGCCATCCTCGGGCGCCGGGCAGGCTTGCCTACCGGCTCTCTCAGGCGGCGGCGAGAGTAAGGGAGGTGGTGGCGGCTCGGCTAGGTCACCGCCCGAGTCACCCATGGAGGAGTGATGCAGGGGCCAAGGGAGTGGGTATGCAAAACCTCCCTAAAAGAACAATATGCATTAGTTTATGAAAAATTCTAATCAAGCGTTGGACGAGAGGGTGACATTATTTATACAGAATATCATTCTTTGAATTGAAGGCTTGTTATAATTATAAAAAAGTATTATGATGAGAGAATCAAGTTAATTAATTATAAAAAGTATCATCGAGCGTTGGGATGAAATGATCAATAGAATATATATACATCTCCTTTATAATCACACAGACAATTAAACAGTACTCCCTTGGTCTGAAAAATCTTGTCCGAAGCTTGTTTCTCAATTATGGATAAGCTTTTTGGGACGGAGGAAGTACTACCTTAGTGAAGTAAATGGTTTTATATTAGTTTACGCAGAGAGCAGTAGATTGAGTAGAGCTGCTGTCTCTCCCGGATATTTCCCCTTGCTCCTACCAACCCTCCTCCAGTTCATCCATTCCGATCCCCTTCTCCCTCCTCAGATCCCCTTCCCAGCCTAGGTACGTTACACCATGACCTTCTTCTCCCTGCTCCTCCTCCTGCTTCTCTCCGCCGCCCATGATCCGGCCCCTGTTCTTGGCTTCACGCGGAGAGACTTCCCCCAGGAATTCGTCTTCGGCGCCGCCACCTCCGCGTACCAGGTAATGGGATATTGGTTTGGCTTGATCACCTAGCATTTTAGCTGGTTTCTCCTGCTCTGCTCTCGTTAACTTGCTATGCTTTTATGCAGTACGAGGGCGCTGTGGCCGAGGATGGCAGGAGCCCAGGAATCTGGGACACCTTCACTCACGCTGGTAACTACTGTAGTAACTAATTAACCTGTGTTTTGTGCAGGTGTTGATCAAATACACCTGCCTGTCAGTTTTTTTATTTAAAGTTCGTCTCTGAATGACAGGGAAAATGGCGGATAAAAGCACAGGGGATGTCGCCTCTGACGGGTACCACAAGTACAAGGTAATCATGGTCAAAATTTACATGGCCGACATTGTTAATAACCTGAACATTCTGTGCAAGGAGAAAAAAGTCCGATTGTTGTTTGTTTTAGATTAGACTAATAATGGGCAGCATCACCTGATGTTCCAGGATGATGTCAACCTCATGGCTGACACTAACCTAGAGGCTTACAGATTCTCCATCTCCTGGTCAAGGCTAATTCCAAGTATGAACGCATTCCACAATTTTATGTTTGCAGCAGCACACGAGGAATCTAAAAAAAAAGTACTGATCGTTTGTTTAAAATTGAGATTTGCAGACAGCAGGGGAGCTGTCAATCCAAAGGGCTTAGAGTACTACAATAACCTTATAAATGAGCTCGTGAAACATGGTAAGCTTATTTGTAAAAAAATAATATAAATCATGATGTTCTGACAGAAGATTTCATCTTTCAACAGTAGGAGTATAATACATGACAAGCTTCACTATCTGAACCACTATGGCCGTCTTGTTCTTTAATGCCTAGTTGGCTAAAAAATATTGTTCTTTAATGCTTCACTATCTGAACCACCACGGCCTTCTTGTTTCTTTAGGGATTCAAATCCATATCATGCTTTACCATTTCGATTTCACACAAGTTTTGGATGATGAATATGGAGGATGGCTAAGCCCTAGAGTTGTGTAAGATCCCGTACATTTTCCATTGTGGTGTTGAAATTTCTCAAAATCTGAAATTGATCAACCTTTTCTTAGAATTTAGATCATGGAGGTCATCTATGCAAACTTCTGTTAAATAATTAAATGATCCCTAATTCCTCAGTTATATTTCCTAATAGGTGGCACTGCAAAATGCAGGGAGGATTTCACGGCATTTGCAGATGTATGCTTCAGAGAGTTTGGAGACAGGGTTTCCTACTGGACTACAATAAGCGAACCTAATGTCATCCCAGCCGACTCTTATGGTAGTGGAAAATTTCCACCCGGACGTTGCTCTGATCCTTTTGGGCGAACAAAATGTACCTTGGGGAACTCAACTGTGGAACCGTACATAGCAGCTCATAACATGATACTGGCACATGCATCTGTTACTAGACTTTATAGAGAAAAATATCAAGTGAGAGTTATCTTGTGCCAAATATTAACAACTCTTTTTTGCCGGCAGATTTAAGTTGTAATCTAAGATTAAATTAGAAACACTAGTATTGTCAAACCAATCCAGAAGAAAGTACTTGTTAACTGCATAATTTACTACGGAGTCTTCATGATTACAATTTTTTGTATAATATTATATTTTCTACTCCCTCCGTCCAGAAATACTTGTTGTAGAAATGACTAAAAATGGATGTATCTAACACTAAAATATGTCTAGATACGTCCATTCCTCCGACAAGTATTTCCGGACGGAGGGAGTATGTTTTAGGAACAATATTTGTATGCTAACAAAAATATTCTTGTGTGTAGGCCGTGCAAATGGGAGTTGTTGGCATAAATGTTTACTCCCATTGGACTTATCCTTTGACGAACTCTACTCTTGATTTAGCAGCAAATAAAAGATATCAGGACTTCCTGTTCGGTTTGTATGTTGTTTTGACTCTTACCTTTGCTTCTAGATTCTGAAATTGAGTGTGTAACAAACATGCAGCTAACCAATCAATTTGTGTTATCTCGTAGGATACTAGAACCCTTGGTGTTCGGAGATTACCCCCAAGTGATAAAGACGAATGCTGGTTCTCGCCTTCCATCCTTCACAAAACTACAATCTGAATTTGTCAAGGGTGCTATTGATTTCATAGGAATAAATCACTACTATTCTGTCTATGTGAGCGATCGTCCTCTAAAGAATGGTGTTCGCGACTATGCAGCAGACATGTCAGTTTACAAGAGAGGTAAGAAGATTTTATATTTGCATTGGCGTATTGCTCCATCATTGTTCATGAGTTTAGCGGCTAAAATTGGGAATTTGACTCATTTATCTAACACAACTTGTTAAGGCATATAGAAATGTTTCTTTTTTGCAATGGGTGATAGAAATGTGTTAACAGATGTACTGACCAAATAGTGTATCGAAGCAAACATATACTAACAAGTTATTTGCTTCTTTGATGCAGCTTCTAGAACAGACCCTGCAGTAAGTGAGGTAAAATTTTCCAATATTGACTGATAAATGTGCTACTAGCTTCAGTTGTTTTGGACATAAAGTATAGGTGAATTAGGAATTCTGACTCATACAGTAAGCAAGCAATCTTAATTGTGCCCATTTTGCGAGCTGTGACAAAAAGATGCTACTACTTTTTATTTTGAATGCAGGATGTGCCAACAGCATTTCCAGACGACCCAAAAGGATTACAATTTGTGTTGCAGTACCTGGCAAAAGTCTATGGTGACCTGCCCATTTATGTCCAAGAGAATGGCAAGTCGATCTTGTTTCTGATCACTACAATCTCCAATATTTTTATCAAGCTCTCATCTTAAATATCCGATTCAGTAGAATTTGATAAAATTATGTCGATGTGTTATGCTTCTAGTCCATTCTGTCTGATGAGATCTGTCTTCTACCACGTCCTTCCTCTCTACAGGTAAGGCATCTACCAACGACACTCTCGATGACACTGACAGGGTCAAATACTTGAAGAGCTACATAGGGAGCACACTGGCGGCATTAAGGTTAGTCATTCAAACAAACCCACAAGAAATGCAGTTGCAGGCACTGTAGAATTTTCAGAGCTCAGTTACCATGATGCGGTTTTCGCTCTGCAGAACCGGAGTCAATGTGAAAGGCTACTTTGCGTGGAACTTCATGGACATGTTCGAGTTCCTCGCAGGGTACAATACACGGTATGGCCTGTACCGTGTCGACTTTGACGATGAGGCGCGGCCAAGGGAAGCCAGGCTCTCTGCTTGCTGGTACTCCAGCTTTCTGGAAAACAATGGCATCCATTTTCGGAGCGAGCTCGATAATAAAGGATCCCATGCTCAACAGTGAGTTATATAATCAGATGCATTGAGCTGTGCATTAATCTAGGCCCATAGGGAAACACTGGATTATTCTGGGTGAAAGAAATTGTTGTAAGTAAATAATTTAATTTTTCTATATGTACGATATGGAGATAATTGCAGAAAATAACCATATTGTGGGCTAGGTTTGCAAGAAACACTGGTTTGAAGATTAAGAACCCCTAATTCTCAGCTTAATCTTTTACAAAAAAAACACAGGTTGGTGGCTTTGGCCCATTTGAGACAATTATAACATGTGGGTCCCTCAAAAGCCGACGTGGCTGACTAGTACTCTTGTAACCCTGAGCTTCTGGTATCTTATATAGACTGAAAGGCCGGGCTCGTAGACAGAGCACATCTAGACACAACAAACAATCTTTTGATAGTTACATGTACTTTGTACACGTTTAATCGCAATAAAACGCAAGCAGGACGTAGGGTTTTATCTACTCGAATAGCCTGAACCTAGGTAAATCCTCAGTTTTGTCTGAATTCAGCTACCTCACTGTCCTCGAGCTACAAGACTCTGAAATCACTGAAGTACCGGCATGCATAGGGACACTCTTCAATTTACGTTACATTGGCTTACACGGCACCAAGGTCAGGTCACTCCCAGACTCTGTTGAGAAATTATCTAACCTAGAAACTCTGGACATCAAACAAACTAAAATAGAGAAACTACCAAGAGGGATTGTTAAGATCAAGAAGCTACAGCACCTCTTAGCTGATAGATATGCTGATGAGAAGCAGACGGAGTTTCGATACTTCATCGGAATTCAAGCACCTAAAGAACTGTCCAACATGGAAGAACTGCCACGTGTCGACTTCGATGATGAGGCGCGGCCACAGGAAGCCAGGCTCTCTGCTCGCAGGTACTCCAGCTTTCTGGAAAACAATGACATTCATTTTCAGAGCGAGCTCGATAATAAAGGATCCCATGCTCAACAGTTAGTTATATAATCATATTGAACTGTGCATACATCTAGGCCCATAGGGAAACACTGGATTATTCTTGGTGAAAGAAATTAGTGTAAGTAATAATTTGTTTTTTCTATATGTACGAAATGGAGTTAATTGCAGAAAATGACCATATTGTGGGCTAGGTTTGCAAGAAACATAGGTTTATAGATTTGGGACAAAACCCCCTAATTCCCAGCCTAATCTTTTGCAAAAAAGAACGCCGGTTGGTGACTTTGGCCCATTTGATGACGATTATGACATGTGGGTCCCACAAAAGCCGATGTGGCTGACTAGGACTCTTGTAACCCTGAGCTTATGGTATCTTATATAGACTGGGAGGCTGGACTCGTAGATAGAACACATCTAGATACAACAAACAATCTTTTCGTAGATTACATGTACTTTGTACACGCTCCATCACAATAAAACACAAGCAAGACGTAGGGTTCTATCTCCTCAGAGAGCCTGAACCTGGTAAATCTCGTATCTTGTTACCATTGTGCCAGGGCGTTTAGCTTAAAATCCCCTAATAGCAGATCTGCCGGATTTAGCTCCGAGAGCTGTTATGCATAACCTACCATACTACGAAAACAACCCCACTAGAATCCGTTTTACCACATCTATACACAACATCATGAAGAACACTTGCGTAACCTACCATAGTACATGCAGATCTACTCTAATCTACCACATACTGACATATATAAGTTACAACTAAGTAGGAAGTGATGTTACTGACAACTATCGGAGTAGTGGGGAGGAGGCGTGGAACAACTCGAAGAAGAGGAGGAAGAAGAACTGCCACCGCCGACCACCGTCGACCGTGTTAGAATAATCCGCGGCACATAGTCGATCTACCGAGTAACAAGCAATCACACGAGGTACGACACCGAGTTTTGTTAACAAGGTTCATCGTTGAGGCTACATCCCCGGGGCCTGATTATGGACGGTCCTCCCCGTGACACCGCTACAATACCATAACCTGGCCGCCCGGGTGCCGACACACGCCGCCAGCTCCCCTGCATGCTTGTGCTATTATGTTGACATATGTTACATCATGTGTCTACCCCCACATTATATAAGAGGCCTAGGGATACAAGTGTCCTATAAAGACATGATCCTGCCTGTCTATACACAATTTAAATCCAGGTCCAACTGTAACGTCGTTTCTTACCTGCTCGTTCATGAAGAAGCATCTTGTGACGAAGAGCTCGAATTGGGGGGGGGGGGGGGGTGGTTCAAACAGTGAGACAGAGTGAGCTAAACAGAGCGAGAAATTCGCAAGGGGCGACCAAATTAGTCCCAGGTTCCCCTTCTTGCACGAGATGACTCCAGGTAAGTGGAAAATGTCGATTCGACTGTTTCCCCATGATGCTTTGAAGTTCGTACCCTAGATTGCATCCACAAGACTGTCTGAGAGGTTGGGGGGGGGGGGGGGGAGGGGGATGCAGGGAACCGATCAGGACCTTAGAGTTCGGATGCAATTTGTATTAGGCTCATGGATAAAAGGAACACATTGAAAGGAAATAAAAGGTAAGATATATTGCAATACACCCTTTATTTATTTCTTGTAAGGATCCACATTTACAAATTTAAGTTGAATTCATATGACATTTAACACATAGCCCTGGATGTTGGGTACACACAATCAATTCTTTTCAGATAACTCTCCTGTCCAACATGGTGTGTATGGAAAAGAATATCCTACACTTTGTAGATGTAACTCACCCAAATCTTGAACATTTGAGCTACATAAATGATAAGCAACCACTCTTGTTCTTGATACCCACAAGAAGGCAATCTCTTTGTATGGATGGAACCCAAGGAAATAAATATCTCCATGCATATACTCACTTTCAGCATTATCTACGGCCTCGAGAACAAGGACCTTGTCAAAGTCCCATTCAAATTTATCTTCCACTAGTGCTTCTTCACCATCTCTATTGCAATTCCCTCCATGCAAGATCCACGGCCCAGAGTTTTCAACATGAGAGATCCAAGAAAATTTTGCTACCATTGGCAAAAGGCTTATGTCAATCTTCACTCGCCACTTCATTTTACCACATAATTCAGTAAGCAACCAAACCCGAAGTCGGTATGACCTGCAATTACGAAATAAAGCGTAATAAACCCCCTTCTTTGATTTCCCAAGATAAAGATCAGCATGCTTGGTTTTACTGCCTGTTGGCGATTTAATCACTTCATACTCTCCATGGGATAAGGTTATGCTGCAATTATCAAATGGAAAAGAGAACATATTAGGATGGGTAACACGATCATTGAGTTTCAGTAAAAAAACACTAAAAAAGTAAAACCAAAATTAAGTGAACATGCATGTTCAAGGTGGTGAATGGATACCGCATGGAGTCATCTTGACAATGCACATAAAGAGATCCTTGCCAGTAGACGGTGTAGCTATGCTCTGGTTGCCAATCCGACTGCATGTCGGCAATGGTCCCGGCAGCCTCCCCTCTCCGGACCAGCAACTTCTCCTCCCATTGCCATGTCCTTGAAGAGAAGACACGTGTTGCATACGGAGAGGGCGGCCATACCGATTCCTTGGTGAACATTGCCGTGCTCTGAAACATGCGAGGGACGTAAGGAAGGAGAAGCACCTGATAGTGCGGCGACACGGTGGGGTCAAAGGCAAGGCACATGTCGACACCAAGGTCCTCCATCCCGGTGCACGGGGGAGGGGGAGGGGGCAGGCGCACCCATTGCTGTGTCGCCGGATTAACGACGAGCTGATCCCAAAGCAAGAGTAGGCCGTTGCAGTGGTCCTTGATAGACAAATGACCGACAAAGTCCGTGTCCAAGTAGTCAAGCTTGGCGGCGATCTTGCGCTGTATCAATGGACTTCCGAAGAATTTCGGGGGAGTTGGATTGAGCTGCTCCATGAAGAAGATCCCATGGAGCGAGAGCGGGAGGAGGTCTGCCCGCAGCAGGCGGCGGTCGTCAACGACTGCACGCCAGCTTTTGCAGACGCAACGGGACGCGGCGAGGCTGCGCGGCGCGAGGTGGCCGAGGACGCATGCCAGGATGTCGTCGGGTACTAGCAGCAGCTGCGCCGCCACAGCAAGGGCCATGGAGGACGACTATTTTTTTCCATTGTAAAACAGGCAGAAACGGGCTGATGGAGGAGATGTGATCGATGGAGGGGTGGGATATTTAGTCTACAAAGACACGGGAATCCGACTCGGTCTTGAGATCCGATCCGAGTTCGTAGTCCTGGTAGTTATCGGAGTGCGGCTGGCTGATGGTATCTCCGGATGCATGTGGGCGATTAAATTGCATCACAACTCCAATCTACCCGTTTTCTAGAATGCATTGCTTGCTTCCTGTTCAGTGCGTTGACACAGTGGCAGCAGGGAGCTTCTTGTCTACAATATCGACGGAGACATCTTTCGGAAAAGTGCTCTTCTTCATGTTCGCATCACTAAGCCTAGGCAAGGGAGTTTTTCCCTGCGTGCTGGACATAGTGCTGTGTGATTGTAAAAAATGTTATTGGGGTATCTTCAAGTCGACCCTTAAACCGCTCGCAACCGTCCAGATCGCACGGTCCAGACGGGTTTTACCATCCAACATGGGCGCATTTTTTCCCCGCAAATTGGAAGCAAATCGGAGGTTTTGCCGGAGTCCGAACCGCCGTCACGTAGGATTCCACCCCCTCCCTCCGGCCCATTTGAAATCCTTCTCCCGGTCCCATTCTCTTCCACTCCGTCCCTGCCCCCCTTACTTTGCATCTGCGCCCTCCTCCTCCAACACCGCCGTTGAACGTCTCCGGCTGCCACCCAGGCATTGTCGGACGTCCACCGCCGCCACCCACGCGCCCGCTCACCTTATACTACAGCGCCGTCCACCCAGGATCCGTCCGCAGCCAGCTACCCTCCGCCCCCTATCGACGACGTCCATGGCGGACACCACACCTGACAGGTGTTCAGACAAATACCATTGAGCTTATTTTCGAAGTTTATGTCATTTTTTTAAAAGGATGCAGGGTGATCGAGCATGGACAATGATTTGTTGTGCGATGAGTGGTTGGCCATATCTGTGGATTTTGTAGGGAGGAATAGAAAGAGGATCTTTTGGTAGTGCGTGCATGGTTCGTTTCATGCACGAAAGCACTTTGTGCCCCACGACGCCATCCATGAATGCAATGTGAAGTCATTAGTGTATCGATGGTACACTATCCAGAACTCCTTTACAAAGTTTTCTGGTGAGATTGATCGGCTGGAGGCAATGTAGCCATTGCACGTGGCAACCATGAAGATCATAAATTTTGCTCTTCTTGCTTAATTTGTTGATTGATGCATCCTCAATGTTGCTCTACACATTGTGTATCCTATACATGTTGCCATGATGTACCACAGGGCGGAGGGCAAACCATTAACGCACACTTATCATTGGATGAAGCTCAAGGGACAGTATATGTGTGACAACATGATTCATCGATGAAAAACTTGTTGAGCATTAGGTTAATCTCTTTGAATTTGAACTAAGTCTAGGTGAATTTGAACTATTGTTGTACTAATTTGCATGCTATGTATGAGTGTTTTGTGCTATTTTTAATCGAATTTTGATGAATTTTGTCATGCTTGATGAAATCCGTCCAGTTAGTTGTAACACGGTTTGAGTATGTGGATAACTTTGGATGGCCGGCTCCCGCATTTGTGCCCGCACGGATACGGGGTCCCGGTTTACGGATCAGCGTTGGAGATGCCCTTACATGATCTCTTAAGCTTTATCTATTAAAAATGCATATAGCAAAGGCTACGCCATAGGCATTAGGGCATCTCCAATGGCGACCCTCAAACCGTTGGCAACCGTTCGGACCGCATGGTCCAGACGTCTTGTGCCATCTATCACGGGTCTGTATCGGTCCGCAGGGCGGTTCAGACGTACATGCCCGCATTCATGCTGCTATAAAGTGTGTCGCTCCACATTAAAGCCGACCCAGAGCGGAACCGACCTCACACTAGCTCCGCCATTGAAGTGGCATGCCGGCCGAGGGTGCCGCCCGCGACGCGTCCCCGGTGTCCGCGCCTGTTCAATGCCGGAGACGTGTTACTGGACGAGACGGGAAGAATATCTACCACGCCTGTTCAATGCTGGGTCCATCCATATCCTGCCGTTATGCAGGCTCACCGATCGAGAAACACACTCCGGCGCCGCGCATTGACGCACCCGGAGGCCTGGCCTCACCGGAATCCGCTATTTAAAGGCAGTCACTGTTGGAAAATATAGTAGAAAACAAAATTTTCATACCAACGATCACCCAAGATCAATATGAAGATGAATAACAGGTTGGGATCATGATCGTTACCGTTACCGAGTTGCAGCGAAAGAAGAACGTGTTGGTGTAGATCATACTTGAAGTCCCTCGAACCGTCGATGAACGATCCCTCGTACTGCCCACGAACTGTCGATAAATATTTGGAATAATAATATGAGAACTAAAAGTAAAAATATGTATGTTTTATTGTATTTAATTATTTTATAGTTGTAAGATATTGATGAAAAATAAATAGCATAATAAAGTGCAAATTATCGTGCATTTTTTGTATATTGAGGTGGATTTTTCCTCTGCACAATTTTAGTGAAGGTGAGCCTTTTTGTATGCATGTTTTTTTGTGGATTTGTTTTTGTGCATGTTGCACGTTGAGGTATCATGGTTGTATCTTGTATGTTGAGAAAAATATGTTAATACTAGAAGCTAACTATTTAGATATACAAGATATATATGACAAGATAAGGTACGAAGTGTGAGATGAGATGAGGTATCATGTTCCCCTCTTTGTCCATTTGCGCCATTTGCCTATATGCTTGCCTGCTATTCATTTATAGGCATTTCAACCTTTGAAGGCATTCATGACCCAACATGACGGTAAGTCCTTCCACCTCTCCCATTGTTCGATGGTCATCAAGGGGGATGAGAAGTTCAAGGCGCAATATGGCACCCTCATGTCACGTGGGGGGAAGGAAGCCATGGAGGAGATTGGGGAGGGCGAAAGGCCACGGCCGCGGGGGAAGACCAACTTCAAGAAGGAGGACAAGCGCGGTGTGGCGTCGATTGCTTCGCTTGCAACCGTGGAGGACATGATGAACAAGAAGGACACAAGGGAGGAGAAGCGTCGACAAGACAAGGAAGAGAAAATGAACGCCTTCATGGAGATCCAGAGGAGGAGGCTTGACCTCGAGGCGGAGAAGCAAGCCAAGATGCTCGAGATGGAAGCGAAGAAGCAAGTCAAGATGCTCGAGATCGAGACTGCAAATGCCAAGAGCAAGGCAAAAGAAGTGACGCTCGCTAGCATGATGACGGGTGTCGAGATCATGAAGGTGGACCTAAACACTGTGTCGCCGAGGAAAAGGCCATGGTTCAAGAAGATGCAGGCCGACATGTTCAAATTCGACGACAAGTGATCTATGGCGGAGAGCGCCATCATTTTTTTGTATGCCGGCAAGTGTGCTGGCATGACCACGGCCCGAGATGGCGTGGTCGAATTTTCGTCCCTTTTTATGTGCTGACATGTGTGCCGGCTGCTGGCAAGTGCGCCAGTATGAACTGTGTGGTGGTTTTTTTAGGCTGGCATTGTATGCTGACCACTGACATGGTGCCGGCATGACTTTGGGTGATGGCATGGCCGCTGGCATGATCCATGGCCGCCTTTTAAATTTTATACGTGGACATCAAATGAGTCACGCACGTTGGACGCAAGGCCGACCCAAATTAAAAAGAGAACGGCGGTCGATCTAAACAAACAAAAAGCGGACAAAGCGCGCATCTGTTTGGATCGGCGCGTTGGAGTTGCTCTAATTATTTAGATATATAGGACAAGATAAGTTAGGACATGTGAGATGAGATTCGGTAGAAGAAATCCAATACAAGGGGTGCCAGTTTTTGTGCTATTCTTTCTAGCGAAATTGACTAGGGCAATATCGTCGTCGGGTCCATTATCACCACAGGAGTACGATCTCATCATGTGATTCTCCGTTGCACCGTGAGGCTCGATTTTGTGGTTGGTGGACTGTGCTGTGTTAAAACAGCCACCCTGCTACTCTTCCAAAAGGCTAGTCTACAAAATCGTTGGGTAGTGCGTTTGTTTCTTGTGTTCCTATTCCTACAAAGCGAGAAAGGGACCCAACACAAGTACCAAACGGAGCACGACTTGTAGTATCAAGGTGTCGACGAAGCAGGGGCTGGACCAAGCAGACAAGACAGCGCCGGCCATTTGATTTCGGGAGACGATGCAGTTGGAACAGTTTGACACGCAGGTACAGTAAAGATAAGAGGTAAGAAGGCACGTAGTGGTCGCGATTTGCATGTGCGATGTGCCATGACCTTATCCTCCCTCTTGCTCCTCCTGCTTCTCGCCTCCCATGGCGCGGCCCCTGCTCTTGGCTACAAACGGAGCGACTTCCCGCCGGACTTCGTCTTCGGCGCCGCCACCTCCGCCTACCAGGTAACCGTGCATTTGTTGTGCTTGGTCAATTGGAGTAGCTGGCTTCTCTTGCTCTGCTTCTCGGGTTAATTTGCTCTGTTTCTTGGTGTAGTATGAGGGTGCCGTGGCTGAGGACGGCAGGAGCCCAAGCATCTGGGACACCTTCACCCACGCTGGTAACTAATGAACTCAGGCTTGTTTGATAGGGAAAATGGCAGACAAAATATATCCTTGCCATTCAGTTTTTTTTTCCTCCTTTTTCATTGATAACTTCTTCTCTGTTTGACAGGGAAAATGCCAGACAAAAGCACGGGCGATATCGCTTCTGACGGATACCACAAGTACAAGGTAATCACCGTCATAGTTTACATTGTTTCCCTCTCGTAGAAAAACCATGGTTGAATTGCTTCTACGTTGGGTATCAAAAAAAAAAAAGAATTGCTTCTACGTTTTTTCTTTGACCCCAGGAGAGAATAACACGTTATCCTTCTTGTTTCCCATTGAATTATACTGCATGAACAATTTTGTGGAAGGAAATTCAGGGCTGTTTGTTTTGGTTTACACTAATGACATCGCCTGATGTTTCAGGACGATGTCAAGCTCATGGCCGACACAAACTTAGAGGCTTACAGATTCTCCATCTCCTGGTCAAGGCTTGTTCCAAGTAAAAGCTTTCCACAATATTTCTCGTTGCGCGATACTATGAGTCTCTACGATAATAATGGCCGATCTTTGGTTTAAAACTGAAATTTGCAGACGGGAGGGGGGCTGTCAATCCAAAGGGTTTAGAGTACTACAATAACCTCATAAATGAGCTAGTGAAACATGGTAAGAGTATTTATAGAAGTCTCTAAATTGTGTTGTACTGACAAGATATTTCATCTTTCAAGAGTATACTACATTTTTTTTGCGGGGAAGTATAATACATGACAAGCCGTGGAAATTTATCATAGTTGGCTAAAAGTTATTGTTCTTTAATACTTCACTATCTAAACCCTACGGCCTTCTTGTTTTGTTAGGGATTCAAATCCATGTCATGCTTTACCATCTCGATTTCCCACAAGTTTTGGAAGATGAGTATGGAGGATGGTTAAGCCCTAGAATTGTGTAAGATCCTGTGCCTTTTCCTTTGTGGATGAAATTGCTCCAAAGCTGAGAATAACCAACCTTTTTACAGAAATTGGATATTCCCTCACTGATGATAATAACCAAAGCTGAGAATAACCAATCAAAATGGTTATTCCTACTTTACTAGTGATATTCCCTCACTGATGGCACTGCAAAATGCAGGGAGGATTTCACAGCATTTGCAGATGTGTGCTTCAGAGAGTTTGGAGACAGAGTTTCATACTGGACCACGATAGATGAACCTAATGTCGGCCCAATCGGATCTTACGATAGTGGAATATTTGCACCTGGACGTTGTTCCGATCCTTTTGGAACAACAAAATGCACCGTTGGGAACTCAACCGTGGAACCATACATAGCAGCTCATAACATGATATTGGCACATGCATCAGCTACTAGACTTTACAGAGAACAATATCAAGTGAGTTATCATGTGCCCAAAATTAACAATAACTCCTTTTGCCAACACATTCGCCAACTTTTTATCAACGAGTAATGTATTAAGATTTAAGTTTTCATCTAATATTAATTCAGAAACATCATTATTATCAAATCAATAAAGAAAATAGTATTTGCTAACATTACAATTTTGATGGTGTCTTCATGATTGCAATTTTTCCGTACAAGATTTCCCAAATTTTAGACAAAAGATCTCATGAATTACACAAACAGACTTATTTTAAAGGTTCAAAGAAACAAACAGACTTATTTTAGTTCAGCAGAATGCAAGCATCTGTGTTGTCACAAAAATTGTCTTGGGTGTAGGCTGTGCAAAATGGAGTCGTTGGCATAAATGTTTACTCATTTTGGACTTATCCCTTGACGAATTCTACTGCGGATTTAGAAGCAACTAAAAGATATCAAGACTTCATGTTTGGCTGGTGTGTTATTTAGACTCTCAGCTTTGCTTCTGGATTCTGCAATGAATGTGAGGCAAACATGGAGCTAAGCAAACAACTTTTGTTGTTGTATAGGACACTAGGACCCTTGGTGTTTGGAGATTACCCGCAAGTGATGAAGAAGAATGTTGGTTCTCGCCTCCCATCCTTCACGAAATCTCAATCTGAATTTGTTAAGGGTGCTATTGATTTCATAGGAATAAATCATTATTATTCTGTCTATGTGAACGACCGCCCTTTAAAGGAAGGTGTTCGTGACTATGCAGCAGACATGTCAGTTTACCAGAGAGGTAAGCAAATTTTGTATCTGCATCGGCATATTCCTGCATTGTACATCAGTTCAGTGGGAATTTGATTCATTAAACATATATATTACCAAATAGTTTGTCGAAGCTTTCGAAACATATACTTACAGGATATATGCTTCCGTGATGCAGGTTCTAGAACAGACCCAGCAACAAGCGAGGTAAACGTTTCCACTATGTTTGCCAAAGATGCCACTTGCTTCAACTGTTTTGAACATGAAGTAGTTGAACTGGGAATTCTGTTTCATGCAACTTTTTTCTGTTGAGTGCAGTACGTCCCAACGGTTTATCCAGACGACCCACAAGGATTACGATGTGTGTTGCAGTACCTGACAGAAGCCTATGGGGGCCTCCCCATTTATGTTCAAGAGAATGGCAAGTCGAACTACTTTCTGGTCACACTGATCTCCAAACTTTGATTCAGTTTTCATCTAAAATTAATCGATTCGGTAAATTTGATGAAGTTTGGCCATGATCTCTCTTCAGGCAAGGCATCCGCGAATGACATTCTCGATGACACCGACAGGGTGGAATACTTGGAAGACCTACATAGGGAGCACACTGGAAGCATTAAGGTTAGTCATTCAGACAAAATCTACCAAGAATTTTTGTGAAACCTTCAGAGTTCAGTTACCATGATGCAGTGTTTGCTGCGCAGAAATGGAGCCAATGTGAATGGCTACTTCGCGTGGAACTTCCTGGACATATTCGAGTTCCTAGCAGGATACAAGATAGGGTTCGGCATGTATCGTGTCGACTTCGACGATGAAGCGCGGCCACGGGAAGCCAGACTCTCTGCTCGCTGGTACTCCGGCTTTCTGAAAAATAATGGCAACAATGCTCGGAGTGAGGTCGACGATGCAGGACCCCATGCTCAACAGTGAGTTATATAATCAGACTTCACACGCAATGAGTTGTGCGTGACTTTATTTTACTCCCTCCGTCCCATAATATAAGAACGTTTTTGATATTGGTGTAGTGTTAAAAATGTTTTTATATTTTGGGACAGAGGGAGTAGGTGTATATGGGAAATGCTAAATTTATGCTGGGTGAAAGAAATTAATGTAAGTAAATAAATTGTTTTACTGCATGTGTAACATGTAGTACTACAAGTATGTACAGTTTATGCTGAAAGCTTATCATCCTTCTATAAACTGAAGAAACAGATTAAGAGTCATGTTCTATTGGTCATCCAACAAGGCGACAAAACACGTGCGAGGCTTCAATCTTATAATGCATATGGTTTAAATTAAAAACACACGATATTATTTTCCACCGGTGTTGTTTTACGCCCAATTTACTTTCTCCTGCGACACTGCAAATATAGGTGTGACCTCATTCCCATGTTTGAACGCTGTTTGGATAGAAAACATAGATGAACTGAACCAGCATATTAGTAGTCACTGATCATGGTAGTATTTTTTTTTTGCGGGAGAAATAGCATTTCATTACTCAATCACAAGGTCTTTACAATCAAATGCTGCTATTTCCACTACTTCATCTGGACCAGCTCCTAACCAAGTCAAGGTCCTGTCTTGAGTTCTAGCAAACTTAGCTAAGCAATCACTAGCTTTATTTTGAGATCTAACTATATGACTGAACCTAACACAGGCTTAACATTCTTTTTGGCCAAACTAGCAAAGCTGCTAGGGCGTCATTTTTGGTGTCTTAAATAGGTTTATAAATCTCTACTTTTAAAGGAGGAGTTGGTAGGCCGGTATCCGCGGTTTTTTCGCCTCACCTCCCACCACCCCTCCCTCGTTAAAAAACCGAACCCCATTAAAAACCGTACGCTGCCACACTTTCAATTACGCATTAATTTATTGCCATAGGAAAGGGGGGCGCCTTCATTTGGCGTCCAAAAACAAGGAAGGGCCTTGATTTAGTTTTCCAAAAACAAGGAAACGCCTTAACTTGTCTCCCGAAAGGGAAGCGCCTTCATTTGGCTTCTAAAAATAAGGAAACGCCTTGATTTGACTTCCAAAAGCAAGAAAACGTCTTAATCTTATCTTATCTTAATAATAATCTCTCCTAATAATAAAGCACGGATTGTGTCTCCGGGTTCACCGTCGCAGCGTTTTTACAAAATGGCCCTTCTGTTTTTCGAAAATTGAACCCGCACTCCCTACGTAAGCGGCTGCTTTGGAAAAAACGAATCGGTAAAACAAAGAATCCCTTTCGCTTGTCCTCTGTTTCTCCGTATGCAGTCCGACAATGTTGGAGGCCGCCGCGGCGAATGGGGTGGACGAGGTGGCGGAGCAGGGGCCCCGGCGAGCGGGGAGCAGGAGGCGCAGCACATCCCAGCGCGGCACGGGGACTGCGAGCCCACGGCGCACCTGTCACCCACAGCGGACCCCGAGGCCCCGGCAACGACGGAGAGAATCAGGATGAGGAGGATGCCGCTGCGGATCCACGGCGATCCGGAGCGCCGGCACAGATCCACGTGGCACCGTCAAGCAACCGCCGAGGTCGACCTTGAGCAGGCCACCGCTGCCGCGCCTCTGCCACAGGCCAAGCCAAAGCCGCGCTGCAACCGGCCCGACGAACACGAAGCAGCCATCGGTTGCGGGCGATACAGCCGGGGGAATCGATTATAACCCCTCCAGTTCATCTGCCTCTGCTCATATGCCCCTTTCTTCGTCTGCCTCACTTGTGAGCCCCCTTGTTTGATGTGCCTCTTGATCATAA
This sequence comes from Aegilops bicornis, assembly GCA_021605145.1. NCBI lineage: Eukaryota > Viridiplantae > Streptophyta > Magnoliopsida > Poales > Poaceae > Aegilops > Aegilops bicornis. Next base: position 761,935,810 of record CM038671.1, on the reverse strand, counting down.
GCCCCTTTTGCACGTTTAAGCATTAATTCATCACCTGATTCCGAATCAGCTGTTATATAGATGAAGAAAAGACTGAAATATTCTCCCTTATCTTCTCTTCACGGGACTTAGCCTGCAGATCCTCTGATTTGTTTGGGGCCGACAGAAGCCACAAGGGGAGGGGATTCAAGTCGGGGCGCATGGAGAGAGAGAGAGAGAGAGAGAGAGAGAGAGAGAGCAGGATTCGGTCGGGGACGGGCCATGGCGGTGGAGGCAGCACGAGGGGAGAAGACCCCGCAGCGCTGGAGGCGGGGCTCTGGCCTTCCGCTGCATGCGCTGGAGGTCGTTGAGCTTCACGGGAATGGCAGCGGTGCGAGCAGGTTGGGTTGCCGGCGGGAGGAGCTTGGGCTGGGGCTGCCGATAGAAGCACGAGCGGGACGATTAGGTCTCTCGCGGGAGACGCGGCCGAGGTGTGGGGACGACTGCACGGAGGTAGTTGAGCTCATGGGAATATCAGCGGTGCACGCAGAGGGGTGCGAACTCTCAGGGAATCGATGTTAGTTGCTTAATGATCCAGCTAAACATGAAAAGGGGGCTATGGTCAACAATATGAGTAACAAGGGGGCTCATAAGTGAGGCAAATGAAGAAAGGGGCATATGAGCAAAGGCAGATGAACTGGAGGGGTTATAATCGATTCTCTCGATACAGCCTAGGAAATCGGAGAGATGGGGTCAACAGGCCTGGGAAATCAGAAGAGAGAGATGCGGTAAACGGAACAAACACCAAAAGAGGGGATCAGGGGCGGGGAGGGAAGAGCTTACCGTGCGCATCTGTGCTCGATCCGGGCGCCACGGGCAAGAAGAGAGAGGGGAACGGCACGGCGTGGGCTGTGGAAGACACGGGCGCGTGGGTGTGGTGTGGCTGGAGCACGGATAGAGAGAAGAGCAGTGCTGATGGAGTGATGGAGTGATGGGGTTCGTGGGCTCGCTGGATGGATGGATAGATAGAAGAGGAGAAGAAGAGCACCGCTGCTCCAGAGGAATGGAGATGCAGAATAGAAGTACACGCAGTGGAGAGCTTCTCGGTGGGGATTTGTTGGTGTGGATTTGTTTTTTTAATGGCTGCATCCACCAGAAGGTGCTAGCTAGCACCGATTGCTATTTTTTTTATGTAAATGAGCACTGATATAAGGGCAACTTCATACGGACGCGAATTTTGTGCATGTATTGTCCTTTGGGTGTTTTCAACGGTAGATCTAAGAAAAAGATTTGCAGAGGTTTCTTGTGGTGTAGACGCGCGGAGGCTAATGGTGGAAATTGTGCGGTGGCTTGGGACGTGTTGTACGCATCGAAGTGGGCTGGTGGCCTTGGCTTGCCGAACTTACGTTGGATGAACATAGCTATGCAAGCGAGATGGCCGTGGCTTGCGAGGACTGACGAGACGAGGCCATGGAGAGAGTTCAAGATAAAGGTCCCGAAGGAGTCCTTGGGGATTTGCATAGCGGCTATGAGGAGTGTGGCCAACTCTGGGCTCACAACATGCTTTTGGGAGGATCGTTGGCTTGATGGTAACAGGATACAGGAGGTTGTACCGCTTCTCTACAGTTTGGTTCCTAAGCACGTCAGAGATTCAAGGTTTGTTGGTCCAGCGGTAGAGAATGGGAGTTGGGCATTGGACGTTGGCCCGGATATTACACCGGCTGTGCTGCAGGAGTTCCTTTTGGTTTGGCATAGGGTTTCAGCTTGGGAGCCAAGGGTGGATGTGCCTGATAAGGTGGTCTGGTCATGGGAGGCCACCGGACAGTTCTCCGTGAGATCTGCCTATGCGGCTTGTTTTTGGGGCCGAGAAGGAAGCCTGACGACGGATCTAACTTGGAAATCACGTGCACCCTCATGGTGTAGGTTCTTCACGTGGTTGGACCTCAAGGACCGGTGTTGGACGTCGGACCGGCTAGCGAGAAGAGGGTTACCACACCAGGACGCATGCCCGTTTTGTGACCAGGAGGATGAAACCATTAACCACATTCTACTCACCTGTGTTTTTGCTAGGACTGCTTGGGCAAGGATCTGTGAGGCCTTGGGTAAGCCGGATTGGACACCCACTCAGCAGGATAAGTTGGCAGATTGGGTTGTGGACAAGCAAGGGTTGGAAGGCATGAGCATCAAGGACCTTAGAACTATTATTGCTCTAGTCTGGTGGGAGTTGTGGAAGCATAGGAATGCTATTGTTTTTGATGGAGCGCGCCCTTGCTTGGAGTATCTATTAGGACGAGTGAGGCATGAGGGCCAACTGTGGGCATCGGCCGGGCTAATGAAAGGGAATGTGAATCCCTTCTTTACTAGGGTGGAGAGGTGGGAAGTTAGGGAAGAGTAACATGTAACTAAAACCGTGTAATTGTGGTGGAGGCTTTCTATGTCTTTCTTCTTTAATATATGATATGCACACTCGTGCATATTCGATTTCTTTTATTATTGTCCTTTGGGTCGGTGTTTTCGGCTTTGTTCACCCTGTTCGTATTTCGATTGGTAGTGTGCCAAACGCACTGAGCATTTTCATCCGCGCGGCCGGTATCCAGTCAGCTTTTACTCTTTTTGTGTATATTTAAAAAAATTACCCAGAGTTCAGATAATTCAACGAAATACAAATATTTTATAGTTTCACAACCAAACAAAATCTCATGGTTTACAAATCAAATCAAACAATCTTACAGGAATCTTCTACTTTGAAAGATAACTTACATGATTCTGGAGATTGCTACCCTGTTTTCTCTGAGTTCACTGACCTTCTGCATGGGAGTAGTCTTTCATTTTTGGCAACTGGATCAATAACCATGCCAGTGGTATGCAGAAAAGTATGTTAGATCTATAGACTAATATTTTTATTTGGTCTCTAATGCATTTACTTGTGTCTCGTGTTTCTTAAGAATATTGCCTGATATTTGTCTAATAAATTAAGAGATTGCAACTGTAGTGGTCTGTAACTACATAGAGGATGATGCCTAGCCACTGACAAGCACGATAATGTTTTTATTTCTTCTTCCAGATAATCAAGGTTAGACAAATATCTTCATGTTCATTTGAATGAAATGAAATTTATAAACAATAAAAATCTGTAGCAATAAAAACCTCCGGGCAATAAAGAATCTGAGACCACTTCAGAATTAATACCGATATGTTTTATTTGAACCAGAGACCACTTCAGAATTATCCTTAATAATAATTTAATCAAGTTTAGACAAATATCTCCAGGCAATAAAAATCGATGCTATATCATGAGATCTTACAATGAGATTCGTGAAAAAAAAGAGACCTTTTACGGTGCATCAGATCAATATTGGCCGTTTATTTTATGTGTTTGGACGGCCCAGATTTGAAAATACTACTGCAGAAAATCGGTAGTATATTTTATGACCAGGGGCAGTTTCGGTAGTTCTATTTAGCAAATACGCATCTATGGTGTCTTGGGAGCACCAGCAGGGCCAGCTATGTGAGGGATCTCCACTACGACGTGCGGAGGAACCGATTTAAGGCGCCGTCCGAAGAACGTGCGACGGAGAGAGGGCTGTTGGCACAGGCCCAACCTCGACAACGGAGAGAGAGCTAATCGGTTCCATCAGAGAGGTAGACGTATACACGAAGCAGACTAGTAGGCTCCTGGATCGATTCTTCCCCTGGCTTGAAGGTGCACGTACACGGCTACGAGCAGCCGGCCGGCGGATCGATCTTGGTAGCAACTAGCCGAAACAAGGGCCGTGTGGCGGCTGCGCCGTCAAATATCTTGAGGTGGCGACCACAGGCCGGGAGACGGAGCGGCCGGCCCTGTGCGGCCGTTGGCTGCCGGAGCGCCTGCGTCGACAAAATAATGATGAACTGTACGGAGATGAGGGGGCAAACTTATGAACTGTGTGAGAACGAGGGGCCAACCTACGAACTAAGATGAGGGGATAATTCTTTTCTTCAGGTGTCAATTGCAATTACTCGTATAGAGTACTTATTAATCATTACAATTATAACAATAAGAAAGGACAAATCCCTAACAGACAATTACCAAAATGTCCTGCAGAGAAAAAATTGGGATTAATAATGACCATTAGATCACTTATATACTACCCATTGTTTCCAGTAGTATGATGTACCGTAAAAAGTCTCAAAAAAAAACTATTTTTTTGTCTTGCATGTTATGTCACTTGACCGAGACTTGGTTAAATCTCAGTCGGCTTAGACCTAGCCACACCCTTTTGTTATCTAACAATCGTACACCAACCGATGGCAAGATGGTCAAAATCTGCACACATTCGACACTCATTGTGATAAGTGGTTAAATACATAATTCTTTTATCCCGTTTAACGCATGAGCCCTTTTGCTAGTCTCTCCCCAATAATAAAGCACGGATTAACTTTGTTGGGTTCACCATCATAATACGCTTCTTTTCGTAAGTTTACGCTTTCACTTTGAATTTAAAACATATACGCGAGGTGGTACTAATTCTCTTCCTCCTCAATTTCCGTCCGTTTTGTACATGCAATTTATTTTCATCCGTCGTACGCCACTCTCGATCTCTCGATCGGTGCGCTATTGGGCCTTATGGGCTGGCAGCCACGTACTGGTTTTCCAAAGGAAAAAAGATAGTCAGCTTAGAAAAATGAAATTCCATCCAAAACAGGAGTGAGTCGAACCCAGGTGGCTAGCCCATAACATCGGACAAGAAACCAAAATAATGATGAACTGTACGGAGATGAGGGGGCAAACTTATGAACTGTGTGAGAACGAGGGGCCAACCTACGAACTAAGATGAGGGGATAATTCTTTTCTTCAGGTGTCAATTGCAATTACTCGTATAGAGTACTTATTAATCATTACAATTATAACAATAAGAAAGGACAAATCCCCTAACAGACAATTACCAAAATGTCCTGCAGAGAAAAAATTGGGATTAATAATGACCATTAGATCACTTATATACTACCCATTGTTTCCAGTAGTATGATGTACCGTAAAAAGTCTCAAAAAAAAACTATTTTTTTGTCTTGCATGTTATGTCACTTGACCGAGACTTGGTTAAATCTCGCCGGCTTAGACCTAGCCACACCCTTTTGTTATCTAACAATCGTACACCAACCGATGGCAAGATGGTCAAAATCTGCACACATTCGACACTCATTGTGATAAGTGGTTAAATACATAATTCTTTTATCCCGTTGCAACGCATGAGCCCTTTTGCTAGTCTCTCCCCAATAATAAAGCACGGATTAACTTTATTGGGTTCACCATCATAATACGCTTCTTTTCGTAAGTTTACGCTTTCACTTTGAATTTAAAACATATACGCGAGGTGGTACTAATTCTCTTCCTCCTCAATTTCCGTCCGTTTTGTACATGCAATTTATTTTCATCCGTCGTACGCCACTCTCGATCTCTCGATCGGTGCGCTATTGGGCCTTATGGGCTGGCAGCCACGTACTGGTTTTCCAAAGGAAAAAAGATAGTCAGCTTAGAAAAATGAAATTCCATCCAAAACAGGAGTGAGTCGAACCCAGGTGGCTAGCCCATAACATCGGACAAGAAACCATCCCATCTACCCATGTATTTTCTATTGATTACTAACCGAGCAATGATACTTCACTCCTTCAAAGCAATTCGCATCAATTTATATACAATAGAGAGTTGCCCAGAATATGAGCTGGACGCCTAAAAAGGACCGGGAATTAAAGGAGAGATGGATTTATGAGGAGTGAATTGTTTTTTTAGAAAAGGAGGAAGACCCCCGACCTCTGCATCTGGACGATGCATACAGCCATTTTATTAGTTATTAACACAAGACCTTATAAAGTCATACAACAGTAAGACTAAAGCCACCGTCTAAGCAACATCTGTCGTTACTCCTATCCAGTTGATGAAGGGATGCTGATAGTCTGGGCCTACACTACTAGGAAAAGGGCTATAGATAGGATGGACACTAATGGCGCACCACAGCCCACGGTGCGTCATTAGTAAATTATTTTTTAATTTTTTCAAAACTACTAATGGCGCACCGTGGGGTGATGCGCCATTACTATGTCAACTAGTAATGGCGCACCACACCCACCGTGCGCCATTAATAGTTTTGAAAAAAAATAAAAAAAAATAAAAAAATTTGTTAGTAATGGCGCACCTGTGGACAGTGCGCCATTACTAGTTTTAACTACTAATGGCGCACTGTCCACTAGTGCGCCATTACTAAGTTTTTTCAATTTTTTTTTTTAAAATTCAAAAATTTTTATATTTTTTTTCAAAACTAGTAATGGCGCACCGTGGGTGTGGTGCGCCATTACTAGTTTAACTACTAATGGCGCACCACCCCACGGTGCGCCATTACTAGTTTGCCCAGCTTCCACCGAATGCACCCCCCTGTGGACCGCCTTTTTAGTTTTAAAAAAAATAAAAGAAAATGATAAAAATGTCAAAAAAATAAAAGAAAATAAGTTTCCCATGTGATATGTGATCTAGTTGTTGGGAAAATTTACAAATATAAATTTCGACTTTATTTGCAAAATCTCTTTCGAAATTTGTAAAATGGGCATAACTTCTGCATACGAACTCGGATTAAAAAGTTTTATATATAAAAAATCATCTACTCGAAAAGTTATATCCGAATTTAATAGGGGGAACCCCGTTAAACATTTTCAAAATCCCCAAAAACCAAACAAGAAAAAAGTTACGGGGCTTTCAAGATCTAGAGGCAAAAAAATTCAAAAAGAATTTGGTTTTGAATTTTTTTTCAGAAAATGATACGTAATATGACCGGGAAGTTTGAAATATTTTTCAAAATTTCATCATAGTCATGAACATGAACAAAGTCCTAGACATCAACAAGGTATAATAGGATTGATATGCTAGATATATCAACAAGTGCTTGTGAAGTGAGCTGTTGTTGAAGTTAAGCGTGCTTGGGCTGGAGTAGTGTGAGGATGGGTGACCTTTCGGGAAGTTTGACCACGGAGTGCGATTTGACCCGAGATTAAGCTATAGTGACCTGAGATTAAGAAAAAAATGAAAAAATAATTTGAAAAAATTTGAATTTTTTTTAAAAAAATTCTGAATTTTTTTTGAAAACTTTCGGAAAGTTTGACCACGGAGTGCGATTTCACCTGAGATTAAGCATATTGACCCGAGATTAAGCCATAGTGACCTGAGATTAAGAAAAAAACGAAAAAAAAATTTGAAATTTAAAAAAAAAATCTGAAAAAGAAATTTGAAAAAATTGTTACTAATGGCGCACTTCTATGTACTTCTATGTGGCGCGTCATTAGTATACCAGATACTAATGGCGCACCGTGGGCCATACTAATGGCGCACCAGCGGTGCGCCATTAGAATTCTAGTAGTGCGCCATTAGAAGGCAAAACCGGTGCGCCATTAGTAGGCCTTTTCCTAGTAGTGCTAATACCAAACAGACCTCGGAGCCAAACCTAACATCTAAGACCTGGGGTCCCAACCAGGACGCCTGCCGGGTATGGGCACCCACCAGTCCCGCGTGCTCCTCAACCAGGACGTCTGCCGGGTATGAGGCCGCCGCAGCCACCTGCCACCAATCCATCTTCAGGGCTGTACTGTTGCATCTACCTTGCCCGGTCTAGCTGCCGCCGACGCCACCACGACGCCAGACAACGTCACCCTCTTGCGCGAGTCCATCTTCGTGCATCGGCCGCCGAGTCTCCACTGCGCCACGCGCCGAAATCCGCCGTCATCAATGGGCAAGATAAATCACCGCTCCTCCTCTTCTCCCATCCAACCAGCACTTGCTCCAAAATGATGCCCCCCAGGAGGGAGAACGACACCGAAGGCGCCGTCATCGTCTGATCCAGTAGACCCAGATCTAGGGTTTCCCCCGGAACTTCCCGATCAGGTTGACGTGACCTGCAACGATGATGCCTCAAGGGAGCGACATCCGCGACGCCGCCATCATCTGCCAAGACCGCAGTCAGGCGCGATTTTCACCGGAAGCCACGTTGTCCCGATCTCACGGCTGGCTGGAACCGAGCGGAATCTCGCCATGAAGACGTATGGTGCCGTCGGAAAGCCGGTTGAGGACCTCCGACCGCCCCAGCCCAGCCCCATCACATGCCGCCGGCCGACCATAGCTGAACCACGACGGATCTGGCCGGGACGCCAGATCCACGACCACCACCGCCACCCATCGCATAGCGGAGAATCCCACCGGAGGACCTCACCAGCCATGGGTTTGCCGGCTGCCGCTGCACAGCCAGGACGCCGTCGTGGCTGCCGCGCGAAGACCCCGCACGAGACGCCCCAGCCGCCTGATGGGAGATCCGTCGCTTTCCTCCTGCCCTAGCCCTTTAGGCGTCAGGCGCCGCCACCACCGCGGCCAGTGTCGGCGGCAGCGATCTGCCTCGCGGGAAGGCTGGCGGCGCGAGGAATTAGGTCCCCGTCGTCGCCCTGCGTGTCGGCGCGAGAGGGTTGTGAGAGGGAGGGGTTCGCTAGGGGGTCGCGCCGGACTTCAGGGTGGATGGAGAGAGGACGTCGGGAGGATTCCGGATCTGTGCTTGGCTGGCCGGAGGTGGCCGAAGGAGGGAGATCAGCCGCTGGCGGCGGCAGTGGCTGCGCGAGCGCGAGATGGGAAAGAGATGAGGAGTGAATTGTGCAAGCTCCAAATCATAAAGGAAAGAAAGATGGATCACAGGGAGGATGTAGACGCTGCTAGATTTGAGGTTGTCTCCCGGTATTTAAATTCAAGTAGCTTGATCTCAGGAGGTATTAAAGGAAGATGGATCCCACGGAGGATGTAGACGCTGCTAGATTTGAGGTTGTGTCCCGGTATTTAAATTTGAGCAGCTTGATTTCAGGAGGTATTAAAGGAACGAGTAAATGGAATTGATGTTGTCTTGACTATTTAAATTTATGGAATGATCGAATTCAGAAGGGATGAGCTGCACATTATAAAAGGAATTGAGGTTAGATTTCTCATTCTCTGTAGGATGTAATCTCATATTTCTCTTTCTTTGTCGAAAGTAACATCCTTGTGGTAAGATTTTGTTTATTTTTCCTTGATAAAAAATACAACTATTTGGTAATATCTATTTCTTAGTTAACATAGGTAAACCATCTGCAACATGCCAAATATGTGGATTTATTTCATGTGAACCGAACTACTGGATGATTTTATTCCCTTTTTGCCAACTTCACATACGACATCTTCGCAAATCATTTCTGGTTGCTTCAATCGAATAGTTCTCCTAGATTTTTCAGCAATTCATCTCGTCCAGTAGTTTCATAGCTTTTTTGTAGACTGGAAACAATCTTATATATGCTTTTTATTTACTATTCCAAGAAAGCTATTTCTTGTAGAAGATTGAAAACAATTGGATGTCGATGCAATGGTCGTCTGAGATTATTAAGAGTGAGCACATGCGCATGCGTATGAGTGCTTTCTACTGGTGATAACTCGGTAATTAAAATAAGATCTCATCTTCATGACACTAACAAAGGGGTAGAAGTTAGGAAGAAGAGATGACGTGACTTTTTGGAGTTCATCATCCAATCCAAGCATCATAAAAGGTAAGTCTTATACTATTCAAAGGAATGAACAAAAAACAATTAAATATTTTTAGAGGAATTAAATTTTTTATCGTTAAAAAAGAGAATTGACCAGTTAGAATCTGACCCACTAAAATCGAGCTAGATATTATTTTCAAAATGGGATGGTGCTTTTTTTGAAACTAAAATGGGGTGGTGCTGAAATAGAGAGGTGCACATTCGTGAGGTCTTAAGCAATGCTTGCCAGGGATGTGTGAATTGTTTTTCTCCCGTTGCAACGCACGGGCATATTTTGCTAGTAATCTTTCCCTAATAATAAAGCACGGATTGACTTTGTCGGGTTCACCGTCACAATGCGCTTTCTTTCCATGTCATAATACGCTTCTTCTTGTCCGTTTTTTCTTGATTTTGATATTTTTTTTGATATCCGAGGTGGTACTAATCGTTAATCAATTGGTAGCCCAAATCTATACATGTACGTGAAACGAACGATTGCTAATGTTTCCCGTAAGCACATGTGCCTTCCTATCGGGCCATGTCGCTGCTAGGCCCTCAAATCGCTGCAACTCCTGACATTTTATATGGGCCATCGATGGGCCTTTTCTTATGGAAAGCCAGCAACGTGAATTTTTCTGATTCAGCCATCAATATTTCTTCTCATCTAAAACAAAGGCAGCAATATTTCATGTTACATAATCCCACCTCGCTCTCTTATACAGATTCAACCAGTTTATATAGGATCACATGTTTCCTGAAATATCAACAAGAGTACTACATAACTACGGGAACGGACGAGAGGCATCACATTGGCTGCACAGACGTACATATACATATACACTAGATCGGCAACGCGCCTTGGCGCGGGGTACTCGTCCCAACACGTGGTCAAGTAGTGAGAAGGCAAGTTTAGCACATTTATTCAACATAAGAACTGATTTCCTGATTCAAGATTAAAAAAAAATCATCATTCATTCTGCACCACAAGCAAGAGAGATTACATGTCATGACTTTTTAGTAAAAAGGTAAGTCTACCACATGTATTCGACATGACAATTGTTTTCTGGTATATGAGAGAAAGAAGAAACATTCAACACGATCATGATGAGATTATGAAAGCTAATAAGAGAACAGCATGCAGTGGAGATGGTAAAACTATACAACACTACGACAATAATTAGACCCTAAATTCAACTCTGAATGGTTCAACATTCCTCAATGATTCATTATTGGCCAGCATCGACAGCGGTAAGAAAACTCAGTCAATTCGCCGCAACAAATACAACCCAAGGATAAGCCATAAAAAATAGATGTGTTCCCAGTTTTCCCGATTCACTCTTCTTGCTCCACTTCTTCACATGGCTTGAGCATCGATAATTTCCTCTCCAACCCACCTTTGCAAGTACAGTTTCTGCAGGTTAATTCCATTGGTGTATTTAACAATAATAAATAGGAATATACTCAAATTGATAGTTTAACTGAAAAATCTACGAAGGATACCTTTCATGGATGTGGTACCCACTTCAGCTTTGTATACAATGGAGCGGGAGGCAATTTAACTATAGGAAAACAGGTTGAATTTTGAACCTGTTGGAACATGAGGTCTATGGTTGTAAGCCATTTTTTTTATGCAGGGAGATAGACCGGCATTATTATCATTTATGGGTAATAAACAAAATGGTTGTAAGCCATGTTTACAGCTCAAAACTCATGGATTTTGCTATCTATGATTTAGCAAGAAACATCCAACATCTTAACTTACCAGAACATGGATCAAGTATGTAAAACTATTTATTTTTTTCAAGGGAAGTATATAAAACCTTCACTCAAGCGAAGAAATAATCCATGCAAACTGAAGGAAAATAAAGAAGGGGCAACGGAATGAAAGGGGGTACAATTGTATGCCTAATCATGATCTCAACATATGTGACTTTGGTACATGTATTTCTTTGATCATTTTTCATTTGAATAATCATGATCTTAAAATTACGATGGTTTAGTTTAATTATAATCAAATAAATCAACCAGCTATGCAAGCATGATGGTTATCAATAGAGAGCCACATTACACCAGTTCTAAATTTCATGATACGTGCTTACTATATTTTTCTAAGATTGGCATGCATCTTGTTAGAATGATGAAATACATGTATACACCAGCAGCTAGTGCTCACAGGGGAACTGAATTATGCTGATGCATCGCCATGAATATTTAAATATATATTTTACTGAATATATATGGTGGATTTATTTTGTTTTTTTAGCTGGCGTGGCCAAAAGTTCTAAAACTGACTTATATGCTACAAAAATATTTACCAGGATTGCCAGGTTTTGCACCGTGAGGATTCTTCCATGCAGGACAAGCCAGGCGAAGAGCTTGCATTTGGGGGTGGCCTGTGCTTTCCAAACCTTAGCAGAGTGGAAAGACACCAAGATCTAGTTGCTTTCTCATTCGCGAGTAATCCGCATGCCGGTGATGTTTGAGAGGCTCCCCCGCCTCCGGACTCTTGTAGGGAAAAGCCTTGTGTAAACTATTTGTAACACTCTCTCTTCTTCTACTTGAAAGGCAGCGCTCCTGCCAGTTTATCGAAAATAAATAAAAGCAAGGCACAAAGATATCCCAGAATAACCAATCTATTTGATTCTACTATTTTATAGTATCAGATTACACATATAGATAGCTTTGGTTAAACGCCTTATCATGTGACTCGCTCAAGCATAGCGCTGTAATGACCTGTTCAACACCGACTGCTGAAATTTTCAGTATAATCATGGAGTGCTAGAACAATATCTAAATCGACAGGCAAACCTTGGACCAGGCGTGGAAGTGCAGTGAAGTTAGCTTCCCGGAGTTGACTGGACCCATGCTGATATTAAGGCTCTGGCTTTGACCAATGTAGCAGCCACGATTGACAGCCATGCCAAGAACAATTTTCTGCTTGATATCCCAAATAGTCCTGGTTCAGTTATAAACTTTTTGAAACTAAAGCATTGGGTGGTCATATTTCACGTACGACAAAAGGACAGAAAAAATTACACAACGGAAGAAATGGAAAGTGAAGCAACACAAATAGATGCTTTTAATTTAAAACGTACAGTGTGCGGTTAATATTACCTGAAAGTGAGAATTATTCAGACAACCTGCAATCTGGCGGAAAAAAGGAACCGTGCATTTCTGAAACTCCGCAGGCGGTGTAGCTTCTAGTATCTCTTCCAACTCTCCCAAACACATCACCTCCTTGGTGATGTTTCTGATGAGCCAATATTTCAGTAGGCCCTTGATAACTGTGTATGAAAGCTTGGCTTGTGAAGTGGAATCAAGGCCCAGATTAGGAACAATTCATGCTCTTCCTTAAGTGGAAATACGAATCCGTTGATGACGCTCTGCAGTAGCTCTGCCATTCCGTTGTGCTTTTCAGTTTCTTCTTCTCTTCTCTCTCCCTCTCTCTCTCTCTCTCTTCGGAGTGAGCACGACTGGAAAAGCAATACATATGAGCCCAATTCCTTTTCAGGTAGGATGTGGTGCAGTATTTACATAGACCATATTCACATCATAGTAGTGCATAGTTCCTTATAAGTTGTACAAAACAAACAACATCACACTACAGAAGATAGGAATGCGTGATGAGACCTTAAGATAGGTCCGATAGCTTGGTTTTTAAGTCACTTTGAGGCAAAAGACATCTGGTTCTTCACCTCGAAATGATTTTCCTGTAGGAATATCAGAATACAATTCTGAAACCATGGCACTTGGCTGGTTAGTATGGTTTTTCATCACATTCAGTTGCTTTTGGAATGGAAAAGGACAAGTGGACAACCAATATTCGAAAAGAACCATATATTCTGCCTATGACATATTAGTGTTTAATTGGTCGGGCCATATACAAACATTTTGCCGCAGGATGTTTCTTTATTCTGCTTCAAGATAGACAGGAATGACATAAATATGTGCATAGTATTGTTAAGTAAGAAAGGGAAGATTAAAATTAGGAGTGCATAGACTGAACACTCAAGTGCCATGGTAGTCATAGTTACTCTTTAGATATAAAAATATAGGTGTTGTCTTGATTAAAAGAAGGTACAAACCACAAAATTTACACTGAATACTCCAGTTACATGCCCGTCCTAGTGCTTGGTTCGTGTAATAAAAATCACTAAATATTATTATTCAGGTGGGATTGTAAGATCCATCGACTGCTACAGTTGGATGATACATAAAGGCAATGGCAGCTTCAACACAGTTTCTTAGTTTCAATTTGCACTCACAAATCACTACTCAATACAGTATTAGTTAAGCGATCAGATGATTATGCCCAAAAAGACCTCAATAATTGCAGGAATCTGCAGACCACATGAATGAACGGAACAGTAGAGCTCTCTACAGGTTGTACAAGACAGGACGGTGGAAGAATCAAGAAACCGAGGTCAATCATGTTACCTTTCTTTTGCTCCTGGGCCTTGCAGCGGCGGCGACGCTTAAGCCGCGGCATGGACGCTAGCTCGCCATCGTCAGACGCGTAGCCCTTGTCGTGGCTGGCTTCGCCGGGCGGCAGAATCGGGTTTGATGGAGGTGAGGTTGGGCATGCTGGTGCTCTGCTTCAGCTCCATGAGCCCTGCGTCATCCTCCTCTGCACCGCTGACCTCAACGCCGAACAGCCTGAAGAGCACCGCCTTCTCGTGCCATCCTCCTCCATTTCATCCCTCGATGGAGGAGCCGGGGGTTGCGAGGTCGCTGACGTAATTTAGAGCATGTTTGACATATCATTTGAAGTTACGAATGGCAAATTAACTACAACCAAGAAAGAAAGCATTAAGTAGCTAAAGAGTATACACTACTTTCTAATCTTCATGGATTTCAAAGACAATCATTTTAGCAATATTATGAAGTAACAAAAAAACAAAAAATCCAATCCTCTTAATAGAGACCAATAGAATCTCTTTTAGATCCTGTTAATAGAGACCAATAGAATCTCTTTATCTCTTATATCATTTAGAGACAAAGAAATAAGAATAGATGAGATATAAAACCAGTGGTTAAACTTTACATGCTTGATAAAAGAAAATGGTAGAGCGGGCATATATATAAGATGTTCAAAATCTTAAAGCATGCAAAATACATCTGGTACAAACAATTCTACTTTGTTCTAATTAACCTGCATATTTAAGAAACAACAATTGTAGTCTTTTTCGGAGACAAACTTATATCAGCTAATGATACGGATACATATCAGTGGCGATTATCATAACACCTTCCATGTGCATATTATCCATTTGTTATAATGGACACCCCTATCCATGGCCAGCGACGCCTTAGGCTCGCTGGTTTGGTGTTGCCCCCGTAGAGTCAACATGGGTTACAGTCTTATAGGAGTCACAAAGACAGAAGATACTGAAAATAAATCAAACACAATGGTCTGAACCCAATGACGCTAACTTATGGAAGCCATAGTCCAGTTGATAGACAATGAATCCAAAGACTGACAACTAATGGTTTTATCATCAAAACACATGTTGAAACCATACACAGGGCGGAGCCACCGAGGCTGCTGGTGCCCCCCGACAACCTCTAGCTTATCTTCTTGTTGGATATGGCTTTTGACAACAGTATCCAATCTTCCGCAAAAAAGACAACCGTGTCCAATGGCACCAGGCTCGTGCTAGCCAGACCTACACACATGGGCTCCTCTGACCAATTTAATCGGAAGTATGCCAACCAAACAAACAATAAGTGTATACGTAATCCAAGGTTTGCAGGTGTATTGTGTTGAATTTTCTAACTATTTTCTGAATATGTAACAGAACGAAACTAAACGACGGGAAATAAGGGTTAGGTGCAAGCTAAAAAGGAGAAACAGAGTTCACCTAAATTGTTCATCAAGAGTAAAAAGATCACACGGATCCTCTGTTGAGAGAGAATTGCCCTGTAGAAGCAAAACAGAGACGTGAGAAATCAATGTATTTGGACATTTTAAGGATCGAAAGAAAGCAAAAGATTACTCCAGGTACTTGGTTCACTTGTTCCTTCTTTTTCCATCTGATGTTGATATACCTATAGATGAATGTGGCATATCATATTGTCAGCACAAAAAAGTAACCAACAACTCAATATTTCTTCATAATGAAAAAAAAATTAAAAGACATGAAAAATACAAGATTTGGAGTTGACAACCTTCTCCTCAATGGTTCCAGGGCTCAAGAACATGTATATGTGCACTCTCTTCTTTTGTCTATCTGTCCATACTCTAGCAGCAACCTTTGCAAGTGTCAATAGTTGAAAAGGTTCAGCTCAGACAAGGTGTGTGGAATTAAAAGGAACCTTCAGAAGGTGATAAATAGTGATGTGCAGATATTAACCAGCTTATCATTGGCATGGTTTAAATCAGGGCCAAAGACAACAAATCAACTTCCACCCACCAAATTAAGCCCACAATCAGCTACATTGCTATTAAGCAGGAAGACAAAATCGTCCTGCCATAATGCAGTAATTTCAGATACAATAATGGCAGGTTGTAAATTCTTCAGTTCAGGGTGTTAGTCAGCACTTGCCAAAAGAGAATGGTACTATGTTCAATATCACATAAAATTATTTCAATGAAAATTAAAAGGCTGCTACATGCATCAAATTATCATGGCATGGGCATTTCACAAGAGCTCCAGCCGGTTTGAGCCATCCAAAATTAAACAAAAACGTGATGTGCGTGCGCACACACACACACACAATTTGCTGCTCAAGTTTCAGTCATGGCATACACAATTTGTATGCATCCAAAACCGAAGGTACAAATAGCAGGTAGATGAGAGGGGGAGCTCACCACAATTGTGTTGGGTGGGAGTTGAAGAGGGAGGTAGGGATGTTGGCCTGCTCCTCTCAATGATATTATAAATAACCTTTCATCTCAATGTATTATTTAGTTATGCAACATGCAAATTGAGATACAAAAAGAACATGTAATATACAAAAAAAGGGAATGCAGCAACAGCGGAAAGAAATACTAAAAGGGAACATAGAGCAGAAAACCAACCCAAAATGCAAGCAAGAATCTTTAAAAGGGAACATAGAGCAGCAGGATCATGAGGCATAGAAAAATGGGGTCACCTTAAGATGAAGAATCAGTGGCCCTCTCTCAGTTCAAACAGAAGGATAGAACCACTATTATTGATTAGAGTTATTTTTACTCAGGCAAAACATTACAACACTGGATCCTGAGCTACAGGTGAGGCATACAAAACTACAAGTGTCTATCATTATGACCATATATAAACAACCTTTAGTATCTCAACCAGAACCAAAGCAAAACGAAAAAATCATGGTTAAGTAACCAACAAAGGAAGAATGCACCTTTTTGGAATTTTAAAGTATCAAGACATTAAAAGTTCTCTTTTGCCTTCAATACTACACACATTAGGGGAGGTAGCTGCAGTTTTATTGCATAGTGGGCTCAGATTCGCCTTTTCTCGATCATATAACCTACCCCCATCATCTCTTATCACCAGATCAATCTGTTTATACAATGGAGCTGCCCTGGTTATCACTCAACAAGAATGACCATCCAAGGACAGATCAATAGGTATCACAGGATCAAAAAGGATTCTAGAGACAACAGGGAGGATCCAACTTGATACCCACAGGTGCCTTGATTGCTCAAAGGCACACTTATTCCAGCCACAATTAATCATCATCGCCCTAGCACGAACGCCACCGCCACAGACAAAGCGAAATGGCGAGAATGCCCCGGCGGGGCAAGCTATTTACGAGCAGTGGCATGAAATGGGAGTAACTATTCATTCAAGCAGTAACTTTTTTTTATCCGACGGACGAGGTCGTTACAGGGGTCGATCCGATGGCCCAAGGTCCATCAAGCAGCCAGATCCAACGGTCAGGAATGCCAAATTGCTGAGGAGCCGGGAGAGGAGCTTCTATTCTTATTTCTGATGGATGGATGGATGGATCAATATAGCCATGGCCATGTCCCATACAGTAGCCGAAGCATAGGAGCAGGAGGAAGATGGACCTCACCGAGGGAGGTTGTAGCCGAGGCAGTACTCAGTGCACGCCGGGTTGCGCGTGAACGCCGTCCAACCGGCAATGAACCACGTCGGAGTTGCGCCTTGCACCGTCCCGCCGACGAGCACAAACGCACCAAAAAACCTGTATAAGAAAGGCATCGTATTTACCAGAAACAATTATTTAGTAATTACTATTTAGCAGAATGACTAATAGGTAAGACATATAGGTGCAAAGATCTCATGCTCTCATGGTTGAGCCTCTTTTTTTGAGAAAAGACACCCCCGAGTCAATTAGCTCACCTAGCGGTAGCCCGAGAGCGAGCTTGTCCTTCAGTGGGCAAGAGTGGAGTATTACCTAACCGACGTTGCTTACCCCATATTCAGTTATAAAGTATATTTAATCTCTATGCTCTGTACACATTTATTCGATGCGGTTACTCTATACTAAACATATCTGATCCAACGGCCGAAACAGCCGTAGATTAGGAGCTGGCCTATTGGAAAATGCAGCTCATTCATAAGTAGATCTTTAAGCACCCGTAGGATGGTATATTAGCAATAGTGCTAAGCATTTTTTAGGTAGCAAGCTTGATGAAATTAAGGATTTTAGGTTATTTTTCAATTATAATGCCCAGGAAAGGTTTAAAGATTTTCTGTTTTAGCTGTCCCATGACAATCTGCACTAAAATCCTATTACATCCACGAGCACATTAAAGAAAGAGAGTTACCTAGCCCATGACCGGAGGCGCAGGAGCATCCAAAGGTCCGCTCCATCAGAGGAGTGGCAGGCAGGAAAGCCGACGCTAACGAGGAGCCCACCCAGCCTGCCTGCATGAGGAAAAACCAAGCGCATGCATGAGAGGGAAGGTAAGTGAGAGTGGGAAGAGCAAACTGAAGCAGCCTGAGCTCTGAGAGAGCTCGGTGGATGCTTCATATCTTATTTCTGGATGGATGGATGGATCAATATAGCCATTGCCATGTCCCATACAGTAGCCGAAGCAGAGGAGCTGGAGGAAGATGGAGCTCACCGAGGGAGGTTGTAGCCGAGGCAGTACTCAGTGCGCGCCGGGGTTGCGCGTGAACGCCGTCCAACCGGCAAGGAACCGCGTCGGAGTTGCGCCTTGCATCGTCTCGCCGACGAGCACAAACACACCAAAAAACCTGTATAAGAAAGGCATCGTTATTTATCAGAAACAATTATTTAGTAATTACTATTTAGCAGAATGACTAATAGGTAAGACATACAGGTGCAAAGATCTCATGCTCTCATGGTAAATCCTATAATTAACTAGGGTCATCATTATTCTTAATCACAATCCACAACTACAAAACCAAGAAAAGACTTAGTGATCATGAAGGGCACGAATGATTAGCAAAAAGTGGAACGGGCTGATGAAAGATACACAGAGTGAGAGACATGAGATCCTCACAGTAGCACCACCATGTTTAGAGACTTGCAGCTCCGGCTTGCTGCTCAGCCGGCGGACACGACACCAAGCTCTCACTGCATCAACGACTCGGTTGTACGCTATATGGAGCAGCAGAAAAAAGGAGATCAGAACTGTATATATGGACATCTATGAGAGGGGAACCTGAGATGCAGTACCTGAGCGCACGCACAACACGAGTACAACAACCGCACACGATGGTGACCCCAACGGAGCAGCAGCGTGAGCCGTGACTTGCGCTTCTGCCGTCTACGGCGACAACACCCACCCATCAACGCGGTCGTGATCGACTTCACGCACACGAACGAGCAAGGGTTACACCGTGTCCATGCTCCTGCTGGACGGCGCCGCCAGTTCCGCCGCCTCGTCTTGTTGCGGCACATGGTGGTGAAGAGGTGGCTGGGCGTGGAGGTATCTTCCAAGTGGAGAGCTCCCAATCGAAAACACATCAAGCAAAGAATCAGAAAACAGAAGAACCAAACAATATAGTTAGCAGTAAAACACCAATTCCTCATATAATCAGAAACTGGAAACTGGGAGCCAACTGGATAATCAAATTAATCTAGCATAACCAATAATAACATTTTGATTCACAGAACTGCAACCACAATAAGCGTAGACCCTCGAAGCTCTCTTTCTAATCAACCATGTGACTTATCTGGCATGTGATTATATGGGTAAGCAAGGACCAAATTAATCTAGCACCTGAAAACAACACTTTGATTCAAACAACTGCAACCATGACGTAATCCAAATAATCGGAGCAGGCATAGATCCCACATCTTCTACTTAACCAACCATGCGACTTCGCTGATCCCCAATGTAAACTGTAATGCACCAAATTAAACCACAGGGCACATAGTTTATTGCATCCAAACCTAACCCTAACCCAAGGAAGAAATTGGACCAGACCAAACTAAAGCCCACATAATTCACTCTGCACACCTTCCTGGCAGCACATCCATAATCCCAAACACTAATCCCAATCCACATCGTAAGAGAACCTCCTAATTACTAAATGACTTCAAGAATCTAAGCAGAACCAAGTCCCTTGTAAACAACAAAGGCACACTTTATGCAAACCAGCTAAAGCTAACAAGGCAGCAACAAATGTCCATTTTTTTGGAACCTAGTCAAACCATCGATTCAAAAGATTCCAATATTTGGAACCTAGCTAAATCCTTCTATCTCCCATCGATTCCAAGCAAGGTAGCACAAAAGGCCCCAAAAAAGTGCCATCTTTGGAACCTAGCCAGACCATCCAGCCAAAAAAAATTCCTATTACTTGGAATCTAGCCATACCAAAGAGCACAAAGGCCCCAATCTTTGGAATATAGTAGTCCTAATCCAACAACATCTCCAAACAGAGAAGACCAAAAACCTACAAGCATAGACCCTTCACATTGTGGTCTTTAGTTTGGCGTACTCACTGGAAAAGGAGGAGGCCCAGTCCGATGCGCCCCTGCAAGGTTGTACCTCATGGCCAACGGGAAGCGGAGCCACGCGTGGGGGCGAGGGAGGAGACGAAGAGGAGCCGCCGGAGTGCACGAGGCAGCGCGCCCGGCGAAGACAATGCCCAGTCCGAAACCCTAGCCACGGGCCATGGCTCTGAGGGACTCGCCCATTTCCTGCAAGTCGCCACCGCCGCCGGGATGGACGCGGGAGAGGAAGAGACGTGCGGCGCGACTATGCGCTGGGGGGCAGAGGAGAGAGGCGTAGGGGAGGAGGAGGCCGACCCCCTCGGCCACGCCGCCCGCGCCGCGTCCCATACGCCGCCGCCTTTGCCTCGCCTCGCCATTCCTTCTTCCCTCTCGTGGGAGTCGGGGACGGGGCGAGGCGTTAGGGTTTGGGCGGCGCCAGATCGGAGGGGTGGAAGGAGGAGGCCGTGAGGGGAGGAGGCCTGGCGGCGACAGGGAAGGAGGAGAGGGAGGCGCGGGTGGGGAGGAGGCCGGGCGGCGGCGGAGAAGGAGGAGAGGGAGGCGCGGGTGGGGAGAAGGCCGGGCAGCGGCGGGGAAGGAGGAAAGGGAGGCGCGGGTGGGGAGAAGGCCGGGCGGCGGCGGGGAAGGAGGGAGAGAGGCGAGGCGGGAGGAAGAGAAGAGGGTGCGGCGCGAGTGGGGGAGGAGTGACGACCGCGCGCTCACCCTGGCGAATTGGATATTTTTCCAGGCATGTGAAATGACGTAAATGCGCTCGGTGGGGCAACGAAATTACGCGCGGTGGCACGAAACGGGGGTAACTATTCATTTCAGCAATAACTTATTTTTATCCGACAGACGAGGTCGTTCCAGGGGTCGATCCGACGGCCCAAGATCCATCAAGCAACCAGATCCAACGGCCAGGAATCCCAAATCGCTGAGGAGCAGGCTGAGGAGCTTCTATTCTTATCTCTGGATGTGACAGATAAACGGGAAATTGTGAGCTGTCTCGAGGGGGTAATAATGGAAGGATGGAAAACATAAAAAGGAATTGTGAGATTTAAGCGACTATATCAGCGTGGTGCCGCTCCGTCACAGCACCTGACACAGGTGGCGGCTACCGGCTCCAACACATTGCATGCGCGGGCGGCATGCTGCCCGGACGAGAGAAGGAGCAGGAGGGAGGCGCGGAGGCCGAGCCGTATGCGGCAGAC
Organism: Aegilops bicornis; assembly: GCA_021605145.1. Lineage (NCBI taxonomy): Eukaryota > Viridiplantae > Streptophyta > Magnoliopsida > Poales > Poaceae > Aegilops > Aegilops bicornis. Next base: position 761,914,217 of record CM038671.1, on the reverse strand, counting down.
ACGCACGCTCGCCCGCAGTCAACACGGATGCATCGGCCATCCTTGGCGGCTCGGGTTGATGCAGGAGGACGAGGGGAGGGGCTCGCGAGAGCCGGCACCGGGAATGGAGCGGAGGCTGCTGGAACTTGCGATTCCAAAGGCGCTGCGGCGATGAGCAGCTCCGTGGACGGCGACCTGCGGGGTTCAAGCAGCGGCTGCCATGAAGGTCGGGCGGCGGCTCTGCCGCGCCACGGCTCCTACCTTCTCCCAGCCGAGCCTGGACCACACCCGCGCCTCATCCTGCACCGTTTTACGCCCGCCCGTTGCTCTGCTGCTGCTGCAGCTGCCGCGTGCCGAGATGAGCTCCTGCTCGACCTCGAGTTCCCGCGCACCCGAGCACTTTGCTCGCACCCTTGCCTCATCCATTCGTTCCATTGCATCCATGCTAAAACCCGCACGCCCGTTGCTGTCTTCTAGCCGCAGTCGCCGCCGCATTTGCTCACCGGCATCACATCGGAGCTCCGTCGTTTGCTCGCTGGAGAAGATGAGCGCGGTTAGGTTTTACTTGATAAGGAGCGGAAGCCCACGTCTTGCACGAAGCCTACAGCAGGTGAGATGGCTAGCGCAGCAATAACACATTCAGACGTTTTTGCTCGCCCGGTGGTGTTAAGTGCCGGCAATATTGAAATAAGAGGATGTGGCGGCAGCTTGCAAATGAATCTGCCTTTATGTTTACAACTTGCAAATGGCCAGATTTTATCTGTTGCTTTACACACAAACTCTTTTCATGTAGAGTTAAAATTCAGGTGAATTAAATTCTGAGTGATACTGTCTGCAAAGATTCCATATTAGAATAGATTTTCTAATGTTGGCTTCAGCATCTCACGGATGATTCACATTATTAAATGCACAAATTCACATTCTCAAAAGAAAAGGTAACAATAACAAAGTAGTTTTTGTTTTCTATAATATGTTTTTATTGCGATTCCCATATTTTATCTTTGTAGATTCAACAAGTTCTTAAGCTCACTATGAAAAATCAGAAGTTTCTTTTATATAAGGTTCAATAGCTGCTTCATGTTGTACTGATAAGTTTCCATTATTTTGAAAAAGTTTAGCTTCATGTTGCTCTCTTTAGCTGCCATTTGCACTTGAAGGTCAGGATCGAGGCAGGAGGTGAGGAAGTGAGGATCGGGCTGTGAGCTAGGGTTATGTGGCTGGCTGGGCCTTAGGTGGGACGGCCTGGCCGGTTGGCCCAGCTGGCTGGCTGGCTGCTGCTCAAAACAAGTTCGCTGTAGATAGCTTTTCCCTTGCCGATAGCTCGATCTAATTTTTTTTCATGTCTATGCTATAGAAGAGCCTGTAGTATTCAAATGCAGTTTCTCAGACAATAGTACTAGGCGCACTCATTGTTAAAGTCAGTTGTAGTGTAAGAAAATTAAAGAAAACATGTAGTGTGAATAATGAATGAGATGCCATACCCTTTAGATGTTCTTCAACAATTTTTGTTCTACTCTTTATTTATAAGGTGAAAAATAATTGCCTGTAGTAGTGTTATGTAGTGTTATATACTGTTTTAGCAAGCACATGCGTCCGTGTGTGTTTTTAAACATAGTACAAACGCAGGCGCTCGTACATATGAATATACATTCGCCTTTATGAACAAATACACGCACATTCTATCCTTATGAGCACCTTCGATAGACTGAACCAACACATCATTTTGAGATTGATGAAGTCACCACAAACGCTTTCTTAGTTGATGGGAACGTCTAGCTCCCACTGAACGCACATCGCTGAAAGGCCTGAAATAAATCCAGAAAAATACAAGCACCAGTGTCAGGTCTAGATTTTGAACTCTGATGAGCTATGGTTACCACTGTCCTTCTAACCATCCAACTATATGTTGATTCCCAAACTTTTATTATTTTGTACCTGTTGCAACGCACGGGCATATGTGCTAGTAATAATAAAGCACGGATTGACTCCTTGGGTTCACCATCTGTACGCTTCTTTTCATGATTTTATGCTTTCAGTTTGAATTTTTAAAACATATTCGAGGTGATACTAAATTTTGTCTCTGCAATATTATCGACTCGATTTACCGCTACATTCTTTCTTGGTTGCTTAGCCTGATCGATCTGACCAATCGGATCAGCCCACAAAAGCCCAGCATGTCTAGCGCCATCGAACCAGCCTGCTGCGATCCTAGAGAACCCCACGATCGTTCTCTGGATTGGATCGAACACTGCTGCTACCCGTCCAATTTTATTGTAAGGACTACTATATAAATCATCGGTCCAGAACCAATCTTTGCAGAGCGCATCGCTGCCGCTGCCTGGCAGATCGAGAAAAGAGGAGGAGGAATAGAACGAGGCGTACATGAAGGAGGCGATGGTAGCCTCTGCCGAAGCCATCTCGCAGATCGAGAGAGGCTGATGGCGGCCTCGGCTGAAGCGCCCGGAACACCCACGCGCTGGCCATGGTTAGGGGACGATTGGAACGACGTGCTTTCTTTTCCATTGACTGTATCTCGATGGAGCGTGTCGGTTATACGGCTGTTCGAACATTCGAGGTCGAAGCGGCTGTGGTCCTCGAGGGGATTCTGCCGGTAGCGACATGATGAGGACTAGAACATCATACTATCGCTTGATGTCTGTTTCTGCCCAGCAAGAGACATCCCCCACGTCGATGTCTTGTTGCCGTGAAGGCCACCTCCTCCTCCCGGGATCAATTCCTCCTCCATCTTTCTCCACCAACGATGCATCTGCACTTCTCCATGACCACAACTCAATGGAGCGGAGAGCAGGGCAAGGCAGTAACAGGAGGGTTACAGCTATGAGAGTGTGGAGAGATAGCAGCATACGTGATCCAGTTGGTCTCTGGACGATCGGAGGCAACACGGGCCCGTCGATATGGCAGTGGTACGCACGACCAGGATTGCTGAACATAAAGTCTAGCGAGATTGCCATGGAAAACCAGGATAAGTAGACATGTGAGGTTGCAAGAAAAAACCTACAGGTACGTCTTCAAGGTGGCTTCGCCAGTGTCGTTGTATTCGTCGGCTTGTAGCCATTGCCTACGTGTGAGGGAGCGATTTATCCGTGCCATGCTCGGTCATAGCGATAATGGGAGTAATCTGGTGGTCATCTCCTTCTCCATTGGCCACGTTGTGGAGCATGCAGTGCGTCGCCAGTGCCCATCATGATGATCACCGAGATGACGATGAGGAGAAAAGCATGGGGGGTTTGGTCGTGCATGGTAGCAGTGTGGAAAGAGGAAGATGAGGTGGTAATGTGCCAGGCGCTTGAGGTGGAAAGGAAAAGTTGACCAACAGCGACTCTGGTGTGCGGTAGCGAAGTGGACGACTGGACGGCAGGGGACACAGTGGGCTCGTGCTCGGTCGCATGCCACAGCGAGGTTGGGCCAATAGCTCCTGTGCGACGTTTTTTCATGCGAATTGGAAGGAGTGCGATGTTGTTGGAATGAATGGCTGTGATGCAATGTCTTTGAAGCCAACAATAGCTCCAATGCGACATGGCTCTGTTTAAGCGTGAAATGAAAAACACGAGGGGTTAGCGATCTGAGTTATGACACGCGGGACCCATCAGTTACTCGCATGCGGGTGGGACCCACAACTTATCCACAAAAGCATGCCCATGCTCATCAGCCCCGACCCGAGCCAGCCACGAGCCCGAGCGAGCTCGCCCCCTCCATTGCTTGCCCTGCCCCTTTCCTTTCCCACCTTCTTCTTCCTCCGCTCCCAAGAAGCCTTGGCCACGGCAGTGATGTCTAGCTCGACTTGGCCACCCCCAATCATGGACGCAGTATGGTCCATCGCCGTTGACAAGATGCCCCGATTGCCCGCGCATGGAGCCTCTCAAGCGTTTGACTTGTGTGAGGGAAGAAAATGGCAACCGTGGGCGCAAGTTTGTGAAATGTTTGAGCAAGCCACAGCCGGGCCAGGTTAGATCTGTGTTCTCGACCAATCCTATGGTCTAATTTCTCCCAATTTCTTTCTTTTTTCCTTGAATTAGGGCAGTGGATCTGGGTGGTGGATCTAGGATTCATGCGCCGCCGCCCCCTGTTTTTCAGGTTCTGAAGAAATGTGGGAATTTTGAGTGGCTCGATGACTATGTTGAAAGGTTGAAATTGGAGGGATCAACCCCAACCCAAGAGCTCAATTTTGGGGGCGGCTTGCCGTGGAACAAGCCCCCAATTTGGCGGACAGAGCCGATCCGATGATGCACAATGCAGAACTAAAGTGTGAATTGAAGAAAATCGGCAAGCAACTAAAGCATCTGATCGATTTGAAGCAGCAAGCAAATATGATGGCTGGAGCATTTTATGGTTGTGTCATTGCTATGGGTTTAGTTTACTTGATGTTCATCAATCGCTAGAATTTGTTAGAGTTTCAGTTAGTTAGTCAGCTAGTTTCAACGGTGCCCAGTAGTTTGAGGGGCGCCCGTAGTTTGAGTTAGCCAGGGATTATTTGCTAGAAGAATTTGAATTCGTGTGATGCAAAACTTGCTTGAATTATTGTAATGATATTCAGGGGCCCTATTCAGTGTTCATGCTCTGTTTACTCTGTTTTTGTTCTTCAGTTAACAGAGTGCACACTAAAATTAAGCTTCTAGTAAAAAACAATACTGGGCCGCCGAATAGATGTTGGGCCATGAGAAAATGGGCCCTGAGAAAATAACCATGCCCGCCCGCCCAAAATAGAGACCAGCCCACCCACGTAGGGGCACCAGCCCACCTGCGTAGGGGCACCAGCCCACCTCTAACTTCGGCAAATAAAATGTTACTTGTTTTTACTTTGGCCTTTTTCTTGCATTAAATTTTGTGATGGATCATTTTTTGATGCACTAAAACTAAATGTTACTTGTTTTTATGCATGTCTATGGTTCCATGGACTAAATGGGTTGCATGCTTGCATGAAGTAAATTAGTTTGCATTTCCTAGTTGCATGTCCATAGTGGGTTTGCATGGGGCTCCTAGTTGCATATCTATGGTTTGGGTCATGACCCATTATTTGGCCAATATATTGAAGATGGTGTGTGTGGTGATTGGAGTGTAGCAAACCGGGCCCGTAGCAACCCATAGCAATACACAAATAATGGAACAACCCATATCAATCTAAAAATAATAGCACAAAACACACAATATATATAGTAGCATAACGATTATATAGAAGCATAACGATTGCAACCCATAGTTCCATGATAGCCTTACAACTTCACGATAGCCTTACAACTTAAAATACTAATACAACTTAATAATAGTAGCATAACGATTACAACTTAAAAACTAATACGATACGATACGATAGATCGGGGGGAACCAAACGCGGGTTCTTCTTCAGGTTCTTCTCTCCTCCTCTTCCGGGTGAACGCCGGGCCACCCCGCTCCTCCGGGCGCCCTTCACTCGTCGTTGTTGATTGGGTACGGGAGTGTGTGCATAACGCCATTGTTGGGGAAGATGGAGTTGAAGTCGGTGAAAATGTTATGGGTGGTGAAAGCTATGAACTCACAACCAACCCAATACACTCGCCCGAGGAGGTAGAAAGCGTCGAATGGGTTAGTGAACGTAGCGAGGATCCCAACCACAACGCCGTTGTGGGTGACCTCCTCAATATGGTACATCCTCGGAGAGTCGCGGGGGAGGTGGCGCAAGCCGGCCGCAAGGAAGAACTCCGTCAACTCCCTTGCGCCCCTCCACCTTGAGATGGCCCAAACCCTAAGGGTACTCTCCAGGTACACTCCGTTCAGGTAGAGCCTTTCCGGCATGGTTGGGGGAAGTTGGTAGGTGGGGGCGTTGTACTGCATGGTGGCTCGAGGGCTCGATCGGGCTTGATGGAGAAGAAGGAAGAAGGAGGGCAGAGGAGGAAGAGGATGGGGTATGGATGAGGAGGGAGAGGAAGACGATAGTGCCCGGCTTAAATAGCCCAAGTGCGATGTGGTTTTGATTTCTTCGAGTCGTTTCTTGGGTAGAATTAATGGGCGGGCGGCGTTTGGTGGCGCCCCATGGAAGTGTGTACACGGCGTGGAAAGCGGGCTGCGACGGTTCTGTGCCACCGGTCGCGGGTCAAGGGGGACGGGATCACGCACGCGTCTGTGCCGTCGTGGGTCAAGGGGACACGCCTGCCCCGGGTTCTCTGCGTGTGCCGCCCGTGCATTCATGTCGTAGCCCATCTTGCTAGCGCCTGGCTAGAGGGCAACGTTCGGTCCATGGGACACGTGACAATAATGGACGCGGACGCCTTCATTGCCCATCTTGTAACGGGCAGCACGCCGTTTGAACTGCATCGATACGCACATCGATACCCCATGCCAGAATTGCGTCCTCAAAGAGGAGCACGCCATGCACGGCATGCCATGCAGCGTTGGCTTTTTGGTTGTCTTCATCGGGCTGGCTTTGATGCGACGCTGCATCGGTTGTAATGATAGGCATGCGACAGCTTACTGCTTCGTTGGGGGTGGCGGAGCAGGGCTACGTCGAGGGCGGGCATGCATGCAATGCATGGGCGCAGTTTTCTGCGGGTGGGCATGCATGCTGCGGGCGGGCATGCGGGGCAGGCACGGGCACGCATGCAACGATGGAAAGGGCACTGCGTAGGCTTGGTCCATGCACCGCGTCAACTCTTGCCGTTGGATTCAAGTGAACGGTCCTGATGCCCCAACGAGAGAGGCTGACCCAAACCCCACCGATCCAACCAATCAGCGCATCTCATGCGGATCGATGCAGACTGTAGCTAACCCTAGTGCCTGATCTCAACCGTCCACACACAACGATTGACCGCCCGGAATTGTGCGGGGTTTTGAGAGGGGTTTTGAGGGGTTTTGACTGATTAGGGTTGAGCATAACTAATTAAAAATCAAAAAAATATGAAACTTGCGCACATAGTCTTATTATGTCGTATAGTAACGAGAAAAAAAATGTAAATATGGTTTACATACATTTTTACGAAAAACCCTTCACAAAATTGCCATTCCTCGGACAATGTAGTATGGAGTTCAAGGGAGAGAGTAGTGCGCACCCGAGAGTAGGTGGGTGTTTTGAAAATGAAATGTGTTTTAAACTTCATTTTGGATTGACTAAGAAAGATCTTAACTTACTTTTCTCATTTTCATGTTTTAAACTTGTTTTATATATAATTTTCTATTAAACCTTGTTTTTTCAAAAAGAAAAGAAAATAATAGAAATTTAATTCAATAAATAGTGAGACTTTATATTTACACTATATAGGTAGAATAGATGTGTAGAAAAATTATTTGGCTGGTTTAGAGAAGGTGCCAAAAAAACTTGCTCAAATATGAGGCCGTTTACCCTACCTTTGAAGCTCATTTGAGACACACTTTTCATGACTATGAGTTCAACTTACCAAAAGGGCTCGGAATGATCAGCAAGCAAACATATTTCAGTTGAGGTACTTTAGATAGCATTAAAACATCAATACCCCATCCCTAATTCAAATTTGAGCCCAAATTTGAATTTAAATTAATTTTATTTGGCTGTTTTAGACAAGGTACCAAATATTATTACATGCCCCAAATTTTCAAACTGTTCTCTGTTCTACCAGTACGAATAGAATAGTGACTACCAGTACGCACCAAGTTACAAATATTATTACATGCCCCAAATTTTCAAACTGTTCTCTATTCTACCTCTTCCTACCACGTCGCGTGCCCTTCTTCACCTTAGCACTTCTTGTTTTCGGTTCTACTACACACACAAGTTCACTGATCATCTTGGTTTTCTTCACTGGTCTTTTTAACACCTCGCCAACACGCTCGTGATCAGTGTCTTCAGTCTCAATGTTGATAGAAGTTTCAGTTTCTTCGATGTGTACCTCAACATGGGTTTCTTCAGTCTGAACCTCAACATGGGTTTCTTCAGTCTGAACCTCAACACGCTCAGGTTCAGTTTCAACCTCGAGAGCAGTTTCTTCAGTCTGAATGTCGACTGCAACTTCAGTTTTTTCGGTGTGCACCTCCACATCAGCTTCTTCAGTATGAATGTTGACTGCAGCAGGATTTTCTTCAGTCTGCTCAGGCACAGGCACACTTCTCTTCTTTCTACCGCCATTGACTCTTGCTTTTTTTGTTGGCCAACACTGTTCAACAACAAGGGGCTGACTCGCTCGCTTCCTCCTGGCCATTGGGAAAATGTTATAGATATAGTAACTGGAAAAAAGCACCAAATCAAAATGGACAAATAAACAAGAACATACTTTGGCTTATCAGAGTGTAACGACATTTGACAGATCCCACTGTGCCCAAGTTCTGGCACAACTTGCATCTGTTTTGTTACCTTTCTGTGCCCTTGTTGGCTTTCCATCTTTCTTTCCCTTCTTACTACTCCCACCTTTCTCAAACCATGCCTTGAATCTACTCTGTTTAGGCCTGCCAGCCTTTCTTTTCGTCAAGGGAGGACACATGGAAAATTCAATGTCCACTTCAGGCCACTGAGACTGATCTGTAAGTGGTGGAATTGGAGTAGCATATGCAGCTTTGAATCTTGCTACCGAATAATATTCATGCAAGTATGGGTGCATGTTTATCTTCGGTTGGGATGCTAAGAAAAGAATGGCATGCTCACATGGTTTACCAGTGTGTTGCCACTCGAGGCAAGTGCAATCATGCAATTCAGTGTTAACAACATGTCTCCTTCTGGTTTTGTTATCTCTAACTTGAGCACCCCAAGGTGAAGATTTTTCAACAAACAAATGTGAAAGATTTCTGCTCTTATTGACCACCTGTTGTACCACTTCTTTGGAAGCTTATCACCTTGCAGACAATCACCTATCCTTCTTCTCAATTCCCACAACCGCATGAGCATGATCCTGATTTGGTCAACCATGTCATGCAGGCAAATCTTTTAACTCCTTCACCTTGTTGTTGAAACTCTCCGCCAAATTGTTGTTGATGTGGTCACACTTGATGGCAGTGTTGAATCTTGACACACTACCATAACAAAGAATGGTAGGTGTTCAGCCATGGACCAAACTCATCACATGCTGCCATGATCTTATCAAGATGATATTTGTGTGTCTGTCTAGTGTAAGATCTTGCTGCTGGCCACATGCGCCCAAATTCTTCTCCTCTAAATTTTTGATCAAATTCATCCACAAATGACGAAGCACTCCTCTTGCTCGGCATGTGGGAAAACATTTTTCACTGAATTTTCAAGCCCGTTACATGCATCTGTGTGTATAGCCAAAGGTGACACCGGCCCTAGGCATCTTTTCAAGCTGGATCATGAACCATGTTCATGAAGCCTCTGTTCGACTGAAACAAGCCAACAGCAATAGGAAACATCCAGTTGTGTCCATCTAGAGCATTGCATGCTGCCAACTGACCATTCCACTTGCCTGTAAAAAATGATGAGTCTATGCTCAAATATGGACGGCACCCTGCTTTGAACACATCGATGCAAGGCTTTAAAGCCATAAAAAACTTGGAGAACTTGACTTCACCTTCGGGTGATACCTCTGTATCTATCTCCACAACACTGCCAGGTGACCTCTTTTCCACCTCTGCTTTGAAGTTGTAAAGCATCCTAAATGTATTTGCCCAATCACCATATAAATTTTTCATTGCCCTTTGTTTTGCCTTCCACACTGTGGTATATTTCAGTTTAATGTGGTACATCTTTTCCAAGTCTACTTTGAGTTTCTTGGCAGTAGTGTTTGGTGTTTTGGCTAAAATTGGGGTGAACTATACTGCAACAAAAAGTTTAGATGTCATGGTTGATACACTCTGTGAACTTGTAATACAAGTATGTTGATTGGGGATTTGGTTAACCACGACAAGACTTCCATCAAAGTTGCGATCTAGCAGATATGTACCACTTGCAAGGCTTCACACTACCATCAAATCCTCTGCACCTTGCATAGAACTTCTTTCTATCAGTCCAAACAGTCTTGGCATCAAACTCATGTTTCACTGCATAAGTCTTGAAACACATCCTAAACTCCTTCATGCTTGGGAACAACTTGCCTACTTCAATGACAGGGTTCTCTTTGTCATACACATGCACCAGCTCATCATGTGCATCATCTACTTCATCTGCAGCTTGTTCCATCAACTGTCCATCTACTTCTTCATCAGCATTAGCAGGCAAACTAGATTCGCCCCTCTCCTGATTATCTCTGTCATCGACTGGAATGCCAAAAAGTTTGGCCATCTCAATGTTAGGCATTGGTGCAATGACCAAATCAGTAGGCTCATCTAATTCAACTACATTCCAATCAACAGTTGCTGCAGTTTCAGTTTCAGTTCCATTCACCTGTCCCTCTTCGGCTATTACTGTAAGTTCAGTACACATGGGAATCAATGGCCTCTGTGTAGCCCAATCATCATCTACCATCTGCGCAGCCAATTGTGATGGCACATATCCAACCTTCGAAAAAATGTTCAGATCAACGAGCTCAGCAAAAAATTAGCCCGTTTGCTTGTCCAACCGTTTTGCCGATCGATTTCTTCAACAATCTGTTCACCATCTTCTATTCTAACATACTCTCCTTTCCAATCATCAAACCTCAGCAGTGATACTTCTTGCTCTGGACCCCAAACGATATTCTCCCTAATTTTTTCCACCCATTTCTTCACTGCCGTCTCTCCCATGTTATGTAGAACTTGTGGATCAATCTCTGTAAACTCAACCTCCCATTTAACAATTGTGTCTCTCTCAATGTTCTGTATGCTACCATCAACTAATTTTGCCTTTCATGGAAAGAAATTGACTGTCAATTCGAAGGTCCAAGCGGCAGCATCCCCTCTGTCAGTGGCGGACAGTGTGAGCCCGTGAGAAAGAGCAGACGAGGCCACCCCCTAACTGCATGCAAAATTGGATCGGAGAGAGGCGCATTACCTATTCGAAGTTGAATCTGGCGGCTCCATCTCTCCACAGGTTCCCCTCACAACCTATCGATTCCGCATGCAAAAACAGAGGAAACGAGCTGAGATCTACGGGCCCGAGAGGAGCAGGGAGGCGACTAGGGTTTGAATTCACTCACCATTTTCTGCCGTTGAGAATGAGGGCTACGCCGACGCCACCGAGAACGCAAGATCCGCCGCCACCGGAGAAGAAGGGGGGCAGAGTGGCGGGCCCGGCACGGTCGGGTGGCAGGGCACGGTCAGCTGTTTTGAGGAACAATTAAGTTGGACCCACATGTCCTAACATAAACGGGCGGGCTTGGTTGACGACCAATTTAACCACATTTAACACCCCATGTGGCCCTGGGCTATTTATACGCTCAAATGTGTCGCACCACAGCCATTCGCTCGAACAACGTCGCACTCTTGCCAATTCACCTCAAAAACGTCGCACAGGAGCTATTGGCCCCAGCGACGTTCGGAGCAGATGAAATTGTTGGCTGGCTGGAGCTGCTCAAGTTTTCCAAAAAGAAGATTTGCTCAAATTCACGAAAGCGAGCAAGACAATATCATTATTATATCAATCGCCACGGACGCCTTCCTCAAGCTGATATAAACGACGCCAAGGCGAAGGATGATCTGGCATTGGATTGCAGGGATGTATACGTCTCAAGCATTGGCCGTCGGAAACCGGATACGCGGCAAAGAAAATAACTGCCCACGTTTATGCGTAAAAAACTACCAAGTTATGTGCTGCTGTTTTGGATGATTGACACATCAAAAGAAGAAAGTGGAGGAGGCCCGAGCTTTACATGGCTGGTAATCAAGAGGGATTTATTTCATCATAGATGAGAGAAGAAAGCGGAGCTCAATGCATTGCATGGGTCCGGCTAATTACGCAACATCAATAGAGAAGGGCAATTAAGCGGGATTGTAGGAGGCACGCATGCATTGAAATCAAAAAAACACCTCCCTATGAGTCTAGCGGAAGCACGCCAAGATACCGGTTGCCGCTATTCTTTTTATTGAAAAAAGTCGAATCATCGTGTTGCAAAGCCAGAAGGACGACGTTCGATGGTATTTCAAGTCAGAAGCGACGTTGCAAAGCCGACCACATGAACACTGCAAGGAGGACCGACGTTGATGTAAAGCCAGACGCATATCTTTGTGAGGTCAATTGGCATTGCTGCAAATTGGACCCGTCAATTTATAAACCTAACTAAGTGTAGATTTTAATATTTTGTAGAAGTAAGTTTCCACACCATCAATGCCAAGGCTCGCTTTGTGGTAAATGCACTGATGATATACATTTCTTCTACATCCCGGTGTGTGTCTCACTGCCTTGCACTGTCCGATGCTAGCATGTCGCGTTGATGGATGTTTTCATGAATACATCAATTTTCTCTCCCGTTGCAACGCACGGGCCCTTTTTGCTAGTTTGTCTTCGAAAAAACAAGAAAACTACTTAATTTGTCTCACAAAAAAAAGGGAGGTGCCTTGATTTGTCTTCCAAACACAAGGAAACGCCTTAAATTTTTCTAAAAGCACAAGGAAATGCCATGCTCGTCCCTGCCGCGCACATCTCGCGATGAGCTGGGCCATCGCTCCTGCTGCGTGCACCAGTGAGCCCTACCGCTAGACGTCCCCCAAGCATCGCCACCTCGTCGCCCTACGTCGCCTAGCCGCACCAGCACGACCTCGATCTTCCTTCGCCCACTGCCATGTCGAGCAAATGCCGTAGAATCTGCTCCTGCGTGGCGGCAACTGGAATTCATCATTTGATGAAGCTCTGTCGGTCCATACTCCTCGTCGTATGAACCATCGGAATTCATCATTTTCCTTGAAAAATAAAAAAAAAAAATCCGGCCAGACAATGTATCCAACACATAGAGCGCAAGGCGGAGTCAGAGAGTTGTCGGATGTACGGCGGTGGGGTTCGGGCCGGCGAACATGACCCCGGCGGCAAGGATGGGAGAGACGAATGCTATGCCGGAGATGCTGGCGCAGAGGCTAGGAACGGATGCGGGGCGTGCACGTCGGCGGAGCGGCGAGACGAACATCGAGGAGGAGGAAGAAGAGAAAAGAGAGCAAATGTATCCAGCAGGTCGATTTAGTGCAATTTACGGTGGGGTCGGCCTGTCGGGTCCGACGCGCGCCCGGTCGTTCCCATATCCGCCCCACATTTTGGGTGGATTTGAGGGGTGTCGATCAGCCCAGGTGTTTGAGACCCATTTGAAGCGTTCGTCTCGATCGAAATTCTATGACCCAGGCTTTTTTTTTTGCCTTTTACCTTGGCTTTTTGCCCATGCCCGGTAGCGTAGTCTGCATGCGGCCCGTTTAGAAAGAAAAAAAAAACGCTAGCAACTCATGCGTACGTCCCGTTTAGAAAGAAAAAATAAATCGCGAGCCACTCATGCCCGCGGCCCGTTTATAAATCAATCGCTAGCCCACTCAGAGCCAGCGGCGGCTGCACGGATCAGACGTCGGATCCCAGTCGGAGAAGTCCCAGTTTATTTCTCGGCAACAAACGGTTTCCGATCCACAACACAAGACGACTCCCGTATCCTGTATAAAATCCTCGCGATCGAGGGACGTCTTCCTCGTCTCATCCAATAGTATCGATCGATCGATCAGGCCTAGCTAGGAGAGTATGTCGCATAGGCCGCCGCCGCCGCCGCCGCCGCATGCTGAAGCCGCCGCAGGCAGGGTCAGGGGCATGGGCAAGGCGCGAGTGGTGGAGGTCTGGGCCCACAACCAGGAGGCAGAGCTGGCTCTCATGTCAGACATGTTCCGGGACTTCCCCATCGCCGTCGTGGCCACGTCCTACGACATCCCTCCCCGTCCGTTCCAGCCTGCACCCGCGAACTCACGGCAGAAGCCGACGGCGTCTACCACATTAGGGGCCTCATGCGGTACCACCGCAACATGGACGCCAACTGCGAGCACATCTCCAACAGGGTCAGAGGCGTGCGGTTTCTGCAGATGGCCCTGGCGTTGGTCAACCGTGACGGTGACCTCGCCCGTGTCTGGCGGTTCCACCTGGACGTGCCGTCGGCCAAGGAGGAGCGATTCATGCTGAAGCTGGGCGTGGAGCCCTGCGTAAGGCGCGTCAACCGCGTCCGCTTCGCCAACGCTCTCAAAGCTTGCCGCGCTGTGATGGTAACCGATGTCACCTGGGTGACCTCGGACGGCGCCGAGGATGTCGCCCACTTGGTGGATTGCTTATGGAACGGTGCCTGGATCTATCCCAAACAAAACCAAGACCGTTACGGGCTCATCCGCCTGATCCGGATTCACTTTCCGGAACTGTACGACCTCAAATTTCTCGCGGAGTGGCGAACTCTGGGTGGGGAGGAGCCTCCGCTGTTTGCAGCCACCAAGGCCGCCAAATCGCCTGATGACCTCCTCCACGGCTTCCTCGCTAAAGAGGGAGCCCAAGTTCACGGAGCGGATGATGGAATACAACGGGATCTTGTGCGGGCTCGGAGACTGGTCCAACAACGAACTCGATAACTTGAGGTTGAGCTACGAGGAGCAAGAGAGGCAATTCAAGCTCAGATTCGCTGAGCTAAATGGCCTCGATGTGTCTGATCTCGAACATGTCCATATGCACTAATGGAATTGGATCAATGACGCAACATGTAACCTTGCATGACCACATATTAGTTTTTCCTTGCCAAGCCGAAGATTATTTTTTAATTCTTGGGATTTCTTCTACGTTTTCCCCTTTCTGATGTATTTTTTTTAGGTCTGTCTATGTCACATCTAGAAACTGCCACTCGTTGACAAATAAAACAGACTGTTTGCTCCCGACCCCCCCCCCCCCTCCATGTCGACTTGTTTGTATGTTTTGGCTTGTATTGTTTTGTCCCTCCCACCCAACCCACCCAGCCCAACTACCCCGCCTCCTGGGCCTTGTCTGTTGGACTTTTTTTGCCTGTTTGTTTGTTTGATAGAAGAAAATGACTGGGCTTTGTTTGTCACTTGAAAACACTTGCTTGCTTGTAGAACGAGTTTTGGTGGCAGGGAAAATAAAACGTAGACAGGGTTTATGCAGCTTTTGTGCGTACTTTACAAACAGAGGGAGTCACAGTGTATTGACAAAGAATCACAGTGTATTATAGTGTACAATCTTAAATTCTGCTCCAAACGAGAAACAAAGAGAGGCTGGTCTTGTACAACCTTGTAGATACTTCTGACCTCTCTCTTTTTCCAACTGTTGATGGGAGAAACAAACAGAGGCTGGTGCGTAGGAAAAACGCACATCAGTTGACCGGCATCAGTTCAAGATCTGTTGTCTTGTTCTCTCAATAAAAAAATAGGGCTAAAAACAGAGTATATGTGTAAGAGCAGACAAGCAAATTTTTGGTGTTGTGCCAATTAATAAGTACAAGTCAGTGTATTATAGTGTAGGAAAATTTGATGTAGTTTCATAAACTGATCAGGCAATAAAGTATGAAAAAATGATTGTCTTTTGCATTGTTGAGAAGGGAATTTATATTCAGAATGGGGAAATGCATGATGACAAAATGGCCATAAGCAATCACATTCATAGTCCATCCATACAAATCTACAGTCCGGATTAAATGACAAAGCATACTTAACTTGTTAGGAAAAATTTCTTATTCTGTAAATGAAACACTCCGTTCTCAACTAAAAGAGAGAGAGAGAGAGAGAGAGAGAGAGAGAGAGAGAGAGAGAGAGAGAGAGAGAAAACTGTGAAACTAACTACAATCAAGTGTGTTAGAATTCCTTAGATAACTAAATCATAGTGTGTTGTATCATGTTGACAGGAAAATAAAAAAAAGTTCATATACTATTTGATAAGCAAAAAATAGGATCATATAACAGCGGTTTGCTTGTTTTAAGGTAAAAAAATGGTGTGTATCTGGTTGTGGTTCAACTTTTAGTCTTCACCATAAAAGTGATGACAGCTACAACTGATGTAAAAATAGGGGCCTACATCTGATCAAAATCTTAAGTTGAAAAAAAGAAAGCAACTACAACTTTCAGTCTTCGCATACAAAACACAAGCATAAACTTTTTGAATATCTATGCCAACAAAAGATTTGATTCATTGTAACATTGCATTTGCAGCAAATGAAGGTAACTATGCAGGTGACTGCATTGGTACTCAGGTACGATCCAACTTAGAAAAATCTGATTGAGGACAGAAACAAAGATAAACTTGAATGTTTTGATCGTAGCATGTGGACTCCCATTACCCTGGAATGGTGTTTGACCCGAGGCTTTCTCAAATGCAAGGCAATGGAGCTAATTTTCATGAGATGATTCCACCTTACTCATTTGCCTATCCGTCCATCAGTTTGGAACATCATCAAATTGCACGGCTGTTGTGAGTAACAATTCAATTTCGGTTGCATCCCGAGGCTCCACTTGCAAGTGGCATCAAAACAGAAAACCAGTTGCAAGTCGAGGGTCCACTTGCAAGTGGCATGAAAACAGAAGACCCGGTTGCAAGTCGAGGGTCCACTTGCAAGTGGCATGAAAACAGAAGACCCGGTTGCAAGTCGAGGGTCCACTTGAAAGTGGCATAAAAATGAAGACTTGGTTGCAAGTCGAGGGACCACTTGCAAGTGGCATGAAAAACAAAGGAACCCGGTGCTAGTCGAGGATCCACTTGCAAGTGGCATAAAAATAGAAGACTTGGTTGCAAGCCGATGGTCCACTTTGCAAGTGGCATGAAAAACAAAGGAACCCGGTTGCAGGTCGAGAGTCCACTTGCAAGTGGCAGAAAAATAGAAGATGTAGTTGCAAGTCGAGGGTCCACTTGCAAGTGGCATCAAAAAATGGAAGACGCAGGTTGCAAGTCGTGGGTGCACTTGCAAGTGGCATCAAACAAAAATACCCTGTTGCAAGTCGAGGGTCCACTTGCAAGTGGCATAAAAAAAGACCTGGTTGCAAGTCGTGGGTCCACTTGCATGGGGCATCTACAAAAAGGATGTGTTGCATGTCGATGGTCGGCTTGAATGTGGCATCAAACAAGAAGACCCAATGGCAAGTTGCGGGTGGACTTGCAAATGGTATCAAAAAAGAACCTAGTTGCAAGTCAAGGGTCCACTTGCAAGTGGCATGAAAACAAAAATACCCTGTTGCAAGTCGAGGGTCCACTTGCAAGTGGCATAAAAAAAGAAGACACACTTGCAAGTCGAGGGTCCACTTGTAAGTGGCATGAAAAACAAAGGAACTCGGTTGCAAGTCGAGGGGCCACTAGTAAGTGGCATCGAAAAAAGGAGACCTGGTTGCAATTCGAGGGTCCACTTGCAAGTGGCATGAAAAACAAAGGAACCCGGTTGCAAGTCAAGGGTCCACTTGCATGTGGCATCAAAAAAAAATTAGAAGACGCAATTGCAAGTCGAGGGTCCACTTGCAAGTGGCATGAAAAACAAAGGAACCCGGTTGCAAGTCGAGGGTCCACTTACAAGTGGCATCAAGAAAAATAGAAGACACACTTGCAAGTCGAGGGTCCACTTGCAAGTGGTATCAAAGAAAAAGACATAAATGCAAGTCGAGGGTCCACTTACAAGTGGTATGAACACAAAAGACCCGGTTGCAAGTCGAGGGTCCACTTGCAAGTGGCATGAAACAAGGAACACGGTTGCAAAGTCGAGGGTCCACTTGTAAGTGGCATAAAAAATAGAAGACCCGGTTGCAAAGTCGAGAGTCCACTTGTAAGTGGCATAAAAAATAGAAGACCAGTTGCAAGTCGAGGGGTCGACTTGCAAGTGGCATCAAACAAGAAGACCAGGTTGCAAGTCGAGGATCGACTTGCAAGTAACATCAAACAAAAAGACCCAGTTGCAAGTCGAGTGTCCACTTGCAAGTGGCATGAAAAAACAGAAGACCCAGGTTGCAAGTCGAGGCTCAACTTGCAAATGGGCATAAAAAAGATGCAATTGCAACTCGAGGGTCCACTTGCAAGTGGCATCGAACAAAAAGACCTAGTTGCAAGTCAAAGGTCCACTTGCAAGTGGCATCAAAAAAAGAAGACACAGTTGCAAGTCGAGGGTCTATTTGCAAGTGGCATGAAAACAGAAGACCTAGTTGCAAGTCAAGGGTCCACTTGAAAGTGGTATAAAAACAGAAGTCCTAGTTGTAGGTCGAGGCGACTTGCAAGTGGCATCAAACAAAAGACCCAGTTGGACGTCGAGGGTAACTTAAAGACCGAGTTGCTCCTTACCATCAAAACACTAAAAATAAAAAGTGAATTCGACCAACAACTATAAAGAACTACAACATGCTTGTGTACAGATTACTACACTGAATTATTTTAATAAAAAACTATAGTATCAGCAAAAAATCTGCTAGAACTATATAAACAACTCCACTGATCCTATTTCAAAACAGTCAGAAAAAATGACAAACATAAGAAATGAAAAAAATAGAACCATTTATAAATGAAGCATGGGCGGCAGAAAAATCAAGAACATACATCAAAACAACATGTAAATCTTCTGGTTGAACACTAAAAAAAGACTATGGCAAAATTGTCAGCAAAATGAATTGCTTAATTTCAAAACTGAAGTTGATCCTCTCAGATAGTCAAAATTGTAGACCCTTAGTAGGCAAGAAGCATGGGCGGCAGAAAAATCAAGAACATACATCAAAATAACATGTATATCTGCTGGTTGAACACTAAAAAAAAGACTATGGCAAAACTGTTAGCAAAATGAATTGCTTAATTTCAAAACTGAAGTTGATCCTCTCAGATAATCAAAATTGTAGACCCCTAGTATGGAAGAAATATTACAGCAAGCAAGCAGCTCACACACAAAAGACATATGCAAAAATACTGGCTAGTCTCATGGTATGAACTACAAGCATGGTTTTGTACAAAAAAAATCAAGACACCGAAAAGCCTTCTAGAACTACATCAAACAACAACATTGAAAAGTTCATGAACTACAGACAACACATTATACTCAACCTACATCAACGCATACATATACTCGCCTACTTCAACACTACTGAACCTAAGTGACCTCCCTTGCCTCTGCTATGACTCTGCTTATCCTGTTTCCCCCCTGGCTGACTCTGACTACCACCAGGACTACTAACCCCTCTACTCTACTTGAGGCCATTAGTAGATACAACTAGTAACTAGAAAAAATAGTCCGGACACGTTTATATTCTAGGCACAGAAAGTTCAGCACTTGCTTGTTTTTTTCAGGACAACACTTGCTTTACCAGATCTAGAGACACTTAAATAGCAGGCAGTTTTGTATTCTAGGCACGCAAAGTTGCACAAGACACATACTCTAGTACATAAGAAAATGCGCCATTAAAAAATAGGGAAGATTCAAATCTAACAAACTGATACTTTTTGTGGATTATAAGAGAAATCACCAACATGTGCCTACTACCACTGTTAGCCTACCTAGGCATGCATCCACACAAAAAACATTCAAAAAGAACTTACCACTATTTTCACAACGATTTAGACTCGTATTTACTACAAACACATCTAGTAAATATCTGAGAATTTCTCCTATTGCAACTCACATGAATACACACAGTGAGATGCTCTGGAATTTGTACACAACAAACAAACATCACGCAGGATGGATCAAACACAACTTAGTTTCAGAGATACAAACTGAATCACACATAATGGATCCCCCTGTCTGTTAAACACTCTCACACAATCACAAAAACACAAAAAAAGTCATCACTAGTCGCATAGCACACAAGAAAAACCCTATACTAATCCCCCACCCATCCCCCATCCCCACTACTAAGAAAAAACCCATTAATCCCCACTGTCTAAATACACCAACTGAACTAAAAACGCTCACCCCCACTGAATCCCTCTGTTTGACTTGGGGAAACACTATAACGTGTATCAGCTCCCAGACCTACCATCCACTGAATCTCTAGACACAAAAATCAACCGGCCCACTGAATCCCTACAAAAGATTTGTCGATTGGGGAAAACCCTAGATCGATGGATACAAGAAGAACAAAAAATAGGAACACAAAAAGGGAGGGGAAATTACTCACTTCAGTGTGGGCGTCTCTCCTCCCTTCTCACTTTGCTGCGGGGGTCTCTCCTTCCTTCTCACTCTCGACTGAAGGAGATATGCCCTAGAGGCAATAATAAAGTTATTATTTATTTCCTTACATCATGATAAATGTTTATTATTCATGCTAGAATTGTATTAACCGGAAACATAATACATGTGTGAATATATAGACAAACAGAGTGTCACTAGTATGCCTCTACTTGACTAGCTCGTTAATCGAAGATGGTTATGTTTCCTAACCATAGACATGAGTTGTCATTTGATTAACGGGATCACATCATTAGGAGAATGATCTGATTGACATGACCCATTCCGTTAGCCTAGCACTTGATCGTTTAGTATGTTGCTATTGCTTTCTTCATGACTTATACATGTTCCTATAACTATGAGATTATGCAACTCCTGTTTACCGGAGGAACACTTTGGGTGCTACCAAACGTCACAACGTAACTGGGTGATTATAAAGGAGTACTACAGGTGTTTCCAAAGGTACATGTTGGGTTGGCATATTTCGAGATTAGGTTTTGTCACTCCGATTGTCGGAGAGGTATCTCTGGGCCCTCTCGGTAATGCACATCATTATAAGCCTTGCAAGCAATGTGACCAATGAGTTGGTTACGGGATGATGCATTACTGAGCGAGTAAAGAAACTTGCGGTGACGAGATTGAACTAGGTATTGGATACCGACGATCGAATCTCGGGCAAGTAACATACCGATGACAAAGGGAACAACATATGTTGTTATGCGGTTTGACCGATAAAGATCTTCGTAGAATATGTAGGAGCCAATATGGGCATCCAGGTCCCGCTATTGGTTATTGACCGAGAATAGTTCTAGGTCATGTCTACATAGTTCTCGAACCCGTAGGGTCCGCACGCTTAAGGTTTCGATGACAGTTATATTATGAGTTTATGAGTTTTGATGTACCGAAGGAGTTCGGAGTCCTAGATGAGATCGGGGACATGACGAGGAGTCTCGAAATGGTCGAGACGTAAAGATCGATATATTGGACGACTATATTCGGAGTTCGGAAAGGTTCGAATGATTCGGTATTTTCGGAGTACCGGGAGAGTTACGGAATTCGCCGGGAGAAGTATTGGGCCTTATTGGGCCTTGCGGGAAAGAGAGAGGGCTGCCTTGGGCAGGCCGCGCTTCCCCATGGCCTAGTCCGGGTGGACTAGGGGAGGCCGCACCCCTCCTTCCTTCCCTTCTCTCTTCCCTTCCTTGTCTCCTACTCCCAATACATGGAAGGACTCCTAGTTGGACTAGGAAAGGGGAATCCTACTCGGTGGGAGTAGGACTCCCCATGGCGCCCCTACTAGGGCCGGCCTCCTCCTCCCTCCCTCCTTTATATACGGGGCAGGGGGCACCCCATGGACACACAAGTTGATCTACGGATCGTTCCTTAGCCGTGTGCGGTGCCCCTCCACCATATTCCACTTGGTCATATCGTCGCGGAGCTTAGGCGAAGCCCTGCGCGGAGAAGTCATATCGTCGCGGAGCTTAGGCGAAGCCCTCGTCGGTGGAGCATCATCATCGCCACCACGCCGTCGTCTTGTGGAACTCATCCCGACACTTTGCTGGATCGAGTCCGGGATCGTCATCGAGCTGAGCGTGTGCAGAACTCGGAGGTGCCGTGACGTTCGGTACTTGGACCGGTCGGATCATGAAGGCGACGACTACATCAACAGCGTTGTTATAACGCTTTCGCTTACGGTCTCACGAGTGCGTGGACATACACTCTCCCTCTCGTTGCTATGCATCACCATGATCTTGCGTGTGCGTAGGAAATTTTTGAAATTACTACGTTTCCCAACAAGTGGCATCCGAGCCTAGGTTTTTATGGTTTGATGTTTTGCACGAGTAGAACACAAGTGAGTTGTGGGCGATACAAGTCATACTGCCTACCAGCATGTCATACTTTGGTTCAGCGGTATTGTGAGATGAAGCGGCCCGGACCGACATTACGCGGACGCTTACGCGAGACTGGTTTCACCGTTACGAGCACTCGTGCTTAAAGGTGGCTGGCGGGTGTCTGTCTCTCTCACTTTAGTTGAACCGAGTGTGGCTACGCCCGGTCCTTGCGAAGGTTAAACGGAGTCTATTTGACAAACTATCGTTGTGGTTTTGATGCGTAGGTGAGAACGGTTCTTGCTAAGCCCGTAGCAGCCACGTAAAATTTGCAACAACAAAGTAGAGGGCGTCTAACTTGTTTTTGCAGGGCATGTTGTGATGTGATATGGTCAAGACGTGATGAGATATAAGTTGTTGTATAAGATGATCATGTTTTGTTGAAGTTATCGACGGCTGGCGGAAGCCCTATGGTTGTCTCTTTGTTGCATAAGATGCAAGTGCCAAATAATTGCTTTACTTTATCGCTATGCGATAGCAATAGTTGCAAGAGCAATAGTTGGCGAGACAACCATGTGATGACACATTGATATAGATCAAGATGATGAAGATCATGGTGTCGTGCGGTGACGATAGAGATCATGTGATACTTTGGAGATGGAGATCAAAGGCGCAAGATGATCATGGCCATATCATGTCACATATTTTGATTGCATGTGATGTTTATCTATTATACATCTTATTCTTGCTTTGATTGACGGTAGCATTTTAAGATGATCTCTCACTAATTATCAAGAAGTGTTCTCCCTAAGTATGCACCGTTGCCAAAGTTCGTCGTGCCCAGACACCACGTGATGATCGGGTGTGATAAGCTCTCGTCCATCTACAACGGGTGCAAGCCAGTTTTGCACACGCGGAATACTCAGGTTAAACTTGACGAGCCTAGCATATGCAGATATGGCCTCGGAGCACGGAGACTGAAAGGTCGAGCGTGAATCATATAGTAGATATGATCAACATAGTGATGTTCACCATTGAAAACTACTCCATCTCACGTGATGATCGGTTATGGTTTAGTTGATTTGGATCACGTGATCACTTAGATGACTAGAGAGATGTCTGTCTAAGTGGGAGTTCTTAAGTAATATGATTAATTGAACTTAAATTTATCATGAACTTAGTCCTGGTAGTATTTTGCAAATTATGTTGTAGATCAATAGCTCGCGTTGTTGCTTTCATATGTTTATTTTCATATGTTCCTAGAGAAAATTGTGTTAAAAAATGTTAGTAGCAATGATGCGGATTGGATCCGCGATCTGAGGTTTATCCTCATTGCTGCACAGAAGAATTATGTCCTTAATGCACCGCTAGGTGACAGACTATTGCAGGAGCAAATGCAGACGTTATGAACGTTTGGCTGGCTCAATATGATGACTACTTGATAGTTTAGTGAACCATACTTAACGGTTTAGAATCGGGACTTCAAAGACGTTTTGAACGTCATGGACCATATGAGATGTTCCAGGAGTTGAAGTTAATATTTCAAGCAAATACCGAGTTGAGAGATATGAAGTCTCCAACAAGTTCTATAGCTAAAAGATGGAGGAGAATCGCTCAACTAGTGAGCATGTTCTCAGATTGTCTGGGTACTTCAATCGCTTGAAATCAAGTGGGAGTTAATCTTCCAGATAAGATAGTGATTGACAGAATTCTCTAGTCACCATCACTAAGTTACTAGAACTTCGTGATGAATATAGTATGCAGGGGATGACGAAAACGATTCCCGAGCTCTTCGTGATGTTGAAATCAACGAAGGTAGAAATCAAGAAAGAGCATCAAGTGTTGATGATTGACAAGACCACTAGTCTCAAGGAAAAGGGCAAAGGGAAGAAGGGGAACTTCAAAAGGAACGGCAAGCAAGTTGCTGCTCGAGTGAAGAAGCCCAAGTCTGGACCTAAGCCTGAGACTAAGTACTTTTGCTGCAATGGAACTGGTCACTAGAAGCGGAACTACCCCTGAATATTTGGTGGATAAGAAGGATGGCAAAGTGAACAAAGGTATATTTGATATACAGATTATTGATGTGTATTTTACTAGTGTTCATAGCAACCCCTCGGTATTTGATACTGGTATAGTTGCTAAGAGTAGTAACTTGAATCGGGAGTTACAGAATGAACAGAAACTAGTTGAAGGGGAAGTGACGATGAGTGTTGGAAGTAGTTCCAAGATTGATATGATCATCATCGCACACTCCCTATACTTTCGGGATTAGTGTGGAACCTAAATAAGTGTTATTTGGTGTTGAGCATAAATATGATTTGATCATGTTTATTGCAATACGGTTATTCATTTAAGTAAGAGAATAAATTGTTGTTACATTTACATGAATAAAACCTTATATGGTTACACACCCAATGAAAATGGTTCATTGGATCTCGATCATAGTGATACACATATTCATAATATTGAAACCAAAAGATGCAAAGTTAATAATGATAGTGCAACTTATTTGTGGCACTGCCGTTTAGGTCATATTGGTGTAAAGCGCTTGAAGAAAACTCCATCTTGATGGACTTTTGGAATCACTTGACTATGAATCATTTGATGCTTGCGAACCGTGCCTTTTGGGCAAGATGACTAAAACTCCGTTCTCGGAACAATGGAACAAGCTCTTGACTTATTGGAAATAATACATACCGATGTATGCGATTCAATGAGTGTTGATGCTCGTGGCAAGTATCGTTATTTTCTGACCTTCACAAAATGATTTGAGCAGATATGGGTATATCTACTTGATGAAACATAAGTCTGAAATAATTGAAAAGTTGAAAGAATTTCAGAGTGAAGTGGAAAATCATCGTAACAAGAAAATAAAGTTTCTGCGATCTGATCGTGGAGATAAATATTTGAGTTACAAGTTTGGTCTTCATTTGAAACAATGTGAAATAGTTTCGCAACTCACGCCATATGGAACACCACAACATAATGGTGTGTCCGAAAGTCGTAACCGCACTTTATTGGATATGGTGCGATCTATGATGTCTCTTATCAATTTACCACTATCGTTTTGGGGTTATGCATTAGAGACAGCTGCATTCACGTTTAATAGGGCACCGTTTAAATCCGTTGAGGTGACACCGTATGAACTATGGTTTAACAGTAAACCTAAGCTGTCGTTTCTTAAAGTTTGGAAGTTGTGATGCTTATGTGAAAAAGTTTCATCCTGATAAGCTCAAACCCAAATCGGAGAAGTGCGTCTTCATAGAATACCCAAAGGAAATTGTTGGGTATACCTTCTATCACAGATCCGAAGGCAAAAACATTCGTTGCTTATAAATGGATCCTTTCTAGAGAAGGAGTTTCTCTCGAAAGAAGTGAGTGGGAGGAAAGTGGAGCTTGATAAGGTAATTTGTACCTTCTCCCAAATTGGAAAGTATTTCATCATGGAAATCAGTTCGATGATTCCTACACCAATTAGTGAGGAAGCTAATGATGATGATCATATAACTTCAGATCAAGTCACTACCGAATCCCGTAGGTAAACCAGAGTGAGATCCGCACCAAAGTGGTACGGCAATCCTGTTCGGAAGTCATGCTACTAGATCATGACGAACCTACAAACTATGAAGAAGCGATGGTGAGCCCAGATTCCGCTAAATGGCTAGAAGCCATGAAATCTGAGATGGGATCCATGTATGAAAACAAAGTGTGGACTTTGGTTGACTTGCCCGAGGGTCGGCAATCAATAGAAAATAAATGGATCTTCAAGAGGAAGACGGACGTTGATAGTAGTGTTACTATCTACAAAGCTCGACTTGTCGCAAAAAGGTTTTTGACAAGTTCAAGGTGTTAACTACAATGAGATATTCTCAACTGTAGCGATGCTTAAGTCTGTCCGAATCATGTTAGCAAATGCCACAATATATTAAATTTGGCAAATGGATGTAAAAACTGCATTCTGAATGGGTTTATGGAGGAAGAGTTGTATATGATGCAACCAGAAGGTTATATCGATCGAAAGGGAGCTAACAAAGTGTGCAAGCTCCAGCGATCCATCTATGGACTGGTGCAAGCATCTCGGAGTTGGAATATACGCTTTGATAAGTTGATCGAGCATATAGTTTATACAGACTTACGATTGAAGCCTGTATTTACTAGAAAGTGAGTGGGAGCACTACTGACATTTACGATAAGTATATGTGAATGACATATTGTAGATCGGAAATAATGTAGAATTATTCTGCAAAGCATAAAGGAGTATTTGAAAGGAGTTTTTCAAACAAAGACCTCGGTGAAGCTGCTTACATATTGAGCATCAAGATCTATAGAGATAGATCAAGACGCTTGATAAGTTTTTTTCAATGAGTACATACCTTGACAAGATTTTGAAGTAGTTCAAAATGGAACAGTCAAAGAAAGAGTTCTTGCCTGTGTTACAAGGTGTCAAATTGAGTAAGACTCAAAACCCGACCACGGCAGAAGATAGAAAGAGAATGAAGGTCATTCCCTATGCCTTGGCCATAGGTTCTATAAAGTATGCCATGCTGTGTACCAGATCTATTGTATACCCTACACTGTTTGGCAAGGGAGTACAATAGTGATCTAGGAGTAGATCACTGGACAACGGTCAAAATTATCCTTAGTGGAATAAGGATATGTTTCTCGATTATGGAAGTGACAAAAGGTTCGTCGTAAAGGGGTTACGTCGATGCAAGTTTTGACACCGATCTGGATGACTCTAAGTCTCGATCTAGATACATATTGAAAGTGGGAGCAATTAGCTAGAATAGCTCCTTGCGAACATTGTTGACATAGAAATTCGCAAAATACTTACGGATCTGAATGTGACAGACCCGTTGACTAAAAATATCTCACAAGCAAAACATGATCACACCTTAGTACTCTTTGGGTGTTAATCACATAGCGATGTGAACTAGATTACTGACTCTAGTAAACCCTTTGGGGTTGATCACATATCAATGTGAACTATGGGTGTTAATCACATGGTGATGTGAACTATTGCTGTTAAATCACATGGCGATGTGAACTAGATTATTGACTCTAGTGCAAGTGGGAGACTGAAGGAAATATGCCCTAGAGGCAATAATAAAGTTATTATTTATTTCCTTACATCATGATAAATGTTTATTATTCATGCTAGAATTGTATTAACCGGAAACATAATACATGTGTGAATATAATGACAAACAGAGTCACTAGTATGCCTCTACTTGACTAGCTCGTTAATCGAAGATGGTTATGTTTCCTAACCATAGACATGAGTTGTCATTTGATTAACAGGATCACATCATTAGGAGAATGATCTGATTGACATGACCCATTCCGTTAGCCTAGCACTTGATCGTTTAGTATGTTGCTATTGCTTTCTTCATGACTTATACATGTTCCTGTAACTATGAGATTATGCAACTCCGTTTACGGAGGAACACTTTGGGTGCTACCAAACGTCACAACGTAACTGGGTGATTATAAAGGAGTACTACAGGTGTTTCCAAAGGTACATGTTGGGTTGGCGTATTTCGAGATTAGGTTTTGTCACTCCGATTGTCGGAGAGGTATCTCTGGGCCCTCTCGGTAATGCACATCATTATAAGCCTTGCAAGCAATGTGACCAATGAGTTGGTTACGGGATGATGCATTATGAGCGAGTAAAGAAACTTGCCGGTGACGAGATTGAACTAGGTATTGGATACCGACGATCGAATCTCGGGCAAGTAACATACCGATGACAAAGGGAACAACGTATGTTGTTATGCGGTTTGACCGATAAAGATCTTCGTAGAATATGTAGTAGCCAATATGGGCATCCAGGTCCCGCTATTGGTTAGTGACCGAGAATAGTTCTAGGTCATGTCTACATAGTTCTCGAACCCGTAGGGTCCGCACGCTTAAGGTTTCGATGACAGTTATATTATGAGTTTATGAGTTTTGATGTACCGAAGGAGTTCGGAGTCCTAGATGAGATCGGGGACATGACGAGGAGTCTCGAAATGGTCGAGACGTAAAGATCGATATATTGGATGACTATATTCGGAGTTCGGAAAGGTTCCGAATGATTCGGGTATTTTTCGGAGTACCGGAGAGTTACGGAATTCGCCGGGGAGAAGTATTGGGCCTTATTGGGCCTGCGGAAAGAGAGAGGGCTGCCTAGGGCAGGCCGCGCCCCCATGGCCTAGTCCGGGTGGACTAGGGGGAGGCCGCACCCCTCCTTCCTTCCCTTCTCTCTTCCCCTTCCTTGTCTCCTACTCCTAATACATGGAAGGACTCCTAGTTGGACTAGGAAAGGGGAATCCTACTCGGTGGGAGTAGGACTCCCCATGGCGCGCCCTACTAGGGCCGGCCTCCTCCTCCCTCCCTCCTTTATATCTGGGGCAGGGGGCACCCCATGGACACACAAGTTGATCTACGGATCGTTCCTTAGCCGTGTGCGGTGCCCCCTCCACCATATTCCACTTCGGTCATATCGTCATGAGCTTAGGCGAAGCCCTGCGCCGGAGAAGTCATATCGTCGCGGAGCTTAGGCGAAGCCCTGCGTCGGTGGAGCATCATCATCGTTACCACGCCGTCGTCTTGTGGAACTCATCCCGACACTTTGCTGGATCGGAGTCCGGGATCGTCATCGAGCTGAACGTGTGCAGAACTTCGGAGGTGCCGACGTTCGGTACTTGGATCGGTCGGATCGTGAAGACGCACGACTACATCAACCGCGTTGTTATAACGCTTCCGCTTACGGTCTACGAGGGTACGTGGACATACACTCTCCCCTCTCGTTGCTATGCATCACCATGATCTTGCGTGTGCGTAGGAAATTTTTTGAAATTACTACGTTTCCCAACATCGACAACACCGTCGCCTGGAACCCCTTCGGAGAGGAAAGGGTGTGGACTGACCAAAGGAATGGGAGCAGCCCCCTGCCCTCACGATAGAACAAACTGAAGGAAATATGCCCTAGAGGCAATAATAAAGTTATTATTTATTTCCTTAGTATGCCTCTACTTGACTAGCTCATTTATCAAAGATGGTTATGTTTCCTAACCATAGACATGTGTTGTCATTTGATGAACGGGATCACATCATTAGGAGAATGATGTGATGGACAAGACCCATTCGTTAGCTTAGCATTGTGATCGTTACAATTTCATTGCTACTGCTTTCTTCATGACTTATACATGTTCCTCGGACTATGTGATTATGCAACTCCTGAATACCGGAGGAACACTTTGTGTGCTATCAAACATCACAATGTAAATGGGTGATTATAAGGATGCTCTACAGGTGTCTCCGAAGGTATTTGTTGGGTTGACATAGATCGATATTAGGATTTTTCACTCCGTGTTTCGGAGAGGTATCTCTAGGCCCTTTCGGTAATGCTCATCACTATAAGCCTTCAAGCAATGTGACTAATGAGTTAGTTGCGAGATCAAGTATTACGGAACGAGTAAAGAGACTTGCCAGTAACGAGATTGAACTAGGTATGATGATACCGAGGATCGAATCTCGGGCAAGTAACATACCACATTGTTGGAGGCGGCAAAATGGATTTGCAATGTGTATCTAAGCTTATCGCCTTTGGAAGATGTCGGGTGGTAGGAGCGACATATGCCAACGGGTGGCTTATCATTGTGGGAGCCAATAAGACATCGCCGGTGCCTGGAAACGGGATGAGGCGAAGACATGCACGCCGGCGAATCTTACCCAGGTTCGGGGCTCTCCGTGGAGATAACACCCCTAGTCCTGCTCTGCGGGGTCTCCGCATGATCACTAGACCAACAAGTGGCTACAAGAGCCTCCTTGAGCTGTTTGGCGAGAGGAAGAAGAAAGGGCAAGGCTAGCTCTCTCCTCCTCCCAAAGTTGTGTCTAAAACTATCTGAGTCCAACCCTTTGCATGGTTGCCCTAGGGGGTTTATATAGGCCTACCCCCCAGGGGTACAATGGTAATCCGGCTGGGCGCGGGCCCATCCGTCAGTGTCTACGCTCGCCGGCTTCTCACGCCGGGGCCTTGTTGGTGGGTCCCGCCATTGCCAACCTCTGGTCAGCAGGTAGGCCCCACCGCTTGGTCTTGTCGGGGCTGGTTCTGTTGCCTCACTCTTGATGACGAGGGCTTTGTTGAGGTAAGCATGGCTATGATGCCGCCGCCTGGCGGCCTCTCACTGTAGCCTTACCTCGTCTTGTCTCCTTAATGGTGCGCTTACTTTGAGGGAGGGAGTGGGCTGGCTGGTAAGAGCCGGCTACGTCCCAGGCCGACTAGGGGAGGCCGGGCCGCCTTCGGGTGTCTCTCTGACCGAAGGGGCCCACCGCCTGCAGGCCATACTGACAGCCCGTCGTGGGTGACGTCATGGTCAGCATGGCAACAGTGCCACGCCGGACGGGTCATGTCTACCCCGTACGGCGTACTGTAGCCATGCGTACTCCGGGATTCGGGGGTGGCAGGCTTCACTGTTGCCATGCCCCGTCCCATCTCCGTTATGTGGGTGCACATTTTGAGGGCACGATCTTGGCCGCCTGTCGAGGGCCGGCTTCTTGGAGTCGGTTATCTCATTGCCGGCTTCTTGGAGTCGGCCCTCTCGACGCTTTCTTCATGAGGGTTTTAAGGCGGGCCGCCTTCCAGTAGTCGGCTTGTGGGATAGCTGGCCGGGGGAAGGCGGCCCCTTGTCTTGGGTGCTTGTAGGCTCGATCGGCCCATTATTTTTTGAAGAGCCAGCGGGAGCCGGCTAGGCTACCCGTGGTCATTTACAAAGACAGTAGTCCCCGAAGCTGGTTGTGCTTCGTGGCTGAAGGGGGAACAAGAAGCTCAATCAGCTTCCTATCCTGAAGAGCCGGCAGCTAGGAGCCGGCTTTACTCAAGCGTGCCATCTCGGCAAAGTTTTTTGAAGTCTGAAGGCGGGAACTGCTGGCGCGCAAGCCAGGCTGCATTTCTGAAACTCCGCAGGCGGTGTAGCTTCTAGTATCTCTTCCAACTCTCCCAAACACATCACCTCCTTGGTGATGTTTACGATGAGCCAATATTTCAAGAGGGCCCTTGATAACTGTGTCTGAAAGCTTGGCTTGTGAAGTGGAATCAAGGCCCAGATTAGGAACAATTCATGCTCTTCCTTAAGTGGAAATACGAATCCGTTGATGACGCTCTGCAGTAGCTCTGCCATTCCGTTGTGCTTTTCAGTTTCTTCTTCTCTTCTCTCTCCCTCTCTCTCTCTCTTTCTTTGGAGTGAGCACGACTGGAAAAGCAATACATATGAGCCCAATTCCTTTTCAGGTAGGATGTGGTGCAGTATTTACATAGACCATATTCACATCATAGTAGTGCATAGTTCGTTATAAGTTGTACAAAACAAAAAACATCACACTACAGAAGATAGGAATGCGTGATGAGACCTTAAGATAGGTCCGATAGCTTGGTTTTTAAGTCACTTTGAGGCAAAAGACATCTGGTTCTTCACCTCGAAATGATTTTCCTGTAGGAATATCAGAATACAATTCTGAAACCATGGCACTTGGCTGGTTAGTATGGTTTTTCATCACATTCAGTTGCTTTTGGAATGGAAAAGGACAAGTGGACAACCAATATTCGAAAAGAACCATATATTCTGCCTATGACATATTAGTGTTTAATTGGTCGGGCCATATACAAACATTTTGCCGCAGGATGTTTCTTTATTCTGCTTCAAGATAGACAGGAATGACATAAATATGTGCATAGTATTGTTAATTAAGAAAGGGAAGATTAAAATTAGGAGTGCACAGACTGAACACTCAAGTGCCATGGTAGTCATAGTTACTCTTTAGATATAAAAATATAGGTGTTGTCTTGATTAAAAGAAGGTACAAACCACAAAATTTACACAGAAAACTCCAGTTACATACCCGTCCAAGTGCTTGGTTCGTGTAATAAAAATCACTAAATATTATTATTCAGGTGGGATTGTAAGATCCATCGTTGCTATAGTTGGATGATACATAAAGGCAATGGCAGCTTCAACACAGTTTCTCGGTTTCAATTTGCACTCACAAATCACTACTCAATACAGTATTAGTTAAGCGATCGGATGATTATGCCCAAAAGACCTCAATAATTGCAGGAATCTGCAGACCACATGAATGAACGGAACAAAGAGAGCTCTCTACAGGTTGTACAAGACAGGACGGTGGAAGAATCAAGAAACCGAGGTCAATCATGTTACCTTTCTTTTGCTCCTGGCCTTGCAGCGTGGCGACGCTTAAGCAGCGGCATGGACGCTTAGCTCGCCATCGTCGACGCTGTAGCCCTTGTCGTGGCTGGCTTCACGGGCGGCGTAATCGGGTTTGATGGAGGTGAGGTTGGGCATGCTGGTGCTCGCTTCAGCTCCATGAGCCTCAAGGTCATCCTCCTCTGTACCGCTGACCTCAACGCCGAACAGCCTGAAGAGCACCGCCTTCTCGTGCCATCCTCCTCCATTTCATCCCTCGATGGAGGAGCCGGGGGTCGCGAGGTCGCTGACGTAATTTAGAGCATGTTTGACATATCATTTGAAGTTACGAATGGCAAATTAACTACAACCAAGAAAGAAAGCATTAAGTAGCTAAAGAGTATACACTACTTTCTAATCTTCATGGATTTCAAAGACAATCATTTGTAGCAATATTATGAAGTAACAAAAAAACAAAAAATCCAATCCTCTTAATAGAGACCAATAGAATCTCTTTTAGATCCTGTTAATAGAGACCAATAGAATCTCTTTATCTCTAATATCATTTAGAGATAAAGAAATAAGAATAGATGAGATATAAAACCAGTGGTTAAACTTTACATGCTTGATAAAAGAAAATGGTAGAGCGGGCATATATATAAGATGTTCAAAATCTTAAAGCATGCAAAATACATCTGGTACAAACAATTCTACTTTGTTCTAATTAACCTGCATATTTAAGAAACAACAATTGTAGTCTTTTAGGAGACAAACTTATATCAGCTAATGATACGGATACATATCGATGGCGATTATCATAACACCTTCCATGTGCATATTATCCATATGTTATAATGGACACCCCTTTATCCATGGCCAGCGACGCCTTTAGGCTCGCTGGTTTGGTGTTGCCTCAGAGAGTCAACATGGGTTACAGTCTTATAGGAGTCACAAAGACAGAAGATACTGAAAATAAATCAAACACAATGGTCTGAACCCAATGACGCTAACTTATGGAAGCCATAGCCCAGTTGATAGACAATGAATCCAAAGACTGACAACTAATGGTTTTATCATCAAAACACATGTTGAAACCATACATGTATGGAGCCACCGAGGCTGCTGGTGCCCCCCGACAACCTCTAGCTTATCTTCTTGTTGGATATGGCTTTTGACAACAGTATCCAATCTTCCGCAAAAAAAGACAACCGTGTCCAATGGCACCAGGCTCGTGCTAGCAGGACCTACACACATGGGCTCCTCGACCAATTTAATCGGAAGTATGCCAACCAAACAAACAATAAGTGTATATGTAATCCAAGGTTTGCAGGTGTATTGTGTTGAATTTTCTAACTATTTTCTGAATATGTAACAGAACGAAACTAAACGACGGGAAATAAGGGTTAGGTGCAAGATAAGAAGGAGAAACAGAGTTCACCTAAATTGTTCATCAAGAGTAAAAAGATCACGCGGATCCTCTCGTTGAGAGAGAATTGCCTGTAGAAGCAAAAGCAGACGTGAGAAATCAATGTATTTGGACATTTTAAGGATCGAAAGAAAGCAAAAGATTACTCCAGGTACTTGGTTCACTTGTTCCTTCTTTTTCCATCTGATGTTGATATACCTATAGATGAATGTGGCATATCATATTGTCAGCACAAAAAAGTAACCAACAACTCAGTATTTCTTCATAATGGAAAAAAAATTAAAAGACATGAAAAATACAAGATTTGGAGTTGACAACCTTCTCCTCAATGGTTCCAGGGCTCAAGAACATGTATATGTGCACTCTCTTATTTTGTCTATCTGTCCATACTCTAGCAGCAACCTTTGCAAGTGTCAATAGTTGAAAAGGTTCAGCTCAGACAAGGTGTGTGGAATTAAAAGGAACCTTGAAGGTGATAAATAGTGATGTGCAGATATTAACCAGCTTATCATTGGCATGGTTTAAATCAGGGCCAAAGACAACAAATCAACTTCCACCCACCAAATTAAGCCCACAATCAGCTACATTGCTATTAAGCAGGAAGACAAAATCGTCCTGCCATAATGCAGTAATTTCAGATACAATAATGGCAGGTTGTAAATTCTTCAGTTCAGGGTGTTAGTCAGCACTTGCCAAAAGAGAATGGTACTATGTTCAATATCACATAAAATTATTTCAATGAAAATTAAAAGGCTGCTACATGCATCAAATTATCATGGCATGGGCATTTCACAAGAGCTCCAGCCGGTTTGAGCCATCCAAAATTAAACAAAAACGTGATGTGCGTGCGCGCACACACACACAATTTGCTGCTCAAGTTTCAGTCATGGCATACACAATTTGTATGCATCCAAAACCGAAGGTACAAATAGCAGGTAGATGAGAGGGGGAGCTCACCACAATTGTGTTGGGTGGGAGTTGAAGAGGGAGGTAGGGATGTTGGCCTGCTCCTCTCAATGATATCATAAATAACCTTTCATCTCAATGTATTATTTAGTTATGCAACATGCAAATTGAGATACAAAAAGAACATGTAATATACAAAAAAAGGGAATGCAGCAACAGCGGAAAGAAATGCTAAAAGGGAACATAGAGCAGAAAACCAACCCAAAATGCAAGCAAGAATCTTTAAAAGGGAACATAGAGCAGCAGGATCATGAGGCATAGAAAAATGGGGTCACCTTAAGATGAAGAATCAGTGGCCCTCTCTCGGTTCAAGCAGAAGGATAGAACCACTATTATTGATTAGAGTTATTTTACTCGGGCAAAACATTACAACACTGGATCCTGAGCTACAGGTGAGGCATACAAAACTACAAGTGTCTATCATTATGACCATATATAAACAACCTTTAGTATCTCAACCAGAACCAAAGCAAAACGAAAAAATCATGGTTAAGTAACCAGCAAAGGAAGAATGCACCTTTTTGGAATTTTAAAGTATCAAGACATTAAAAGTTCTCTTTTGCCTTCAATACTACACACATTAGGGGAGGTAGCTGCAGTTTTATTGCATAGTGGGCTCAGATTCGCCTTTTCTCAATCATATAACCTACCCCCATCATCTCTTATCACCAGATCAATCTGTTTATACAATGGAGCTGCCCTGGTTATCACTCAACAAGAATGATCATCCAAGGACAGATCAATAGGTATCACAGGATCAAAAAGGATTCTAGAGACAACAGGGAGGATCCAACTTGATACCCACAGGTGCATTGATTGCTCAAAGGCACACTTATTCCAGCCACAGTTAATCATCATCGCCCTAGCACCTAACGCCACCGCCACGTAAAAAGCGAAATGGCGAGAATGCCCCGGCGGGGCAAGCTATTTACGAGCAGTGGCATGAAATGGGAGTAACTATTCATTCAAGCAGTAACTTTTTTTATCCGACGGCGAGGTCGTTACAGGGGTCGATCCGATGGCCCAAGATCCATCAAGCAGCCAGATCCAACGGTCAGGAATGCCAAATCGCTGAGGAGCCGGGAGAGGAGCTTCTATTCTTATTTCTGATGGATGGATGGATGGATCAATATAGCCATGGCCATGTCCCATACAGTAGCCGAAGCATAGGAGCAGGAGGAAGATGGACCTCACCGAGGGAGGTTGTAGCCGAGGCAAGATTTCAAGGCACACCGGGTTGCGCGTGAACGCCGTCCAACCGGCAATGAACCACGTCGGAGTTGCGCCTTGCACCGTCCCGCCGACGAGCACAAACGCACCAAAAAACCTGTATAAGAAAGGCATCATATTTATCAGAAACAATTATTTAGTAATTACTATTTAGCAGAATGACTAATAGGTAAGACATATAGGTGCAAAGATCTCATGCTCTCATGGTTGAGCCTCTTTTTTTGAGAAAAGACACCCCCGAGTCAATTAGCTCTCCTAGCGGTAGCCCGAGAGTGAGCTTGTCCTTCAGTGGGCAAGAGTGGAGTATTACCTAACCGACGTTGCTTACCCCATATTCAGTTATAAAGTATATTTAATCTCTATGCTCTGTACACATTTATTCGATGCGGTTACTCTATACTAAACATATCTGATCCAACGCCCGAAACAGCCGTAGATTAGGAGCTGGCCTATTGGAAAATGCAGCTCATTCATAAGTAGATCTTTAAGCACCCGTAGGATGGTATATTAGCAATAGTGCTAAGCATTTTTTAGGTAGCAAGCTTGATGAAATTAAGGATTTTAGGTTATTTTTCAATTATAATGCCCAGGAAAGGTTTAAAGATTTTCTGTTTTAGCTGTCCCATGACAATCTGCACTAAAATCCTATTACATCCACGAGCACATTAAAGAAAGAGAGTTACCTAGCCCATGACCGGAGGCGCAGGAGCATCCAAAGGTCCGCTCCATCAGAGAGGAGTGGCAGGCAGGGAAAGCCGACGCTAACGAGGAGCCCACCCAGCCTGCCTGCATGAGGAAAAAACCAAGCGCATGCATGAGAGGGAAGGTAAGTGAGAGTGGGAAGAGCAAACTGAAGCAGCCTGAGCTCTGAGAGAGCTCGGTGGATGCTTCATATCTTATT
Source organism: Aegilops bicornis (assembly GCA_021605145.1). Taxonomy (NCBI): domain Eukaryota; kingdom Viridiplantae; phylum Streptophyta; class Magnoliopsida; order Poales; family Poaceae; genus Aegilops; species Aegilops bicornis. The sequence continues at coordinate 761,877,753 of CM038671.1, read as the reverse complement.
TCTGGATGGATGGATGGATCAATATAGCCATTGCCATGTCCCATACAGTAGCCGAAGCAGAGGAGAAGGAGGAAGATGGAGCTCACCGAGGGAGGTTGTAGCCGAGGCAGTACTCAGTGCACGCCGGGGTTGCGCGTGAACGTCGTCCAACCGGCAAGGAACCGCGTCGGAGTTGCGCCTTGCATCGTCTCGCCGACGAGCACAAACACACCAAAAAACCTGTATAAGAAAGGCATCGTTATTTATCAGAAACAATTATTTAGTAATTACTATTTAGCAGAATGACTAATAGGTAAGACATACAGGTGCAAAGATCTCATGCTCTCATGGTAAATCCTATAATTAACCAGGGTCATCATTATTATTAATCACAATCCACAACTACAAAACCAAGAAAAGCCTTAGTGATCATGAAGGGCACGAATGATTAGCAAAAAGTGGAACGGGCTGATGAAAGATACACAGAGTGAGAGACATGAGATCCTCACAGTAGCACCACCATGTTTAGAGACTTGCAGCTCCGGCTTGCTGCTCAGCCGGCGGACACGACACCAAGCTCTCACTGCATCAACGACTCGGTTGTACGCTATATGGAGCAGCAGAAAAAAGGAGATCAGAACTGTATATATGGACATCTATGAGAGGGGAACCTGAGATGCAGTACCTGAGCGCACGCTCAACATGAGTACAACAACCCCACACGATGGTGACCCCAACGGAGCAGCAGCGTGAGCCGTGACTTGCGCTTCTGCCGTCTACGGCGACAACACCCACCCATCAACGCGGTCGTGCTTGACTTCACGCACACGAACGAGCAAGGGTTACACCGTGTCCATGCTCCCGCTGGACGGCGCCGCCAGTTCCGCCGCCTCGTGCGCTGACTGGCACATGGTGGTGAAGAGGTGGCTAGGCGTGGAGGTATCTTCCAAGTGGAGAGCTCCCAATCGAAAACACATCAAGCAAAGAATCAGATAACAGAAGAACCAAACAATATAGTTAGCAGTAAAACACCAATTCCTCATATAATCAGAAACTGGAAACTGGGGCCAATCGGATAATCAAATTAATCTAGCATAACCAAGAATAACATTTTGATTCGCAGAACTGCAACCACAATAAGCGTAGACCCTCGAAGCTCTCTTTCCTAATCAACCATGTGACTTATCCGGCATGTGATTATATGGGTAAGCAAGGACCAAATTAATCTAGCACCTGAAAACAACACTTTGATTCAAACAACTGCAACCATGACGTAATCCAAATAACTGGAGCAGGCATAGATCCCACATCTTCTACTTAACCAACCATGCGACTTCGCTGATCCCCAATGTAAACTGTAATGCACCAAATTAAACCACAGGGCACATAGTTTATTGCATCCAAACCTAACCCTAACCCAAGGAAGAAATTGGACCAGACCAAACTAAAGCCCACATAATTCACTCTGCACACCTTCCTGGCAGCACATCCATAATCCCAAACACTAATCCCAATCCACATCGTGAAGAGAACCTCCTAATTACTAAATGACTTCAAGAATCTAAGCAGAACCAAGTCCCTTGTAAACAACAAAGGCACACTTTATGCAAACCAGCTAAAGCTAACAAGGCAGCAACAAATGTCCATTTTTGGAACCTAGTCAAACCATCGATTCAAAAGATTCCAATATTTGGAACCTAGCTAAATCCTTCTATCTCCCATCGATTCCAAGCAAGGTAGCACAAAAGGCCCCAAAAAAGTGCCATCTTTGGAACCTAGCCAGACCATCCAGCCAAAAAAATTCCTATTACTTGGAATCTAGCCATACCAAAGAGCACAAAGGCCCCAATCTTTGGAATATAGTAGTCCTAATCCAACAACATCTCCAAACAGAGAAGACCAAAAACCTACTAGCATAGACCCTTCACATTGTGGTCTTCAGTTTGGCGTACTCACCGGAAAAGGAGGAGGCCCAGTCCGATGCGCCCCTGCAAGGTTGTACCTCATGGCTAGCGGGAAGCGGAGCCACGCGTGGGGGCGAGGGAGGAGACGAAGAGGAGCCGCCGGAGTGCACCAGAGCCGCGCCGGCGACGAAGACAATGCCCAGTCCGAAACCCTAGCCACGGGCCATGGCTACAGGGACTCGCCCATTTCCTGCAAGTCGCCACCGCCGCCGGGATGGACGCGGGAGAGGAAGAGACGTGCGACGCGACTATGCGCTGGGGGCAGAGGAGAGAGGCGTAGGGGAGGAGGAGGCCGACCCCCTGGGCCACGCCGCCCGCGCCGCGTCCCATACGCCGCCGCCTTTGCCTCGCCTCGCCATTCCTTCCTCCCTCTCGTGGGAGTCGGGGACGGGGCGGGGCGTTAGGGTTTGGGCGGCGCCAGATCGGAGGGGTGGAAGGAGGAGGCCGTGAGGGGAGGAGGCCTGGCGGCGACAGAGAAGGAGGAGAGGGAGGCGCGGGTGGGGAGGAGGCCGGGCGGTGGCGGAGAAGGAGGAGAGGGAGGCGCGGGTGGGGAGAAGGCCGGGCAGCGGCGTGGAAGGAGGAAAGGGAGGCGCGGGTGGGGAGAAGGCCGGGCGGCGGCGGGGAAGGAGGGAGAGAGGCGAGGCGGGAGGAAGAGAAGAGGGTGCGGCGCGAGTGGGGGAGGAGTGACGACCGCGCGCTCACCCTGGCGAATTGGATATTTTTCCAGGCATGTGAAATGACGTAAATGCGCTCGGCGGGGCAACGAAATTACGCGCGGTGGCACGAAACGGGGGTAACTATTCATTTCAGCAGTAACTTAGTTTTATCCGACGGACGAGGTCGTTCCAGGGGTCGATTCGACGGCCCAAGATCCATCAAGCAACCAGATCCAACGGCCAGGAATCCCAAATCGTTGAGGAGCAGGCTGAGGAGCTTCTATTCTTATCTCTGGATGTGACAGATAAACGGGAAATTGTGGGCTGTCTCGAGGGGGTAATAATGGAAGGATGGAAAACATAAAAAGGAATTATGAGATTTAAGCGACTATATCAGCGTGGTGCCGCTCCGCACACAAAGACCTGACATGTGTGGCGGCTACCGCTCCAACACATTGCGTCTTGTGGGCGGCATGCTGCCCGGCGAGAAGAAGGAGCAGGAGGGAGGCGCGAGGCCGAGCCGTATGCGGCAGACACGCACGCTCGCCCGCAGTCAACACGGGTGCATCGACCATCCATGGCGGCTCGGGTTGATGCAGGAGGACGAGGGGAGGGGCTCGCGAGAGCCGGCACCGGGAATGGAGCGAAGGCGGCTGGAACTTGTGATTCCGAAGGCGCTGCGGCGATGAGCAGCTCCGTGGGCGGCGACCTACGGGGTTCAAGCAGCGGCTGCCATGAAGGTCGGGCGGCGGCTCTGCCGCGCCACGGCTCCTACCTTCTCCCAGCCGAGCCCAGACCACACCCGCGCGCCTCATCCTGCACCGTTTTCGCACGCCCGCCGTTGCTCTGCTGCTGCTGCAGCTGCCGCGTGCCCGAGATGAGCTCCTGCTCGACCTCGAGTTCCCGCGCACCCGAGCACTTTGCTCGCACCCTTGCCTCATCCATTCGTTCCATTGCATCCATGCTAAAACCCGCACGCCCGTTGCTGTCTTCTAGCCGCAGTCGCCGCCGCATTTGCTCGCCGGCATCACGTCGGAGCTCTGTCGTTTGCTCGCTGGAGAAGATGAGCGCGGTTAGGTTTTACTTGATAAGGAGCGGAAGCCCACGTCTTGCACGAAGCCTACAGCAGGATTATAGATGTGGCGGATTATAGATGATCCCGTATGAGCCGTGTCAGCAACTCGGCTAGTGATTCCTTCCAATTGGTTATTTGAAGTTGACCAAACTGTAGTGGCAACGATTTGTACGCATGTCCTTTAACCCATCCAGTGCAGACGGCAGCTGAATGATAATTTGCCTCCAATATATTGAAAGAAAATCCGGGGACTGGCTTTTTATTCAATAAATAGCTCATGCAGACAGATGCGGCCCGGTATATTGATGTACACCAGGCCACAGGGACGGCGACTTGCGCACGTTCATTCACCGGGTGATATGACATGGACGAAACACCGGTGCAGAACGTTGCTGGCGCGTGCTCCGTGCCCGTAATATAACGCCTCATTTGTAATGAACAATTGTCCTGCGTCAAAAAATATCACTGGCCAAAGTAACTGTTCACAAAAATAATAATTAATGTGCTATGAAAACAAACCGGACGGATATCACCTGATTTATCCGCACAACAACAGATGGGCCATGCACAAATCATATATGAAGGCACCAGCAGTATGAATGCGCTATTATTTGATTCTCCATGAAATTCTACCAGCCCCAATCGTTTCATCCAATTACGAAACGGAGGGATAGCTTGCAGCTCCACGTAATGTGTATATAGTGTCAAAACATGCCAGCACCTTTGTCCTTTTCTGTTTGACTCTAATCATCACCTTTTTTTTTCACCTGAGCACATCTTCTCTGCTTTCTTTCTTTAAGAGCAGCCGGATCAAGGAGCTGGCGGCGCGCAGACCGGACTGCGGGGGTGCCCGGAGCACAAGGCGGCCAGGCGGGACCGCAACCCGGCGGGGGCGCGGGGCAGGAGCCGGCCTGGGGAGGTGGAGCCGGGCAACCGAGGTGCAGCGGCGAAGCGGCCTGGCGAGGCGAAGCCGGCGAGGGGCGGGAGGCCGGCTGGACGGGCGCTGGGACGGCCAGTCAAGGCGGAGCGGCGCTGACACGCGCGGCCGAGCCGGCGTGGGGAGCTACGGCCGGCGCAGTGGGCGACGCGACAGCGTGGAGATGGGATGTTGCGGCGGAGCGGAGAGGTGAAGTAGAGTGGGGCCAGGGCGGCTCAGAGCCAGGCCGGTTCAACGGCAGCTCGAGGTGAGGGGAGACCCTGGCAATGGTTGAGACCACTCGCCGGCGACTTGGTGGCGATTTGGCGGCGATTCGGCGGTGACCCGGTGGCGATTTGGCGGCGATGCGGCGGTGACCCGGTGGCGATTTGGCGGGGCCGCTCCATGCTGACCCGGTGGCGATTCAGCGAGGCGCTCGGTGGTGACCCGGCGGCGATTTGGCGAAACGCTCGTCTTGACCAGTGGCGATTCAGCGAGGCGCTTCGGCGGTGACCCGCGGCGATTTGGCGGGCCGCTCCATGCTGACCAGTGGCGATTCAGCGAGGCGCTCGGTGGTGACCCGGCGGCGATTTGGCGGGGCCGCTCCGTGCTGACCCGGTGGCGATTCAGCGAGGCGCTCGGCGGTGACCCGGCGGCGATTTGGCGGGGCCGCTCCGTGCTGACCCGGTGGCGATTCAGCGAGGCGCTCGGCGGTGACCCGGCGGCGATTCGGCGGAGCTGGAGAGCCGCGGCGTTGACGGCGGTTTGAGGTGGAGTCCGCAGAGGTCTGGGGCGGCCCGGCAGGGCGCAGCGATGAGGCGGAGGCGATTCAAAGCCGGCCGCTTCAGGGCGCTGAAGGCCGGCCGCTTCAGGACACTGGCGGGAGGTGGCCGGGTCAGCTTGGCGCTGTTGAGGAGGCATCCGGTAATGCGAGACGACAGCTTGAAGGTCCCCGGCGGTGGGTCAAGTCGTTGCGGCGGAGGACGCAGGAAACGGCAGGCGAGCGCGCGGGACGGAGGAGCCAGAGGTGGAGGTGACTTAGCAGCAGGGCAAGGTCGATACGGCGGCTCTCTACAGACGAGAGCGCCCCGGCGAGTCGACAGAGTGGCTCTGCCATGGCGGAGGGTTGGAGAAGCATGGCCGTGACCGGGTTAGCGCGGCCACGCGGAGGAAGCAAGACGCACCGGCGGCTGTGCCGCAAGAGGCCAGTAGGCGAGGGCGACTCAGAGTCCAGGTCGGCTCAGCAGCAGCGCCTCGAGACCAAACTCCGCCGCCATGCGCGAAGTAATCCAGCGGCAAAGGTACGCGAAGGCTGACTCGAAGACGGCGAGTCATAGCGGCGTGGTGGCGGCTCACAGGTCGTAGCCCTACAGCAGAGGCGGAACAGCCGCAACGGAGGCATCACGGCCCATGGTGATTTGAAGCAGAGGTAGAAAGTCACGGCGGTTTAATTGGTGAGGTATGGCTGAACCGACGGCGGATTCAAGGCGCAGTGACGGCCGGCTCCACGCGCAGTGGCGGATCAACGGCTGTAGCAGAAACAGTCCGGCAGCGGCTCACGACACGGCCTATTGGGTGCAGCGGTGAGCGTCGAGGCGAAGGCGACTCAGACAGTGGCTGATGCAGGCCGACGAAGGTGAAGGGGAGCCGTAGACTTAATGGAAACAGGAGGCCGGGGCGGCTCAGGCCGGTCGACGGAGGTATGCTAACGAGCGGTTGACCCGGCAAGGGGCGACGACGGTTTACTGCGACTTGCGGCAGAAGTGGGTGCCGAGCGGGTCGTAGCGCTCGACGGCGGCGTATCAGCCCGGCGGGAGATGAGGCCCCGTGACAGGGACGGCGATGGGTGGCTCGGAGGCCCGAGGCCGCGGCGGAGGTAGAGACCGCTACGGCGGTTCAGTCACCGCCGAAGCGGAACGCGGTCAGGGAGGCTCGAGGCCTGCAGAAACGACTCATTGGCGGAGACGGAAGTGGTTTTCCTGCCGATCTCTTTCCTCCCCCTTTTTTTTCTTTTGAAACGAAACGCTTGCCATACATGGGTGTACTTCCTGGCCAGCTTCAGATTGCAAACCGAATAAAGTAATCTGTATGTAGTAGTAGTACTCCGCTTTAGCTCTGGATAGTTTCACATGGGACAAGCCTTTTCTTTGATTTGACGGGTCAACCTTGCCCTCACACAAGAAATAACTGTCATAAACGTTTTGGTTCTGCCTGCTGCATCGTTGTAGTATTCCTCTGGACTTGCAGCGTCGTAGCAAAAAAATTCTTGTCCATTAATTGCGATCTGGTTAATCGCCCAAAACTGACACCAAAACCTGTCTTGGTCTCGGATTTGGCGGGTTACCACGGCGCGTGAGGCGGATTGGACATATCGTACTCCTGTCGGTCTTGGTCAGGGTTGACTTGGAAGTGACTCGTGGCCCGTTCCGATAATCAAACGGAGATGGCCTATGTCCGGGCTAGTCCAAAGCCAGCTTGCCAAATCAGTAAGGCCCGGACAGGGCGACTGGGTGGTGGATCAACAACTTTAAACAGGGTCACAAAAGCGGAGGCGAGCTAGTGGCGGCTCGTTGATGGTCGATGCGGCAGAGGCGCGCTGGCGGCTCCGGACAGAAACAGCAAACAGCTCGAATCCTGGGTAGAGGCTAGGCATAGACCGAGGAAGCTTTCGGGTCGCTGCCCTCTTCGTTTCCGGGTCGTGGCCCCTGGATCGATCTGGCGCATAGCCCGACTGGTTAATGCCTCTTGGTCTTGGCGATGTGTGTGCAGCAGCAGTAAAATTTAATCCCTTCTCAGATCCGATCCGGTTCACAAAGGTGGCGGTTTGCGACGTAGCCCTAATTTTTTGCTTACCCTTTAACCTCATTGATCATAAGTCTGGTCCGATAAACTTGAAGCCGACGCAGATTCTTTCAAACCGGCTCTTCTTCGTCCAAAAAATCATGACCTCTCGATCCCAATGAGAGATCCCTCCAAGAACTCAACACCACCGTGCGCGTGCCCCACGGTGGGCGCCAACTGTCGTGAAATTAACACGTCAGATGTCTTTAGTGTCAGGACTTAGTCGCGAGGCCAACGCATCTATGTGGTAGCTTGAGAGGGGTTGAGCGGAATCGAGAGACGCAACACAAGACAGGGATTTAGACAGCTTCGGGCCCCGGGAAACATCATCCGGTAAAAACCCTACATGCTGTTTGAGGCTAGCTCTCATTATCATCTCGAGGGAGTCGCCGTAAACCGGCTCTCCTCTTTGTGTCTAGCCCTAAGATTGTTTCTTCTTGCCTGTAGCTTGTCCCTCTTTGGGGAGCCCTACCTCTCCTTATATATGCTGAAGAGGCGGGTTACATGTAGAGTCCAACTCAGACTTTAACTTAAACTATTCTAACTTATCGCCATGGGCTTCTTAACATCTTGGGCTTCATAACGTCTTGGGCTTCATAACCCCTAACAACCCAGTTATCACTGTTTGCCGGTTTAACATTGTCTGCCGGTTTAACATTGTCTGCCGGTTTAACATTGTCTGACGGTTTAACATTGTCTGCCGGTTTAACATTGTCTGCCGGTTTAACACCAGCCGGTTTAACACCAGCCGGTTTACTGTCTGTCTGAGCTATCTGTCTTGACTGTCCGCCGGTTTAACATCCGCCGGTTTATCAAGTCCCGGCCGGTTTACGACTCCGGCCGGGTCATTCCGCGGGGCATATCCCCGACAGCAGGTGAGATGGCTAGCGCAGCAATAACACATTCAGACGTTTTTGCTCGCCCGGTGGTGTTAAGTGCCGGCAATATTGAAATAAGAGGATGTGGCGGCAGCTTGCAAATGAATCTGCCTTTATGTTTACAACTTGCAAATGGCCAGATTTTATCTGTTGCTTTACACACAAACTCTTTTCATGTAGAGTTAAAATTCAGGTGAATTAAATTCTGAGTGACACTGTCTGCAAAGATTCCATATTAGAATAGATTTTCTAATGTTGGCTTCAGCATCTCATGGATGATTCACATTATTAAATGCACAAATTCACATTCTCAAAAGAAAAGGTAACAATAACAAAGTAGTTTTTGTTTTCTATAATATGTTTTTATTGCGATTCCCATATTTTATCTTTGTAGATTCAACAAGTTCTTAAGCTCACTATGAAAAATCAGAAGTTTCTTTTATATAAGGTTCAATAGCTGCTTCATGTTGTACTGATAAGTTTCCATTATTTTGAAAAAGTTTAGCTTCATGTTGCTCCCTTTAGCTGCTTTTTGCACTTGAAGGTCAGGATCGAGACATGAGGTGAGGAAGTGAGGATCGGGCTGTGAGCTAGGGTTATGTGGCTGGCTGGGCCTTAGGTGGGACGGCCTGGCCGGTTGGCCCAGCTGGCTGGCTGGCTGCTGCTCAAAACAAGTTCGCTGTAGATAGCTTTTCCCTTGCCGATAGCTCGATCTAACTTTTTTTCATGTCTATGCTAAAGAAGAGCCTGTAGTATTCAAATGCAGTTTCTCAGACAATAGTACTAGGCGCACTCATTGTTAAAGTCAGTTGTAGTGTAAGAAAATTAAAGAAAACATGTAGTGTGAATAATGAATGAGATGCCATACCCTTTAGATGTTCTTCAACAATTTTTGTTCTACTCTTTATTTATAAGGTGAAAAATAATTGCCTGTAGTAGTGTTATGTAGTGTTATATACTGTTTTAGCAAGCACATGCGTCCGTGTGTGTTTTAAACATAGTACAAGCATGGCGCTTCGTACATATGAATATACATTCGCCTTTATGAACAAATACACGCACATTCTATCCTTATGAGTACCTTCGATAGACTGAACCAACACATCATTTTGAGATTGATGAAGTCACCACAAACGCTTTCGTAGTCGATGGGAACGTCTAGCTCCCACTGAACGCACATCGCTGAAAGGCCTGAAATAAATCCAGAAAAATACAAGCACCAGTGTCAAGTCTAGAATTTGAACTCTGATGAGCTATGGTTACCACTGTCCTTCTAACCATCCAACTATATGTTGATTCCCAAACTTTTATTATTTTGTACCCGTTGCAACGCACGGGCATATGTGCTAGTAATAATAAAGCACGGATTGACTCCTTGGGTTCACCATCACAATACGCTTCTTTTCATGATTTTACGCTTTCAGTTTGAATTTTTAAAACATATTCGAGGTGATACTAAATTTTGTCTCTGCAATATTATCGACTCGATTGACCGCTACATTCTTTCTTGGTTGCTTAGCCTGATCGATCTGACCAATCGGATCAGCCCACAAAAGCCCAGCCTGTCTAGCGCCATCGAACCAGCCTGCTGCGATCCTAGAGAACCCCACGATCGTTCTCTGGATTGGATCGAACACTGCTGCTACCCGTCCAATTTTATTGTAAGGACTACTATATAAATCATCGGTCCAGAACCAATCTTTGCAGAGCGCATCGCTGCCGCTGCCTGGCAGATCGAGAAAAGAGGAGGATGAATAGAATGAGGCGTACATGAAGGAGGCAATGGTACCCTCTGCCGAAGCCGTCTCGCAGATCGAGAGAGGCTGATGGCGGCCTCGGCTGAAGCGCCCGGAACACCCACGCGCTGGCCATGGTTAGGGGACGAATGGAACGACGTGCTTTCTTTTCCATTGACTGCATCTCGATGGAGCGTGTCGGTTATACGGCTATTCGAACATTCGAGGTCGAAGCGGCTGTGGCCCTCGAGGGGATTCTGCCGGTAGCGACATGATGAGGACTAGAACATCATACTATCGCTTGATGTCTGTTTCTGCCCAGCAAGAGACATCCCCCACGTCGATGTCTTGTTGCCGACGAAGGCCACCTCCTCCTCCTGGGATCAATTCCTCCTCCATCTTTCTCCACCAACGATGCATCTGCACTTCTCCATGACCACAACTCAATGGAGCGGAGAGCAGGGCAAGGCAGTAACAGGAGGGTTACAGCTATGAGAGTGTGGAGAGATAGCAGCATACATGATCCAGTTGGTCTCCGGACGATCGGCGGCAACACGGGCCCGTCGATATGGCAGTGGTACGCACGACCAGGATTGCTAAAAATAAAGTCTAGCGAGATTGCCATGGAAAACCAGGATAAGTAGACATGTGAGATTGCAAGAAAAAACCTACAGGTACGTCTTCAAGGTGGCTCCGCCAGTGTCGTTGTATTCGTCGGCTTGTAGCCATTGCCTATGTGTGAGGGAGTGGTTTATCCGTGCCATGCTCGGTCATAACGATAATGGGAGTAATCTGGTGGTCATCTCCTTCTCCATTGGCCACGTTGTGGAGCATGCAGTGCGTCGCCAGTGCCCATCATGATGATCACCGAGATGACGATGAGGAGAAAAGCATGGGGGGTTTGGTCGTGCATGGTAGCAGTGTGGAAAGAGGAAGATGAGGTGGTAATGTGCCAGGCGCTTGAGGTGGAAAGGAAAAGTTGACCAACAGCGACTACGGTGTCTTGGTAGCGAAGTGGACGGCCCAGACGGCGGGGGGACCACAGTGGGCTCGGCGCTTCGGTCGCATGCCACAGCGACGTTGGGCCAATAGCTCCTGTGCGACGTTTTTCATGCGAATTGGAAGGAGTGCGATGTTGTTGGAATGAATGGCTGTGATGCAATGTCTTCGAAGCCAACAATAGCTCCAATGCGACATGGCTCTGTTTAAGCGTGAAATGAAAAACACGAGGGGTTAGCGATCTGAGTTATGACACGCGGGACCCATCAGTTACTCGCATGCGGGTGGGACCCACAACTTATCCACACAAGCATGCCCATGCTCATCAGCGTGCCCCGACCCGAGCCAGCCACGAGCCCGAGCCAGCTCGCCCCCTCCATTGCTTGCCCTGCCCCTTTCCTTTCCCACCTTCTTCTTCCTCCGCCCGCAACGGTTGCCGCCGACGAGTGATGTCTAGCTCGACTTCGGCCACCCCCCAATCATGGACGCGGTATGGTCCACTGCCGTTGACAAGATGCCCCGATTTCCCGCGCATGGAGCCTCTCAAGCGTTTGACTTGTGTGAGGGAAGAAAATGGCAACCGTGGGCGCAAGTTTGTGAAATGTTTGAGCAAGCCACAGCCGGGCTAGGTTAGATCTGTGTTCTCGACCAATCCTATGGTCTAATTTCTCCCAATTTCTTTCTTTTTTCCTTGAATTAGGGCAGTGGATCTGGGTGGTGGATCTAGGATTCATGCGCCGCCGCCCCTGTTTTCAGGTTACGAAGAAATGTGGGAATTTTGAGTGGCTCGATGACTATGTTGAAAGGTTGAAATTGGAGGATCAACCCCAACCCAAGAGCTCAATTTTGGGGCGGCTTGCCGTGGAACAAGCCCCCAATTTGGCGGACAGAGCCGATCCGATAATGCACAATGCAGAACTAAAGTGTGAATTGAAGAAAATCGGCAAGCAACTAAAGCATCTGATCGATTTGAAGCAGCAAGCAAATATGATGGCTGGAGCATTTTATGGTTGTGTCATTGCTATGGGTTTAGTTTACTTGATGTTCATCAATCGCTAGAATTTGTTAGAGTTTCAGTTAGTTAGTCAGCTAGTTTCGGGGTGCCCGATGGTTTGAGGGGCGCCCGTAGTTTGAGTTAGCCAGGGATTATTTGTTAGATGAATTTGATTTCGTGTGATGCAAAACTTGCTTGAATTATTGTAATGATATTCAGGGGCCCTATTCAGTGTTCATGCTCTGTTTCCTCTATTTTGTTCTTCAGTTAACAGAGTGCACACCCAAATTCAGCTTCTAGTAAAAAACAATACTGGGCCGCCGAATAGATGTTGGGCCATGAGAAAATGGGCCCTGAGAAAATAACCATGCCCGCTCGCCCAAAATAGAGACCAGCCCACCCACGTAGGGGCACCAGCCCACCCGCGTAGGGGCACCAGCCCACCTCTAACTTCGGCAAATAAAATGTTACTTGTTTTTACTTTGGCCTTTTTCTTGCATTAAATTTTGTGATGGATCATTTTTTGATGCACTAAAACTAAATGTTACTTGTTTTTATGCATGTCTATGGTTCCATGGACTAAATGGGTTGCATGCTTGCATGAAGTAAATTAGTTTGCATTTCCTAGTTGCATGTCCATAGTGGGTTTGCATGGGGCTCCTAGTTGCATATCTATGGTTTGGGTCATGACCCATTATTTGGCCAATGGGTTAGTGAACGTAGCGAGGATCCCAACCACAACGCCGTTGTGCGTGACCTCCTCAATATGGTACATCCTCGGAGAGCCGCGGGGGAGGTGGCGGAAGCCGGCCGCAAGGAAGAACTCCGTCAACTCCCTTGCGCCCCTCCACGTTGAGATGGACCAAACCCTAAGGGTACTTTCCAGGTACACTCCGTTCAGGTAGAGCCTTTCCGGCATGGTTGGGGGGAGTTGGTAGGTGGGGGCGTTGTACTGCATGGTGGCTCGAGGGCTCGATCGGGCTTGATGGAGAAGAAGGAAGAAGGAGGGCAGAGGAGGAAGAGGATGGGGTATGGATGAGGAGGGAGAGGAAGACGATAGTGCCCGGCTTAAATAGCCCAAGAGCGATGTGGTTTTTGATTTCTTCGAGTGGTTTCACTGGGTAGAATTAATGGGCGGGCGGCGTTTGGTGGCGCCCCATGGAAGTGTGTACACGAGCGTGGGAAACGGGCTGCGACGGTTACATGCCACGGTCATGGTCAAGGGGACGGGATCACGCACGCAGCGTCTGCGTGCCGTCGTGGGTCAAGGGGACACGCCTGCCCCGGGTTCTCTGCGTGTGCCGCCCGTGCATTCATGTCGTAGCCCATCTTGCTAGGGCCTGGCTAGAGGGCAACGTTCGGTCGATGGGAGACGTGACAATAATGGACGCGGACGCCTTCATTTGCCCATCTTGTAACGGGCAGCACGCCGTTTGAACTGCATCGATACGCACATCGATACCCCATGCCAGTATTGCGTCCTCAAAGAGGAGCACGCCATGCACGGCATGCCATGCAGCGTTGGCTTTTTGGTTGTCTTCATCGGGCTGGCTTTGATGCGACGCTGCATCGGTTGTAATGATAGGCATGCGACAGCTTACTGCTTCGTTGGAGGTGGCGGAGCAGGGCTACGTCGAGGGCGGGCATGCATGCAATGCATGGGCGCAGTTTTCTGCGGGTGGGCATGCATGCTGCGGGCGGGCAGGAGGGGCAGGCACGGGCACGCATGCAACAATGGAAAGGGCACTGCGTAGGCTTGGCCCATGCACTGCGTCAACTCTTGCCGTTGGATTCAAGTGAACGGTCCTGATGCCCCAACGAGAGAGGCTGACCCAAACCCCACCGATCCAACCAATCAGCGCATCTCATGCGGATCGATGCACACTGTAGCTAACCCTAGCGCCTGATCTCAACCGTCCACACACAACGATCGACCGCCCGGAATTGTGCGGGGTTTTGAGGGGTTTTGAGAGGGGTTTTGAGGGGTTTTGATTGATTAGGGTTGAGCATAACTAATTAAAAAAATCAAAAAATATGAAACTTGCGCACATAGTCTTATTATGTCGTATAGTATCGAGAAAAAAAATGTAAATATGGTTTACATACATTTTTACGAAAAACCCTTCACAAAATTGCCATTCCTCGGACAATGCAGTATGGAGTTCAAGGGAGAGAGTAGTGCGCACCCGAGAGTAGGTGGGTGTTTTGAAAATGAAAAGTGTTTTAAACTTCATTTTGGATTGACTAAGAAAGATCTTAACTTACTTTTCTCATTTTCATGTTTTAAACTTGTTTTATATATAATTTTCTATTAAACCTTGTTTCTTCAAAAAAAAAGAAAATAATAGAAATTTAATTCAATAAATAGTGAGACTTTGTATTTACACTATATAGGTAGAATAGATGTGTAGAAAAATTATTTGGCTGGTTTAGAGAAGGTGCCAAAAAAACTTGCTCAAATATGAGGCCGTTTACCCTACCTTTGGAGGTCATTTGAGACACACTTTTCATGACTATGAGTTCAACTTACCAAAAGGGCTCGGAATGATCAGCAAGCAAACATATTTCAGTTGAGGTACTTTAGATAGCATTAAAACATCAATACCCCATCCCTAATTCAAATTTGAGCCCAAATTTGAATTTAAATTTGAATTTTATTTGGCTGTTTTAGACAAGGTACCAAATATTATTACATGCCCCAAATTTTCAAACTGTTCTCTGTTCTACCAGTACGGATAGAATAGTGACTACCAGTACGCACCAAGTTACAAATATTATTACATGCCCCAAATTTTCAAACTGTTCTCTGTTCTACCTCTTCCTACCACGTCGTGTGCCCTTCTTCACCTTAGCACTTCTTGTTTTTGGTTCTACTACACACACAAGTTCACTGATCATCTTGGTTTTCTTCACTGGTCTTTTCAACACCTCGCCAACACCCTCGTGATCAGTGTCTTCAGTCTCAATGTTGACAGAAGTTTCAGTTTCTTCGATGTGTACCTCAACATGGGTTTCTTCAGTCTGAACCTCAACATGGGTTTCTTCAGTCTGAACCTCAACACGCTCAGGTTCAGTTTCAACCTCGAGAGCAGTTTCTTCAGTCTGAATGTCGACTGCAATTTCAGTTTTTTCGGTGTGCACCTGCACATCAGCTTCTTCAGTCTGAATGTTGACTACAACATGATTTTCTTCAGTCTGCTCAGGCTCAGGCACACTTCTCTTCTTTCTACCGCCATTGACTCTTGCTTTTTTTGTTGGCCAACACTGTTCAACAACAAGGGGCTGACTCGCTCGCTTCCTCCTGGCCATTGGGAAAATGTTATAGATATAGTAACTGGAAAAAAGCACCAAATCAAAACACAGACAAATAAACAAGAACATACTTTGGCTTATCAGGAGTGTAACGGCATTTGACAGATCCCACTCTGTGCCCAAGTTCCTGGCACAACTTGCATCTGTTTTTGTTACCTTTCTGTGCCCTTGTTGGCTTTCCATCTTTCTTTCCCTTCTTACTACTCCCACCTTTCTCAAACCATGCCTTGAATCTACTCTGTTTAGGCCTGCCAGCCTTTCTTTTCGTCAAGGGAGGACACATGGAAAATTCAATGTCCACTTCAGTGCCACTGAGACTGATCTGTAAGTGGTGGAATTGGAGTAGCATATGTAGCTTTGAATCTTGCTACCGAATA
Source organism: Aegilops bicornis (assembly GCA_021605145.1). Lineage (NCBI taxonomy): Eukaryota > Viridiplantae > Streptophyta > Magnoliopsida > Poales > Poaceae > Aegilops > Aegilops bicornis. The sequence goes on along the minus strand of CM038671.1, from coordinate 761,862,026 downwards.
ATATTCATGCAAGTATGGGTGCATGTTTATCTTCGGTTGGGATGCTAAGAAAAGAATGGCATGCTCACATGGTTTACCAGTGTGTTGCCACTCGAGGCAAGTGCAATCATGCAATTCAGTGTTAACAACATGTCTCCTTCCAGTTTTGTTATCTCTAACTTCAGCACCCCAAGGTGAAGATTTTTCAACAAACAAATGTGAAAGATTTCTGCTCTTATTGACCACCTGTTGTACCACTGCTGGAAGCTTATCACCTTGCAGACAATCACCTATCCTTCTTCTCAATTCCCACAACCGCATGAGCATGATCCTGATTTGGTCAACCATGTCATGCATAGGCAAATCTTTTAACTCCTTCACCTTGTTGTTGAAACTCTCCGCCAAATTGTTGTTGATGTGGTCACACTTGATGGCAGTGTTGAATGCTGACCTGTACCATAAAAAAGAATGGTAGGTGTTCAGCCATGGACCAAACTCATCACATGCTGCCATGATCTTATCAAGATGATATTTGTGTGTCTGTCTAGTGTAAGATCTTGCTGCTGGCCACATGCGCCCAAATTCTTCTCCTCTAAATTTTTTGATCAAATTCATCCACAAATGACCGAAGCACTCCTCTGCTCAGCATGTGGGAAAACATTTTTCACTGAATTTTCAAGCCCCTTACATGCATCTGTGTATAGCCAAAGGTGACACCGGCCCTAGGCATCTTTTTTCGACCGGATCATGAACCATGTTCATGAAGCCTGCTTCGATCGAAACAAGCCAACAGCAATAGGAAACATCCAGTTGTGTCCATCTAGAGCATTGCATGCTGCCAACTGACCATTCCACTTGCCTGTAAAAAATGATGAGTCTATGCTCAAATATGGACGGCACCCTGCTTTGAACCCATCGATGCAAGGCTTTAAAGCCATAAAAAACTTGGAGAACTTGACTTCACCTTCGGGTGATACCTCTGTATCTATCTCCACAACACTGCCAGGTGACCTCTTTTCCACCTCTGCTTTGAAGTTGTAAAGCATCCTAAATGTATTTGCCCAATCACCATATAAATTTTGCATTGCCCTTTGTTTTGCCTTCCACACTGTGGTATATTTCAGTTTAATGGGGTACATCTTTTCCAAGTCTACTTTGAGTTTCTTGGCAGTAGTGTTTGGTGTTTTGGCTAAAATTGGGGTGATCTTTTCTGCAACCCAAAGTTGTGATGTCATGGTTGATACTCTCTGTGAACTTGTAATACAAGTATGTTGATTGGTGATTTGGTTAACCCTGATAGTACTTCCATCAGGTTGCAGTCTAGCAGATATGTACCACTTGCAAGGCTTCACACTACCATCAAATCCTCTGCACCTTGCATAGAACTTCTTTCTATCAGTCCAAACAGTCTTGGCATCAAACTCATGTTTCACTGCATAAGTCTTGAAACACATCCTAAACTCCTTCATGCTTGGGAACAACTTGCCTACTTCAATGTCAGGGTTCTCTTTGTCATACACATGCACCAGCTCATCATGTGCATCATCTACTTCATCTGCAGCTTGTTCCATCAACTGTCCATCTACTTCTTCATCAGCATTAGCAGGCAAACTAGATTCACCCCTCTCCTGATTATCTCTGTCATCAACTGGAATGCCAAAAAGTTTGGCCATCTCAATGTCAGGCATTGGTGCAATGACCAAATCAGTAGGCTCATCTAATTCAACTACATTCCAATCAACAGTTGCTGCAGTTTCAGTTTCAGTTCCATTCACATGTCCCTCTTCGGCAATTACTGTAAGTTCAAGACATGGGAATCAATGGCCTCTGTAGCCCAATCATCATCTACCATCTGCGCAGCCAATTGTGATGGCACATATCCAACCTTCGAAAAAATGTTCAGATCAACGAGCTCAGCAAAAAAATTAGCCCGTTTGCTTGTGCAGCCGTTTTGCCGATCGATTTCTTCAACAATCTGTTCACCATCTTCTATTCTGACATACTCTCCTTTCCAATCATCAAACCTCAACAGTGATACTTCTTGCTCTGGACACCAAACGATATTCTCCCTAATTTTTTCCACCCATTTCTTCACTGCCGTCTCTCCCATGTTATGTAGAACTTGTGGATCAATCTCTGTAAACTCAACCTCCCATTTAACAATTATGTCTCTCTCAATGTTCTGTATGCTACCATCAACTAATTTTGCCTTTCACGGAAAGAAATTGACTGTCAATTCAATGGTCCAAGCGGCAGCATCCCCTTTGTCAGTGGCGGACAGTGTGAGCCCGTGAGAAAGAGCAGACGAGGCCACCCCCTAATTGCATGCAAAATTGGATCGGAGAGAGGTGCATTACCTATTCGAAGTTGAATCTGGCGGCTCCATCTCTCCACGGGCTCCCCTCACAACCTATCGATTCCACATGCAAAAACAGAGGAAACGAGCTGAGATCTACGGGCCCGAGAGAGGAACGGGAGGGCGACTAGGGTTTGAATTCACTCACCATTTTCTGCCGTTGAGAATGAGGGCTCCGCCGACGCCACCGAGAACGCAAGATCCGCCGCCACCGGAGAAGAAGGGGGGCAGAGTGGCGGGCCCGGCACGGTCGGGTGGCAGGGCACGGTCAGCTGTTTTGAGGAACAATTAAGTTAGACCCACATGTCCCTAACATAAGCAGGCGGGCTTGGTTGACGACCAATTTAACCACATTTAACACCCCATGTGGCCCTGGGCTATTTATACGCTCAAATGTGTCGCACCACAGCCATTCGCTCGAACAACGTCGCACTCTTGCCAATTCACCTCAAAAACGTCGCCCAGGAGCTATTGGCCCCAGCGATGTTCGGAGCAGATGAAATTGTTGGTTGGCTGGAGCTGCTCAAGTTTTCCAAAAAGAAGATTTGCTCAAATTCACGAAAGCGAGCAAGACAATATCATTATTATATCAAGCACCACGGACGCCTTCCTCAAGCTGATATAAACGACGCCAAGGCGAAGGATGATCTGGCATTGGATTGCAGGGATGTATACGTCTCAAGCATTGGCCGTCGGAAACCGGATACTGCAAAGAAAATAACTGCCCACGTTTGTACGCCAAAAAACTACCAAGTTATGTGCTGCTGTTTTGGATGATTGACACATCAAAAGAAGAAAGTGGAGGAGGCCCGAGCTTTACATGGCTGGTAATCAAGAGGGATTTATTTCATCATAGATGAGAGAAGAAAGCGGAGCTCAATGCATTGCATGGGTCCGGCTAATTACGCAACATCAATAGAGAAGGGCAATTAAGCGGGATTGTAGGAGGCACGCATGCATTGAAATCAAAAAAACACCTCCCTATGAGTCTAGCGGAAGCACGCCAAGATACCGGTTGCCGCTATTCTTTTTATTGAAAAAAGTCGAATCATCGTGTTGCAAAGCCAGAAGGACGACGTTCGATGGTATTTCAAGTCAGAAGCGACGTTGCAAAGCCGACCACATGAACACTGCAAGGAGGACCGACGTTGATGTAAAGCCAGACGCATATCTTTGTGAGGTCAATTGGCATTGCTGGAAATTGGACCCGTGAATTTATAAACCTAACTAAGTGTAGATTTTAATATTTTGTAGAAGTAACTTTCCACACTATCAATGCCAAGGCTCGCTTTGTGGTAAATGCACTGATGATATACATTTCTTCTACATCCCGGTGTGTGTCTCACTGCCTTGCACTGTCCGATGCTAGCATGTCGCGTTGATGGATGTTTTCATGAATACATCAATTTTCTCTCCTGCTGCAAACGCACGGGCCCTTTTTTGCTAGTTTGTCTTGAAAAAACAAGAAAACTACTTAATTTGTCTCACAAAAAAGGGAGGTGCCTTGATTTGTCTTCCAAACACAAGGAAACGCCTTTAAATTTTTCTAAAAGCACAAGGAAATGCCATGCTCGTCCCTGCAGCGCACATCTCGCGATGAGCTGGGCCATCGCTCCTGCTGCGTGCACCAGTGAGCCCTACCGCTAGACGCCCCCAAGCATCGCCACCTGCCGCCTCTACGCCGCCTAGCCGCACCAGCACGACCTCGATCTTCCTTCGCCCACTGCCATGTCGAGCAAATGCCGTAGAATCTGCTCCTGCGTGGCGGCAACTGGAATTCATCATTTGATGAAGCTCTGTCGGTCCATACTCCTCGTCGTATGAACCATCGGAATTCATCATTTTCCTTGAAAAATCAAAAAAAAAAATCCGGCCAGACAATGTATCCAACACATAGAGCGCAAGGCGGAGTCAGAGAGTTGTCGGATGTACGGCGGTGGGGTTAGGGCCGGCGAACATGACCCCGGCGGCAAGGATGGGAGAGACGAATGCTATGCCGGAGATGCTGGCGCAGAGGCTAGGAACGGATGCGGGGCGTACGCCGGGCGGAGCGGCGAGACGAACATCGAGGAGGAGGAAGAAGAGAAAAGAGAGCAAATGGATCCGGCAGGTCGATTTAGTGCAATTTACGGTGGGGTCGGCCTGTCGGGTCCGACGCGCGCCCGGTCGTCCCCATATCCGCCCCACATTTTGGGTGGATTTGAGGGGTGTCGATCAGCCCAGGTGTTTGAGACCCATTTGAAGCGTTCGTCTCGATCGAAATTCTATGACCCAGGCTTTTTTTTTTGCCTTTTACCTTGGCTTTTTGCCCATGCCCGGTAGCGTAGTCTGCATGCGGCCCGTTTAGAAAGAAAAAAAAAACGCTAGCAACTCATGCGTACGTCCCGTTTAGAAAGAAAAAATAAATCGCGAGCCACTCATGCCCGCGGCCCGTTTATAAATCAATCGCTAGCCCACTCAGAGCCAGCGGCGGCTGCACGGATCAGACGTCGGATCCCAGTCGGAGAAGTCCCAGTTTATTTCTCGGCAACAAACGGTTTCCGATCCACAACACAAGACGACTCCCGTATCCTGTATAAAATCCTCGCGATCGAGGGGACGTCTTCCTCGTCTCATCCAATAGTATCGATCGATCGATCAGGCCTAGCTAGGAGAGTATGTCGCATAGGCCGCCGCCGCCGCCGCCGCATGCTGAAGCCGCCGCAGGCAGGGTCAGGGGCATGGGCAAGGCGCGAGTGGTGGAGGTCTGGGCCCACAACCAGGAGGCAGAGCTGGCTCTCATGTCAGACATGTTCCGGGACTTCCCCATCGCCGTCGTGGCCACGCCCCACGACATCCCTCCCGTCCGTTCCAGCCTGCACCGCGAACTCACGGCAGAAGCCGACGGCGTCTACCACATTAGGGGCCTCATGCGGTACCACCGCAACATGGACGCCAACTGCGAGCACATCTCCAACAGGGTCAGAGGCGTGCGGTTTCTGCAGATGGCCTGGCGTTGGTCAACCGTGACGGTGACCTCGCCCGTGTCTGGCGGTTCCACCTGACGTGCCGTCGGCCAAGGAGGAGCGATTCATGCTGAAGCTGGGCGTGGAGCCCTGCGTAAAGCGGCGTCAACCGCGTCCGCTTCGCCAACGCTCTCAAGGCTTGCCGCGCCGTGATGGTAACCGATGTCACCTGGGTGACCTCGGACGGCGCCGAGGATGTCGCCCACTTGGTGGATTGCTTATGGAACGGTGCCCGGATCTATCCCAAACAAAACCAAGACCGTTACGGGCTCATCCGCCTGATCCGGATTCACTTTCCGGAACTGTACGACCTCAAATTTCTCGCGGAGTGGCGAACTCTGGGTGGGGAGGAGCCTCCGCTGTTTGCAGCCACCAAGGCCGCCAAATCGCCTGATGACCTCCTCCACGGCTTCCTCGCGCTAAAGAGGGAGCCCAAGTTCACGGAGCGGATGATGGAATACAACGGGATCTTGTGCGGGCTCGGAGACTGGTCCAACGACGAACTCGATAACTTGAGGTTGAGCTACGAGGAGCAAGAGAGGCAATTCAAGCTCAGATTCGCTGAGCTAAATGGCCTCGATGTGTCTGATCTCGAACATGTCCATATGCACTAATGGAATTGGATCAATGACGCAACATGTAACCTTGCATGACCACATATTAGTTTTTCCTTGCCAAGCCGAAGATTATTTTTTAATTCTTGGGATTTCTTCTACGTTTTCCCCTTTCTGATGTATTTTTTTAGGTCTGTCTATGTCACATCTAGAAACTGCCACTCGTTGACAAATAAAACAGACTGTTTGCTCGACCCCCCCCTCCATGTCGACTTGTTTGTATGTTTTGGCTTGTATTGTTTTGTCCCTCCCACCCAACCCACCCAGCCCAACTACCCCGCCTCCTGGGCCTTGTTTGTTGGACTTTTTTTGCCTGTTTGTTTGTTTGATAGAAGAAAATGACTGGGCTTTGTTTGTCCGCAGAAAACACTTGCTTGCTTGTAGAACGAGTTTTGGTGGCAGGGAAAATAAAACGTAGACAGGGTTTATGCAGCTTTTGTGCGCATTTTTACAAACAGAGGGAATCACAGTGTATTGACAAAGAATCACAGTGTATTATAGTCTACAATCTTAAGTTCTGCTCCAAACGACAAACAAAGAGAGGCTGGTCTTGTACAACCTTGAAGATACTTCTGACATCTCAATATTTCCAACTGTTGATGGGAGAAACAAACAGAGGCTGGTGCGTAGGAAAAACGCACATCAGTTGACCGGCATCAGTTCAAGATCTGTTGTCTTGTTCTCTCAATAAAAAAATAGGGCTAAAAACAGAGTATATGTGTAAGAGCAGACAAGCAAATTTTTGGTGTTGTGCCAATTAATAAGTACAAGTCAGTGTATTATAGTGTAGGAAAATTTGATGTAGTTTCATAAACTGATCAGGCAATAAAGTATGAAAAAAATGATTGTCTTTTGCATTGTTGAGAAGGGAATTTATATTCAGAATGGGGGAAATGCATGATGACAAAATGGCCATAAGCAATCACATTCATAGTCCATCCATACAAATCTACAGTCCGGATTAAATGACAAAGCATACTTAACTTGTTAGGAAAAATTTCTTATTCTGTAAATGAAACACTCCGTTCTCAACTAAAAGAGAGAGAGAGAGAAAAAACTGTGAAACTAACTACAATCAAGTGTGTTAGAATTCCTTAGATAACTAAATCATAGTGTGTTGTATCATGTTGACAGGAAAATAAAAAAAAGTTCATATATTTGATAAGCAAAAAATAGGATCATATAACAACGGTTTGCTTGTTTTAAGGTAAAAAAATGGTGTGTATCTGGTTGTGGTTCAACTTTTAGTCTTCACCATAAAAGTGATGACAGCTACAACTGATGTAAAAATAGGGGCCTACATCTGATCAAAATCTTAAGTTGAAAAAGAAAGCAACTACAACTTTCAGTCTTCGCATACAAAACACAAGCATAAACTTTTGAATATCTATGCCAACAAAAGATTTGATTCATTGTAACATTGCATTTGCAGCAAATGAAGGTAACTATGCAGGTGACTACATTGGTACTCAGGTACGATCCAACTTAGAAAAATCTGATTGAGGACAGAAACAAAGATAAACTTGAACGTTTTGATCGTAGCATGTGGACTCCCATTACCCTGGAATGGTGTTTGACCCGAGGCTTTCTCAAATGCAAGGCAATGGAGCTAATTTTCCGCAGATGATTCCACCTTACTCATTTGCCTATCCCGTCCATCAGTTTGGAACATCATCAAATTGCCTGGCTGTTGTGAGTAACAATTCAATTTCGGTTGCATCTCGAGGCTCCACTTGCAAGTGGCATCAAAACAGAAAACCAGTTGCAAGTCGAGGGTCCACTTGCAAGTGGCATGAAAACAGAAGACCCGGTTGCAAGTCGAGGGTCCACTTGCAAGTGGCATGAAAACAGAAGACCCGGTTGCAAGTCGAGGGTCCACTTGAAAGTGGCATAAAAATGAAGACTTGGTTGCAAGTCGAGGGACCACTTGCAAGTGGCATGAAAAACAAAGGAACCCGGTGCTAGTCGAGGATCCACTTGCAAGTGGCATAAAAATAGAAGACTTGGTTGAAAGTCGATGGTCCACTTTGAAAGTGGAGTGAAAAAAAAAGTAACACGGTTGCAGGTCGAGAGTCCACTTGCAAGTGGCATAAAAATAGAAGATGTAGTTGCAAGTCGAGGGTCCACTTGCAAGTGGCATCAAAAAAATGGAAGACGCAGTTGCAAGTCGTGGGTGCACTTGCAAGTGGCATCAAACAAAAATACCCTGTTGCAAGTCGAGGGTCCACTTGCAAGTGGCATAAAAAAAGACCTGGTTTCAAGTCGAGGGTCCACTTGCAAGTGGCATCTACAAAAAGGATGAGTTGCAAGTCGATGGTCGGCTTGCAAGTGGCATCAAACAAGAAGACACAATTGCAAGTTGAGGGTGGACTTGCAAATGGTATCAAACAAAAAAGAACCTAGTTGCAAGTCAAGGGTCCACTTGCAAGTGGCATGAAAACAAAAATACCCTGTTGCAAGTCGAGGGTCCACTTGCAAGTGGCATAAAAAAAGAAGACACACTTGCAAGTCGAGGGTCCACTTGTAAGTGGCATGAAAAACAAAGGAACTCGGTTGCAAGTCGAGGGGCCACTAGTAAGTGGCATCGAAAAAAGGAGACCTGGTTGCAAGTCGAGGGTCCACTTGCAAGTGGCATGAAAAACAAAGGAACCCGGTTGCAAGTCAAGGGTCCACTTGCATGTGGCATCAAAAAAAAAAATTGAAGACGCAGTTGCAAGTCGAGGGTCCACTTGCAAGTGGCATGAAAAACAAAGGAACCCGGTTGCAAGTCGAGGGTCCACTTACAAGTGGCATCAAGAAAAATACAAGACACACTTGCAAGTTGAGGGTCCACTTGCAAGTGGTATCAAAGAAAAAGACATAAATGCAAGTCGAGGGTCCACTTACAAGTGGTATGAACACAAAAGACCCGGTTGCAAGTCGAGGGTCCAGTTGCAAGTGGCATGAAACAAGGAACACGGTTGCAAAGTCGAGGGTCCACTTGTAAGTGGCATAAAAAATAGAAGACCCGGTTGCAAAGTCGAGAGTCCACTTGTAAGTGGCATAAAAAATAGAAGACCCAGTTGCAAGTCGAGGGGTCGACTTGCAAGTGGCATCAAACAAGAAGACCCAGTTGCAAGTCGAGGATCGACTTGCAAGTGGCATCAAACAAAAAGACCCAGTTGTAAGTCGAGTGTCCACTTGCAAGTGGCATGAAAAAACAGAAGACCCAGTTGCAAGTCGAGGCTCAACTTGCAAATGGGCATAAAAAAGACGCAATTGCAACTCGAGGGTCCACTTGCAAGTGGCATCGAATAAAAAGACCTAGTTGCAAGTCAAAGGTCCACTTGCAAGTGGCATAAAAAAAAGAAGACACAGTTGCAAGTCGAGGGTCTATTTGCAAGTGGCATGAAAACAGAAGACTTAGTTGCAAGTCAAGGGTCCACTTGCAAGTGGTATAAAAACAGAAGTCCTAGTTGTAGGTCGAGGGGCGACTTGCAAGTGGCATCAAACAAAAGACCCAGTTGGACGTCGAGGGTAACTTAAAGACCGAGTTGCTCCTTACCATCAAAACACTAAAAATAAAAAGTGAATTCGACCAACAACTATAAAGAACTACAACACGCTTGTGTACTGATTACTACACTGAATTATTTTAATAAAAAACTATAGTATCAGCAAAAAATCTGCTAGAACTATATAAACAACTCCACTGATCCTATTTCAAAACAGTCAGAAAAAATGACAAACATAAGAAATGAAAAAATAGAACCATTTATAAATGAAGCATGGGCGGCAGAAAAATCAAGAACATACATCAAAACAACATGTAAATCTTACGGTTGAACACTAAAAAGACTATGGCAAAATTGTCAGCAAAATGAATTGCTTAATTTCAAAACTGAAGTTGATCCTCTCAGATAGTCAAAATTGTAGACCCTTAGTATGCAAGAAGCATGGGCGGCAGAAAAATCAAGAACATACATCAAAACAACATGTATATCTGCTGGTTGAACACTAAAAAAAAGACTATGGCAAAACTGTCAGCAAAATGAATTGCTTAATTTCAAAACTGAAGTTGATCCTCTCAGATAATCAAAATTGTAGACCCCTAGTATGGAAGAAATATTACAGCAAGCAAGCAGCTCACACACAAAAGACATATGCAAAAATACTGGCTAGTCTCATGGTATGAACTACAAGCATGGTTTTGTACAAAAAAAATCAAGACACCGAAAAGCCTTCTAGAACTACATCAAACAACAACACTGAAAAGTTCATGAACTACAGACAACACATTATACTCAACCTACATCAACGCATACATATACTCGCCTACTTCAACACTACACTGAACCTAAGTGACCTCCCTTGCCTCTGCTATGACTCTGCTTATCCTGTTTCCCCCCTGGCTGACTCTGACTACCACCAGGACTACTAACCCCTCTACTCTACTTGAGGCCATTAGTAGATACAACTAGTAACTAGAAAAAATAGTCCGGAAACGTTTATATTCTAGGCACAGAAAGTTCAACACTTGCTTGTTTTTTTCAGGACAACACTTGCTTGTTTTGGTTGTACCAGATCTAGAGACACTTAAATAGCAGGCAGTTTTGTATTCTAGGCACGCAAAGTTGCACAAGACACATACTCTAGTACATAAGAAAATGCACCATTAAAAAATAGGGAAGATTCAAATCTAACAAACTGATACATTTTGTTGATTATAAGAGAAATCACCAACATGTGCCTACTACCACTGTTAGCCTACCTAGGCATGCATCCACACAAAAAACATTCAAAAAGAACTTACCACTATTTTCACAACGATTTAGACTCAGATTTACTACAAACACATCTAGTAAATATCTGAGAATTTCTCCTATTGCAACTCACATGAATACACACAGTGAGATGCTCTGGAATTTGTACACAACAAACAAACATCACGCAGGATGGATCAAACACAACTTAGTTTCAGAGATACAAACTAAATCACACATAATGGATCCCCCTGTCTGTTAAACACTCTCACACAATCACAAAAACACAAAAAAAGTCATCACTAGTCGCATAGCACACAAGAAAAACCCTATACTAATCCCCCACCCATCCCCCATCCCCACTACTAAGAAAAAACCCATTAATCCCCACTGTCTAAATACACCAACTGAACTAAAACGCCACCCCTTGAATCCCTCTGTTTGACTTGGGGAAACACTATAACGTGTATCAGCTCCCAGACCTACCATCCACTGAATCTCTAGACACAAAAATCAACCGGCCCACTGAATCCCTACAAAAGATTTGTCGATTGGGGAAAACCCTAGATCGATGGATACAAGAAGAACAAAAAATAGGAACACAAAAAGGGAGGGGAAATTACTCACTTCAGTGTGGGCGTCTCTCCTCCCTTCTCACTTTGCTGCGGGGGTCTCTCCTTCCGTCTCACTCTCGACAACACCGTCACCTGGAACCCCTTCGGAGAGGAAAGGGTGTGGACTGACCAAAGGAATGGGAGCAGCCCCCTGCCCTCACGATAGAACAAACTGAAGGAAATATGCCCTAGAGGCAATAATAAAGTTATTATTTATTTCCTTATTTCATGATAAATGTTTATTATTCATGCTAGAATTGTATTAACCGGAAACTTAGTACATGTGTGAATACATAGACAAAACATAAGTGTCCTTAGTATGCCTCTACTTGACTAGCTCATTTATCAAAGGTGGTTATGTTTCCTAACCATAGACATGTGTTGTCATTTGATGAACGGGATCACATCATTAGGAGAATGATGTGATGGACAAGACCCATTCGTTAGCTTAGCATTGTGATCGTTACAATTTCATTGCTACTGCTTTCTTCATGACTTATACATGTTCCTCAGACTATGTGATTATGCAACTCCTGAATACCGGAGGAACACTTTGTGTGCTATCAAACATCACAATGTAAATGGGTGATTATAAGGATGCTCTACAGGTGTCTCCGAAGGTATTTGTTGGGTTGACATAGATCGAGATTAGGATTTGTCACTCCGTGTTTCGGAGAGGTATCTCTAGGCCCTTTCGGTAATGCTCATCACTATAAGCCTTGCAAGCAATGTGACTAATGAGTTAGTTGCGAGATCAAGTATTACGGAACGAGTAAAGAGACTTGCCAGTAACGAGATTGAACTAGGTATGATGATACCGAGGATCGAATCTCGGGCAAGTAACATACCACATTGTTGGAGGCGGCAAAATGGATTTGCAATGTGTATCTAAGCTTATCGCCTTTGGAAGATGTCGGGTGGTAGGAGCGACATATGCCAACGGGTGGCTTATCATTGTGGGAGACAATAAGACGTCGCCGGTGCTGAAGCGGGATGAGGCGAAGACATGCACGCCGGCGAATCTTACCCAGGTTCGGGGCTCTCCGTGGAGATAACACCCCTAGTCCTGCTCTGCGGGGTCTCCGCATGATAACTAGACTAACAAGTGGCTACAAGAGCTTCTTGAGCTGTTTGGCGAGAGGAAGAAGAAAGGGCAAGGCTAGCTCTCTCCTCCTCCCGAAGTTGTGTCTAAAACTATCTGAGTCCAACCCTTTGCATGGGTGCCCTAGGGGGTTTATATAGGCCTACCCCCTAGGGGTACAATGGTAATCCGGCTGGGCGCGGGCCCATCCGTCAGTGTCTACGCTCGCCGGCTTCTCCGCCGACTGCTGGGGCCCACTGACTGGTGGGTCCCGCCGGCTGCCGGCCTCCTAGTCAACAGGTAGGCCCCACCGCTTGGTCTTGTCGGGGGCTGGTTACTGTTGCCTCACTCTTGATGACGAGGGCTTTGTTGAGGTAAGCATGGCTACAGTGCCGCCGCCTGGCGGCCTCTCACTGTAGCCTTACCTCGTCTTGTCTCCTTAATGGTGCGCTTACTTTGAGGGAGGGAGTGGGCTGGCTGGTAAGAGCCGGCTACGTCCCAGGCCGACTAGGGGAGGCAGGGCCGCCTTCGGGTGTCTCTCTGACCGAAGGGGCCCACCGCCTGCAGGCCATACTGACAGCCCGTCGTGGGTGACGTCATGGTCAGCATGGCAACAGTGCCACGCCGGACGGGTCATGTCTACCCCGTACGGTGTACTGTAGCCATGCGTACTCCGGGATTCGGGGGTGGCAGGCTTCACTGTTGCCACGCCCCGTCCCATCTTCGTTATTTGGGTGCACACTTTGAGGGCACGATCTTGGCCGCCTGTCGAGGGCCGGCTTCTTGGAGTCGGTTATCTCGTTGCCGGCCTCTTGGAGTCGGCCCTCTCGACGCTTTCTTCATGAGGGTTTTATATGGCCGCCTTCCAGTAGTCGGCTTGTGGGATAGCTGGCCGGGGGAAGGCGGCCCCTTGTCTTGGGTGCTTGTAGGCTCGATCGGCCCATTATTTTTTGAAGAGCCAGGGGGAGCCGGCTAGGCTACCCATGGTCATTTACTCCGACAGTAGTCCCCGAAGCTGGTTGTGCTTCGTGGCTGAAGGGGGAACAAGAAGCTCAATCAGCTTCCTATCCTGAAGAGCCGACAACTAGGAGCCGGCTTTACTCAAGCGTGCCATCTCGGCGAAGTTTTTTGAAGTCTGAAGGCGGGAACTGCTGGCGCGCAAGCCAGGCTGCATTTCTGAAACTCCGCAGGCGGTGTAGCTTCTAGTATCTCTTCCAACTCTCCCAAACACATCACCTCCTTGGTGATGTTTACGATGAGCCAATATTTCAGAGGCCCTTGATAATCGTGTATGAAAGCTTGGCTTGTGAAGTGGAATCAAGGCCCAGATTAGGAACAATTCATGCTCTTCCTTAAGTGGAAATACGAATCCGTTGATGACGCTCTGCAGTAGCTCTGCCATTCCGTTGTGCTTTTCAGTTTCTTCTTCTCTTCTCTCTCCCTCTCTCTCTCTCTTTCTTTGGAGTGAGCACGACTGGAAAGCAATACATATGAGCCCAATTCCTTTTCAGGTAGGATGTGGTGCAGTATTTACATAGACCATATTCACATCATAGTAGTGCATAGTTCCTTATAAGTTGTACAAAACAAACAACATCACACTACAGAAGATAGGAATGCGTGATGAGACCTTAAGATAGGTCCGATAGCTTGGTTTTTAAGTCACTTTGAGGCAAAAGACATCTGGTTCTTCACCTCGAAATGATTTTCCTGTAGGAATATCAGAATACAATTCTGAAACCATGGCACTTGGCTGGTTAGTATGGTTTTTCATCACATTCAGTTGCTTTTGGAATGGAAAAGGACAAGTGGACAACCAATATTCGAAAAGAACCATATATTCTGCCTATGACATATTAGTGTTTAATTGGTCGGGCCATATACAAACATTTTGCCGCAGGATGTTTCTTTATTCTGCTTCAAGATAGACAGGAATGACATAAATATGTGCATAGTATTGTTAAGTAAGAAAGGGAAGATTAAAATTAGGAGTGCATAGACTGAACAATCAAGTGCCATGGTAGTCATAGTTACTCTTTAGATATAAAAATATAGGTGTTGTCTTGATTAAAAGAAGGTACAAACCACAAAATTTACACTGAATACTCCAGTTACATGCCCGTCCTAGTGCTTGGTTCGTGTAATAAAAATCACTAAATATTATTATTCAGGTGGGATTGTAAGATCCATCGACTGCTATAGTTGGATGATACATAAAGGCAATGGCAGCTTCAACACAGTTTCTCAGTTTCAATTTGCACTCACAAATCACTACTCAATACAGTATTAGTTAAGCGATCAGATGATTATGCCCAAAAAGACCTCAATAATTGCAGGAATCTGCAGACCACATGAATGAACGGAACAGTAGAGCTCTCTACAGGTTGTACAAGACAGGACGGTGGAAGAATCAAGAAACCGAGGTCAATCATGTTACCTTTCTTTTGCTCCTGGGCCTTGCAGCGGCGGCGACGCTTAAGCCGCGGCATGGACGCTAGCTCGCCATCGTCAGACGCGTAGCCCTTGTCGTGGCTGGCTTCGCCGGGCGGCAGAATCGGGTTTGATGGAGGTGAGGTTGGGCATGCTGGTGCTCTGCTTCAGCTCCATGAGCCCTGCGTCATCCTCTTCTGTACCGCTGACCTCAACGCCGAACAGCCTGAAGTGCACCGCCTTCTCGTGCCATCCTCCTCCATTTCATCCCTCGATGGAGGAGCCGGGGGTCGCGAGGTCGCTGACGTAATTTAGAGCATGTTTGACATATCATTTGAAGTTACGAATGGCAAATTAACTACAACCAAGAAAGAAAGCATTAAGTAGCTAAAGAGTATACACTACTTTCTAATCTTCATGGATTTCAAAGACAATCATTTGTAGCAATATTATGAAGTAACAAAAAACAAAAAATCCAATCCTCTTAATAGAGACCAATAGAATCTCTTTTAGATCCTGTTAATAGAGACCAATAGAATCTCTTTATCTCTAATATCATTTAGAGACAAAGAAATAAGAATAGATGAGATATAGAACCAGTGGTTAAACTTTACATGCTTGATAAAAGAAAATGGTAGAGCGGGCATATATATAAGATGTTCAAAATCTTAAAGCATGCAAAATACATCTGGTACAAACAATTCTACTTTGTTCTAATTAACCTGCATATTTAAGAAACAACAATTGTAGTCTTTTTCGGAGACAAACTTATATCAGCTAATGATACGGATACATATCAGTGGCGATTATCATAACACCTTCCATGTGCATATTATCCATATGTTATAATGGACACCCCTATCCATGGCCAGCGACGCCTTAGGCTCGCTGGTTTGGTGTTGCCCCCGTAGAGTCAACATGGGTTACAGTCTTATAGGAGTCACAAAGACAGAAGATACTGAAAATAAATCAAACACAATGGTCCGAACCCAATGACGCTAACTTATGGAAGCCATAGCCCAGTTGATAGACAATGAATCCAAAGGCCCGACAACTAATGGTTTTATCATCAAAACACATGTTGAAACCATACATGTATGAGCCACCGAGGCTCTTGGTGCCCCGACAACCTCTAGCTTATCTTCTTGTTGGATATGGCTTTTGACAACAGTATCCAATCTTCCGCAAAAAAGACAACCGTGTCCAATGGTACCAGGCTCGTGCTAGCCAGACCTACACACATGGGCTCCTCTGACCAATTTAATCGGAAGTATGCCAACCAAACAAACAATAAGTGTATATGTAATCCAAGGTTTGCAGGTGTATTGTGTTGAATTTTCTAACTATTTTCTGAATATGTAACAGAACGAAACTAAACGACGGGAAATAAGGGTTAGGTGCAAGCTAAGAAGGAGAAACAGAGTTCACCTAAATTGTTCATCAAGAGTAAAAAGATCACGCGGATCCTCTGTTGAGAGAGAATTGCCCTGTAGAAGCAAAACAGAGACGTGAGAAATCAATGTATTTGGACATTTTAAGGATCGAAAGAAAGCAAAAGATTACTCCAGTGTACTTGGTTCACTTGTTCCTTCTTTTTCCATCTGATGTTGATATACCTATAGATGAATGTGGCATATCATATTGTCAGCACCAAAAAGTAACCAGCAACTCAGTGTTTCTTTGTAATGGAAAAAAATTAAAATACATGAAAAATACAAGATTTGGAGTTGACAACCTTCTCCTCAATGGTTCCAGGGCTCAAGAACATGTATATGTGCACTCTCTTCTTTTGTCTATCTGTCCATACTCTAGCAGCAACCTTTGCAAGTGTCAATAGTTGAAAAGGTTCAGCTCAGACAAGGTGTGTGGAATTAAAAGGAACCTTCAGAAGGTGATAAATAGTGATGTGCAGATATTAACCAGCTTATCATTGGCATGGTTTAAATCAGGGCCAAAGACAACAAATCAACTTCCACCCACCAAATTAAGCCCACAATCAGCTACATTGCTATTAAGCAGAAGACAAAATCGCCCTGCCATAATGCAGTAATTTCAGATACAATAATGGCAGGTTGTAAATTCTTGATTCAGGTTGTTAGTCAGCACTTGCCAAAAGAGAATGGTACTATGTTCAATATCACATAAAATTATTTCAATGAAAATTAAAAGGCTGCTACATGCATCAAATTATCATGGCATGGGCATTTCACAAGAGCTCCAGCCGGTTTGAGCCATCCAAAATTAAACAAAAACGTGATGTGCATGCGCACACACACACACACAATTTGCTGCTCAAGTTTCAGTCATGGCATACACAATTTGTATGCATCCAAAACCGAAGGTACAAATAGCAGGTAGATGAGAGGGGGAGCTCACCACAATTGTGTTGGGTGGGAGTTGAAGAGGGAGGTAGGGATGTTGGCCTGCTCCTCTCAATGATATCATAAATAACCTTTCATCTCAATGTATTATTTAGTTATGCAACATGCAAATTGAGATACAAAAAGAACATGTAATATACAAAAAAAGGGAATGCAACAACAGCGGAAAGAAATGCTAAAAGGGAACATAGAGCAGAAAACCAACCCAAAATGCAAGCAAGAATCTTTAAAAGGGAACATAGAGCAGCAGGATCATGAGGCATAGAAAAATGGGGTCACCTTAAGACGAAGAATCAGTGGCCCTCTCTCAGTTCAAACAGAAGGATAGAACCACTATTATTGATTAGAGTTATTTTTACTCAGGCAAAACATTACAACATTGGATCCTGAGCTACAGGTGAGGCATACAAAACTACAAGTGTCTATCATTATGACCATATATAAACAACCTTTAGTATCTCAACCAGAACCAAAGCAAAACGAAAAAATCATGGTTAAGTAACCAGCAAAGGAAGAATGCACCTTTTTGGAATTTTAAAGTATCAAGACATTAAAAGTTCTCTTTTGCCTTCAATACTACACACATTAGGGGAGGTAGCTGCAGTTTTATTGCATAGTGGGCTCAGATTCGCCTTTTCTCGATCATATAACCTACCCCCATCATCTCTTATCACCAGATCAATCTGTTTATACAATGGAGCTGCCCTGGTTATCACTCAACAAGAATGACCATCCAAGGACAGATCAATAGGTATCACAGGATCAAAAAGGATTCTAGAGACAACAGGGAGGATCCAACTTGATACCCACAGGTGCGTTGATTGCTCAAAGGCACACTTATTCCAGCCACAGTTAATCATCATCGCCCTAGCACGAACGCCGCCGCCACAGACAAAGCGAAATGGCGAGAATGCCCCGGCGGGGCAAGCTATTTACGAGCAGTGGCATGAAATGGGAGTAACTATTCATTCAAGCAGTAACTTTTTTTATCCGACGGCGAGGTCGTTACAGGGGTCGATCTGATGGCCCAAGATCCATCAAGCAGCCAGATCCAACGGTCAGAATGCCAAATCGCTGAGGAGCCGGGAGAGGAGCTTCTATTCTTATTTACGAAGGATGGATGGATGGATCAATATAGCCATGGCCATGTCCCATCTGATGGCGAAGCATAGGAGCAGGAGGAAGATGGACCTCACCGAGGGAGGTTGTAGCCGAGGCAGTACTCAGTGCACGCCGGGTTGCGCGTGAACGCCGTCCAACCGGCAATGAACCACGTCGGAGTTGCGCCTTGCACCGTCCCGCCGACGAGCACAAACGCACCAAAAAACCTGTATAAGAAAGGCATCGTATTTATCAGAAACAATTATTTAGTAATTACTATTTAGCAGAATGACTAATAGGTAAGACATATAGGTGCAAAGATCTCATGCTCTCATGGTTGAGCCTCTTTTTTTGAGAAAAGAAACCCCCGAGTCAATTAGCTCACCTAGCGGTAGCCCGAGAGCGAGCTTGTCCTTCAGTGGGCAAGACTGGAGTATTACCTAACCGACGTTGCTTACCCCATATTCAGTTATAAAGTATATTTAATCTCTATGCTCTGTACACATTTATTCGATGCGGTTACTCTATACTAAACATATCTGATCAAACGGCCGAAACAACCGTAGATTAGGAGCTGGCCTATTGGAAAATGCAGCTCATTCATAAGTAGATCTTTAAGCACCCGTAGGATGGTATATTAGCAATAGTGCTAAGCATTTTTTAGGTAGCAAGCTTGATGAAATTAAGGATTTTAGGTTATTTTTCAATTATAATGCCCAGGAAAGGTTTAAAGATTTTCTGTTTTAGCTGTCCCATGACAATCTGCACTAAAATCCTATTACATCCACGAGCACATTAAAGAAAGAGAGTTACCTAGCCCATGACTGGAGGCGCAGGAGCATCCAAAGGTCCGCTCCATCGAGAGGAGTGGCAGGCAGGAAAGCCGACGCTAACGAGGAGCCCACCCAGCCTGCCTGCATGAGGAAAAAACCAAGCGCATGCATGAGAGGGAAGGTAAGTGAGAGTGGGAAGAGCAAACTGAAGCAGCCTGAGCTCACGAGAGAGCTCGGTGGATGCTTCATATCTTATTTCTGGATGGATGGATGGATCAATATAGCCATTGCCATGTCCCATACAGTAGCCGAAGCAGAGGAGCAGGAGGAAGATGGAGCTCACCGAGGGAGGTTGTAGCCGAGGCAGTACTCAGTGCACGCCGGGGTTGCGCGTGAACGCCGTCCAACCGGCAAGGAACCGCGTCGGAGTTGCGCCTTGCATCGTCTCGCCGACGAGCACAAACACACAAAAAAACCTGTATAAGAAAGGCATCGTTATTTATCGAAACAATTATTTAGTAATTACTATTTAGCAGAATGACTAATAGGTAAGACATACAGGTGCAAAGATCTCATGCTCTCATGGTAAATCCTATAATTAACCAGGGTCATCATTATTCTTAATCACAATCCACAACTACAAAACCAAGAAAAGCCTTAGTGATCATGAAGGGCACGAATGATTAGCAAAAAGTGGAACGGGCTGATGAAAGATACACAGAGTGAGAGACATGAGATCCTCACGGTAGCACCACCATGTTTAGAGACTTGCAGCTCCGGCTTGCTGCTCAGCCGGCGGACACGACACCAAGCTCTCACTGCATCAACGACTTCGGTTGTACGCTATATGGAGCAGCAGAAAAAGGAGATCAGAACTGTATATATGGACATCTATGAGAGGGGAACACGAGATGCACGATGCAGTACCTGAGCGCACGCACAACACGAGTACAACAACCGCACACGATGGTGACCCCAATGGAGCAGCAGCGTGAGCCGTGACTTGCGCTTCTGCCGTCGACGGTGACAACACCCACCCATCAACGCGGTCGTGCTCGACTTCACGCACACGAACGAGCAAGGGTTACACCGTGTCCATGCTCCCGCTGGACGGCGCCGCCAGTTCCGCCGCCTCGTCGTTGGCCCGGCACATGGTGGTGAAGAGGTGGCTAGGCGTGGAGGTATCTTCCAAGTGGAGAGCTCCCAATCAAAAACACATCAAGCAAAGAATCAGATAACAGAAGAACCAAACAATATAGTTAGCAGTAAAACACCAATTCCTCATATAATCAGAAACTGGAAACTGGGAGCCAACTGGATAATCAAATTAATCTAGCATAACCAAGAATAACATTTTGATTCGCAGAACTGCAACCACAATAAGCGTAGACCCTCGAAGCTCTCTTTCTAATCAACCATGTGACTTATCTGGCATGTGATTATATGGGTAAGCAAGGACCAAATTAATCTAGCACCTGAAAACAACACTTTGATTCAAACAACTGCAACCATGACGTAATCCAAATAACTGGAGCAGGCATAGATCCCACATCTTCTACTTAACCAACCATTCGACTTCGCTGATCCCCAATGTAAACTGTAATGCACCAAATTAAACCACAGGGCACATAGGTTATTGCATCCAAACCTAACCCTAACCCAAGGAAGAAATTGGACCAGACCAAACTAAAGCCCACATAATTCACTCTGCACACCTTCCTGGCAGCACATCCATAATCCCAAACACTAATCCCAATCCACATCGTAAGAGAACCTCCTAATTACTAAATGACTTCAAGAATCTAAGCAGAACCAAGTCCCTTGTAAACAACAAAGGCACACTTTATGCAAACCAGCTAAAGCTAACAAGGCAGCAACAAATGTCCATTTTTTTGGAACCTAGTCAAACCATCGATTCAAAAGATTCCAATATTTGGAACCTAGCTAAATCCTTCTGTCTCCCATCGATTCCAAGCAAGGTAGCACAAAAGGCCCCAAAGAAGTGCCATCTTTGGAACCTAGCCAGACCATCCAGCCAAAAAAAATTCCTATTACTTGGAATCTAGCCATACCAAAGAGCACAAAGGCCCCAATCTTTGGAATATAGTAGTCCTAATCCAACAACATCTCCAAACAGAGAAGACCAAAAACCTACAAGCATAGACCCTTCACATTGTGGTCTTTAGTTTGGCGTACTCACCGGAAAAGGAGGAGGCCCAGTCCGATGCGCCCCTGCAAGGTTGTACCTCATGGCCAGCGGGAAGCGGAGCCACGCGTGGGGGCGAGGGAGGAGACGAAGAGGAGCCGCCGGAGTGCACCAGAGCCGCGCCGGCGACGAAGACAATGCCCAGTCCGAAACCCTAGCCACGGGCCATGGCTACAGGGACTCGCCCATTTCCTGCAAGTCGCCACCGCCGCCGGGATGGACGCGGGAGAGGAAGAGACGTGCGGCGCGACTATGCGCTGGGGGGCAGAGGAGAGAGGCGTAGGGGAGGAGGAGGCCGACCCCCTGGGCCACGCCGCCCGCGCCGCGTCCCATACGCCGCCGCCTTTGCCTCGCCTCGCCATTCCTTCTTCCCACTCGTGGGAGCCGGGGACGGGGCGGGGCGTTAGGGTTTGGGCGGCGCCAGATCGGAGGGATGGAGGGAGGAGGCCGTGAGGGGAGGAGGCCTGTCGGCGACAGGGAAGGAGGAGAGGGAGGTGCGGGTGGGGAGGAGGCCGGGCGGCGGCGGAGAAGGAGCAGAGGGAGGCGCGGGTGGGGAGAAGGCCGGGCAGCGGCGGGGAAGGAGGAAAGGGAGGCGCGGGTGGGGAGAAGGCCGGGCGGCGGTGGGGAAGGAGGGAGAGAGGCGAGGCGGGAGGAAGAGAAGAGGGTGCGGCGCGAGTGGGGCAGGAGTGACGACCAAGCTTACCTGGCGGGTGGATATTTTTCGGGCATGTGAAATGGCGTAAATGCGCTCGGTGGAACGAAATTACAGCGGTGGCACGAAACGGGGGTAACTATTCATTTCAGCAATAACTTATTTTTATCCGACAGACGAGGTCGTTCCGGGGGTCAATCCGACGGCCCAAGATCCATCAAGCAACCAGATCCAACGGCCAGGAATCCCAAATCGCTGAGGAGCAGGCTGAGGAGCTTCTATTCTTATCTCTGGATGTGACAGATAAACGGGAAATTGTGGGCTGTCTCGAGGGGGTAATAATGGAAGGATGGAAAACATAAAAAGGAATTGTGAGATTTAAGCGACTATATCAGCGTGGTGCCGCTCCGTCACAGCACCTGACACAGGTGGCGGCTACCGGCTCCAACACATTGCGTGCGCGGGCGGCATGCTGCCCGGGCGAGAGAAGGAGCAGGAGGGAGGCACGGAGGCCGAGCCGTATGCGGCAGACACGCACGCTCGCCCGTAGTCAACACGGATGCATCGGCCATCCATGGCGGCTCGGGTTGATGCAGGAGGACGAGGGGAGGGGCTCGCGAGAGCCGGCACCGGGAATGGAGCGGAGGCTGTTGGAACTTGCGATTCCAAAGGCGCTGCGGCGATGAGCAGCTCCGTGGACGGCGACCTGCGGGGTTCAAGCAGCGGCTGCCATGAAGGTCGGGCGGCGGCTCTGCCGCGCCACGGCTCCTACCTTCTCCCAGCCGAGCCCAGACCACACCCGCGCGCCTCATCCTGCACCGTTTTCGCACGCCCGCCGTTGCTCTACTGCTGCAGCAGCTGCCGCGTGCCCGAGATGAGCTCCTGCTCGACCTCGAGTTCCCGCGCACCCGAGCACTTTTCTCGCACCCTTGCCTCATCCATTCGTTCCATTGCATCCATGCTAAAACCCGCACGCCCGTTGCTGTCTTCTAGCCGCAGTCGCCGCCGCATTTGCTCGCCGGCATCACATCGGAGCTCCGTCGTTTGCTCGCTGGAGAAGATGAGCGCGGTTAGGTTTTACTTGATAAGGAGCGGAAGCCCACGTCTTGCACGAAGCCTACAGCAGGTGAGATGGCTAGCGTAGCAATAACACATTCAGACGTTTTTGCTCGCCCGGTGGTGTTAAGTGCCGGCAATATTGAAATAAGAGGATGTGGCGGCAGCTTGCAAATGAATCGGCCTTTATGTTTACAACTTGCAAATGGCCAGATTTTATCTGTTGCTTTACACACAAACTCTTTTCATGTAGAGTTAAAATTCAGGTGAATTAAATTCTGAGTGACACTGTCTGCCAAGATTCCATATTAGAATAGATTTTCTAATGTTGGCTTCAGCATCTCATGGATGATTCACATTATTAAATACACAAATTCACATTCTCAAAAGAAAAGGTAACAATAACAAAGTAGTTTTTGTTTTCTATAATATGTTTTATTGCGATTCCCATATTTTATCTTTGTAGATTCAACAAGTTCTTAAGCTCACTATGAAAAATCAGAAGTTTCTTTTATATAAGGTTCAGTAGCTGCTTCATGGCCAGATTTTATCTGTTGCTTTACACACAAACTCTTTTCATGTAGAGTTAAAATTCAGGTGAATTAAATTCTGAGTGACACTGTATGCAAAGATTACATATTAGAATAGATTTTCTAATGTTGGCTTCAGCATCTCATGGATGATTCACATTATTAAATGCACAAATTCACATTCTCAAAAGAAAAGGTAACAATAACAAAGTAGTTTTTGTTTTCTATAATATGTTTTTATTGCGATTCCCATATTTTATCTTTGTAGATTCAACAAGTTCTTAAGCTCACTATGAAAAATCAGAAGTTTCTTTTATATAAGGTTCAATAGCTGCTTCATGTTGTACTGATAAGTTTCCATTATTTTGAAAAAGTTTAGCTTCATGTTGCTCTCTTTAGCTGCCATTTGCACTTGAAGGTCAGGATCGAGGCATGAGGTGAGGAAGTGAGGATCGGGCTGTGAGCTAGGGTTATGTGGCTGGCTGGGCCTTAGGTGGGACGGCCTGGCAGTTGGCCCAGCTGGCTGGCTGGCTGCTGCTCAAAACAAGTTCGCTGTAGATAGCTTTTCCCTTGCCGATAGCTCGATCTAATTTTTTTTCTTGTCTATGCTATAGAAGAGCCTGTAGTATTCAAATGCAGTTTCTCAGACAATAGTACTAGGCGCACTCATTGTTAAAGTCAGTTGTAGTGTAAGAAAATTAAAGAAAACATGTAGTGTGAATAATGAATGAGATGCCATACCCTTTAGATGTTCTTCAACAATTTTTGTTCTACTCTTTATTTATAAGGTGAAAAATAATTGCCTGTAGTAGTGTTATGTAGTGTTATATACTGTTTTAGCAAGCACATGCGTCCGTGTGTGTTTTTAAACATAGTACAAGCAGGCGCTTCGTACATATGAATATACATTCGCCTTTATGAACAAATACACGCACATTCTATCCTTATGAGCACCTTCGATAGACTGAACCAACACATCATTTTGAGATTGATGAAGTCACCACAAACGCTTTCGTATTCGATGGGAACGTCTAGCTCCCACTGAACGCACATCGCTGAAAGGCCTGAAATAAATCCAGAAAAATACAAGCACCAGTGTCAAGTCTAGAATTTGAACTCTGATGAGCTATGGTTACCACTGTCCTTCTAACCATCCAACTATATGTTGATTCCCAAACTTTTATTATTTTGTACCCGTTGCAGCACGGGCATATGTGCTAGTAATAATAAAGCACGGATTGACTCCTTGGGTTCACCATCACAATACGCTTCTTTTCATGATTTTACGCTTTCAGTTTGAATTTTTAAAACATATTCGAGGTGATACTAAATTTTGACTCTGCAATATTATCGACTCGATTGACCGCTACATTCTTTCTTGGTTGCTTAGCCTGATCGATCGACCAATCGGATCAGCCCACAAAAGCCCAGCCTGTCTAGCGCCATCGAACCAGCCTGCTGCGATCCTAGAGAACCCCACGATCGTTCTCTGGATTGGATCGAACACTGCTGCTACCCGTCCAATTTTATTGTAAGGACTACTATATAAATCATCGGTCCAGAACCAATCTTTGCAGAGCGCATCGCTGCCGCTGCCTGGCAGATCGAGAAAAGAGGAGGAGGAATAGAACGAGGCGTACATGAAGGAGGCGATGGTAGCCTCTGCCGAAGCCGTCTCGTAGATCGAGAGAGGCTGATGGCGGCCTCGGCTGAAGCGCCCGGAACACCCACGCGCTGGCCATGGTTAGGGGACGATTGGAACGACGTGCTTTCTTTTCCATTGACTGTATCTCGATGGAGCGTGTCGGTTATACGGCTGTTCGAACATTCGAGGTCGAAGCGGCTGTGGCCCTCGAGGGGATTCTGCCGGTAGCGACATGATGAGGACTAGAACATCATACTATCGCTTGATGTCTGTTTCTGCCCAGCAAGAGACATCCCCCACGTCGATGTCTTGTTGCCGACGAAGGCCACCTCCTCCTCAGGGATCAATTCCTCCTCCATCTTTCTCCACCAACGATGCATCTGCACTTCTCCATGACCACAACTCAATGGAGCGGAGAGCAGGGCAAGGCAGTAACAGGAGGGTTACAGCTATGAGAGTGTGGAGAGATAGCAGCATACGTGATCCAGTTGGTCTCCGGACGATCGGCGGCAACACGGGCCCGTCGATATGGCAGTGGTACGCACGACCAGGATTGCTAAACATAAAGTCTAGCGAGATTGCCATGGAAAACCAGGATAAGTAGACATGTGAGATTGCAAGAAAAAACCTACAGGTACGTCTTCAAGGTGGCTCCCCCAGTGTCGTTGTATTCGTCGGCTTGTAGCCATTGCTTACGTGTGAGGGAGCGGTTTATCCGTGCCATGCTCGGTCATAGCGATAATGGGAGTAATCTGGTGGTCATCTCCTTCTCCATTGGCCACGTTGTGGAGCATGCAGTGCGTCGCCAGTGCCCATCATGATGATCACCGAGATGACGATGAGGAGAAAATCATGGGGGGTTTGGTCGTGCATGGTAGCAGTGTGGAAAGAGGAAGATGAGGTGGTAATGTGCCAGGCGCTTGAGGTGGAAAGGAAAAGTTGACCAACAGCGACTCTGGTGTGCGGTAGCGAAGTGGACGACTGGACGGCAGGGGACACAGTGGGCTCGCGCTCGGTCGCATGCCACAGCGACGTTGGGCCAATAGCTCCTGTGCGACGTTTTTCATGCGAATTGGAAGGAGTGCGATGTTGTTGGAATGAATGGCTGTGATGCAATGTCTTCGAAGCCAACAATAGCTCCAATGCGACATGGCTCATTTAAGCGTGAAATGAAAACACGAGGGTTAGCGATCTGAGTTATGACACGCGGGACCCATCAGTTACTCGCATGCGGTGGGACCCACAACTTATCCACACAAGCATGCCCATGCTCATCAGCGTGCCCGACCCGAGCCAGCCACGAGCCCGAGCCAGCTCGCCCCTCCATTGCTTGCCCTGCCCTTTCCTTTCCCACCTTCTTCTTCCTCTGCTCCCGGAAACAAGCCTTGGCGTCGAAAGTGATGTCTAGCTCGACTTCGGCCACCCCCCAATCATGGATGCAGTATGGTCCACTGCCGTTGACAAGATGCCCCGATTGCCCGCGCATGGAGCCTCTCAAGCGTTTGACTTGTGTGAGGGAATAAAATGGCAACCATGGGTGTGAGTTTGTGAAATGTTTGAGAGAGCCACAGCCGGGCCAGGTTAGAACTGTGTTCTTGACCAATCCTATGGTCTAATTTCTCCCAATTTCTTTCTTTTTTCCTTGAATTAGGGCAGTGGATCTGGGTGGTGGATCTAGGATTCACGCGCCGCCGCCCCCCTGTTTTTCAGGTTCTGAAGAAATGTGGGAATTTTGAGTGGCTCGATGACTATGTTGAAAGGTTGAAATTGGAGGGATCAACCCCAACCCAAGAGCTCAATTTTGGGGGCAATTTTGGGGGGCGGCTTGCCGTGGAACAAGCCCCCAATTTGGCGGACAGAGCCGATCCGATGATGCACAATGCAGAACTAAAGTGTGAATTGAAGAAAATCGGCAAGCAACTAAAGCATCTGATCGATTTGAAGCAGCAAGCAAATATGATGGCTGGAGCATTTTATGGTCCACTGCCGTTGACAAGATGCCCCGATTTCCCGCGCATGGAGCCTCTCAAGCGTTTGACTTGTGTGAGGGAAGAAAATGGCAACCGTGGGCGCAAGTTTGTGAAATGTTTGAGCAAGCCACAGCCGGGCCAGGTTAGATCTGTGTTCTCGACCAATCCTATGGTCTAATTTCTCCCAATTTCTTTCTTTTTTCCTTGAATTAGGGCAGTGGATCTGGGTGGTGGATCTAGGATTCATGCGCGCCGCCCCGTTTTCAGGTTACGAAGAAATGTGGGAATTTTGAGTGGCTCGATGACTATGTTGAAAGGTTGAAATTGGAGGGATCAACCCCAACCCAAGAGCTCAATTTTGGGGGGCGGCTTGCCGTGGAACAAGCCCCCAATTTGGCGGACAGAGCCGATCCGATAATGCACAATGCAGAACTAAAGTGTGAATTGAAGAAAATCGGCAAGCAACTAAAGCATCTGATCGATTTGAAGCAGCAAGAAAATATGATGGCTGGAGCATTTTATGGTTGTGTCATTGCTATGGGTTTAGTTTACTTGATGTTCATCAATCGCTAGAATTTGTTAGAGTTTGGTTAGTTAGTCAGCTAGTTTCAGGGGTGCCCAGTAGTTTGAGGGGCGCCCGTAGTTTGAGTTAGCCAGGGATTATTTGTTAGATGAATTTGATTTCGTGTGATGCAAAACTTGCTTGAATTATTGTAATGATATTCAGGGGCCCTATTCAGTGTTCATGCTCTGTTTCCTCTGTTTTTGTTCTTCAGTTAACAGAGTGCACACCCAAATTCAGCTTCTAGTAAAAAACAATCTTGGGTCACTTGAATAGATGTTGGGCCATGAGAAAATGGGCCACGAGAAAATAACCATGCCCGCCGCCCAAAATAGAGACCAGCCCACCCACGAGGGGCACCAGCCCACCAGCGTGAGGGGCACCAGCCCACCTCTAACTTCGGCAAATAAAATGTTACTTGTTTTTACTTTGGCCTTTTTCTTGCACTAAATTTTGTGATGGATCATTTTTTGATGCACTAAAACTAAATGTTACTTGTTTTTATGCATGTCTACGGTTCCATAGACTAAATGGGTTGCATGCTTGCATTAGGTAAATTAGTTTGCATTTCCTAGTTGCATGTCCATAGTGGGTTTGCATGGGGCTCCTAGTTGCATATCTATGGTTTGGGTCATGACCCATTATTTGGCCAATATTTTGAAGATGGTGTGTGTGGTGATTGGAGTGTAGCAAACCGGCCCGTAGCAACCCATAGCAATACACAAATAATGGAACAACCCATAGCAATCTAAAAATAATAGCACGAAACACACAATATATATAGTAGCATAACGATTATATAGAAGCATAACGATTGCAACCCATAGTTCCACGATAGCCTTACAACTTCACGATAGCCTTACAACTTAAAATACTAATACAACTTAATAATAGTAGCATAACGATTACAACTTAAAAACTAATACGATACGATACGACAGATCGGGGGGCACCAAACGCGGGTTCTTCTTCAGGTTCTTCTCTCCTCCTCCTCCGGGTGAACGCCGGGCCACCCCGCTCCTCCATGCGCCCTTCACTCGTCGTTGTTGATTGGGTACGGGAGCGTGTGCATAACGCCATTGTTGGGGAAGATGGAGTTGAAGTCGGTGAAAATGTTATGGGTGGTGAAAGCTATGAACTCACAACCAACCCAATACACTCGCCCGAGGAGGTAGAAAGCGTCGAATGGGTTAGTGAACGTAGTGAGGATCCCAACCACAACGCCATTGTGGGTGACCTCCTCAATATGGTACATCCTCGGAGAGCCGCGGGGAGGTGGCGGAAGCCGGACACAAGGAAGAACTCCGTCAACTCCCTTGCGCCCCTCCACCTTGAGATGGCCCAAACCCTAAGGGTACTCTCCAGGTACACTCCGTTCAGGTAGAGCCTTTCCGGCATGGTTGGGGGGAGTTGGTAGGTGGGGGCGTTGTCTTGCATGGTGGCTCGAGGGCTCGATCGGGCTTGATGGAGAAGAAGGAAGAAGGAGGGCAGAGGAGGAAGAGGATGGGGTATGGATGAGGAGGGAGAGGAAGACGATAGTGCCCGGCTTAAATAGCCCAAGAGCGATGTGGTTTTTGATTTCTTCGAGTGGTTTCACTGGGTAGAATTAATGGGCGGGCGGCGTTTGGTGGCGCCCCATGGAAGTGTGTACACGAGCGTGGGAAACGGGCTGCGACGGTTCTGTGCCACCGGTCGCGGGTCAAGGGGGACGGGATCACGCACGCGTCTGTGCCGTCGTGGGTCAAGGGGACACGCCTGCCCCGGGTTCTCTGCGTGTGCCGCCCGTGCATTCATGTCGTAGCCCATCTTGCTAGGGCCTGGCTAGAGGGCAACGTTCGGTCGATGGGAGACGTGACAATAATGGACGCGGACGCCTTCATTTGCCCATCTTGTAACGGGCAGCACGCCGTTTGAACTGCATCGATACGCACATCGATACCCCATGCCAGTATTGCGTCCTCAAAGAGGAGCACGCCATGCACGGCATGCCATGCAGCGTTGGCTTTTTGGTTGTCTTCATCGGGCTGGCTTTGATGCGACGCTGCATCGGTTGTAATGATAGGCATGCGACAGCTTACTGCTCCGTTGGAGGTGGCGGAGCAGGGCTACGTCGAGGGCGGGCATGCATGCAATGCATGGGCGCAGTTTTCTGCGGGTGGGCATGCATGCTGCGGGCGGGCAGGCGGGGCAGGCACGGGCACGCATGCAACGATGGAAAGGGCACTGCGTAGGCTTGGTCCATGCACCGCGTCAACTCTTGCCGTTGGATTCAAGTGAACGGTCCTGATGCCCCAACGAGAGAGGCTGATCCAAACCCCACCGATCCATCCAATCAGCGCATCTCATGCGGATTGATGCACACTGTAGCTAACCCTAGCGCCTGATCTCAACCGTCCACACACAACGATCGACCGCCCGGAATTGTGCGGGGTTTTGAGGGGTTTTGAGAGGGGTTTTGAGGGGTTTTGACTGATTAGGGTTGAGCATAACTAATTAAAAAAATCAAAAAAATATGAAACTTGCGCACATAGTCTTATTATGTCGTATAGTAACGAGAAAAAAATGTAAATATGGTTTACATACATTTTTACGAAAAACCCTTCACAAAATTGCCATTCCTCGGACAATGTAGTATGGAGTTCAAGGGAGAGAGAAAAGCGCACCGAGAGTAGGTGGGTGTTTTGAAAATGAAAAGTGTTTTAAACTTCATTTTGGATTGACTAAGAAAGATCTTAACTTACTTTTCTCATTTTCATGTTTTAAACTTGTTTTATATATAATTTTCTATTAAACCTTGTTTTTTCAAAAAGAAAAGAAAATAATAGAAATTTAATTCAATAAATAGTGGGACTTTATATTTACACTATATAGGTAGAATAGATGTGTAGAAAAATTATTTGGCTGGTTTAGAGAAGGTGACAAATAAACTTTCTCAAATATGAGGCCGTTTACCCTACCTTTGGAGGTCATTTGAGATACACTTTTCATGACTATGAGTTCAACTTACCAAAAGGGCTCGGAATGATCAGCAAGCAAACATATTTCAGTTGAGGTACTTTAGATAGCATTAAAACATCAATACCCCATCCCTAATTAAAATTTGAGCCCAAATTTGAATTTAAATTTGAATTTCATTTGGCTGTTTTAGACAAGGTACCAAGTATTATTACATGCCCCAAATTTTCAAACTGTTCTCTGTTCTACCAGTACGAATAGAATAGTGACTACCAGTACGCACCAAGTTACAAATATTATTACATGCCCCAAATTTTCAAACTGTTCTCTGTTCTACCTCTTCCTACCACGTCGTGTGCCCTTCTTCACCTTAGCACTTCTTGTTTTTGGTTCTACTACACACACAAGTTCACCGATCATCTTGGTTTTCTTCTTGGTCTTTTCAACACCTCGCCAACACCCTCGTGATCAGTGTCTTCAGTCTCAATGTTGACAGAAGTTTCAGTTTCTTCGATGTGTACCTCAACATGGGTTTCTTCAGTCTGAACCTCAACATGGGTTTCTTCAGTCTGAACCTCAACACGCTCAGGTTCAGTTTCAACCTCGACAGCAGTTTCTTCAGTCTGAATGTCGACTGCAACTTCAGTTTTTTCGGTGTGCACCTCCACATCAGCTTCTTCAGTATGAATGTTGACTGCAGCAGTATTTTCTTGATGCTTTCGAGCACAGCACACTTCTCTTCTTTCTACCGCCATTGACTCTTGCTTTTTTGTTGGCCAACACTGTTCAACAACAAGGGCTGACTCGCCGCTTCCTCCTGGCCATTGGGAAAATGTTATAGATATAGTAACTGGAAAAAAGCACCAAATCAAAACAGACAAATAAACAAGAACATACTTTGGCTTATCAGAGTGTAACGGCATTTGTGAGATCCCACTGTGCCCAAGTTCCTGGCACAACTTGCATCTGTTTTTGTTACCTTTCTGTGCCCTTGTTGGCTTTCCATCTTTCTTTCCCTTCTTACTACTCCCACCTTTCTCAAACCATGCCTTGAATCTACTCTGTTTAGGCCTGCCAGCCTTTCTTTTCGTCAAGGGAGGACACATGGAAAATTCAATGTCCACTTCAGGCCACTGAGACTGATCTGTAAGTGGTGGAATTGGGGTAGCATATGCAACTTTGAATCTTGCTACCGAATAATATTCATGCAAGTATGGGTGCATGTTTATCTTCGGTTGGGATGCTAAGAAAAGAATGGCATGCTCACATGGTTTACCAGTGTGTTGCCACTCGAGGCAAGTGCAATCATGCAATTCAGTGTTAACAACATGTCTCCTTCCAGTTTTGTTATCTCTAACTTCAGCACCCCAAGGTGAAGATTTTCAACAAACAAATGTGAAAGATTTCTGCTCTTATTGACCAATTGTTGTACCACTTCTTTGGAAGCTTATCACCTTGCAGACAATCACCTATCCTTCTTCTCAATTCCCACAACCGCATGAGCATGATCCTGATTTGTTCAACCATGTCATGCACAGGCAAATCTTTTAACTCCTTCACCTTGTTGTTGAAACTCTCTGCCAAATTGTAGTTGATGTGGTCACACTTGATGGCAGTGTTGAATCTTGACCTGTACCATAAAAAAGAATGGTAGGTGTTCAGCCATGGACCAAACTCATCACATGCTGCCATGATCTTATCAAGATGATATTTGTGTGTACATCTAGTGTAAGATCTTGCTGCTGGCCACATGCGCCCAAATTCTTCTCCTCTAAATTTTTGATCAAATTCATCCACAAATGACCGAAGCACTCCTCTTTCGGCATGTGGGAAAACATTTTTCACTGAATTTTCAAGCCCCTTACATGCATCTGTGTGTATAGCCAAAGGTGACACTGGCCCTAGGCATCTTTTCAAGCTGGATCATGAACCATGTTCATGAAGCCTCATTCGACTGAAACAAGCCAACAGCAATAGGAAACATCCAGTTGTGTCCATCTAGAGCATTGCATGCTGCCAACTGACCATTCCACTTGCTCGTAAACAATGATGAGTCTATGCTCAAATATGGACGGCACCACCTGCTTTGAACCCATCGATGCAAGGCTTTAAAGCCATAAAAACTTGGAGAACTTGACTTCACCTTGGTGATACCTCTGTATCTATCTCCACAACACCGCCAGTGACCTCTTTTCCACCTACGCTTTGAAGTTGTAAAGCATCCTAAATGTATTTGCCCAATCACCCTATAAATTTTTCATTGCCCTTTGTTTTGCCTTCCACACCGTGGTATATTTCAGTTTAATGGGGTACATCTTTTCCAAGTCTACTTTGAGTTTCTTGGCAGTAGTGTTTGGTGTTTTGGCTAAAATTGGGGTGATCTTTTCTGCAACCCAAAGTTGTGATGTCATGGTTGATACTCTCTGTGGACTTGTAATACAAGTATGTTGATTGGGGATTTGGTTAACCCTGACAGTACTTCCATCAGGTTGCAGTCTAGCAGATATGTACCACTTGCAAGGCTTCACACTACCATCAAATCCTCTGCACCTTGCATAGAACTTCTTTCTATC
This sequence comes from Aegilops bicornis, assembly GCA_021605145.1. NCBI lineage: Eukaryota > Viridiplantae > Streptophyta > Magnoliopsida > Poales > Poaceae > Aegilops > Aegilops bicornis. Next base: position 761,828,801 of record CM038671.1, on the reverse strand, counting down.
AGTCCAAACAGTCTTGGCATCAAACTCATGTTTCACTGCATAAGTCTTGAAACACATCCTAAACTCCTTCATGCTTGGGAACAACTCGCCTACTTCAATGACAGGGTTCTCTTTGTCATACACATGCACCAGCTCATCATGTGCATCATCTACTTCATCTGCAGCTTGTTCCATCAACTGTCCATCTACTTCTTCATCAGCATTAGCAGGCAAACTAGATTCGCCCCTCTCCTGATTATCTGTGTCATCGACTGGAATGCCAAAAAGTTTGGCCATCTCAATGTCAGGCATTGGTGCAATGACCAAATCAATAGGCTCATCTAATTCAACTACATTCCAATCAACAGTTGCTGCAGTTTCAGTTTCAGTTCCATTCACCTGTCCCTCTTCGGCTATTACTGTAAGTTCAGTACACATGGGAATCAATGGCCTCTGTGTAGCCCAATCATCATCTACCATCTGCGTAGCCAATTGTGATGGCACATATCCAACCTTCGAAAAAATGTTCAGATCAACGAGCTCAGCAAAGAAATTAGCCCGTTTGCTTGTCCAGCCGTTTTGCCGATCGATTTCTTCAACAATCTGTTCACCATCTTCTATTCTAACATACTCTCCTTTCCAATCATCAAACCTCAACAGTGATACTTCTTGCTCTGGACCCCAAACGATATTCTCCCTAATTTTTTCCACCCATTTCTTCACTGTCGTCTCTCCCATGTTATGTAGAACTTGTGGATCAATCTCTGTAAACTCAACCTCCCATTTAACAATTGTGTCTCTCTCAATGTTCTGTATGCTACCATCAACTAATTTTGCCTTTCATGGAAAGAAATTGACTGCCAATTCGAAGGTCCAAGCGGCAGCATCCCCTTTGTCAGTGGCGGACAGTGTGAGCCCGTGAGAAAGAGCAGACGAGGCCACCCCTAATTGCATGCAAAATTGGATCGGAGAGAGGCGCATTACCTATTCGAAGTTGAATCTGGCGGCTCCATCTCTCCACGGGCTCCCCTCACAACCTATCGATTCCGCATGCAAAAACAGAGGAAACGAGCTGAGATCTACGGGCCCGAGAGAGAGGCAGGAGGGCGACTAGGGTTTGAATTCACTCACCATTTTCTGCCGTTGAGAATGAGGGCTCCGCCGACGCCACCGAGAACGCAAGATCCGCCGCCACCGGAGAAGAAGGGGGGCAGAGTGGCGGGCCCGGCACGGTCGGGTGGCAGGGCACGGTCAGCTGTTTTGAGGAACAATTAAGTCGGACCCACATGTCCTAACATAAGCAGGCGGGCTTGGTTGACGACCAATTTAACCACATTTAACACCCCATGTGGCCCTGGGCTATTTATACGCTCAAATGTGTCGCACCACAGCCATTCGCTCGAACAACGTCGCACTCTTGCCAATTCACCTCAAAAACGTCGCACAGGAGCTATTGGCCCCAGCGACGCTCGGAGCGAATGAAATTGTTGGTTGGCTGGAGCTGCTCAAGTTTTCAAAAAGAAGATTTGCTCAAATTCACGAAAAGCGAGCAAGACAATATCATTATTATATCAATCGCCACGGACGCCTTCCTCAAGCTGATATAAACGACGCCAAGGCGAAGGATGATCTGGCATTGGATTGCAGGGATGTATACGTCTCAAGCATTGGCCGTCGGAAACCGGATACGCGGCAAAGAAAATAACTGCCCACGTTTGTACGCCAAAAAACTACCAAGTTATGTGCTGCTGTTTTGGATGATTGACACATCAAAAGAAGAAAGTGGAGGAGGCCCGAGCTTTACATGGCTGGTAATCAAGAGGGATTTATTTCATCATAGATGAGAGAAGAAAGCGGAGCTCAATGCATTGCATGGGTCCGGCTAATTACGCAACATCAATAGAGAAGGGCAATTAAGCGGGATTGTAGGAGGCACGCATGCATTGAAATCAAAAAAACACCTCCCTATGAGTCTAGCGGAAGCACGCCAAGATACCGGTTGCCGCTATTCTTTTTCTCTACTACTATTAAACAAGCAAACATATTCTTTTCTAAACGCACACGGAAACACGTACACGAAACAACCAGAATAAAATACCATCTCACGATCAGATCCACCTAATTAGATCTAACCGTTAATATAAAAATTAACCCTCATCTATGTACGTTTAGCAATTAACAGAAGCGGACGATACTCTGCCATCTATCGAGCGAGGGGACGAAACGTTCCGCTGCGCGAGGAAAAAATAAACTAATTCGCGTGATTAAAGGCTTGCATGCAGCAGCATGGCCCAAGTTCATTGGTTCGGCCTGCGGCGGCGCATCTTCAGGGGCGGAGGAGAGGGGGGAGAATGAGAGGTCTGCGGCGGCTCAGGACGTGCTCGCCGGCGAGCATGCTCCGGCGGTTGCCTGGGGCGCAGGGTTGGATCGGGGCACTAGGGTTTCCCCGCCGCCGCCCCACAGCAGTCAGGGGTTGACGGGGAGAAAGCAGTCGGGCAGCGACGGAGGCGCCGATGGCTCGGACTACATCTATGCGACCACGACGGCTTGGCAGCGGTGAGTGGCCGATTCATCTCCTCGCTAGCCCTCACCCTTCATAGGTTCAAGATCTGGCACCCGCTTGTCCTCGACGCCCAGGACGAGCAGGCGATCCAGAAAGCCAACCTGGTGGATTGATTCTTCGTCTAAGATACGCGCATACACAAGAAGCAGCCACGCAGACAGCTGGATGGATTTTTCTTTCAGGAGCACACACACATATGGAATGCAAGCCGCCGGTGAAGACAGCTTCAGCCTCATTGCCGAGGACAGAATCACGGAAAGGTCAGCTTCATATGAAGTTAGGAACCCACCGCAAGGACCACGCTCAGGTACACACATACATATACCAAGATTGATATTGACCGATGCTTGTGGTTGCAATTTCATGTGTATTGATGCTCATGGTGAGATATGGGATAATAACTGGGAACCTTTCACCACTCAATTCTTACCGGCTGAATCTTTAATTATAAGCAATCTTTTTCCCTACCCCCTCTTATATTTACAGGAAATTCAAGAGTGGTAGACATGTGGTTATTTGTTAAGAATCAGGAGCTACTACATTCTTGAATATTGAGACTGTGTTAGTTGGTTTAGGTTAAACTTGATAAATGTAATTTACTTTTTTGTTCCATCTAACAATTCAGTTGTATTATTGTTTTTGACAGTTTTCAGGAATTTTAACCCGCATTTGGATTCTAGCTTCCTCTCAATCATTCTGAATTATTTAATGTTAGTATGAGGTAAATGTGTTCCCAAGATTAAACCTGAGAAATGTGAAGTTGGCCACTTGGGTATGTTTGATTTCTTCAAGTACATGCGGTGACAACCACCATTGTTCATGATCTATTCTAAAGATAGATTATTAGCAGTGCAACATCTCTGCTGGTCAATCAAATACTTCAGCTTGGACGGTTCTTACTAATATTTAAGCCAGCTTCAATTTTTAGTCTACTCGGTCATTTTGGATTACTTTCAGTTTTGGGTGCATGTCTTTAATAGAACAACAAACTGATTTTAGCTGCTAAAATCACTAATTCCTCATGGCAACTATTTGTAGAAGACCATCCCGCTGGAGGAGATCCTGACTATCGATGTCCAGCCGGGGTGGAAGAAGAGCACGTGGAAGAAGAGCACGAAGATCACCTTCCGAGATGGAAGGATCTGATTTTTCCTGTGCAGTTATGTGTTTCAAAAACTTATTGCGATGTAATTTTTATATTAACACTATAGTCTACGAAGTTATATTTACAGATATTTCATTTTTTGCATAAGACAGGCACCGTTTTATTTTAAAATATTTTATGAAGTAAAATTTGTGAATAAACTGAATGATGTTTCAGAGGATACGAATGGTTGTAACTTGTGGGGTCGCCTGGGGAGGCGACTGCGGCGGGGAGCAGCGGCACATTGGCGGACAACAATACATGTGTTGAGCGCATCGGCAGCAGCTGCACGTCCACGATGGATGAGCAACAATGCGAAGCAGGTGTAGGTGTGGGGGTAAGGGTATATATCACTTGTCATGTTTAACTCATGGCAACAAAGAGTAAGGATCACTTCACACTCACTACATGAAGAACACTGCTGTGACGATTATATACATATATGATCCACTTGGTTTCTCAGTTAGTATTAATTTCCTATCGTTTCCTTTTTCTTGCAGACGTGTCTTGAAACTAGACTTTGAAGAGAAGTTCATCCATATATGGGAATTCTACCTTCTATGCCTCTGGTTTCAGATCATGAGCAGTTAGAAATTACCAGGTATGCATGTATATATGTGTGCTCTTTGTATATGTTACCTGCATTATTCCTAGACAAATGAAAGCCATATACTCCCGTTGTTCTTCAAAAATGCATCTTGCTGGAAATTGTTTGGTGGTTTCCGAGTTGATGTTGCTTTCTACAATTATGTTAATCTCAGCCATAAGATTGAGAGAGATCAGTAGACATCAGATCTTTGAGTAAAAAGTAGTAACTTAGAACCTTTGGTGAACTGTAGAAAGCAAGCTTTCATCGTTTGAGATTGTAAAAAACATGGGATGGATACTTGACAACCACATAATTATTTTACACTGACCTACTGAACCGTGAAAAAACATTGCTGAGCTTCAACATTTCGGTCAAACATCACATGGAAAATCGGCTACAACCAACCAGATTGTCAAATCCTGATTGTTTTATGCTGAACTCAGAAATTGTGAATAAGCAAGAAAGCTTCTGAAGATATCAGTGCATTATCATCTCTTACGCAACTGCTACTGCAATTGACTCCTTTCCAAGCACGGGTAAGATCTTTTAACAAATCTTAGCGACATCTCTCTTCTTAAATTTACCGAGATTTTATGCAGTTGCTTTTCCTCTAAACTGGTGCATCATGCTTGCTGTTGAATTGTGCAGAAAGGCTACATTCTATTAATTTCTTTTTCGTATAGTCAATATATTTTCAACACATTTTGTATCAACTGATAACTTTGAATCTTTGTGTCTTTCATCAGATCATGCTTACTGAGATCATGCTTACTGTTGGATTTGTGCATGAATAACTAAAAGCGCCATGACATTATGCATATCCTTCATTTTAGCCATTAAACTTATTTATGTATCCGGTGTTAATTTAGTATGATTTCTTGTATGTTCATCTTAGATAGGGTGGTCTTTGAGTGGATTTGGTCATCCTAAATTTTGTGTGGATTCTTTTTTGAGTATACATTCTCTATGGAGAAGTTGTTCACCCTTGAATTCAAAAATTTATACCCGCAACAGTTGACATGGTTTGATTGAGACGTGCGTTGCACGTGCACACTTACTAGTATTGAAAAAAGTCGAATCATCGTGTTGCAAAGCCAGAAGGACGACGTTCGATGGTATTTCAAGTCAGAAGCGACGTTGCAAAGCCGACCACATGAACACTGCAAGGAGGACCGACGTTGATGTAAAGCCAGACGCATATCTTTGTGAGGTCAATTGGCATTGCTGGAAATTGGACCCGTGAATTTATAAACCTAACTAAGTGTAGATTTTAATATTTTGTAGAAGTAAGTTTCCACACTATCAATGCCAAGGCTCGCTTTGTGGTAAATGCACTGATGATATACATTTCTTCTACATCCCGGTGTGTGTCTCACTGCCTTGCACTGTCCGATGCTAGCATGTCGCGTTGATGGATGTTTTCATGAATACATCAATTTTCTCTCCCGTTGCAACGCACGGGCCCTTTTTGCTAGTTTGTCTTCGAAAAAACAAGAAAACTACTTAATTTGTCTCACAAAAAAAGGGAGGTGCCTTGATTTGTCTTCCAAACACAAGGAAACGCCTTAAATTTTTCTAAAAGCACAAGGAAATGCCATGCTCGTCCCTGCCGCGCACATCTTGCGATGAGCTGGGCCATCGCTCCTGCTGCGTGCACCAGTGAGCCCTACCGCTAGACGTCCCCAAGCATCGCCACCTCCGCCCCTCACGCCGCCTTAGCCGCACCAAAGACGACCTCGATCTTCCTTCGCCCACTGCCATGTCGAGCAAATGCCGTAGAATCTGCTCCTGCGTGGCGGCAACTGGAATTCATCATTTGATGAAGCTCTGTCGGTCCATACTCCTCGTCGTATGAACCATCGGAATTCATCATTTTCCTTGAAAAATAAAAAAAAAATCCGGCCAGACAATGTATCCAACACATAGAGCGCAAGGCGGAGTCAGAGTTGTCGGATGTACGGCGGTGGGGTTCGGGCCGGTGAACATGACCCCGGCGGTAAGGATGGGAGAGACGAATGCTATGCCGGAGGTGCTGGCGCAGAGGCTAGGAACGGATGCGGGGCGTGCACGTCGGCGGAGCGGCGAGACGAACGTCGAGGAGGAGGAAGAAGAGAAAAGAGAGCAAATGGATCCGGCAGGTCGATTTAGTGCAATTTACGGTGGGGTCGGCCTGTCGGGTCCGACGCGCGCCCGGTCGTCCCCATATCCGCCCCACATTTGGGGTGGATTTGAGGGGTGTCGATCAGCCCAGGTGTTTGAGACCCATTTGAAGCGTTCGTCTCGATCGAAATTCTATGACCCAGGCTTTTTTTTTTGCCTTTTACCTTGGCTTTTTGCCCATGCCCGGTAGCGTAGTCTGCATGCGGCCCGTTTAGAAAGAAAAAAAAATCGCTAGCAACTCATGCGTACGTCCCGTTTAGAAAGAAAAAATAAATCGCGAGCCACTCATGCCCGCGGCCCGTTTAGAAATCAATCGCTAGCCCACTCAGAGCCAGCGGCGGCTGCACGGATCAGACGTCGGATCCCAGTCGGAGAAGTCCCAGTTTATTTCTCGGCAACAAACGGTTTCCGATCCACAACACAAGACGACTCCCGTATCCTGTATAAAATCCTCGCGATCGAGGGGACGTCTTCCTCGTCTCATCCAATAGTATCGATCGATCGATCAGGCCTAGCTAGGAGAGTATGTCGCATAGGCCGCCGCCGCCGCCGCCGCATGCTGAAGCCGCCGCAGGCAGGGTCAGGGGCATGGGCAAGGCGCGAGTGGTGGAGGTCTGGGCCCACAACCAGGAGGCAGAGCTGGCTCTCATGTCAGACATGTTCCGGGACTTCCCCATCGCCGTCGTGGCCACGTCCTACGACATCCCTCCCCGTCCCGTTCCAGCCTGCACCCGCGAACTCACGGCAGAAGCCGACGGCGTCTACCACATTAGGGGCCTCATGCGGTACCACCGCAACATGGACGCCAACTGCGAGCACATCTCCAACAGGGTCAGAGGCGTGCGGTTTCTGCAGATGGCCCTGGCGTTGGTCAACCGTGACGGTGACCTCGCCCGTGTCTGGCGGTTCCACCTGGACGTGCCGTCGGCCAAGGAGGAGCGATTCATGCTGAAGCTGGGCGTGGAGCCCTGCGTAAGGCGCGTCAACCGCGTCCGCTTCGCCAACGCTCTCAAGGCTTGCCGCGCCGTGATGGTAACCGATGTCACCTGGGTGACCTCGGACGGCGCCGAGGATGTCGCCCACTTGGTGGATTGCTTATGGAACGGTGCCCGGATCTATCCCAAACAAAACCAAGACCGTTACGGGCTCATCCGCCTGATCCGGATTCACTTTCCGGAACTGTACGACCTCAAATTTCTCGCGGAGTGGCGAACTCTGGGTGGGGAGGAGCCTCCGCTGTTTGCAGCCACCAAGGCCGCCAAATCGCCTGATGACCTCCTCCACGGCTTCCTCGCTAAAGAGGGAGCCCAAGTTCACGGAGCGGATGATGGAATACAACGGGATCTTGTGCGGGCTCGGAGACTGGTCCAGCGACGAACTCGATAACTTGAGGTTGAGCTACGAGGAGCAAGAGAGGCAATTCAAGCTCAGATTCGCTGAGCTAAATGGCCTCGATGTGTCTGATCTCGAACATGTCCATATGCACTAATGGAATTGGATCAATGACGCAACATGTAACCTTGCATGACCACATATTAGTTTTTCCTTGCCAAGTCAAGATTATTTTTTAATTCTTGGGATTTCTTCTACGTTTTCCCCTTTCTGATGTATTTTTTTTAGGTCTGTCTATGTCACATCTAGAAACTGCCACTCGTTGACAAATAAAACAGACTGTTTGCTCCCGAGCCCCCCCCCCTCCATGTCGACTTGTTTGTATGTTTTGGCTTGTATTGTTTTGTCCCTCCCACCCAACCCACCCAGCCCAACTACCCCGCCTCCTGGGCCTTGTTTGTTGGACTTTTTTTGCCTGTTTGTTTGTTTGATAGAAGAAAATGACTGGGCTTTGTTTGTCCATGAAAACACTTGCTTGCTTGTAGAACGAGTTTTGGTGGCAGGGAAAATAAAACGTAGACAGGGTTTATGCAGCTTTTGTGCGTACTTTACAAACAGAGGGAATCACAGTGTATTGACAAAGAATCACAGTGTATTATAGTGTACAATCTTAAGTTCTGCTCCAAACGAGAAACAAAGAGAGGCTGGTCTTGTACAACCTTGTAGATACTTCTGACCTCTCTCTTTTTCCAACTGTTGATGGGAGAAACAAACAGAGGCTGGTGCGTAGGAAAAACGCACATCAGTTGACCGGCATCAGTTCAAGATCTGTTGTCTTGTTCTCTCAATAAAAAATAGGGCTAAAAACAGAGTATATGTGTAAGAGCAGACAAGCAAATTTTTGGTGTTGTGCCAATTAATAAGTACAAGTCAGTGTATTATAGTGTAGGAAAATTTGATGTAGTTTCATAAACTGATCAGGCAATAAAGTATGAAAAAAAAATGATTGTCTTTTGCATTGTTGAGAAGGGAATTTATATTCAGAATGGGGAAAATGCATGATGACAAAATGGCCATAAGCAATCACATTCATAGTCCATCCATACAAATCTGCAGTCCGGATTAAATGACAAAGCATACTTAACTTGTTAGGAAAAATTTCTTATTCTGTAAATGAAACACTCCGTTCTCAACTAAAAGAGAGAGAGAGAAAAAACTGTGAAACTAACTACAATCAAGTGTGTTAGAATTCCTTAGATAACTAAATCATAGTGTGTTGTATCATGTTGACAGGAAAATAAAAAAAAGTTCATATATTTGATAAGCAAAAAATAGGATCATATAACAGCGGTTTGCTTGTTTTAAGGTAAAAAAATGGTGTGTATCTGGTTGTGGTTCAACTTTTAGTCTTCACCATAAAAGTGATGACAGCTACAACTAATGTAAAAATAGGGGCCTACATCTGATCAAAATCTTAAGTTGAAAAAAAGAAAGCTACAACTAATGTGGTTCAACTTTTAGTCTTCACCATTTGCCTATCCCGTCCATCAGTTTGGAACATCATCAAATTGCCTGGCTGTTGTGAGTAACAATTCAATTTCGGTTGCATCTCGAGGCTCCACTTGCAAGTGGCATCAAAACAGAAAACCATTTGCAAGTCGAGGGTCCACTTGCAAGTGGCATGAAAACAGAAGACCCGGTTGCAAGTCGAGGGTCCACTTGCAAGTGGCATGAAAACAGAAGACCCGGTTGCAAGTCGAGGGTCCACTTGAAAGTGGCATAAAAATGAAGACTTGGTTGCAAGTCGAGGGACCACTTGCAAGTGGCATGAAAAATAAAGGAACCCGGTGCTAGTCGAGGATCCACTTGCAAGTGGAATAAAAATAGAAGACTTGGTTGCAAGTCGATGGTCCACTTTGCAAGTGGCGTGAAAAACAAAGGAACCCGGTTGCAGGTCGAGAGTCCACTTGCAAGTGGCATAAAAAATAGAAGATGTAGTTGCAAGTCGAGGGTCCACTTGCAAGTGGCATCAAAAAAATGGAAGACGCAGTTGCAAGTCGTGGGTGCACTTGCAAGTGGCATCAAACAAAAATACCCTGTTGCAAGTCGAGGGTCCACTTGCAAGTGGCATAAAAAAAGACCTGGTTGCAAGTCGAGGGTCCACTTGCAAGTGGCATCTACAATTAGGATGAGTTGCAAGTCGATGGTCGGCTTGCAAGTGGCATCAAACAAGAAGACACAATTGCAAGTTGAGGGTGGACTTGCAAATGGTATCAAACAAAAAAGAACCTAGTTGCAAGTCAAGGGTCCACTTGCAAGTGGCATGAAAACAAAAATACCCTGTTGCAAGTCGAGGGTCCACTTGCAAGTGGCATAAAAAGAAGACACACTTGCAAGTCGAGGGTCCACTTGTAAGTGGCATGAAAAACAAAGGAACTTCGGTTGCAAGTCGAGGGGCCACTAGTAAGTGGCATCGAAAAAAGGAGACCTGGTTGCAAGTCGAGGGTCCACTTGCAAGTGGCATGAAAAACAAAGGAACCCGGTTGCAAGTCAAGGGTCCACTTGCATGTGGCATCAAAAAAAAAATAGAAGACGCAGTTGCAAGTCGAGGGTCCACTTGCAAGTGGCATGAAAAACAAAGGAACCCGGTTGCAAGTTGAGGGTCCACTTACAAGTGGCATCAAGAAAAGTAGAAGACACAGTTGCAAGTCGAGGGTCCACTTGCAAGTGGTATCAAAGAAAAAGACATAAATGCAAGTCGAGGGTCCACTTACAAGTGGTATGAACACAAAAGACCCGGTTGCAAGTCGAGGGTCCACTTGTAAGTGGCATAAAAAATAGAAGACCCGGTTGCAAAGTCGAGAGTCCACTTGTAAGTGGCATAAAAAATAGAAGACCCAGTTGCAAGTCGAGGGGTCGACTTGCAAGTGGCATCAAACAAGAAGACCCAGTTGCAAGTCGAGGATCGACTTGCAAGTGGCATCAAACAAAAAAGACCCAGTTGCAAGTCGAGTGTCCACTTGCAAGTGGCATGAAAAAACAGAAGACCCAGTTGCAAGTCGAGGCTCAACTTGCAAATGGGCATAAAAAAGACGCAATTGCAACTCGAGGGTCCACTTGCAAGTGGCATCGAACAAAAAGACCTAGTTGCAAGTCAAAGGTCCACTTGCAAGTGGCATCAAAAAAAGAAGACACAGTTGCAAGTCGAGGGTCTATTTGCAAGTGGCATGAAAGCAGAAGACCTAGTTGCAAGTCAAGGGTCCACTTGCAAGTGGTATAAAACAGAAGTCCTAGTTGTAGGTCGAGGGGCGACTTGCAAGTGGCATCAAACAAAAGACCCAGTTGGACGTCGAGGGTAACTTAAAGACCGAGTTGCTCCTTACCATCAAAACACTAAAAATAAAAAGTGAATTCGACCAACAACTATAAAGAACTACAACATGCTTGTGTATAGATTACTACACTGAATTATTTTAATAAAAAACTATAGTATCAGCAAAAAATCTGCTAGAACTATATAAACAACTCCACTGCTCCTATTTCAAAACAGTCAGAAAAAATGACAAACAGAAGAAATGAAAAAAATAGAACCATTTATAAATGAAGCATGGGCGGCAGAAAAATCAAGAACATACATCAAAAAAACATGTAAATCTGCTGGTTGAACACTAAAAAAAGACTATGGCAAAATTGTCAGCAAAATGAATTGCTTAATATCAAAACTGAAGTTGATCCTCTCAGATAGTCAAAATTGTAGACCCTTAGTATGCAAGAAGCATGGGCGGCAGAAAAATCAAGAACATACATCAAAACAACATGTATATCTGCTGGTTGAACACTAAAAAAAGACTATGGCAAAACTGTCAGCAAAATGAATTGCTTAATTTCAAAACTGAAGTTGATCCTCTCAGATAATCAAAATTGTAGACCCCTAGTATGGAAGAAATATTACAGCAAGCAAGCAGCTCACACACAAAAGACATATGCAAAAATACTGGCTAGTCTCATGGTATGAACTACAAGCATGGTTTTGTACAAAAAAAATCAAGACAAGAAAAGCCTTCTAGAACTACATCAAACAACAACACCGAAAAGTTCATGAACTACAGACAACACATTATACTCAACCTACATCAACGCATACATATACTCACCTACTTCAACACTACATCGAACCTAAGTGACCTCCCTTGCCTCTGCTATGACTCGCTTATCCTGTTTCCCCACAGCTGACTCGACTACCACCAGGACTACTAACCCCTCTACTCTACTTGAGGCCATTAGTAGATACAACTAGTAACTAGAAAAAATAGTCCGGACACGTTTATATTCTAGGCACGTAAAGTTCAGCACTTGCTTGTTTTTTCAGGACAACACTTGCTTTACCAGATCTAGAGACACTTAAATAGCAGGCAGTTTTGTATTCTAGGCACGCATAAAGTTGCACAAGACACATACTCTAGTACATAAGAAAATGCGCCATTAAAAAATAGGGAAGATTCAAATCTAACAAACTGATACTTTTGTGGATTATAAGAGAAATCACCAACATGTGCCTACTACCACGTTAGCCTACCTAGGCATGCATCCACACAAAAAACATTCAAAAAGAACTTACCACTATTTTCACAACGATTTAGACTCGTATTTACTACAAACACATCTAGTAAATATCTGAGAATTTCTCCTATTGCAACTCACATGAATACACACAGAGTGAGATGCTCTGGAATTTGTACACAACAAACAAACATCACGCAGGATGGATCAAACACAACTTAGTTTCAGAGATACAAACTGAATCACACATAATGGATCCCCCTGTCTGTTAAACACTCTCACACAATCACAAAAACACAAAAAAAGTCATCACTAGTCGCATAGCACACAAGAAAAACCCTATACTAATCCCCCACCCATCCCCCATCCTCACTACTAAGAAAAAACCCATTAATCCCCACTGTCTAAATACACCAACTGAACTAAAAACGCTCATCCCCACTGAATCCCTCTGTTTGACTTGGGGAAACACTATAACGTGTATCAGCTCCCACACCTACCATCCACTGAATCTCTAGACACAAAAATCAACCGGCCCACTGAATCCCTACAAAAGATTTGTCGATTGGGGCAAACCCTAGATCGATGGATACAAGAAGAACAAAAAATAGGAACACAAAAAGGGAGGGGAAATTACTCACTTCAGTGTGGGCGTCTCTCCTCCCTTCTCACTTTGCTGCGGGGGTCTCTCCTTCCTTCTCACTCTCGACAACACCGTCGCCTGGAACCCCTTCGGAGAGGAAAGGGTGTGGACTGACCAAAGGAATGGGAGCAGCCCCCTGCCCTCACGATAGAACAAACTGAAGGAAATATGCCCTAGAGGCAATAATAAAGTTATTATTTATTTCCTTATTTCATGATAAATGTTTATTATTCATGCTAGAATTGTATTAACCGGAAACTTAGTACATGTGTGAATACGTAGACAAAACATAAGTGTCCTTAGTATGCCTCTACTTGACTAGCACATTTATCAGAGATGGTTATGTTTCCTAACCATAGACATGTGTTGTCATTTGATGAACGGGATCACATCATTAGGAGAATGATGTGATGGACAAGACCCATTCGTTAGCTTAGCATTGTGATCATTACAATTTCATTGCTACTGCTTTCTTCATGACTTATACATGTTCCTCAGACTATGTGATTATGCAACTCCTGAATACCGGAGGAACACTTTGTGTGCTATCAAACATCACAATGTAAATGGGTGATTATAAGGATGCTCTACAGGTGTCTCCGAAGGTATTTGTTGGGTTGACATAGATCGAGATTAGGATTTGTCACTCCGTGTTTCGGAGAGGTATCTCTAGGCCCTTTCGGTAATGCTCATCACTATAAGCCTTGCAAGCAATGTGACTAATGAGTTAGTTGCGAGATCAAGTATTACGGAACGAGTAAAGAGATTTGCCAGTAACGAGATTAAACTAGGTATGATGATACCGAGGATCGAATCTCGGGCAAGTAACATACCACATTGTTGGAGGCGGCAAAATGGATTTGCAATGTGTATCTAAGCTTATCGCCTTTGGAAGATGTCGGGTGGTAGGAGCGACATATGCCAACGGGTGGCTTATCATTGTGGGAGCCAATAAGACGTCGCCGGTGCCTGGAAACGGGATGAGGTGAAGACATGCACGCCGGCGAATCTTACCCAGGTTCGGGGCTCTCCGTGGAGATAACACCCCTAGTCCTGCTTTGCGGGGTCTCCGCATGATCACTAGACCAACAAGTGGCTACAAGAGCCTACTTGAGCTGTTTGGCGAGAGGAAGAAGAAAGGGCAAGGCTAGCTCTCTCCTCCTCCCAAAGTTGTGTCTAAACCTATCCGAGTCCAACCCTTTGCATGGGTGCCCTAGGGGGTTTATATAGGCCTACCCCCCAGGGGTACAATGGTAATCCGGCTGGGTGCGGGCCCATCCGTCAGTGTCTACGCTCGCCGGCTTCTCCGCCGACTGCTGGGGCCTGCTGACTGGTGTGTCCCGCCGGCTGCCGGCCTCCTAGTCAACAGGTAGGCCCCACCGCTTGGTCTTGTCGGGGGCTGGTTACTGTTGCCTCACTCTTGATGACGAGGGCTTTGTTGAGGTAAGAATGGCTACAGTGCCGCCGCCTGGCGGCCTCTCATTGTAGCCTTACCTCGTCTTGTCTCCTTAATGGTGCGCTTACTTTGAGGGAGGGAGTGGGCTGGCTGGTAAGAGCCGGCTATGTCCCAGGCCGACTAGGGGAGGCAGGGCCGCCTTCGGGTGTCTCTCTGACCGAAGGGGCCCACCGCCTGCAGGCCATACTGACAGCCCGTCGTGGGTGACGTCATGGTCAGCATGGCAACAGTGCCACGCCGGACGGGTCATGTCTACCCCAGACGGCGATCAGAGCTATGCGCATTCGGGATTCGGGGTGGCAGGCTTCACTGTTGCCACGCCCGTCCCCATCTCCGTTATGTGGGTGCACACTTTGAGGGCACGATCTTGGCCGCTGTCGAGGGCCGGCTTCTTGAGTCGGTTATCTCGCTGCGGCTTCTTGGAGTCGGCCCTCTCGACGCTTTCTTCATGAGGGTTTTAAGGCGGGCCGCCTTCCAGTAGTCGGCTTGTGGGATAGCTGGCCGGGGGAAGGCGGCCCCGTGTCTTGGGTGCTTGTAGGCTCGATCGGCCCATTATTTTTTGAAGAGCCAGGGGGAGCCGGCTAGGCTACCCGTGGTCATTTACTCCGACAGTAGTCCCCGAAGCTGGTTGTGCTTCGTGGCTGAAGGGGGAACAAGAAGCTCAATGAGCTTCCTATCCTGAAGAGCCGGCAGATAGGAGCCGGCTTTACTCAAACGTGCCATCTCGGCGAAGTTTTTTGAAGTCTGAAGGCGGGAACTGCTGGCGCGCAAGCCAGGCTGCATTTCTGAAACTCCGCAGGCGGTGTAGCTTCTAGTATCTCTTCCAACTCTCCCAAACACATCACCTCCTTGGTGATGTTTCTGATGAGCCAATATTTCAGTAGGCCCTTGATAACTGTGTATGAAAGCTTGGCTTGTGAAGTGGAATCAAGGCCCAGATAAGGAACAATTCATGCTCTTCCTTAAGTGGAAATACGAATCTGTTGATGACGCTCTGCAGTAGCTCTGCCATTCCGTTGTGCTTTTCAGTTTCTTCTTCTCTCTCCCTCTCTCTCTCTCTCTTCGGAGTGAGCACGACTGGAAAAGCAATACATATGAGCCCAATTCCTTTTCAGGTAGGATGTGGTGCAGTATTTACATAGACCATATTCACATCATAGTAGTGCATAGTTCCATATAAGTTGCACAAAACAAACAAAAACACACTACAGAAGATAGGAATGCGTGATGAGACCTTAAGATAGGTCCGATAGCTTGGTTTTTAAGTCACTTTGAGGCAAAAGACATCTGGTTCTTCACCTCGAAATGATTTTCCTGTAGGAATATCAGAATACAATTCTGAAACCATGGCACTTGGCTGGTTAGTATGGTTTTTCATCACATTCAGTTGCTTTTGGAATGGAAAAGGACAAGTGGACAACCAATATTCGAAAAGAACCACATGTTCTGCCTATGACATATTAGTGTTTAATTGGTCGGGCCATATACAAACATTTTGCCGCAGGATGTTTCTTTATTCTGCTTCAAGATAGACAGGAATGACATAAATATGTGCATAGTATTGTTAAGTAAGAAAGGGAAGATTAAAATTAGGAGTGCATAGACTGAACACTCAAGTGCCATGGTAGTCATAGTTACTCTTTAGATATAAAAATATAGGTGTTGTCTTGATTAAAAGAAGGTACAAACCACAAAATTTACACTGAATACTCCAGTTACATTCCCGTCCTAGTGCTTGGTTCGTGTAATAAAAATCACTAAATATTATTATTCAGGTGGGATTGTAAGATCCATCGACTGCTACAGTTGGATGATACATAAAGGCAATGGCAGCTTCAACACAGTTTCTCAGTTTCAATTTGCACTCACAAATCACTACTCAATACAGTATTAGTTAAGCGATCAGATGATTATGCCCAAAAAGACCTCAATAATTGCAGGGGAATCTGCAGACCACATGAATGAACGGGACAGTAGAGCTCTCTACAGGTTGTACAAGACAGGACGGTGGAAGAATCAAGAAACCAAGGTCAATCATGTTACCTTTCTTTTGCTCCTGGGCCTTGCAGCAGCGGCAAAACTTAAGCCGCGGCATGGACGCTAGCTCGCCATCGTCAGACGCGTAGCCCTTGTCGTGGCTGGCCTCGCCGGGCGGCAGAATCGGGTTTGATGGAGGTGAGGTTGGGCATGCTGGTGCTCTGCTTCAGCTCCATGAACCCTGCGTCATCCTCCTCTGCACCGCTGACCTCAACGCCGAACAGCCTGAAGAGCACCGCCTTCTCGTGCCCTCCTCCTCCATTTCCTCCCTCGATGGAGGAGCCGGGGGTTGCGAGGTCGCTGACGTAATTTAGAGCATGTTTGACATATCATTTGAAGTTACGAATGGCAAATTAACTACAACCAAGAAAGAAAGCATTAAGTAGCTAAAGAGTATACACTACTTTCTAATCTTCATGGATTTCAAAGACAATCATTTGTAGCAATATTATGAAGTAACAAAAAAACAAAAAATCCAATCCTCTTAATAGAGACCAATAGAATCTCTTTTAGATCCTGTTAATAGAGACCAATAGAATCTCTTTATCTCTTATATCATTTAGAGACAAAAAAATAAGAATAGATGAGATATAAAACCAGTGGTTAAACTTTACATGCTTGATAAAAGAAAATGGTAGAGCGGGCATATATATAAGATGTTCAAAATCTTAAAGCATGCAAAATACATCTGGTACAAACAATTCTACTTTGTTCTAATTAACCTGCATATTTAAGAAACAACAATTGTAGTCTTTTTCGGAGACAAACTTATATCAGCTAATGATACGGGTTACAGTCTTATAGGAGTCACAAAGACAGAAGATACTGAAAATAAATCAAACACAATGGTCTGAACCCAATGACGCTAACTTATGGAAGCCATAGTCCAGTTGATAGACAATGAATCCAAAGATCGACAACTAATGGTTTTATCATCAAAACACATGTTGAAACCATACAGTATGGAGCCACCGAGGCTGCTGGTGCCCCCCGACAACCTCTAGCTTATCTTCTTGTTGGATATGGCTTTTGACAACAGTATCCAATCTTCCGCAAAAAAAGACAACCGTGTCTAATGGCACCAGGCTCGTGCTAGCCAGACCTACACACATGGGCTCCTCTGACCAATTTAATCAGAAGTATGCCAACCAAACAAACAATAAGTGTATACGTGATCCAAGGTTTGCAGGTGTATTGTGTTGAATTTTCTAACTATTTTCTGAATATGTAACAGAACGAAACTAAACGACGGGAAATAAGGGTTAGGTGCAAGCTAAAAAGGAGAAACAGAGTTCACCTAAATTGTTCATCAAGAGTAAAAAGATCACACGGATCCTCTGTTGAGAGAGAATTGCCCTGTAGAAGCAAAACAGAGACGTGAGAAATCAATGTATTTGGACATTTTAAGGACCAAAGAAAGCAAAAGATTACTCTAGGTACTTGGTTCACTTGTTCCTTCTTTTTCCATCTGATGTTGATATACCTATAGATGAATGTGGCATATCATATTGTCAGCACAAAAAAGTAACCAACAACTCAGTATTTCTTCATAATGGAATTTTTTTTAAAAGACATGAAAAATACAAGATTTGGAGTTGACAACCTTCTCCTCAATGGTTCCAGGGCTTAAGAACATGTATGTGTGCACTCTCTTCTTTTGTCTATCTCTCCATACTCTAGCAGCAACCTTTGCAAGTGTCAAGAGTTGAAAAGGTTCAGCTCAGACAAGGTGTGTGGAATTAAAAGGAACCTTCAGAAGGTGATAAATAGTGATGTGCAGATATTAACCAGCTTATCATTGGCATGGTTTAAATCAGGGCCAAAGACAACAAATCAACTTCCACCCACCAAATTAAGCCCACAATCAGCTACATTGCTATTAAGCAGGAAGACAAAATCGCCCCGCCATAATGCAGTAATTTCAGATACAATAATGGCAGGTTGTAAATTCTTGATTCAGGTTGTTAGTCAAGACTTGCCAAAAGAGAATGGTACTATGTTCAATATCACATAAAATTATTTCAATGAAAATTAAAAGGCTGCTACATGCATCAAATTATCATGGCATGGGCATTTCACAAGAGCTCCAGCCGGTTTGAGCCATCCAAAATTAAACAAAAACGTGATGTGCGTGCGCACACACACACACACACAATTTGCTGCTCAAGTTTCAGTCATGGCATACACAATTTGTATGCATCCAAAACCGAAGGTACAAATAGCAGGTAGATGAGAGGGGGAGCTCACCACAATTGTGTTGGGTGGGAGTTGAAGAGGGAGGTAGGGATGTTGGCCTGCTCCTCTCAATGATATCATAAATAACCTTTCATCTCAATGTATTATTTAGTTATGCAACATGCAAATTGATATACAAAAAGAACATGTAATATACAAAAAAAGGGAATGCAGCAACAGAGGAAAGAAATGCTAAAAGGGAACATAGAGCGTAAAACCAACCCAAAATGCAAGCAAGAATCTTTAAAAGGGAACATAGAGCAGCAGGATCATGAGGCATAGAAAATGGGGTCACCTTAAGATGAAGAATCGGTGGCCCTCTCTCGCTCAAATGAAGGATAGAACCACTATTATTGATTAGAGTTATTTTTACTCGTGCAAAACATTACAACACTGGATCCTGAGCTACAGGTGAGGCATACAAAACTACAAGTGTCTATCATTATGACCATATATAAACAACCTTTAGTATCTCAACCAGAACCAAAGCAAAACGAAAAAATCATGGTTAAGTAACCAGCAAAGGAAGAATGCACCTTTTTGGAATTTTAAAGTATCAAGACATTAAAAGTTCTCTTTTGCCTTCAATACTACACACATTAGGGGAGGTAGCTGCAGTTTTATTGCATAGTGGGCTCAGATTCGCCTTTTCTCGATCATATAACCTACCCCCATCATCTCTTATCACCAGATCAATCTGTTTATACAATGGAGCTGCCCTGGTTATCACTCAACAAGAATGACCAACCAAGGACAGATCAATAGGTATCACAGGATCAAAAAGGATTCTAGAGACAACAGGGAGGATCCAACTTGATACCCACAGGTGCCTTGATTTCTCAAAGGCACACTTATTCCAGCCACAGTTAATCATCATCGCCCTAGCACGAACGCCACCGCCACAGAAAAAGCGAAATGGCGAGAATGCCCCGGCGGGGCAAGCTATTTACGAGCAGTGGCATGAAATGGGAGTAACTATTCATTCAAGCAGTAACTTTTTTTTATCCGACGGACGAGGTCACATAGGGTCGATCCGATGGCCCAAGATCCATCAAGCAGCCAGATCCAACGGTCAGGAATGCCAAATCGCTGAGGAGCCGGGAGAGGAGCTTCTATTCTTATTTTTGATGGATGGATGGATGGATCAATATAGCCATGGCCATGTCCCATACAGTAGCCGAAGCATAGGAGAAGGAGGAAGATGGACCTCACCGAGGGAGGTTGTAGCCGAGGCAGTACTCAGTGCACGCCGGGTTGCGCGTGAACTCCGTCCAACCGGCAATGAACCACGTCGGAGTTGCGCCTTGCACCGTCCCGCCGACGAGCACAAACGCACCAAAAAACCTGTATAAGAAACGCATCGTATTTATCAGAAACAATTATTTAGTAATTACTATTTAGAAGAATGACTAATAGGTAAGACATATAGGTGCAAAGATCTCATGCTCTCATGGTTGAGCCTCTTTTTTTGAGAAAAGACACCCCCGAGTCAATTAGCTCACCTAGCGGTATTCCGAGAGCGAGCTTTTGCTTCAGTGGGAAAGAGTGGAGTATTACCTAACCGACGTTGCTTACCCCATATTCAGTTATAAAGTATATTTAATCTCTATGCTCTGTACACATTTATTCGATGCGGTTACTCTATACTAAACATATCTGATCAAACGTCAAACAACCGTAGATTAGGAGCTGGCCTATTGGAAAATGCAGCTCATTCATAAGTAGATCTTTAAGCACCCGTAGGATGGTATATTAGCAATAGTGCTAAGCATTTTTTAGGTAGCAAGCTTGATGAAATTAAGGATTTTAGGTTATTTTTCAATTATAATGCCCAGGAAAGGTTTAAAGATTTTCTGTTTTAGCTGTCCCATGACAATCTGCACTAAAATCCTATTACATCCACGAGCACATTAAAGAAAGAGAGTTACCTAGCCCATGACCGGAGGCGCAGGAGCATCCAAAGGTCCGCTCCATCGAGAGAGGAGTGGCAGGCAGGGAAAGCCGACGCTAACGAGGAGCCCACCCAGCCTGCCTGCATGAGGAAAAAACCAAGCGCATGCATGAGAGGGAAGGTAAGTGAGAGTGGGAAGAGCAAACTGAAGCAGCACGAGCTCGAGAGAGCTCGGTGGATGCTTCATATCTTATTTGGATGGATGGATGGATCAATATAGCCATTGCCATGTCCCATACAGTAGCCGAAGCAGAGGAGCAGGAGGAAGATGGAGCTCACCGAGGGAGGTTGTAGCCGAGGCAGTACTCAGTGCACGCCGGGGTTGCGCGTGAACGCCGTCCAACCGGCAAGGAACCGCGTCGGAGTTGCGCCTTGCATCGTCTCGCCGACGAGCACAAACACACCAAAAAACCTGTATAAGAAAGGCATCGTTATTTATCAGAAACAATTATTTAGTAATTACTATTTAGCAGAATGACTAATAGGTAAGACATACAGGTGCAAAGATCTCATGCTCTCATGGTAAATCCTATAATAAACCAGGTTCATCATTATTCTTAATCACAATCCACAACTACAAAACCAAGAAAAGCCTTAGTGATCATGAAGGGCACGAATGATTAGCAAAAAGTGGAACGGGCTGATGAAAGATACACAGAGTGAGAGACATGAGATCCTCACAGTAGCACCACCATGTTTAGAGACTTGCAGCTCCGGCTTGCTGCTCAGCCGGCGGACATGACACCAAGCTCTCACTGCATCAACGACTCGGTTGTACGCTATATGGAGCAGCAGAAAAAAGGTGATCAGAACTGTATATATGGACATCTATGAGAGGGGAACCTGAGATGCAGTACCTGAGCGCACGCACAACACGAGTACAACAACCGCACACGATGGTGACCCCAACGGAGCAGCAGCGTGAGCCGTGACTTGCGCTTTTGCCGTCGACGGCGACAACACCCACCCATCAACGCGGTCGTGCTCGACTTCACGCACACGAACGAGCAAGGGTTACACCGTGTCCATGCTCCCGCTGGACGGCGCCGCCAGTTCCGCCGCCTCGTCTGTTGACCGGCACATGGTGGTGAAGAGGTGGCTAGGCGTGGAGGTATCTTCCAAGTGGAGAGCTCCCAATCGAAAACACATCAAGCAAAGAATCAGATAACAGAAGAACCAAACAATATAGTTAGCAGTAAAACACCAATTCCTCATATAATCAGAAACTGGAAACTGGGAGCCAACTAGATAATCAAATTAATCTAGCATAACCAAGAATAACATTTTGATTCGCAGAACTGCAACCACAATAAGCGTAGACCCTCGAAGCTCTCTTTCTAATCTACCATGTGATTTATCTGGCATGTGATTATATGGGTAAGCAAGGACCAAATTAATCTAGCACCTGAAAACAACACTTTGATTCAAACAACTGCAACCATGACGTAATCCAAATAACTGGAGCAGGCATAGATCCCACATCTTCTACTTAACCAACCATGCGACTTCGGTGATCCCCAATGTAAACTGTAATGCACCAAATTAAACCACAGGGCACATAGTTTATTGCATCCAAACCTAACCCTAACCCAAGGAAGAAATTGGACCAGACCAAACTAAAGCCCACATAATTCACTCTGCACACCTTCCTGGCAGCACATCCATAATCCCAAACACTAATCCCAATCCACATCGTAAGAGAACCTCCTAATTACTAAATGACTTCAAGAATCTAAGCATAACCAAGTCCCTTGTAAACAACAAAGGCACACTTTATGCAAACCAGCTAAAGCTAACAAGGCAGCAACAAATGTCCATTTTTTTGGAACCTAGTCAAACCATCGATTCAAAAGATTCCAATATTTGGAACCTAGCTAAATCCTTCTATCTCCCATCGATTCCAAGCAAGGTAGCACAAAAGGCCCCAAAAAAGTGCCATCTTTGGAACCTAGCCAGACCATCCAGCCAAAAAAATTCCTATTACTTGGAATCTAGCCATACCAAAGAGCACAAAGGCCCCAATCTTTGGAATATAGTAGTCCTAATACAACAACATCTCCAAACAGAGAAGACCAAAAACCTACAAGCATAGACCCTTCACATTGTGGTCCTTAGTTTGGCGTACTCACCGGAAAAGGAGGAGGCCCAGTCCGATGCGCCCCTGCAAGGTTGTACCTCATGGCCAGCGGGAAGCGGAGCCACGCGTGGGGGCGAGGGAGGAGACGAAGAGGAGCCGCCGGAGTGCACGAGCAGCCGGCCGGGCGACGAAGACAATGCCCAGTCCGAAACCCTAGCCACGGGCCATGGCTCTGAGGACTCGCCCATTTCCTGAAGACGCCACCGCCACGGGATGGATGCGGAGAGGAAGAGAGGCGTCTTGGCGCGACTATCTGTTGGGGCAGAGGAGAGAGGCGTAGGGGAGGAGGAGGCCACGCCGCCCGCGCCGCGTCCCATACGCCGCCGCCTTTGCCTCGCCTCGCCATTCCTTCTTCCCTCTCGTGGGAGCCGGGGACGGGGCGGGGCGTTAGGGTTTGGGCGGCGCCAGATCGGAGGGGTGGAAGGAGGAGGCCGTGAGGGGAGGAGGCCTGGCGGCGACAGGGAAGGAGGAGAGGGAGGCGCGGGTGGGGAGGAGGCCCGGCGGCGGCGGAGAAGGAGGAGAGGGAGGGTGGTGGGGAGAAGGCCGGCAGCGGGGAAGGAGGAAAGGGAGGCGGGTGGGCAGAAGGCAGGCGGCGGGGAAGGAGGGAGAGGCGAGGCGGGAGGAAGAGAAGAGGGTGCTGGCGCGAGTGGGGAGGAGTGACGACCGCGAGCTCACCCTGGCGAATTGGATATTTTTCCAGGCATGTGAAATGACGTAAATGCGCTCGGTGGGGCAACGAAATTACGCGCGGTGGCACGAAACGGGGGTAACTATTCATTTCAGCAGTAACTTATTTTTATCCGACGGACGAGGTCGTTCCAGGGGTCGATCCGACGGCCCAAGATCCATCAAGCAACCAGATCCAACAGCCAGGAATCCCAAATCGCTGAGAAGCAGGCTGAGGAGCTTCTATTCTTATCTCTGGATGTGACTAATAAACGGGAAATTGTGGGCTGTCTCGAGGGGGTAATAATGGAAGGATGGAAAACATAAAAAGGAATTGTGAGATTTAAGCGACTATATCAGCGTGGTGTCGCTCCGTCACAGCACCTGACACAGGTGGCGGCTACCGGCTCCAACACATTGCATGCGCGGGCGGCATGCTGCCCGGGCGAGAGAAGGAGCAGGAGGGAGGCGCGGAGGCCGAGTCGTATGCGGCAGACACGCACGCTCGCCCGCAGTCAACACGGATGCATCGGCCATCCATGGCGGCTCGGGTTGATGCAGGAGGACGAGGGGAGGGGCTCGCGAGAGCCGGCACCAGGAATGGAGCGGAGGCTGCTGGAACTTGCGATTCCAAAGGCGCTGCAGCGATGAGCAGCTCCGTGGACGGCGACCTGCGGGGTTCAAGCAGCGGCTGCCATGAAGGTCGGGCGGCAGCTCTGCCGCGCCACGGCTCCTACCTTCTCCCAGCCGAGCCCAGACCACACCCGCGCGCCTCATCCTTCACCGTTTTCGCCAGACGCTCGCCCGTTGCTTTCGCTGCTGCTGCAGCAGCTGCCGCGTGCCCGAGATGAGCTCCTGCTCGACCTCGAGTTCCCGCGCACCCGAGCACTTTGCTCGCACCCTTGCCTCATCCATTCGTTCCATTGCATCCATGCTAAAACCCGCACGCCCATAGCTGTCTTCTAGCCGCAGTCGCCGCCGCATTTGCTCGCCGGCATCACATCGGAGCTCCGTTGTTTGCTCGCTGGAGAAGATGAGCGCGGTTAGGTTTTACTTGATAAGGAGCGGAAGCCCACGTCTTGCACGAAGCCTACAGCAGGTGAGATGGCTAGCGCAGCAATAACACATTCAGACGTTTTTGCTCGCCCGGTGGTGTTAAGTGCTGGCAATATTGAAATAAGAGGATGTGGCAGCAGCTTGCAAATGAATCTGCCTTTATGTTTACAACTTGCAAATGGCCAGATTTTATCTGTTGCTTTACACACAAACTCTTTTCATGTAGAGTTAAAATTCAGGTGAATTAAATTCTGAGTGACACTGTCTGCAAAAATTCCATATTAGAATAGATTTTCTAATGTTGGCTTCAGCATCTCATGGATGATTCACATTATTAAATGCACAAATTCACATTCTCAAAAGAAAAGGTAACAATAACAAAGTAGATTTTTGTTTTCTATAATATGTTTTTATTGCGATTCCCATATTTTATCTTTGTAGATTCAACAAGTTCTTAAGCTCACTATGAAAAATCAGAAGTTTCTTTTATATAAGGTTCAGTAGCTGCTTCATGGCCAGATTTTATCTGTTGCTTTACACACAAACTCTTTTCATGTAGAGTTAAAATTCAGGTGAATTAAATTCTGAGTGACACTGTCTGCAAAGATTCCATATTAGAATGGATTTTCTAATGTTGGCTTCAGCATCTCATGGATGATTCACATTATTAAATGCACAAATTCACATTCTCAAAAGAAAAGGTAACAATAACAAAGTAGTTTTTTGTTTTCTATAATATGTTTTTATTGCGATTCCCATATTTTATCTTTGTAGATTCAACAAGTTCTTAAGCTCACTATGAAAAATCAGAAGTTTCTTTTATATAAGGTTCAGTAGCTGCTTCATGGCCAGATTTTATCTGTTGCTTTACACACAAACTCTTTTCATGTAGAGTTAAAATTCAGGTGAATTAAATTCTGAGTGACACTGTCTACAAAGATTCCATATTAGAATGGATTTTCTAATGTTGGCTTCAGCATCTCATGGATGATTCACATTATTAAATGCACAAATTCACATTCTCAAAAGAAAAGGTAACAATAACAAAGTAGTTTTTGTTTTCTATAATATGTTTTTATTGCGATTCCCATATTTTATCTTTGTAGATTCAACAAGTTCTTAAGCTCACTATGAAAAATCAGAAGTTTCTTTTATATAAGGTTCAATAGCTGCTTCATGTTGTACTGATAAGTTTCCATTATTTTGAAAAAGTTTAGCTTCATGCTGCTCTCTTTAGCTGCCATTTGCACTTGAAGGTCAGGATCGAGGCAGGAGGTGAGGAAGTGAGGATCGGGCTGTGAGCTAGGGTTATGTGGCTGGCTGGGCCTTAGGTGGGACGGCCTGGCCGGTTGGCCCAGCTGGCTGGCTGGCTGCTGCTCAAAACAAGTTCGCTGTAGATAGCTTTTCCCTTGCCGATAGCTCGATCTAATTTTTTTTCATGTCTATGCTATAGAAGAGCCTGTAGTATTCAAATGCAGTTTCTCAGACAATAGTACTAGGCGCACTCATTGTTAAAGTCAGTTGTAGTGTAAGAAAATTAAAGAAAACATGTAGTGTGAATAATGAATGAGATGCCATACCCTTTAGATGTTCTTCAACAATTTTTGTTCTACTCTTTATTTATAAGGTGAAAAATAATTGCCTGTAGTAGTGTTATGTAGTGTTATATACTGTTTTAGCAAGCACATGCGTCCGTGTGTGTTTTTAAACATAGTACAAACACAGGCGCTCGTACATATGAATATACATTCGCCTTTATGAACAAATACACGCACATTCTATCCTTATGAGCACCTTCGATAGACTGAACCAACACATCATTTTGAGATTGATGAAGTCACCACAAACGCTTTCGTAGTCGATGGGAACGTCTAGCTCCCACTGAACGCACATCGCTGAAAGGCCTGAAATAAATCCAGAAAAATACAAGCACCAGTGTCAAGTCTAGAATTTGAACTCTGATGAGCTATGGTTACCACTGTCCTTCTAACCACCCAACTATATGTTGATTCCCAAACTTTTATTATTTTGTACCCGTTGCAACGCACGGGCATATGTGTTAGTAATAATAAAGCACGGATTGACTCCTTGGGTTCACCATCACAATACGCTTCTTTTCATGATTTTACGTTTTCAGTTTGAATTTTTAAAACATATTCGAGGTGATACTAAATTTTGACTCTGCAATATTATCGACTCGATTGACCGCTACATTCTTTCTTGGTTGCTTAGCCTGATCGATCTGACCAATTGGATCAGCCCACAAAAGCCCAGCCTGTCTAGCGCCATCGAACCAGCCTGCTGCGATCCTAGAGAACCCCACGATCGTTCTCTCGATTGGATCGAACACTGCTGCTACCCGTCCAATTTTATTGTAAGGACTACTATATAAATCATCGGTCCAGAACCAATCTTTGCAGAGCGCGCTGCCGCTGCCTCGGCAGATCGAGAAAAGAGGAGGAGGAATAGAACGAGGCGTACATGAAGGAGGCGATGGTAGCCTCTGCCGAAGCCGTCTCGTAGATCGAGAGAGGCTGATGGCGGCCTCGGCTGAAGCGCCCGGAACACCCACGCGCTGGCCATGGTTAGGGGACGATTGGAACGACGTGCTTTCTTTTCCATTGACTGTATCTCAATGGAGCGTGTCGGTTATACGGCTGTTCGAACATTCGAGGTCGAAGCGGCTGTGGCCTCGAGGGGATTCTGCCGGTAGCGAAATGATGAGGACTAGAACATCATACTATCGCTTGATGTCTGTTTCTGCCCAGCAAGAGACATCCCCCACGTCGATGTCTTGTTGCCGACAAAGGCCACCTCCTCCTCCTGGGATCAATTCCTCCTCCATCTTTCTCCACCAACGATGCATCTGCACTTCTCCATGACCACAACTCAATGGAGCGGAGAGCAGGGCAAGGCGATGTGAGAGGTTACAGCTATGAGAGTGTGGAGAGATAGCAGCATACGTGATCCAGCTTGGTCTCCGGACGATCGGCGGCAACACGGGCCCGTCGATATGGCAGTGGTACGCACGACCAGGATTGCTAAACATAAAGTCTAGCGAGATTGCCATGGAAAACCAGGATAAGTAGACATGTGAGATTGCAAGAAAAAACCTACAGGTATGTCTTCAAGGTGGCTCCGCCGGTGTCGTTGTATTCGTCGGCTTGTAGCCATTGCCTACGTGTGAGGGAGCGGTTTATCCGTGCCATGCTCGGTCATAGCGATAATGGGAGTAATCTAGTGGTCATCTCCTTCTCCATTGGCCACGTTGTGGAGCATGTAGTGCGTCGCAAGTGCCCATCATGATGATCACCGAGATGACGATGAGGAGAAAAGCATGGGGGGTTTGGTCGTGCATGGTAGCAGTGTGGAAAGAGGAAGATGAGGTGGTAATGTGCCGGGCGCTTGAGGTGGAAAGGAAAAGTTGACCAACATCGACTCTGGTGTCTTGATGGCGAAGTGGACGGCCCGGACGGCAGGGGACACAGTGGGCTCGCGCTCGGTCGCATGCCACATCGACGTTGGGCCAATAGCTCCTGTGCGACGTTTTTCATGCGAATTGGAAGGAGTGCGATGTTGTTGGAATGAATGGCTGTGATGCAATGTCTTCGAAGCCAACAATAGCTCCAATGCGACATGGCTCTGTTTAAGCGTGAAATGAAAAAAACGAGGGGTTAGCGATCTGAGTTATGACACGCGGGACCCATCAGTTACTCGCATGCGGGTGGGACCCACAACTTATCCACACAAGCATGCCCATGCTCATCAGCGTGCCCCGACCCGAGCCAGCCACGAGCCCGAGCCAGCTCGCCCCCTCCATTGCTTGCCCTGCCCCTTTCCTTTCCCACCTTCTTCTTCCTCTGCTCCGGCAACGAAGCGCGCCGCCGGCGAGTGATGTCTAGCTCGACTTCGGCCACCCCCCAATCATGGACGCAGTATGGTCCACTGCCGTTGACAAGATGCCCTGATTGCCCGCGCATGGAGCCTCTCAAGCGTTTGACTTGTGTGAGGGAAGAAAATGGCAACCGTGGGCGCGAGTTTGTGAAATGTTTGAGCAAGCCACAACCGGGCCAGGTTAGATCTGTGTTCTTGACCAATCTTATGGTCTAATTTCTCCCAATTTCTTTCTTTTTTCCTTGAATTAGGGCAGTGGATCTGGGTGGTGGATCTAGGATTCATGCGCCGCCGCCCCCCTGTTTTTCAGGTTCTGAAGAAATGTGGGAATTTTGAGTGGCTCGATGACTATGTTGAAATGTTGAAATTGGAGGGATCAACCCCAACCCAAGAGCTCAATTTTGGGGGCAATTTTGGGGGGCGGCTTGCCGTGGAACAAGCCCCCAATTTGGCGGCAGAGCCGATCCGATGATGCACAATGAAGAACTAAAGTGTGAATTGAATAAAATCGGCAAGCAACTAAAGCATTTGATCGATTTGAAGCAGCAAGCAAATATGATGGCTGGAGCATTTTATGGTTGTGTCATTGCTATGGGTTTAGTTTACTTGATGTTCATCAATCGCTAGAATTTGTTAGAGTTTCAGTTAGTTAGTCAGCTAGTTTCAGGGGTGCCCAGTAGTTTGAGGGGCGCCCGTAGTTTGAGTTAGCCAGGGATTATTTGTTAGATGAATTTGAATTCGTGTGATGCAAAACTTGCTCGAATTATTGTAATGATATTCAGGGGCCCTATTCAGTGTTCATGCTCTGTTTCCTCTGTTTTTGTTCTTCCGTTAACAGAGTGCACACCCAAATTCAGCTTCTAGTAAAAAACAATACTGGGCCGCCGAATAGATGTTGGGCCATGAGAAAATGGGCCCTGAGAAAATAACCATGCCCGCCCGCCCAAAATAGAGACCAGCCCACCCGCGTAGGGGCACTAGCCCACCTCTAACTTCGGCAAATAAAATGTTACATGTTTTTACTTTGGCCTTTTTCTTGCACTAAATTTTGTGATGGATCATTTTTTGATGCACTAAAACTAAATGTTACTTGTTTTTATGCATGTCTACGGTTCCATGGACTAAATGGGTTGCATGCTTGCATGAAGTAAATTAGTTTGCATTTCCTAGTTGCATGTCCTTAGTGGGTTTGCATGGGGCTCCTAGTTGCATATCTATGGTTTGGGTCATGACCCATTATTTGGCCAATATTTTGAAGATGGTGTGTGTGGTGATTGGAGTGTAGCAAACCGGGCCCGTAGCAACCCATAGCAATACACAAATAATGGAACAACCCATAGCAATCTAAAAATAATAGCACGAAACACACAATATATATAGTAGCATAACGATTATATAGAAGCATAACGATTGCAACCCATAGTTCCACGATAGCCTTACAACTTAAAATACTAATACAACTTAATAATAGTAGCATAACGATTACAACTTAAAAACTAATACGATACGATACGATAGATCGGGGGGCACCAAACGCGGGTTCTTCTTCAGGTTCTTCTCTCCTCCTCCTCCGGGTGAACGCCGGGCCACCCCGCTCCTCCGGGCGCCCTTCACTCGTCGTTGTTGATTGGGTACGGGACCGTGTGCATAACGCCATTGTAGGGGAAGATGGAGTTGAAGTCGGTGAAAATGTTATGGGTGGTGAAAGCTATGAACTCACAACCAACCCAATACACTCGCCCGAGGAGGTAGAAAGCGTCGAATGGGTTAGTGAACGTAGCGAGGATCCCAACCACAACGCAGTTGTGGGTGACCTCCTCAATATGGTACATCCTCGGAGAGCCACGGGGGAGGTGGCGGAAGCCGGCCGCGAGGAAGAACTCCGTCAACTCCCTTGCGCCCCTCCACCTTGAGATGGCCCAAACCCTAAGGGTACTCTCCAGGTACACTCCGTTCAGGTAGAGCCTTTCCGGCATGGTTGGGGGGAGTTGGTAGGTGGGGGCGTTGTACTGCATGGTGGCTCGAGGGCTCGATCGGGCTTGATGGAGAAGAAGGAAGAAGGAGGGCAGAGGAGGAAGAGGATGGGGTATGGATGAGGAGGGAGAGGAAGACGATAGTGCCCGGCTTAAATAGCCCAAGAGCGATGTGGTTTTTGATTTCTTCGAGTGGTTTCACTGGGTAGAATTAATGGGCGGGCGGCGTTTGGTGGCGCCCCATGGAAGTGTGTACACGAGCGTGGGAAACGGGCTGCGACGGTTCTGTGCCACCGTCGCGCAGGTCAAGGGACGGGATCACGACGCAGCGTCTGTGCCGTCGTGGGTCAAGGGGACACGCCTGCCCCGGGTTCTCTGCGTGTGCCGCCCGTGCATTCATGTCGTAGCCCATCTTGCTAGGGCCTGGCTAGAGGGCAACGTTCGGTCGATGGGAGACGTGACAATAATGGACGCGGACGCCTTCATTTGCCCATCTTGTAACGGGCAGCACGCCGTTTGAACTGCATCGATACGCACATCGATACCCCATGCCAGTATTGCGTCCTCAAAGAGGAGCACGCCATGCACGGCATGCCATGCAGCGTTGGCTTTTTGGTTGTCTTCATCGGGCTGGCTTTGATGCGACGCTGCATCGGTTGTAATGATAGGCATGCGACAGCTTACTGCTTCGTTGGAGGTGGCGGAGCAGGGCTACATCGAGGGCGGGCATGCATGCAATGCATGGGCGCAGTTTTCTGCGGGTGGGCATGCTTGCTGCGGGCGGGCAGGCGGGGCAGGCACGGGCACGCATGCAACGATGGAAAGGGCACTGCGTAGGCTTGGTCCATGCACCGCGTCAACTCTTGCCGTAGGATTCAAGTGAACGGTCCTGATGCCCCAACGAGAGAGGCTGATCCAAACCCCACCGATCCAACCAATCAGCATCTCATGCGGATCGATGCACACTGTAGCTAACCCTAGCGCCTGATCTCAACCGTCCACACACAACGATCGACCGCCCGGAATTGTGCGGGGTTTTGAGGGGTTTTGAGAGGGGTTTTGAGGGGTTTTGAGGGGTTTTGACTGATTAGGGTTGAGCATAACTAATTAAAAAAATCAAAAAAATATGAAACTTGCGCACATAGTCTTATTATGTCGTATAATAATGAGAAAAAAAATGTAAATATGGTTTACATACATTTTTACGAAAAACCCTTCACAAAATTGCCATTCCTTGGACAATGTAGTATGGAGTTCAAGGGAGAGAGTAGTGCGCACCCGAGAGTAGGTGGGTGTTTTGAAAATGAAAAGTGTTTTAAACTTCAATTTGGATTGACTAAGAAAGATCTTAACTTACTTTTCTCATTTTCATGTTTTAAACTTGTTTTATATATAATTTTCTATTAAACCTTGTTTTTTCAAAAACAAAAGAAAATAATAGAAATTTAATTCAATAAATAGTGAGACTTTATATTTACACTATATTGGTAGAATAGATGTGTAGAAAAATTATTTGGCTGGTTTAGAGAAGGTGCCAAAAAAACTTGCTCAAATATGAGGCCGTTTACCCTACCTTTGGAGGTCATTTGAGACACACTTTTCATGACTATGAGTTCAACTTACCAAAAGGGCTCGGAATGATCAGCAAGCAAACATATTTCAGTTGAGGTACTTTAGATAGCATTAAAACATCAATACCCCATCCCTAATTCAAATTTGAGCCCAAATTTGAATTTAAATTTGAATTTTATTTGGCTGTTTTAGACAAGGTACCAAATATTATTACATGCCCCAAATTTTCAAACTGTTCTCTGTTCTACCAAAGATTTAATAGAATAGTGACTACCAAAGACGCACCAAGTTACAAATATTATTACATGCCCCAAATTTTCAAACTGTTCTCTGTTCTACCTCTTCCTACCACGTCGTGTGCCCTTCTTCACCTTAGCACTTCTTGTTTTTGGTTCTACTACACACACAAGTTCACTGATCATCTTGGTTTTCTTCACTGGTCTTTTCAACACCTCGCCAACACCCTCGTGATCAGTGTCTTGAGTCTCAATGTTGATGAAGTTTCAGTTTCTTCGATGTGTACCTCAACATGGGTTTCTTCAGTCTGAACCTCAACATGGGTTTCTTCAGTCTGAACCTCAACACGCTCAGGTTCAGTTTCAACCTCGAGAGCAGTTTCTTCAGTCTGAATGTCGACTGCAATTTCAGTTTTTTCGGTGTGCACCTCCACATCAGCTTCTTCAGTCTGAATGTTGACTGCAGCAGGATTTTCTTCAGTCTGCTCAGGCTCAGGCACACTTCTCTTCTTTCTACCGCCATTGACTCTTGCTTTTTTTGTTGGCCAACACTGTTCAACAACAAGGGGCTGACTCGCTTGCTTCCTCCTGGCCATTGGGAAAATGTTATAGATATAGTAACTGGAAAAAAGCACCAAATCAAAACACAGACAAATAAACAAGAACATTCTTTGGCTTATCAGGAGTGTAACGGCATTTGACAGATCCCACTCTGTGCCCAAGTTCCTGGCACAACTTGCATCTGTTTTTGTTACCTTTCTGTGCCCTTGGTGGCTTTCCATCTTTCTTTCCCTTCTTACTACTCCCACCTTTCTCAAACCATGCCTTGAATCTACTCTGTTTAGGCCTGCCAGCCTTTCTTTTCGTCAAGGGAGGACACATGGAAAATTCAATGTCCACTTCAGGCCACTGAGACTGATCTGTAAGTGGTGGAATTGGAGTAGCATATGCAGCTTTGAATCTTGCTACGAATAATATTCATGCAAGTATGGGTGCATGTTTATCTTCGGTTGGGATGCTAAGAAAAGTATGGCATGCTCACATGGTTTACCAGTGTGTTGCCACTCGAGGCAAGTGCAATCATGCAATTCAGTGTTAACAACATGTCTCCTTCCAGTTTTGTTATCTCTAACTTCAGCACCTCAAGGTGAAGATTTTTCAACAAACAAATGTGAAAGATTTCTGCTCTTATTGACCACCTGTTGTACCACTGCTGGAAGCTTATCACCTTGCAGACAATCACCTATCCTTCTTCTCAATTCCCACAACCGCATGAGCATGATCCTGATTTGGTCAACCATGTCATGCACAGGCAAATCTTTAACTCCTTCACCTTGTTGTTGAAACTCTCCGCCAAATTGTTGTTGATGTGGTCACACTTGATGGCAGTGTTGAATGCTGACTGTACCATAAAAAGAATAGTAGGTGTTTAGCCATGGACCAAACTCATCACATGCTGCCATGATCTTATCAAGATGATATTTGTGTGTCTGTCTAGTGTAAGATCTTGCTGCTGGCCACATGCGCCCAAATTCTTCTCCTCTAAATTTTTTGATCAAATTCATCTACAAATGACCGAAGCACTCCTCTGCTTAGCATGTGGGAAAACATTTTTCACTGAATTTTCAAGCCCCTTACATGCATCTGTGTGTATAGCCAAAGGTGACACTGGCCCTAGGCATCTTTTCAACTGGATCATGAACCATGTTCATGAAGCCTCTGTTTCTGACTGAAACAAGCCAACAAAGAATAGGAAACATCCAGTTGTGTCCATCTAGAGCATTGCATGCTGCCAACTGACCATTCCACTTGCCTGTCAAAAATGATGAGTCTATGCTCAAATATGGACGGCACCCTGCTTTGAACCCATCGATGCAAGGCTTTAAAGCCATAAAAAACTTGGAGAACTTGACTTCACCTTCGGGTGATACCTCTGTATCTATCTCCACAACACTGCCAGGTGACCTCTTTTCCACCTCTGCTTTGAAGTTGTAAAGCATCCTAAATGTATTTGCCCAATCACCATATAAATTTTTCATTGCCCTTTGTTTTGCCTTCCACACTGTGGTATATTTCAGTTTAATGGGGTACATCTTTTCCAAGTCTACTTTGAGTTTCTTGGCAGTAGTGTTTGGTGTTTTGGCTAAAATTGGGGTGATCTTTTATGCAACCCAAAGTTGTGATGTCATGGTTAATACTCTGTGTGAACGTGTAATACAAGTATGTTGATTGGGGATTTGGTTAACCCCGGCGGTACTTCCATCAAAGTTGCGATCTCACAGATATGTACCACTTGCAAGGCTTCACACTACCATCAAATCCTCTGCACCTTGCATAGAACTTCTTTCTATCAGTCTAAACAGTCTTGGCATCAAACTCATGTTTCACTGCATAAGTCTTGAAACACATCCTAAACTCCTTCATGCTTGGGAACAACTTGCCTACTTCAATGACAGGGTTCTCTTTGTCATACACATGCACCAGCTCATCATGTGCATCATCTACTTCATCTGCAGCTTGTTCCATCAACTGTCCATCTACTTCTTCATCAGCATTAGCGTGCAAACTAGATTTGCCCTCTCCTGATTATCTACATCATCATTTGGAATGCCAAAATGTTTGGCCATCTCAATGTCAGGCATTGGTGCAATGACCAAATCAGTAGGCTCATCTAATTCAACTACATTCCAATCAACAGTTGTTGCAGTTTCAGTTTCAGTTCCATTCACCTGTCCCTCTTCGGCTATTACTGTAAGTTCAGTACACATGTGAATCAATGGCCTCTGTGTAGCCCAATCATCATCTATCATCTGCGCAGCCAATTGTGATGGCACATATCCAACCTTTGAAAAAATGTTCAGATCAACGAGCTCAGCAAAAAAATTAGCCCGTTTGCTTGTCCAGCCGTTTTGCCGATCGATTTCTTCAACAATCTGTTCACCATCTTCTATTCTGACATACTCTTCTTTCCAATCATCAAACCTCAACAGTGATACTTCTTGCTCTGGACCCCAAACGATATTCTCCCTAATTTTTTCCACCCATTTCTTCACTGCCGTCTCTCCCATGTTATGTAGAACTTGTGGATCAATCTCTGTAAACTCAACCTCCCATTTAACAATTGTGTCTCTCTCAATGTTCTCGTATGCTACCATCAACTAATTTTGCCTTTCATGGAAAGAAATTGACTGTCAATTCGAAGGTCCAAGCGGCAGCATCCCCTCTGTCAGTGGCGGACAGTGTGAGCCCGTGGGAAAGAGCAGACGAGGCCACCCCCTAATTGCATGCAAAATTGGATCGGAGAGAGGCGCATTACCTATTCAAAGTTGAATCTGGCGGCTCCATCTCTCCACGGGCTCCCCTCACAACCTATCGATTCCGCATGCAAAAACAGAGGAAACGAGCTGAGATCTACGGGCCCGAGAGAGGAACGGGAGGGCGACTAGGGTTTGAATTCACTCACCATTTTCTGCCGTTGAGAATGAGGGCTCCGCCGACGCCACCGAGAACGCAAGATCCGCCGCCACCGGAGAAGAAGGGGGGCAGAGTGGCGGGCCCGGCACGGTCGGGCGGCAGGGCACGGTCAGCTGTTTTAAGGAACAATTAAGTTGGACCCACATGTCCTAAGATAAACGGGCGGGCTTGGTTGACGACCAATTTAACCACATTTAACACCCCTATGTGGCCCTGGGCTATTTATACGCTCAAATGTGTCGCACCACAGCCATTCGCTCGAACAACGTCGCACTCTTGCCAATTCACCTCAAAAACGTCGCACAGGAGCTATTGGCCCCAGCGACGTTCGGAGCAGATGAAATTGTTGGCTGGCTGGAGCTGCTCAAGTTTTCCAAAAGAAGATTTGCTCAAATTCACGTAAAGCGAGCAAGACAATATCATTATTATATCAATCGCCACGGACGCCTTCCTCAAGCTGATATAAACGACGCCAAGGCGAAGGATGATCTGGCATTGGATTGCAGGGATGTATACGTCTCAAGCATTGGCTGTCGGAAACCGGATACGCGGCAAAGAAAATAACTGCCCACGTTTGTACGCCAAAAAACTACCAAGTTATGTGCTGCTGTTTTGGATGATTGACACATCAAAAGAAGAAAGTGGAGGAGGCCCGAGCTTTACATGGCTGGTAATCAAGAGGGATTTATTTCATCATAGATGAGAGAAGAAAGCGGAGCTCAATGCATTGCATGGGTCCGGCTAATTACGCAACATCAATAGAGAAGGGCAATTAAGCGGGATTGTAGGAGGCACGCATGCATTGAAATCAAAAAAACACCTCCCTATGAGTCTAGCGGAAGCACGCCAAGATACCGGTTGCCGCTATTCTTTTTATTGAAAAAAGTCAAATCATCGTATTGCAAAGCCAGAAGGACGACGTTCGATGGTATTTCAAGTCAGAAGCGACGTTGCAAAGCCGACTGCAAGGAGGACCGACGTTGATGTAAAGCCAGACGCATATCTTTGTGAGGTCAATTGGCATTGCTGCAAATTGGACCCGTGAATTTATAAACCTAACTAAGTGTAGATTTTAATATTTTGTAGAAGTAAGTTTCCATACTATCAATGCCAAGGCTCGCTTTGTGGTAAATGCACTGATGATATACATTTCTTCTACATCCCGGTGTGTGTCTCACTGCCTTGCACTGTCCGATGCTAGCATGTCGCGTTGATGGATGTTTTCATGAACACATCAATTTTCTCTCCTGCTGTAACGCGACGGGCCCTTTTTGCTAGTTTGTCTTCGAAAAAACAAGAAAACTACTTAATTTGTCTCACAAAAAAAGGGAGGTGCCTTGATTTGTCTTCCAAACACAAGGAAACGCCTTAAATTTTTCTAAAAGCACAAGGAAATGCCATGCTCGTCCCTGCCGCGCACATCTCGCGATGAGCTGGGCCATCGCTCCTGCTGCGTGCACCAGTGAGCCCTACCGCTAGACGTCCCCCAAGCATCGCCACCTCGTCGCCCTACGTCGCCTAGCCGCACCAGCACGACCTCGATCTTCCTTCGCCCACTGCCATGTCGAGCAAATGCCGTAGAATCTGCTCCTGCGTGGCGGCAACTGGAATTCATCATTTGATGAAGCTCTGTCGGTCCATACTCCTCGTCGTATGAACCATCGGAATTCATCATTTTCCTCGAAAAATCAAAAAAAAAATCCGGCCAGACAATGTATCCAACACATAGAGCGCAAGGCGGAGTCAGAGAGTTGTCGGATGTACGACGGTGGGGTTCGGGCCGGCGAACATGACCCCGGCGGCAAGGATGGGAGAGACGAATGCTATGCCGGAGGTGCTGGCGCAGAGGCTAGGAACGGATGCGGGGCGTGCACGTCGGCGGAGCGGCAAGACGAACATCGAGGAGGAGGAAGAAGAGAAAAGAGAGCAAATGGATCCGGCAGGTCGATTTAGTGCAATTTACGGTGGGGTCGGCCTGTCGGGTCCGACGCGCGCCCGGTCGTCCCCATATCCGCCCCACATTTTGGGTGGATTTGAGGGGTGTCGATCAGCCCAGGTGTTTGAGACCCATTTAAAGCGTTCGTCTCGATCGAAATTATATGACCCATGCTTCTTTTTTTTGCCTTTTACCTTGGCTTTTTTCCCATGCCCGGTAGCGTAGTCTGCATGCGGCCCGTTTAGAAAGAAAAAAAAATCGCTAGCAACTCATGCGTACGTCCCGTTTAGAAAGAAAAAATAAATCGCGAGCCACTCATGCCCGCGGCCCGTTTAGAAATCAATCGCTAGCCCACTCAGAGCCAGCGGCGGCTGCACGGATCAGACGTCGGATCCCAGTCGGAGAAGTCCCAGTTTATTTCTCGGCAACAAACGGTTTCCGATCCACAACACAAGACGACTCCCGTATCCTGTATAAAATCCTCGCGATCGAGGGGACGTCTTCCTCGTCTCATCCAATAGTATCGATCGATCGATCAGGCCTAGCTAGGAGAGTATGTCGCATCGGCCGCCGCCGCCGCCGCCGCATGCTGAAGCCGCCGCAGGCAGGGTCAGGGGCATGGGCAAGGCGCGAGTGGTGGAGGTCTGGGCCCACAACCAGGAGGCAGAGCTGGCTCTCATGTCAGACATGTTCCGGGACTTCCCCATCGCCGTCGTGGCCACGTCCTCGACATCCCTCCCGTCCGTTCCAGCCTGCACCCGCGAACTCACGGCAGAAGCCGACGGCGTCTACCACATTAGGGGCCTCATGCGGTACCACCGCAACATGGACGCCAACTGCGAGCACATCTCCAACAGGGTCAGAGGCGTGCGGTTTCTGCAGATGGCCCGGGCGTTGGTCAACCGTGACGGTGACCTCGCCCGTGTCTGGCGGTTCCACCTGGACGTGCCGTCGGCCAAGGAGGAGCGATTCATGCTGAAGCTGGGCGTAGAGCCCTACGTAAGGCGCGTCAACCGCGTCCGCTTCGCCAACGCTCTCAAGGCCTGCCGCGCCGTGATGGTAACCGATGTCACCTGGGTGACCTCGGACGGCGCCGAGGATGTCGCCCACTTGGTGGATTGCTTATGGAACGGTGCCCGGATCTATCCTAAACAAAACCAAGACCGTTACGGGCTCATCCGCCTGATCCGGATTCACTTTCCGGAACTGTACGACCTCAAATTTCTCGGAGTGGCGAACTCTGGGTGGGGAGGAGCCTCCGCTGTTTGCAGCCACCAAGGCCGCCAAATCGCCTGATGACCTCCTCCACGGCTTCCTCGCGCTAATGAGGGAGCCCAAGTTCACGGAGCGGATGATGGAATACAACGGGATCTTGTGCGGGCTCGGAGACTGGTCCAGCGACGAACTCGATGACTTGAGGTTGAGCTACGAGGAGAAAGAGAGGCAATTCAAGCTCAGATTCGCTGAGATAAATGGCCTCGATGTGTCTGATTTCGAACATGTTCATATGCACTAATGGAATTGGATCAATGACGCAACATGTAACCTTGCATGACCACATATTAGTTTTTCCTTGCCAAGCCGAAGATTATTTTTTAATTCTTGGGATTTCTTCTACGTTTTCCCCTTTCTGATGTATTTTTTTTAGGTCTGTCTATGTCACATCTAGAAACTGCCACTCGTTGACAAATAAAACAGACTGTTTGCTCCCGACCCCCCCCCCCCTCCACGTCGACTTGTTTGTATGTTTTGGCTTGTATTGTTTTGTCCCTCCCACCCAACCCACCCAGCCCAACTACCCCGCCTCCTGGGCCTTGTTTGTTGGACTTTTTTTGCCTGTTTGTTTGTTTGATAGAAGAAAATGACTGGGCTTTGTTTGTCCGCAGAAAACACTTGCTTGCTTGTAGAACGAGTTTTGGTGGCAGGGAAAATAAAACGTAGACAGGGTTTATGCAGCTTTTGTGCGTACTTTACAAACAGAGGGAATCACAATGTATTGACAAAGAATCACAGTGTATTATAGTGTACAATCTTAAATTCTGCTCCAAACGAGAAACAAAGAGAGGCTGGTCTTGTACAACCTTGTAGATACTTCTGACCTCTCTCTTTTTCCAACTGTTGATGGGAGAAACAAACAGAGGCTGGTGCGTAGGAAAAACGCACATCAGTTGACCGCATCAGTTCAAGATCTGTTGTCTTGTTCTCTCAATAAAAAATAGGGCTAAAAACAGAGTATATGTGTAAGAGCAGACAAGCAAATTTTTGGTGTTGTGCCAATTAATAAGTACAAGTCAGTGTATTATAGTGTAGGAAAATTTGATGTAGTTTCATAAACTGATCAGGCAATAAAGTATGAAAAAAATGATTGTCTTTTGCATTGTTGAGAAGGCAATTTATATTCAGAATGGGGGAAATGCATGATGACAAAATGGCCATAAGCAATCACATTCATAGTCCATCCATACAAATCTGCAGTCCGGATTAAATGACAAAGCATACTTAACTTGTTAGGAAAAATTTCTTATTCTGTAAATGAAACACTCCGTTCTCAACTAAAAGAGAGAGAGAGAGAAAAAACTGTGAAACTAACTACAATCAAGTGTGTTAGAATTCCTTAGATAACTAAATCATAGTGTGTTGTATCATGTTGACAGGAAAATAAAAAAAAGTTCATATATTTGATAAGAAAAAAATAGGATCATATAACAGCGATTTGCTTGTTTTAAGGTAAAAAAATGGTGTGTATCTGGTTGTGGTTCAACTTTTAGTCTTCACCATAAAAGTGATGACAGCTACAACTGATGTAAAAATAGGGGCCTACATCTGATCAAAATCTTAAGTTGAAAAAAAGAAAGCAACTACAACTTTCAGTCTTTGCATACAAAACACAAGCATAAACTTTTTGAATATCTATGCCAACAAAAGATTTGATTCATTGTAACATTGCATTTGCAGCAAATGAAGGTAACTATGCAGGTGACTACATTGGTACTCAGGTACGATCCAACTTAGAAAAATCTGATTGAGGACAGAAACAAAGATAAACTTGAACGTTTTGATCGTAGCATGTGCACTCCCATTACCCTGGAATGGTGTTCGACCCGAGGCTTTCTCAAATGCAAGGCAATGGAGCTAATTTTCCGCAGATGATTCCACCTTACTCATTTGCCTATCCCGTCCATCAGTTTGGAACATCATCAAATTGCCTGGCTGTTGTGAGTAACAATTCAATTTCGGTTGCATCTCGAGGCTCCACTTGCAAGTGGCATCAAAACAGAAAACCAGTTGCAAGTCGAGGGTCCACTTGCAAGTGGCATGAAAACAGAAGACCCGGTTGCAAGTCGAGGGTCCACTTGCAAGTGGCATGAAAACAGAAGACCCGGTTGCAAGTCGAGGGTCCACTTGAAAGTGGCATAAAAATGAAGACTTGGTTGCAAGTCGAGGGACCACTTGCAAGTGGCATGAAAAACAAAGGAACCCGGTGCTAGTCGAGGATCCACTTGCAAGTGGCATAAAAATAGAAGACTTGGTTGCAAGCCGATGGTCCACTTTGCAAGTGGCATGAAAAACAAAGGAACCCGGTTGCAGGTCGAGAGTCCACTTGCAAGTGGCATAAAAAATAGAAGATGTAGTTGCAAGTCGAGGGTCCACTTGCAAGTGGCATCAAAAAAATGGAAGACGCAGTTGCAAGTCGTGGGTGCACTTGCAAGTGGCATCAAACAAAAATACCCTGTTGCAAGTCGAGGGTCCACTTGCAAGTGGCATAAAAAAAAGACCTGGTTGCAAGTCGAGGATCCACTTGCAAGTGGCATCTACAAAAAGGATGAGTTGCAAGTCGATGGTCGGCTTGCAAGTGGCATCAAACAAGAAGACACAATTGCAAGTTGAGGGTGGACTTGCAAATGGTATCAAACAAAAAAGAACCTAGTTGCAAGTCAAGGGTCCACTTGCAAGTGGCATGAAAACAAAAATACCCTGTTGCAAGTCGAGGGTCTACTTGCAAGTGGCATAAAAAAAGAAGACACACTTGCAAGTCGAGGGTCCACTTGTAAGTGGCATGAAAAACAAAGGAACTCGGTTGCAAGTCGAGGGGCCACTAGTAAGTGGCATCGAAAAAAGGAGACCTGGTTGCAAGTCGAGGGTCCACTTGCAAGTGGCATGAAAACAAAGGAACCCGGTTGCAAGTCATGGGTCCAGTTGCATGTGTCATCAAAAAAAAAGAAGACGCAGTTGCAAGTCGAGGGTCCACTTGCAAGTGGCATGAAAAACAAAGGAACCCGGTTGCAAGTCGAGGGTCCACTTACAAGTGGCATCAAGAAAAATAGAAGACACACTTGCAAGTCGAGGGTCCACTTGCAAGTGGTATCAAAGAAAAAGACATAAATGCAAGTCGAGGGTCCACTTACAAGTGGTATGAACACAAAAGACCCGGTTGCAAGTCGAGGGTCCACTTGCAAGTGGCATGAAACAAGGAACACGGTTGCAAAGTCGAGGGTCCACTTGTAAGTGGCATAAAAAATAGAAGACACGGTTGCAAAGTCGAGAGTCCACTTGTAACTGGCATAAAAAATGGAAGACCTAGTTGCAAGTCGAGGGGTCGACTTGCAAGTGGCATCAAACAAGAAGACCCAGTTGCAAGTCGAGTGTCCACTTGCAAGTGGCATGAAAAAACAGAAGACCCCGTTGCAAGTCGAGGCTCAACTTGCAAATGGGCATAAAAAAGACGCAATTGCAACTCGAGGGTCCACTTGCAAGTGGCATCGAACAAAAAGACCTAGTTGCAAGTCAAAGGTCCACTTGCAAGTGGCATCAAAAAAAGAAGACACAGTTGCAAGTCGAGGGTCTATTTGCAAGTGGCATGAAAACAGAAGACCTAGTTGCAAGTCAAGGGTCCACTTGCAAGTGGTATAAAAACAGAAGTCCTAGTTGTAGGTCGAGGGGCGACTTGCAAGTGGCATCAAACAAAAGACCCAGTTGGACGTCGAGGGTAACTTAAAGACCGAGTTGCTCCTTACCATCAAAACACTAAAAATAAAAAGTGAATTCGACCAGCAACTATAAAGAACTACAACATGCTTGTGTACAGATTACTACACTGAATTATTTTAATAAAAAATATAGTATCAGCAAAAAATCTGCTAGAACTATATAAACAACTCCACTGATCCTATTTCAAAACAGTCAGAAAAAATGATAAACAGAAGAAATGAAAAAAATAGAACCATTTATAAATGAAGCATGGGCGGCAGAAAAATCAAGAACATACATCAAAACAACATGTAAATCTGCTGGTTGAACACTAAAAAAAGACTATGGCAAAATTGTCAGCAAAATGAATTGCTTAATTTCAAAACTGAAGTTGATCCTCTCAGATAGTAAAAAT
Organism: Aegilops bicornis; assembly: GCA_021605145.1. Classification (NCBI taxonomy): domain Eukaryota; kingdom Viridiplantae; phylum Streptophyta; class Magnoliopsida; order Poales; family Poaceae; genus Aegilops; species Aegilops bicornis. The sequence goes on along the minus strand of CM038671.1, from coordinate 761,785,825 downwards.
TGTAGACCCTTAGTATGCAAGAAGCATGGGCGGCAGAAAAGTCAAGAACATACCTCAAAACAACATGTATATCTGCTGGTTGAACACTAAAAAAAAGACTATGGCAAAACTGTCAGCAAAATGAATTGCTTAATTTCAAAACTGAAGTTGATCCTCTCAGATAATCAAAATTGTAGACCCCTAGTATGGAAGAAATATTACAGCAAGCAAGCAGCTCACACACAAAAGTCATATGCAAAAATACTGGCTAGTCTCATGGTATGAACTACAAGCATGGTTGTACAAAAAAAATCAAGACACCGAAAAGCCTTCTAGAACTACATCAAACAACAACACTGAAAAGTTCATGAACTACAGACAACACATTATACTCAACCTACATCAATGCATACATATACTCGCCTACTTCAACACTACACTGAACCTAAGTGACCTCCCTTGCCTCTGCTATGACTCTGCTTATCCTGTTTCCCCCCTGGCTGACTCTGACTACCACCAGGACTACTAACCCCTCTACTCTACTTGAGGCCATTAGTAGATACAACTAGTAACTAGAAAAAATAGTCCGGACACGTTTATATTCTAGGCACAGAAAGTTCAGCACTTGCTTGTTTTTTTCAGGACAACACTTGCTTGTTTTGGCTGTACCAGATCTAGAGACACTTAAATAGCAGGCAGTTTTGTATTCTAGGCACGCAAAGTTGCACAAGACACATACTCTAGTACATAAGAAAATGCGCCATTAAAAAATAGGGAAGATTCAAATCTAACAAACTGATACTTTTTGTGGATTATAAGAGAAATCACCAACATGTGCCTACTACCACTGTTAGCCTACCTAGGCATGCATCCACACAAAAAACATTCAAAAAGAACTTACCACTATTTTCACAACGATTTAGACTCGTATTTACTACAAACACATCTAGTAAATATCTGAGAATTTCTCCTATTACAACTCACATGAATACACACAGAGTGAGATGCTCTGGAATTTGTACACAACAAACAAACATCACGCAGGATGGATCAAACACAACTTAGTTTAAGAGATACAAACTGAATCACACATAATGGATCCCCTGCATTAAACACTCTCACACAATCACAAAAACACAAAAAAGTCATCACTAGTCGCATAGCACACAAGAAAAACCCTATACTAATCCCCCACCCATCCCCCATCCCCACTACTAAGAAAAAACCCATTAATCCCCACTGTCTAAATACACCAACTGAACTAAAAACGCTCACCCCCACTGAATCCCTCTGTTTGACTTGGGGAAACACTATAACGTGTATTAGCTCCCAGACCTACCATCCACTGAATCTCTAGACACAAAAATCAACCGGCCCACTGAATCCCTACAAAAGATTTGTTGATTGGGGCAAACCCTAGATCGATGGATACAAGAAGAACAAAAAATAGGAACACAAAAAGGGAGGGGAAATTACTCACTTCAGTGTGGGCGTCTCTCCTCCCTTCTCACTTTGCTGCGGGGGTCTCTCCTTCCTTCTCACTCTCGACAACACCGTCGCCTGGAACCCCTTCGGAGAGGAAAGGGTGTGGACTGACCAAAGGAATGGGAGCAGCCCCCTGCCCTCACGATAGAACAAACTGAAGGAAATATGCCCTAGAGGCAATAATAAAGTTATTATTTATTTCCTTATTTCATGATAAATGTTTATTATTCATGCTAGAATTGTATTAACCGGAAACTTAGTACATGTGTGAATACATAGACAAAACATAAGTGTCCTTAGTATGCCTCTACTTGACTAGCTCATTTATCAAAGATGGTTATGTTTCCTAACCATAGACATGTGTTGTCATTTGATGAACGGGATCACATCATTAGGAGAATGATGTGATGGACAAGACCCATTCGTTAGCTTAGCATTGTGATCGTACAATTTCATTTTTACTGCTTTCTTCCTGACTTATACATGTTCCTCAGACTATGTGATTATGCAACTCCTGAATACCGGAGGAACACTTTGTGTGCTATCAAACATCACAATGTAAATGGGTGATTATAAGGATGCTCTACAGGTGTCTCCGAAGGTATTTGTTGGGTTGACATAGATCGAGATTAGGATTTGTCACTCCGTGTTTCGGAGAGGTATCTCTAGGCCCTTTCGGTAATGCTCATCACTATAAGCCTTGCAAGCAATGTGACTAATGAGTTAGTTGCGAGATCAAGTATTACGGAACGAGTAAAGAGACTTGCCAGTAACGAGATTGAACTAGGTATGATGATACCGAGGATCGAATCTCGGGCAAGTAACATACCACATTGTTGGAGGCGGCAAAATGGATTTGCAATGTGTATCTAAGCTTATCGCCTTTGGAACATGTCAGGTGGTAGGAGCGACATATGCCAACAGGTGGCTTATCATTGTGGGAGCCAATAAGACGTCGCCGGTGCCTGGAAACGGGATGAGGCGAAGACATGCACGCCGGCGAATCTTACCCAGGTTCGGGGCTCTCCGTGGAGATAACACCCCTAGTCCTGCTCTGCGGGGTCTCCGCATGATCACTAGATCAACAAGTGGCTACAAGAGCCTCCTTGAGCTGTTTGGCGAGAGGAAGAAGAAAGGGCAAGGCTAGCTCTCTCCTCCTCCCAAAGTTGTGTCTAAAACTATCTAAGTCCAACCCTTTGCATGGGTGCCCTAGGGGGTTTATATAGGCCTACCCCCAGGGGTACAATGGTAATCCGGCTGGGCGCGGGCCCATCCGTCAGTGTCTACGCCATGGCTTCTCTGCCGATTGCCGGGGCCCGGCCAGTGGTGGGTCCCGCTGGCTGCCGGCCTCCTAGTCAACAGGTAGGCCCCACCGCTTGGTCTTGTCGGGGGCTGGTTACTGTTGCCTCACTCTTGATGACGAGGGCTTTGTTGAGGTAAGCATGGCTACAGTGCCGCCGCCTGGCGGCCTCTCACGGTAGACTTACCTCGTCTTGTCTCCTTAATGGTGCGCTTACTTTGAGGGAGGGAGTGGGCTGGCTGGTAAGAGCCGGCTACGTCCTAGGCCGACTAGGGGAGGCAGGGCCGCTTTCGGGTGTCTCTCTGACCGAAGGGGCCCACCGCCTGCAGGCCATACTGACAGCCCGTCGTGGGTGACGTCATGGTCAGCATGGCAACAGTGCCATGCCGGACGGGTCATGTCTACCCCGTACGGCGTACTGTAGCCATGCGTACTCCGGGATTCGGGGGTGGCAGGCTTCACTGTTGCCACGCCCCGTCCCATCTCCGTTATGTGGGTGCAGACTTTGAGGGCACGATCTTGGCCGCCTGTCGAGGGCCGGCTTCTTGGAGTCGGTTATCTCGTTGCCGGCTTCTTGGAGTCGGCCCTCTCGACGCTTTCTTCATGAGGGTTTTAAGGCGGGCCGCCTTCCAGTAGTCGGCTTGTGGGATAGCTGGCCGGGGGAAGGGGGCCCCGTGTCTTGGGTGCTTGTAGGCTCGATCGGCCCATTATTTCCTGAAGAGCCAGTGGGAGCTGGCTAGGCTACCCGTGGTCATTTACTCCGACAGTAGTCCCCGAAGCTGGTTGTGCTTCGTGGCTGAAGGGGGAACAAGAAGCTCAATCAGCTTCCTATCCTGAAGAGCCGGCAGCTAGGAGCCGGGTTTACTCAAGCGTGCCATCTTGGCGAAGTTTTTTGAAGTCTGAAGGCGGGAACTGCTGGCGCGCAAGCCAGGCTGCGGGCTGGCCGCTCGCCGCCTGTGCGCCACATGGCACCATTCGGCTGGAAGGGCCTGCCAGCCCACGCGCGTGATGGGACGCCGCTGTAGACCGGAGCCCGCCACTACCACGCCTTGGCCCAAGCGCAGATCTTTTGTGGCCCGAACTGGCCGCATGTCTTCCGACGGCGGTTTCCGCTTGCCGTTAAGGCGTGATAATTGCTGGACGTGGGGGAGTGGGCGCAGTTAATCCTGCGCCCCCACGCCTCGCCTCCTCGGCTTCGCCGCACGAGGCTATAAGTAGGGGGAGGAGGGGGAGCAGCAGACGCTCGCACGCTCGCCCTCGCTCCGATATTTCCTTCTTCTTCTTCCTTCTCTCTGTCGCCGCGGCTGCTCACCACCGCGCCATCGCTCCGCCGATCTTCTTGGCGCGCCGCAGTCTTGCCGCAGCCGAATCGCGCGCGCTCCGCCGCCGCGCCCTCCCCGTCGCTTCTTCGTCCTCATGGATCCAACGTCGAGCTCCTGGGACGGCTCCAACATCCATGAAGATCACATCGACTTCCTCCGCAAGACGCGGCGGTTGCCGGGCAAGGACTACGTGCGAGTCCATCTTGCGCCGGAGAGGGAGATCTCGCCGGCGCCGGAGGAGGCCGAGTGGGTAATCTTCCGCTCGCACTGTCTGCGCAGCGTTAGCCTGCCCGCGAGCGGCTTCTTCCGCTCGTTCGTCGAGTTTTACCATCTCCAACCGCACCAGCTCACTCTGAACACGGTGGTGCTGCTGTCGGCCTTCGTCACTCTGTGCGAAGGCTTCCTCGGCGTCCTCCCCACCCTTGAACTTTGGGGGGAATTCTTCCAGTCCAAGCTCGGCACTGTCGTCACGGGCGTGCCGGCTCCATGCGGCGCCTTCATCGCCATGCGGAGATCGACGGCCGACAACCCATTTCCGGCCATCGTGCTGATCCAGTCGGTGAAGCTCTGGCAGAAATCCTACTTCTACGTGAAGAACGTCGCCCCGCAAGGCGACTACGTCAACTTGCCGGCTTACGTAGCCGGATCACCGGCTGGGAGGCAGCATTCGTGGTCCTATCGGGCCAGGTCGCTAACCCCGGCTGGGGCCGGCGCCGTCGCCCGACTTCGGGTGCTGGTCCAGTCGGAGGGGCTGACCGGGTCCGACCTGATAGCCGCCTTCGTGGAGCGCCGAGTGCTCCCGCTCCAAGGCCGCCCTCACCTGATTTGCCAGATGGGTGGCCGCTTCGACCCCAGTCGGCTAAGCACCAAGGATATGCCTCATGACGAGGTATCCTACATGGTGAACTACATCGCCAACTGCAAGCTCACAGAGGAATGGCAGTACGGCAAGGAGCCTTACTCTCGCGTCGATCCCCCGTCTGTGGTAAGCGTTCTTTCTTTTCTTCTTCTCTTGTTGCCGAGTTCTCACTGGCCGGCTCCTGACTAGTCGGCTTGTTTTTAATCAGAACCCCCTCCTTCATCCCTCGCCCGGAACCGCGGGGGCGGAACACGAGTTCGCTCCCGACCGCGTGGCGGACGACTTGGACGACCCCGACTTGGGGGCGGCCGCCTTAGACGACGACGCCGTAGGGGGAGGCAGCGAGGCAGGCGGCTCCGGGCTCTCCGCCACTTTCGAGGATTGGCCGGATGATCACGAGGCCGAGCCTATTCCGCGCTGCCAGCCGGCACCCGACCATCAAGGCGCGGGCTCATCTGTCGGGCCGGCTGCTCGGGGCGGCGCACAGAAGCGCCGGGCGGCGCCGACCCTCTTCGGCAGTCGGCCGAAGAAGCCTAAGGGTACTGCGGCGGCGACCAAACGGGACGAGGCGGCCGCGAGGGCAGCCCGCTTCCGCAAGGTGTTGAAGCAGCCGCAGGCAGTTTCGGCGTAAGTGTCAATTCTCTTACGCCGTTATTTTTTCTCTTTGGTTGGCATTTTTTAAGCCTTCTCTTGATTCATCAAAACAGGGCTCCTCTCTCTCTCGAGCGGACAACAGCCGCCTCCATAGTCGGAGGGGCAGGAGGATCTGCGGGCTCCCACCGCATGGCCCCCTGTGCCGAGCTCCAAGCGGCGACGGAGCGGAACGCGCGGTAGGAGCGGGAGGCGGAGGAGCAGAGGGCGGCCGCCGCCAGGGCGGCTCAGGAGACGACGACGGAGTCGGCAGAGACGCAGGCCGACGTGGCGGCCAAGTCCCAAGCGGAGGTCGCGGCCGCGGAGAAGGCGGCGGAGGCCCTGCGTAGCCAGCCTCCGCAGCTCATCATCCCCCTCCGTACCGTGGCCCCCGATATCCCGGTGCCCCCGCGAGAGGAAGCCGGCCGCGACCAGCCGGCGATGGAGAGGGAAGGGGGTGACACAGTCGTCCCAGAGGGAGAGGCGGTACCGCAACCGTCGGCCGGGACGGGCCAAGGCGGCCAGCCTGAGGCGCCGCCCGAGCAGCCGGCAGGAGGCGAGCCGGCTGTGGGGGTGGATCTCGTGGTCCTCTCGCTGACTCATCGGCGTGCAGGGAAGGCGACTTCAGAGCCGGACCCGCATAGGGCCGCGGGCTCCAGCTCGTGGTCCCGCGACCTGGAGACAGCCAGCGTTAGCTCGCCGGGGTGGTCGCCGGGCGGTGGAACAGCCGTGCTGAATGTGGCGGCGCAGGACGTCCGGGCCCGGCTTCAGTCCCAGGGTGCCGCGCTGAAGCAGTATACCCAAGAATTTCTTGCAACGCGGTCGGCCATTCGGGTGAGTCTTCTTGCTCTTGATTTCTTCCGTGGGGGCGCGTCAGCGCACCCACTGGGTGTAGTCCCCGAGTTCCGAGTCGGTTGCTGAGCAGGCGGCTGGGAACTTTTTAGTAGTCTTTGATTGATGTCTTGTTCTTACTCGCACCTTTTGTCCTACTTGCAGGACTATCACAACCTACATGCGGCTACCCTCAACTCCCAGGCCCGGGAGATGAATCAGAAGACCGCCGATCTGACGGAGAGCCGGAGTCAGTGTCTTATTTTTTTACCTCATGTGGGGGCGCGTCAGCGCACCCACTGGGTGTAGTCCCCAAGATTCGGGCCGACTGCTGAGCAGTCGGGTCGGATCTTTCCTGACGACTTCTTCCTTATTTTGTTTTTCTTCTGCATGTCTGCAGGGGCCAATGCCGACTTGAGGGAGCAGCTAGGTGTGGCCCAGACCGCCCTTCGCGCCAAGGAGGCCGAGGTTAACGCCTTGGCTCAGGAACGTGATCGCCTGGCCAAGAAACTGGCCGACCAGGAGGAGACCCACAAGGCGGCCCTGAAGACGGCACAGGATAGTGAGGCCTCCCTCAAAGCCAAGTATGAGACCGAGGCGGCGAGCTGGGCCGAGGCGAGGCAGGCGCTGAGCGAAGGTTACGGCCGGATTGAAGACTTGATTGACGGTAGGCCGCCTTCTTCTTCGTTCCTTTGCTCATCCCTGTCACCTGATCTGTCTTCTGACTTGTTCTACTTCTTTCTTCTTTGTGCAGAATACTTCCCCGGCTACTCTGTAGCCGCCAACCAAGCCATCGAAGCTCACCGCGAGGCCCGACGGCAGGCTGGGGTTGAGATCGCGCCGGGTGCCAACCGGACGCTTGAAGAGCAGCTTCTGGCGATTCAGGGCCGCCTCCAGCCGGCCTACCGCATGCTCCGCTGACTTCAGCGCGCCGGAGCGCAGGTGCTGGCCGCCCTCTGGCCTGGCGAGGTGATTCCCCGCACCCCCAGTCGGACTGCCGACTGGCTGGAGGTAGCAGTCGGCCGCTTTGAGGCCTGGAAAGCTTCTGCAGCCCGGTGCGGGGCTCGGCGGGCGCTAGAGTTCATCCGGGCTTGGTATCCCGGGCTGAGCTTGGCCCAGCTGCGCACCTGGAAGCAGGAGGCTGACGAGGAGCTGGAGGCGGTGCGGCCGGCTATCATCCAGCGCGCCTCGGCAATCGCCGACTTCATCGACACCAGCGCCTTTGCCCCTGAGGTGAATGAGGACGGCGTCGCTCAGCCGAAGGAGTGGTTTGGGCTGAACCCGGCAGAGGGAGAAGACTCGGCGGAGGAGATCGACTCCAGCGACGAGGGCGAAGAGGAGGAGGAGGGGGATGGTGAGGACGCCGTGCCAGATGGTGGAGCGACCGACCAACCTCAGCATGATCGTGCCTCTAGCAACGAGGCGCGTGCGAGCACGCCGCCTGCGGCAGGCGGCGATCAAGCCGAGACTCTCCAGCTGGCCACCCCTCCAGCCGACACTACCGTCTCCACCAACCTGCCTGACTCGCCTGTTGCTCCCTTGGCCTGACTCGCCGTCCTTGCTTTCCTGCCCGTTACTCTTTCAACAATTTTTGTTAATTTTGTGCAGTTCCACCCACTGGGGTTGTATTCAAACTAAGTTGAATGCTAGCCTTTTGAAGGTCTTTTGTGTAAATATAATCATGCATGTGCTTGGCTTCCATTCATATTTGCTTTTCATCATTCGGCTATTTCCTTTACCGCCCTCCCTTGGTTGCCGCCTTCCCAGCCGGACAGTTGCTCTGCAGTCTGTGACTGGGGAAGGGCTTGGCCATTTTGGGAGGGCAAGTACTCGAGCTTTCTTAGATTGTCGGAAAGTAAGAAAGGAAGCCGGGCAACCGGCTGCTCTGACAGCCGGTTGGCGGGGAGGCCGGCTTGTGATACATAAGTTTGTTAGTCCTTAGCCGTTTTTCGTGTGGGCATCCTTTCCTGCCTTTGGATCTTGCTAGTCGGACAGTCGATTCTTCGAGCTGCGACTTTCAACAAGAGAGGGCTTGGGTGCCGGAACACTACTTGTATGACTGCAGGTGGAACTTGAATATAACTCAAGGCGGCAAGTCCCCGGGCCGACTGATCGAACCCGGTGCCGGACGAGAAAACAAATGTAGTAACATAATATTAGGCATGATACTCATCATTCATAGATAAAGGAGGGTAGTCCCCGAGTATTCCTTGGGGAGCCCGTTGTCTCGTACTTAGTACAAAAGGTAGCGTGGTACATACTGCATTTTAACTGTAAAATCTTTGGAGGAGATTGGCGTTCCATGGTCGTTCTGACTCCTTGCCGGAATCATCCCTCTTGCGTGCCTTCAGCTTCTGCGTGTCGATCAGGTAGTAGGAGTCGTTGCCTAAAGCCCGGCTGATGAAAAATGGGCTTTCCCAAGGGGCCGAGAGCTTGTGATGGCCGGCTGTTCGCTGGATCAGCCGGAGCACAAGATCGCCCTCTTGGAAGGATCTTGGCTTGACCTTCCGGCTGTGGTAACGACGTAGACCCTGCTGGTAGATGACGGACCGGCTGAGGGCTAACAGCCGGCCCTCTTCCAGTAGGTCGACGCCTTCTTCTTGCGCTTCCTTGGCCTCCGCTTTCGTGTACATGGTGACCCGAGGTGAGTCGAATTCGATGTCAGTTGGGATGACAGCCTCGGCACCATATACAAGGAAGAAAGGGGTGAAGCTGGTTGACTTGTTCGGGGTAGTGCGCAAGCTCCGGAGGACGGCTGGCAGCTCGTCGAGCCAACAGTCGGCTGAACGCTCCAGTGGCATGACCAATCGGGGCTTGGTGCCGGAGAGGATGAGGCCGTTTGCTCGCTCGACTTGGCCATTTGACTGTGGGTGGGCAACGGACGCTAAGTCCAGTCGGATGCCCTGTGTCGCGCAAAAACGTGCCAGTGCTCCCTTGGCAAAATTCGTGCCGTTGTCGGTGATGATGCTGTGTGGTATGCCATACCGGGTTGTGATATCTGCAATGAATGTCATGGCAGTCGGCCCATTTAGCTTCTTGATCGGCTTTGCTTCAATCCACTTGGTAAATTTGTCCACGGCGACAAGCAGATGTGTCATGCCGCCGCGCGCCGTCTTGAATGGGCCCACCATGTCCAATCCCCAGACGGCAAAGGGCCAAGTGAGGGGAATGGTTTTGAGTGCAGAAGCCGGCAGGTGTTGCTTGGAGCTGAAGACTTGGCACCCTTTGCAGTGTTTGACTAATTCCTTGGCATCGTCCAAAGCAGTCGGCCAGAAGAATCCATGGCGGAAAACTTTGGCGACGAGTGATCTTGAGGCTGCGTGGTGGCTGCATTCGCCTTGGTGGATGTCCTTGAGGATTGCTATGCCCTTCTCCGGCTCGACGCAGCGCTGGAAGACTCCAGTGACACTGCGCCTAACGAGCTCTCGGTCCACTATTGTGTATGCTCCGGCTCGGCGTTGGACTTGTCTTGCCGAGATCTCGTCAGTCGGCAGCTCTCTATTAACCAGGAAATTGAGGATGGGCCGGGCCCATGGTGGAGCTTGACTTCTTCTATTGCCAACATGGCTACTGCGACCAGGGCGGGTGGGCTGGGTGGTGAAGAGTTGGAGTCGGCCACCGCCTGTTGTGTCGATGCAGTCCCCGGGCCGACTGCAGTAGTCCCCGGGCTGGGTTCTGAAGTCCCCGGGCCGAGTGCGACTATAGCAGTCCCCGAGCCGACTGTCGAAGTCCCCGAGCCGCCTGCTTGGTTCCCCAAGCCGGATCCGACTGCGTTGGGGTCAGGCAGCACGAAGATGGAATCTGATTCTGGAGATGGCTTGACAGACGGCTTGAGGAGGCGTTGGAGGGAGATGCCGGTTGGTATAGCTTGTCGGGTGGAGCCTATTCGTGCCAGGGCATCTGCTTGCTCGTTGTCGGCCTGTGGCACGTGGAGGAACTCGCACCCTTCAAAATATCCGCTGAGTTGCTGAACGAGAAAGCGGTAGCTCGCCATGTTTGTGTCCTTGGCGTCCTAGTCGTCGGATGATTGCTGGACTACCAAGTCCGAGTCACCATAGCACAAGATCCGGCAGATGCCGAGTTCTTTGGCTAGCCGGAGCCCGTGTATGACTGCCTCGTACTCGGCCACATTATTGAAGGTGGCAAAATGGATTTGCAATGTGTATCTGAGCTTGTCGCCTTTGGGAGAGGTGAGGACGATGCCGGCTCCCAAGCCGGTGCGCATTTTGGATCCATCGAAGCGCATCCGCCAATGAGTGGAGTCGGGCGCAGGCGGCAGGTACTGGGTCTCAGCCCAGTCGACGAGGAAGTCGGCCAATGCCTGGGACTTGATGGCGGTGCGAGGTTGGTAGAAGATCGTGTAAGGAGCCAGCGCAATGGCCCATTTTGCCACCCGGCCGGATGCATCCCGACTGCCTATGATCTCGGCGAGCGGGGCAGTACATATGACCGTGATGGGGTGCTCTTGAAAGTAGGGCTTGAGCTTCTTGGCGGCGAAGTACACACCATAGCACATCTTCCGATAGTGTGGGTAATTCTACTTCGAAGTGGACAACACTTCACTCAGATAATACACCGGCCTCTGGACTAACTGAGCTCGGCCTTCTTCTGGGCGCTGTACCACGATGACGGTGCTGACCACCCGGCTAGTGGCGGCAATGTAAGGGAGCATGGGCTCTTTCTCAGTCGGTGCCGCCAAGACAGGTGGCGTGGACATCATCTTTTTTAGCTCGTGGAAAGCTTGATCTGCTTTGTCATTCCACTCGAAGTGAGTGGATTTCTTCATGAGTCGGTAGAGGGGGAGAGCCTTCTCTCCGAGCCGGCTGATGAAGCGGTTGAGGGAGGCCAGGCACCCGGTAAACTTCTGGACGTCTCGCAGCTTGGTGGGAATCTCCATTCTCTGTATGGCCTTGATCTTCACTGGGTTGCATTCGATGCCGCGTTCGGAGACCAGGGAGCCTAGAAGATGGCCGGCTGGCACTCCGATCACACATTTCTCGGGATTGAGCTTGATCTGAAACCGGCGCAGGTTTTCAAATGTCTCTTTGAGGTCTTCCAGCAAGGTGCCGCGCTTCTCCGTCTTCACCACAATATCGTCTACATAGACATGGGCATTTCTGCCGAGTTGCTTGAGGAGGCATTTCTGCATGCAACGCTGAAAAGTGGCACCGGCATTTCTCAAGCCGAATGTCATAGTTAGGTAGCAGAAAGCTCCGAATGGTGTGATGAAGGTGGTTTTCAGTCGGTCAGCCGGATCCAACTTTATCTGGTGGTAGCCTGAATAAGCATCCAAAAAACTCAACAGCTCGCATCCAGCTGTGGAGTCTATCACTTGATCAATCCTTGGCAGGGTAAAAGGATCTTTGGGGCAGGCTTTGTTGAGGCTGGTGTAGTCAATGCACATGCGCCACTGCTTGTTTTTCTTCAACACCAGGACTGGGTTGGCAAGACACTCTGGGAAGAACACCTCCATAATGAAGCCGGCTGCTAGAAACTGGGCTATCTCTTCTCCGACTACTCTTCTCTTCTCTTCTGACAGGCGGCGCAAGGGCTGCTTGACCGGCTTGGCATCAGGTCGTACATGTAGCTTGTGCTCGGCGAAATCCGTCGGAACACCCGGCATGTCTTTGGGAGACCATGCGAAGATGTCCTGATTCTCACAGAGGAAATCGACAAGCTCGCTTTCCTATTTGCTGTCAAGGCCGGTTCCCACGACAGCGGGCCTCTCCGGATGCTCCAGGTCCAGAGGTATCTTCTTTGTCCCTTTGGTCGGTTGGAAAGAACCTTGTGCATCATATTCCTTGGGGTCGAGGGACAGGGCTGGCTGCTTGCCGGCCATGGCCACGACTCGGTCCAGCATCTTCTTCTCTTCAGCAATCACAAGGGACTCGGCCAGCCGGCTACTGGCTGCCGCGCACTCAGAGGATTTCTTGTAGTCTCCGGATATGGTGATGATGCCCTTGGAACTCGGCATCTTCATCTTGAGGTAGGCGTAGTGGGGCACATCCATGAACTTGGCCAGAGCAGATCGGCCAAGCAGTGCGTGGTAAGGGCTTTCCAGATCTACTACTTCAAACCATATTGCTTCTCGGCGGAAATGATCTTTGTCCCCAAAGAGAACATCTATCCTGATCTTGCCGATTGGTGCGCAGGACAGGCCGGGTACGATTCCGTGGAACACAGTCCGACTCGGCATGAGCTGCTTCGTCTTGATATTCAGTTTCTCCATGGTGTCACGGTACAGTATGTTGATGCTGCTCCCGCCGTCTATTAGCACGCGGGAGAATCGGGCAGTTTGCCTGTCCGTTGCGAGGGTAGTGTACAAAACCAATGCATAAGGGCCAGGAGACGGCATCACCTCTGGGTGATCGGCCCGGGTCCAGCTGATAGGCTTCTCCGACCAGTGCATGAACTCGGGGTTGTTGGAGGCAACCGCGTTGACTTCTTGGTGTTGTCAGCGCCGGCTACGCCGGTCTTTAGGCTGGCTTGTAAAGACGACGTAGGCGGCATGCTCGTCGGGGAACTCATCTTGAACAACTCCGACTGCTGGCCGAGCGGCCGCCTGCTGACGAGCCGGAGGCGGCTGACCAGCAGGCGGAGGCGGCACCAGCCCTTCGCCCATGGAGATTAGTGTGAGCCAATGGCATTTCCGAGTGGTGTTGTTGGAGGCCTTCGCGCCGCTGTTGAACTTGGAGGGGGCATCAAGGGCTTGCTCCGGCTGCCAAGCCGGCCTGCCGCCCTTCTGCTTCTTGGGCGCGGGCCGCCCTTTGGGTTGTTCGTCTTCGACTGTGGCCACTTGCCGACTGGTGGAAGTCGGCATTGGAGCCTTGCGCTTGTTGTCGTTCTGGTACGAGCGTCGATTGGAGTCTCCAGCCGGCGTCTTGGGAGTCGGGGTGAGCACTTTCCCGGAGGCGTCTACTCGGAGCTCGGTCTTCATTGAGGAGTCGACCGTGGCGTACTTGTGCGCGATGACCAGCAGCTCGTCGAGGGTAGTCGGCTCGTCACAGAGGAGTCGGTGCTTGAGGAGGGTGCCTTCTCGGCATCCGAAGATGAAGTATTCTATGGCTTGAACCTCGTGCACCCCCTCGCAGGAGTTGCGGAGCTCGGCCCAACGCGTGAGGTAGTCGCGAGTTGATTCGTTGGGCCCTTGAACGCACAAGGAGAGCTGCCGGGCTTGGGAGCCTGCTTGTAGGTGCTGGTGAAGTTGCGGATGAAGGCTTCTGTGAAGTCTAGCCAGCTGTTGATGCTGTAAGGCTTGAGGCTGTTGAGCCAGGTGCGCGCTGTGCCTTTGAGCATCAGGGGGACGTATTTCACGGCAACACGCCTGTTGCCGTTTGCTATGCGGACTGCGGTGGAATAGTCGATCAACCAATCTTTCGGTTTCACGGAGCCGTTGTACTTGGGCGTGTCTCTTGGGAGTAAGAACCCTTTGGGGAAGGGCTCGTCGAGGATGCGGGGGCCGAAGCAGGGCGGGCCGACATCGTCTTCTTCTTCTAGCGCCAGGAATCGCGCTAGGCGGTCGATTCGATCGGGCATCGTTTTCGCCGACTCCCTCGCGGCGACCTAGTCGGCCGCTGAGAGTCGGATGCGTGATAGGCGGCGGGGTGGGGTATCTCTCCCCACGAGGTGGAGGAGGAGGCGGATCGCCTCACCGCTCCATAGCTCGAGGGCGACCTTCCGCGTCGCGCTCGATGGTGATTCGAGTCCGACTGCGACTAGCAGCCGGCTCCTTTTCTTGTCTCGTGCGGGCGCCGCCCGCAGTCAGCATCCGTGACGTCGCGCCGTGCTCTCGGCGTGGGGGGGGGGGGGGGGGGTTTCAGCGCGGACGCCGGCTTCGTGCCGCTTTGTGGCCGCGTCGATCAGCTGCTGGATGCGTCTGGTCATGTAGGGGAGCTCGTCGGCCCCACTCCATTCAGCTCGTCTATGACCGACTGGGTAGCGCGTAGGTTCTCGAGAGGCGTGGCGTAGACTGGGCGTTCTGCCCCCAGCATGTTGGCAATGGCCGCATCGCGCTTCTGGACGACGCCGGTCTGGCTCGGCCCGTCGGGAGGCGGCGTGCCAAAGGCGGCGCGGTCGACATCGCGCTAATGAGCCTCAGTGATGCGTCTGATGGTGGCTAGCTTCTGGCCCTCCGCAATGAGGGCAAGGCGGCGTGCTTCCAGCGTCTCGGCGTCGGCGTCGGCTGGGATGGGAGCGGACAGGTCGTGCAGCACCGCTTGCAGGGCGTCGTGGGCATTCTCGCCAGAGGTGACGCCGTGGCTGATGACTAGCACATCAGTGACGGTGCTGCCGCCGCTGTCGGCTCGGGGGAGAGGAACATCGAAAACCACCACGTTGGTGGGGAAAGCGTCGAGTGATGCCATGTCGGAGTCGACAAGCATCGGGTCGGTGGAACCAATCGACTCCAAATCCACAGCAGGCTCGCTGGAGACGTGGAGTCTGATGAGGCGGCTCTTGAGGCAGCCGGTGCCCGTGTCGGATGCGGGCTCGTCGGAGTTGCGAGCCAAGAAGATCAGCGAGGCACCTCGCCGCGCAGGCGTCGTCGACACCTTGCAGCGCGTCGGGGCAAGCGCCATCGAGCGTGCCGGGCTGGCTACGCTCGCGTGGGAGGAAAAGGGTTCCCATCCAGAACAGGTCTCCGGACGATGGTACACCTGGCCCCATGGTGGGCGCCAAATGTCGGGTGGTAGGAGCGACATATGCCAACGGGTGGCTTATAATTGTGGGAGCCAATAAGACGTCGCCGGTGCCTGGAAACGGGATGAGGCGAAGATATGCACGCCGGCGAATCTTACCCAGGTTCGGGGCTCTCCGTGGAGATAACACCCCTAGTCCTGCTCTGCGGGGTCTCCGCATGATCACTAGACCAACAAGTGGCTACAAGAGGCTCCTTGAGCTGTTTGGCGAGAGGAAGAAGAAAGGGCAAGGCTAGCTCTCTCCTCCTCTCAAAGTTGTGTCTAAAACTATCTGAGTCCAACCCTTTGCATGGGTGCCCTGGGGGGGTTTATATAGGCCTACCCCCTAGGGGTACAATGGTAATCCGGTTGGGCGTGGGCCCATCCATCAGTGTCTACGCTCGCCGGCTTCTCCGCCGACTGCTGGGGCCCTACGACTGGTGGGTCCCGCCGGCTGCCGGCCTCCTGGTCGACAGGTAGGCCCCACTGCTTGGTCTTGTCGGGGGCTAGTTACTGTTTCCTCACTCTTGATGACGAGGGCTTTGTTGAGGTAAGCATGGCTACAGTGCCGCCGCCTGGCGGCCTCTCACTGTAGCCTTACCTCGTCTTGTGTCCTTAATGGTGCGCTTACTTTGAGGGAGGGAGTGGGCTGGCTGGTAAGAGCCGGCTATGTCCCAGGCCGACTAGGGGAGGCAGGGCCGCCTTCGGGTGTCTCTCTGACCAAAGGGGCCTGCCGCCTGCGGGCGTACTGACGGCCCGTCATGGGTGACGTCATGGTCAGCATGGCAACAGTGCCACGCCGGACGGGTCATGGCTACCCTGTACGGCGTACTGTAGCCATGCGTACTCCGGGATTCGGGGGTGGTAGGCTTCACTGTTGCCACGGCTCGTCCCAGCTCCATTATGTGGGTGCAGACTTTGAGGGCACGATCTTGGCCGCCTGTCGGGGGCCGGCTTCTTGGAGTCGGTTATCCACTACAAGAAATATGTCAACTAGTGACCTTCTGTCAGCGACCCTGGAAAAATTGGTCATAGATCTATGACCATTTCAGACCAATTGGTCAAAAGTTGTTCGCGGGGCTCCAAACCCTAAACTATAACGACCATTTTGGTCAAAAAGGTCGTAATTTCCTTACACGAAATGGTCATAAAGCGGATAGCAATGCTCCGCTGCCTTATTTCTAGCTGATCATGACCAATATAGATGGTCATAACCTTGTAAATTGTGGTGGGTTGGTATGACTAGGCGCCACCTCATCAGTTTTACCTATGTGTCATGTCCATGTGGCAGTTTTTGCCCTAGGTTGTGAAGCAAACTATATTTCTGTCATTCCCAAAATTCCCAAAAAAATCTCATAAATTCTTTGGGTCATATATTTGTCAAGTATGTAAAAACATTCCTTGCCTAGTTCAAAAATAATTCAAAAATATTCATTTTCCTATTCTGTTCACAACAACACTTTGTGAAGGAACTGCCACTTTGGCATGTCCAAATGGTATCCATTTTCTATAGTGCTTTCCTATGCCCAATTAACCATCCTCCACCAAATGCCAGCTCAATCCATTCATTATTTTGAGCCCAGCTTCAACACTCGTATTTATGTCCAGTGTGGTACTTTGCAAAGCAAGTACCACATAGGCTCCTCCTTTTGAGGTGAAAATTTGTGAACACGGTCTTCTTAGTAAGTGATCATCCTCAGCCAAAACTCACGCCCATTAGCCATGTGCATTTCCTGCATGCAAATCAAACACTTGGCTGCTTATTCATGTTTGAGCATCGACCGGTCTCCTCGTGAGAATCTTATGTTGTGATTTTCTTCCTAGAACCTACCTGGGGAGTGCCCAACCCACTAGACATGCCTAGGCCGCCCAAAACACATGGCAACACCACAGTCACGCGGTGACCACGCGGCAGGCATGCAAGCTTACACGCTCTAGAGTTGGGGCCCTCGGCCACCGTCCAAACCTCGATGTATCGCCATCAAACCATGTATTTCTGATTAAATAGATACTTATTTACCTAGAAATGATTTTTGGAAAAAATAAAGAGCAAATCATGAGGCACCTGCAGTTCAAATTTGACCCGCTTCCAGCTGAATCGACGGGAATTTGTCATTTTCACCAGAGGTGGATCAAAACTTTTGACACCCAACCATTTTGTCAATTGTGCATTATATATGGCCTAGGATTTTATAAAATTGATTAGGTACAATTTTGCAACAAATATATGGTAGGTCCTTCACAAAAAAAACTCATTTCGGGCACTCGGAAAATGGAAAATGTATTTTCCGTGAAAAGAAAATGAAAACTCCCTTAGGAAACATTGTTTGTAATTCCAAGATGCACCCTTGTGCACGATATGAGGTCATTGGAACAAACTATGCCATGAATGTTGCCATAAGATTGATCATTTGGCTTGAAAGCCATGAATCTTCACACATGATAGCTCATTTCTGAGAACACTTGTCGGTGTCAAAACCGGCGGATCTCGGGTAGGGGGTCCCGAACTGTGCGTCTAGGCGGATGGTAACAGGAGACAAGGGACACGATGTTTTTACCCAGGTTCGGGCCCTCTCGATGGAGGTAAAACCCTACTCCTGCTTGATTGATATTGATGATATGGGTAGTACAAGAGTGGATCTACCACGAGATCAAGGAGGCTAAACCCTAGAAGCTAGCCTATGGTATGATTGTTGTAATGTTGGTTGTCCAACGGACTAAAACCCTCCGGTTTATATAGACACCGGAGAGGGCTAGGGTTACACAGAGTCGGTTACAATGGTAGGATATCTACATATCCGTATAGCCAAGCTTGCCTTCCACGCCAAGGAAAGTCCCATCCGGACACGGGACGAAGTCTTCAATCTTGCATCTTCATAGTCTTGGAGTCCGGCCGATGATGATAGTTAGGCTATCCGGACACCCCCTAATCCGGGACCCCCTCAGTAGCCCCCGAACTGGGCTTCAATGATGATGAGTCCGGCGCGTATATTGTCTTCGGCATTGCGAGGCGGGTTCTTCTCCAAATTCCATATACCTGTCGAATAGTGTCCGGCTTCTGATAAATGCTGCGCTCCTCGGCTTCTACGCCCAATAATGGCCATCTTCCACGTGTTTGAATGAATGCGAAAAGCCTGGGTACTTTTACACTTACCCCCCTAGCTGCGCAAATGAGCTGCCTATAAAAGGGGCGAGGATCCAGATCTGAGCCATACCATCCCTCCTTTGCGAGCTTTCATCGGAGTGCCCCTGACCGAAGCCCATTCCATCATCGACAGTTGACGCGGCTCCTCCTCTCGCGCTCCCAGCCCTCAGCCTGGAAATTGGGAGAGATGCTCGATCCCAAGACAATGAGCTAGTTATACTCCAAACCAAGGGATTTCTTCCCCCGGCCTTCATGGTTCCGGTTCGAGCCGGACTCGCCACCTACAAGGGCGGAAAGCAAGCGGAGAGTGCCCCAGATCCCTCTAAAGGAGAGCGGGTATGCTTCATCTCTTATCTAGTAAGAGGACTCAGATTTCCAATCCATCCGTTTCTCCGGGGGCTCTTGGAGTTCTACGGCCTCCAGTTGCACCACCTTACGCCTGCCTCTATTTTGCACATTGCGGGCTTCGTGGCCCTCTGCGAGCTGTTCTTGGGCGTCGAGGCCCATTTCAGTTGTGGAAAAGATTATTCTGCCTAGTACCCCGTTCTCATGAGGGGTCAATATATCAAGTGGGCGGAGCCGAGCTATGGCGCATCGCCGGGACCGGATACCTATCCGGAACCCCAAAGAAGGCGTCCAAAGACTGGCCTTCGGAATTGTTTTACATGGAGCACGTGTCACAGCCCCAGAGTTGTTTGTAATTAGTTGCATTGCATCCATGCATCATGTTTAAATTTCAGGAAGCTTGAAATGGGGATTGATCCAAACCCTAGCACCAGATCAAATCAAACTAGGTCCAAATAAAATATTTTCTCAATGACCCAGAATGCCTTTTGGAAATGTTCATGACTTATGATAAAGGTGAAAACCTCTTCCAAAAATGATGAACATATTTTATAGGTCATTCCTGGATTTTTGAATTAAATCTTAAACTATTTGACTTTGGGCATTTAAACACTATAAATAATTTAAATGCTCAAATAATGTTGGAAGTATTTGTCGGCCACTGAAATAATCCAGAAAGTGCTCATGAATATTTTCAGGATTTATAAAATTGTTCTGGTTTTTAAAACTGGATCAAAACAAACTACAAAAAATAGAAAACAAAAATAGAAAAAAACAATCAGAGAGAGAGAAGCCCAGCCACTTACCTGGAGCTGGCCCAGTTGGCCCAGCCCACCAACCTACCCTGCCAGTCGTCTCCTAGCTTTTGCCAGGAGGACGACGCCGTGTCGACGCGCGCAACCGAGCTCCACCTCCTGCTTCCACCTCCTGCTTCCCCTTCGCCCTGTTCTCGCGCCACGGAGACGGCCACGAAGCCCCATGCTCTCTGGTTCTCTCTCCCCTCACTCCTCTGCTTTCCCTCCCGATGGCCGAGCGCTGCAGTCGCCGCCGCTCGTTGTTGCCACGGCCACCAGCCCTCCCTCGCCCATCCAACATGCTCTAGAGACCCGCCGTGCCTCCCTCATCCTCCCCGACGGCTCACGCGACCGGAGAAGCCCCGAAGCGCCGCCCCGATACTTTTCCCCTCCTCGGCCGCCGGAGATCGGCCTCGCCGCCTCACTCGGCTCCGACCTTTCCCGAGCCTGCTCCGAAGCCTACTGGAACCGCCGTGAGCATGCCATAGCCGCCGTGCCTCTCTCACCCGACAGCGCCGCCGCCAAAGCTCGCCGACGATGACGCTCCGGTGACCATATGGTCCCGGGCTAGTGTCCAACGCACTCCCCGCCACACGTAGGAGCCGTAGATGCTAGTGCCGCCCCGCCTAGGCCACAGCAGTGATGAGACCGAGCTCGCCCGAGCTCCGGCCGCCGCCAAACACGTCGCCGGCGCCTTTTCCGGCGACCCCGAGCCCAACTACATGCACCACCCGCCACGGCTCGCCCCCAGCTACCTTAAGAGCCCAACGGCGCCCCGAACGGTGCCCTATACGTGAAAACCTCATCTGCACCGCCGTGTTTAGCCTCGCCGGCGGCTAAACGCCGGCAAGTTGACCGCACTGACCAGGGGGTTTGACCCTTTGACCTCGCCGGACCGACAGGTGAGCCATGCTCCTACTAATTTTGGTTAAGTGCTAACTAAACATAATTAGCACTGATGACACTGACACGCGGGACCCACGCGCCAGGTTTGACCTGGACCCGACCTGTTGACCTGCTGACGTCACACTGACGTCAGGCTGATGCAGTAATCTTTTTCGTAGATTATTTCTAATTCCAAATGATTTGGAAATTCCAGAAAATGGTTAGAACTTCTAAAATTCATAGAAAATAATCTATAACTCCAATGGAAATAAGTTATATATGAAAAATGATCAGAAAAATATGAAGAATCTGTTTATGCCATGATCATGCATGTTTGAACAAGTTAACCTCACTGAATAGGACAAATGATGATTAGGGCAATTTATGAAATAACATTTGGAGTTGGAATTTGTTCTTGTTCGAGTTCCACTTCAATTAACTTGGCTAGATATTGCATTAGGTGAATTCAGTACCTTAAAATGACATGTCATTCATGTGAATGTGCATTGCATTGATTGTGTTCTTTCTCAGTTGCCGGTGTTTGTCCCCTCTCAATAGACGACGTACCGACGATGAGTTCGATGACACCGATGAAGAACTATATTATCTTCAGAAGTGCCAGGAAAGCAAAACCCCATTGTTCATTCCGATACAATCCCACTCTCTCGCTCCTGCTCTCTTTTACTGCATTAGGACAACAACGATTCATACATTACTTGTCATGGTAGCTGAACCCCTTTATCCTCTGCATGACTGTCATTCCACAGTAATTAGATGAAACCCACTAGCATGAGTAGGAGTTGTTTGAGCCCTGTTGTGCCTACTCATTCATGCTTGTTTTTCATGCCTGCTACTGCTTAGAGTTGAGTCAGGTCTGATTCATTGGGAATGAATTGGAATGGTGTGTGAACATGTCCTACTGTGTGTGAGCTAAGTGTGTGAACACGATTTGGTAAAGGTAGCGGTGAGAGGCCATGTAGGAGTACATGGTGGGTTGTCTCATTGAAACCGTCCTCAGGAACTGAGTTCTGTGTTTGTGATCCATGAACAGTTACTACCACACATTGGGATCCTTAATTGACTCTCTCGGCTTCTTAACCACCCTTGTTCTCTGTCCAGGAGTTGCAACTAGTTTCTGGTGTTTGTAGGATATGTGTTGGAGGCCGTGCATAGCGCTGACCCTAGGGGTGGGCTATGATGCGGTAGATACACCGTGGCCCGGTGTACCGATTCGCCCGTTTGGTGTCTCGGGAACCCTGCACACATCGTTCGGGGCCGTTAGTGGAAACCTCGGCCGGACTCCTGCGGATGGAACCCGAATAGGCGATAAACCTGGACTAGGGACTTGAGTGTTTAGGTAGGCCGTGGCGACACCCTCGCCAAAGCTTCCGCTTGAAGGTTGCCGAGATACATGACGTGTACATGGCGGTAAGTGGTGAGAGCGTGTGTGAAGAAGTACACCCCTTCGTGGTTAATATGATCTATTCGAATAGCCGTGTCCGCAGAAAAGGACTTCTGGGTTGCCTATAACAGTTCATAGACAAGTGAAAGTGGATACTCTAAAATGCGCAAGATAAGTGTGAGTGCTATGGATGGCGTTCTCGTAGGGAGACGGGAGCGGATCCATAGTGGAGTATTGATATGGTGAATATGTGGACTCGTGTGCGCCACCTCAAAGAGTTACTTGCAGTCGTAGTTCATGATAGCCACCGAGTCAAAGCTGGCTTGCTGCAGTCAAACACCACCACCCCTTTGTGGATAATGATGCATATGTAGTTAGCTCTGATGTAAGTCTTGCTGAGTACATTCGTACTCACGTTTGCTTATTTTATGTTTTGCAGAGAGACGTCAGTCTCGCTAGTAGTTCCGCGTGGACTTCGACGTTTAGCTTGTTACCTCAGCTACGATCTTGTGCCCTCGGCAGGATCTGGTAGATAGTCAGGCTTCTAAGCCTTTTTCATTTGTAGATGTCTGTACTCAGACATGCTAAGCTTCCGCGTGTGCTTTGTTTTTGTATGCTCTGAATGTTGGGTCATGAGACCCATGTTTGTAATATCTCGCTCCTCGGAGCCTAATGGATAAATATTTGAGTCGTAGAGTTATGTTGTGATGCCACGTTGTATTTACACATATTGAGCATATTGTGTGTATGCTTGAAATGCTTGGTATGTGTGGGATCCGACAACCTAGTTGTTTATCCTTGGCAGCCTCTCATATGGGGAAATGTAGTCTAGTGCTTCCTGGGTGATAGTAGTCCGCTACAGCCCAGTTCTCCGGAGTCCTGCTAGCCTAGCACTACTGCTCTGGACACTTGACTGGCCGGCATGTGTTTCACTTCGTTCCTGTGTCTGTCTCTTCGGGGAAATGTCACGCGGTGACATCCGGAGTCCTGCCTAGCCTGCTACAGCCCGGGTTCCCGGAGTCCTGTTAGCCCAAAGGTTACAGCCCCGGATTCACACGCCGTCAATCGACATGCTCGATGTGATTCATGTATGCCTGTCCCCATGGGTTAGTGCCTCTTTGGGTTCACAACTAGCCATGTCGGCCCGGGTTCTCTGTCATATGGATGCTAGCGACACTATCATATACGTGAGCCAAAAGGCGCAAACGGTCCCGGGCCATGGTAAGGCGACACCCGTGGGAATACCGTGCGTGAGGACGCAAAGTGATATGAGGTGTTACAGGCTAGATCGGCGTGTCCTAGAATCGGGGTCCTGACAGGACGTCCCGCTGCCGGATCCTGTTCGGATCGGTCTTCCGGAGTTTAGCAATACTCCCCTGAAGAAGCGCCTAAGCAGGCGCCCTCGAAGCCCCCGAAGGGAAGATGACCGGGATGTCCTCTATCTGATGAGTCGGATAAGGTTACTGGCTCATGCCGGACTGACCATGGTTGGATTCATGGCAATCTGTATTATGAGGGGGGTGCAGCCGCTCCAATATAGGGGTCACCCCATGTGGTACTTCAACGGGGAGGACGATGCCACCCGCCATGGTCGTAAAGGGCCGGGATCAGTCACTGAACTGGTGAAGATTTTATCTGCCATGTATAAAGGAGAGGAGGAGGATTTCCTCCGCGTCAATCCACTGAAGGAGTTTTCTTCGAGTAATCCTCGAAGCTGGGTAAGCAAACATCTTTGTGGCTTGTCCGATCCATGTTCCCGTGGTTAAATATCTTATTTCATGGTTTCTGCGCAGGCACTGCGCCGAACTATGGAGAAGATACACAGCCCGCCCCCACAACCAGAGGATCCAGAACGGTCCCTCGATCCGACCTCCGAAGAGGATCCGGATATAAAGGTGGAGTTGATCGACGGGGTGTTCTACCAACTTAGCATCGACAATGCTTTGGTTGCCATTACAGCCGATTACCCCGGAATACTTCCAGCCTCACAGGTAACTGAGACCGAGGTCCCAAAAATTCGATAATGACCAACCCATGCTTATTTTTTGATCACCGTATACCAATGGTGTTTCGCAGGGGGTACCTTCGAGGCAGGAAGCCGAGCCCGCGGCGGCTGGCCAACAAGGGGCAGTACGGCCCCGCAGGCTAAAAAGGAGTGCGGTCCGGATCGAAACTCCGCCGCAACGGTATGGCGTGTCACCATGTTCCTAGGATGGATTCCTGGAAGGCGTACTAATTAACGCTGACGCCCTTTTCAGGAAAAAGATCGCTCACCGGACTGAGTCCGGAGAGGTCGCCAATTGAAACTCCGCCAGCCAGGCTCCAAAGCCGAGTTCAGAAGCGGAGGCGAACACGAGGTGTATGTCGGATGCTCCTCCGACAGAGGATGCCGACAGATTGTCCGCCACCAACTCCGAGGTGGAGAGCGTCGTGAATCACAGGCGCCGCCGGACAGTTCTTCGTGACGCATGTTTCTCCCAAGAGGCCGTGAATGCCTTCAATTCGGGAGATGCGCACCTCCGTGCCGCTCAAGATGGTCTAGCCAGAGCCACGGAGCAGTATGTAAAGGACATACGGGTAAGAAGTTTTAATAGTTATATGTGCCAGTAGCCCCCGAGACTTAAAGTAGGTAGAATAACTGATTTAAGGATCATTTAACTTACAGGATCTTATGGAGAAGAATACCCGATTGTCCCAGGAGCTTGAAGAGTGCAAGGCCCAACTTGAGGCCGCACTATCTACCGCAGGAGAAGGCACAGAGACCCCTGCTGGTAACGCATATTTCAGCTCATAAACGATGTATGACATGCGATGTGTATATGAATCTGACAATAATATTGCAGAGGGCGCCGGATTGGATCCGGACAAGCAACATTTGCTACGCCAGCTGAGGGCCGGCGAAAACGTGCTTACAAGGGTGCAGCAGGAGAAAAACAAACTCCGGGATGCCAACAACCAGCTGGGCGAAGAACTAAAAGATGTTCGGGTCCAGCTGTCTGACTCCGTAAAGGAGAATCGGCGGCTTCGTCGCGGCATCTATAGTAAGTGCGTAAGCAAATTCTTTTGAAAAGAAGAATTCGGCGAGGAAGTCGATTGACAGAAATGTGTCTGTAGGTGTGCTCACAGGTCGCCCTGCGGGGGATATGCCCGGTTCAACGGGTGATCAACTTCCCGAGCTGCTGCAACTGCACGATCGTCTTCGGCAGGCGATGTGTGGCGTCGTTCAGGCCTTATGGCCATCCATCTCCCTACCCGAGGGTCTGGGAGAGCTTGCGGAGAAGCTTCGGGGAGCACGGCAGCGCTTCCGTCTGTGGAAGATATCGGCCTGCCGTCAAGGCGCCCGGGAGGCCTAGGCCATGGTGAAGACGCGATACACAAGGGCGGATCCGAACCACATGGCCGAGGTCGGACCTGTGGGACCCGATGGGAAGGAGATCCCTGTGAGCTTAATGTACGGCCAAGTAGCATTGGCCGCTAAGTATCCCAACAGGACTGTAAATTAGACAGCCTGTTAGAAGGGATTGAGGAGGAATACAGTCAGCCAATGTGACAATGTATTTTTAAAATGACATGTGTAATGCCTTCTAGCTGGATTGTAGATCGTTTGTCTTTGCGGACCTTTTCGCTTCAGCCTCGGGACCCTAGAGTCTGGAGTGTGTCCGAATACCCTCACGGTTATGAAAAACCCGGGGTACGCATGGAGACTAGGCGTAGGGGTCATAAGTGCTTTATCAGACAAGTGCCCAACTAGTTATGTTATATTACATGGGTAGTAAGAAACATCTTCCAGGAAGAATAGTTCCGTTAAGGGTTCCTTTCCCTAGGAGGCATGCCCTAAAGTGCATGTCCGGACTGCGAAAATAGCAGAAAAGCATCTGGGGGCAGATAAATAAATAAGTAATAAATCATCTTCCAAGTCACCGACCGAATATTCCCTTAACAATGCTAGCTTTCGGCTTCACCCAGTCTGAGGTACACATCCGGCTGACCCGGCAGTAACAATCGCAGAGGTGCTCCCTTTACCTCCTAGCCGAACAACCGGGAACGTAGGGGTAAGCACAGGAGCCAGGCAACCCAGCTTGGCCAAAACTTAAGTCATATCGATGCATATAATGGTGAATAAAAGGTACATGCGGAAGTTTGACACATGTGTGAGGCATAAAGCCTTTGTAAATAAGCTTCTGTTAGAGAAGCCCCCAGGTATAATGAGTGCAAGTAGCACGTCAGGTGTGTGCGAACAATGCGCAAATCAGCCCTCAAAGGCCGTATGAAAAGAGGGATGAGGAAAAAGAGAAACGAAAGACAATTAAAGTATAAAAGTTGGACGGGGAAGGAGACGAACTCTGAGTCCGGCGCTAGGCATAGAATCTTCGGAGGCGGGCTGCATTCCATGGGTTCGGCTCGAGTCGGTTGTCAGATGCGTTTCGCAGGCGGTATGCTCCGCCGGTCAGGACTTGGTCGATGATGAAGGGACCTTCCCACTTGGGCTTGAGTTTGCCCTTTTTCTTGTCCGGCAGGCGTAGAACTAGTTCGCCAACATTGTAAGTCTTGGCCCATACTTCTCTGCTTTGATATCTTCGAGCCTGCTGTTGATAGAATGCGGAACGAGCTTTTGCCACATCGCGCTCCTCCTCTAACGCGTCCAAACTGTCCTACCGATCCAACTCGGCTTCTCTTTCTTCGTACATGCGCTCTCGGGGTGAGTCATTAATTATATCGCAGGGTAGAACGGCCTCTGCGCCGTATACCATAAAGAATGGTGTAAATCCGGTAGTACGATTTGGCGTGGTCTGCAGCCCCCAGAGTACGGAGTCGAGCTCCTCTACCCAGTGCGTGTTAGATTCCATGAGGGACCGCACTAACCTGGGTTTGATACTGCTCATAATTAGACCATTTGCTCGTTCGACTTGACCGTTGGTTTGAGGGTGATAGACTGAAGCGTACTCGAGCTTGATGCCCATGTTTTTGCACCAGAGTTTAACCTCGTCGGCCGTGAAATTCGTGCCGTTGTGAGTGATGATGCTATGGGGGATGCCGTAACGGTGTACTACCCCAGATATGAAGTCTATCACGGGTCCGGATTCGGCCGTTTTAACTGGCTTGGCCTCTATCCATTTGGTGAATTTGTCCAGCATGACCAATAAGTATTTTTTCTTGTGGGTTCCCCTTTAAGGGGTCCGACCATGTCGAGCCCCCAGACCGCGCACGGCCAGGTAATTGGTATGGTTTTGAGGGCGGTGGGTGGCATGTGGCTCTGATTAGCAAAGAGCTGGCAGCCGACGCATCTCTGGACTAAGTCCTGAGCATCTGCCCGGGCCGTCGGCCAATAAAATCATGTACGGAATGCTTTGCCGACAAGGGCCCGGGCTGCCGCGTGGTGCCCGCCTAGTCCGGCATGAATTTCAGCCAGTAGATTTCGCCCCTCCTCTTCGGAGATGCACCTTTGAAGGACTCCGGTCGTGCTTTTCTTGTAAAGTTCTCCCTCATGGACCTTGTAGGCTTTAGATCGCCGGACTATGCAGCGGACCTCATTTTGGTCTTCGGGAAGTTCCTGCCTAATTAAGTAGGCTAGGAATGGTTCTGTCCACGGGGCTATTACTGCCATTATTTCGTGGGCCGAGGGTGTTATTTCGTTGGCTGAGCCGCCGACTATGTCAGGTTGCTCTGTGTTGGGTTGTGCGGTTGCTTCCGGGTTGTTACTTCCGGACTCCTCTTCCCATGATACAGATGGCTTGAAGAGCCGCTCCAGGAAGATATTCGGAGGTACGGCGTCACATTTTGCGCCGATGCATGCCAACACGTCGGCTGCCTGGTTGTTATCCCGGGCTACATGATGGAATTCGAGTCCTTCGAACCGAGCTGACATTTTTAAGACGACATTACGATAGGCTGCCATTTTCGGATCCTTGGCTTCAAAGTCTCCATTTATTTGGGATATTGCGAGGTTTGAATCCCCGCGCACCTCTAGGCGTTGAATACCCATGGAGATTGCCATCCGGAGACCGTGTAGGAGGGCCTCGTATTCGGCTGCATTGTTGGAGTCCGTGTACATTATCTGGAGTACATATTTGACTATGTCTCCGGTTGGGGACGTCAATACGACGCCAGCCCCCAAGCCGGCCAACATTTTAGAGCCGTCGAAATGCATAATCCAATGGGAATATGCGCCGTACTCTTTAGGGAGTTCAGCTTCGGTCCATTCAGCGATGAAGTCGGCCAAAACTTGCGACTTTATGGCTCGCCGTGGTTTGTAGGTTATATCGAATGGTAGGAGCTCTATGGCCCATTTTGCAATCCTGCCTGTTGCGTCGCGGTTGTTTATAATGTCGTTGAGGGGTACTTCGGAGGCCACAGTTATCGAACACTCTTGAAAGTAGTGTCGCAGCTTCCGGGACGACATGAACACTGCGTATGCTATCTTTTGATAGTGTGGGTAACGGGACTTGCATGGAGTTAAGACAATGGATACGTAGTACACTGGTTTCTGAAGAGGGAATTTGTGCCCTTCTGTTTCTCGTTCGACGACGAGCACCGCACTTACCACTTGATGTGTTGCCGCGATGTATAACAACATTGGTTCGCCCAAGTTGGGCGCGGCCAGAACCGGATTTGTTGCCAATATGGCCTTTATTTCTTCGAGTCCGGCCGTGGCAGCATCCGTCCATTCGAAGTGGTCGGTGTGCCTAAGCAGGCGATAGAGGGGCAATACTTTTTCTCCCAAACAGGAGATGAAGCGGCTTAGAGCCGCCACGCATCCAGTCAATTTTTGTATTTGTTTGAGGTCTTTTGGAATATCCAACTGTGACAAAGCTCAAATCTTGGCTGGGTTTGCTTCAATTCCTCTACCGGATACAATGAAGCCCAAGAGTTTTCCGGCTGGTACGCCGAAAACGCATTTTTCTGGGTTGAGCTTAATGTCATATGCTCGGAGGTTGTCGAATGTGAGCCTCAAGTCATCTACTAGAGTTTCGACGTGTTTGGTTTTGACAACCACATCGTCTACATATGCCTCTACTGTTTTGCCGATCTGGGTAGCCAGACATGTCTGAATCATGCGCTGATATGTTGCGCCGGCATTTTTGAGTCCGAAGGGCATTGTGTTGAAGCAGAATGTTCCGTATGGAGTGATGAATGCTGTTGCGGCTTGATCCTTCTCCGCCATCTTTATTTGATGGTAGCCGGAGTATGCGTCGAGGAAGCACAATGAATCGTGCCCTGCGGTAGCGTCGATAATTTGATCGATGCGGGGAAGGGGGAAAGGATCCTTTGGGCAGGCCTTGTTAAGGTCTTTAAAATTGACACACAGGCGCCAGGATTTGTCCTTTTTTGGTACCATTACCAGGTTTGCCAACCAGTCTGGGTGTTTGATGTCTCTGATGAATCCGGCTTCCAATATTTGGCTAGCTCCTCTCCCATTGCCTATCTTTTGGGTCCGGAAAATCGCCGAAGAGTCTGTTTGAATGGCTTGAATCCTTTTAGGATATTTAGGCTGTGTTCTGCCAGTCTGCGTGGGATTCCTGGCATGTCTGAAGGGTGCCAGGCAAAAATGTCCCAATTTTCCCGAAGGAGTTCTCGTAGTGCGGCGTCTACGTCGGGTTTTAGTTGTGTCCCGATGGAGGCCATCTTTGTGGGGTCCGTTGGGTGGAGCTGGAATTTGACTATTTCGTCCGCTGGTTTAAAAGATGTGGACTTGGATCTCTTATCGAGTATCACGTCGTCCCTGTTCACCGTGGAGCGCAGCGCGGTGAGTTCTTCTGCCGCTAAGGCTTCGGATAGTGCCTCTAGGGCTAGTGCGGCTGTCTTGTTTTCAGCGCGGAGTGCTATGTCCGGATCACTGACGAGAGTGATAGTTCCATTGGGCCCGGGCATTTTAAACTTCATGTATCCATAGTGAGGTATGGCTTGAAGGATTGTGAATGCCTCTCGCCCTAATAAGGCGTGATATCCGCTGCTGAATGGGGCCACTTGGAAAGTGACCTCCTCAGACCTGTAATTGTCCGGTGTGCCGAACACTACGTCCAGTGTAATTTTTCCTGTGCAGCGTACTTCCCGACTAGGGATTATTCCTCTGAAGGTTGTGCTGCTTCGCTCAATGCGGTTCCAGTCTATTTCCATTTTTTGAAGGGTTTCCTCGTAAATGAGGTTTAATCCGCTGCCGCCATCCATGAGCACCTTGGTAAGACGAAAGCCATCCACTATTTGACTGAGGACCAATGCGGCTGGTGCTCGGGTTGTTCGGAGTTTAGGCTCGTCACTGGCATTGAAAGTAATGGCTGCATCGCTCCATGGATTTGCTGTTGACACTTGGTAGACTTCGGTAAGGCTGCGGATTGTTTGCTTCCACAGTTAATACCGTACTGCTACTGTTGGGGTGGTTTTCTGGGGCTAGAAGTTCTTCGCTACTTTTGGCCACCTGCCGAAGTATCCAACATGCTCGAAGGCTATGTGTTGGAGAGGCGCCCTCTCTACTATGAATTTTACAGGGTCGGCTAAGCCATTCCTCTAGTACGGTTTCGTGCCCTTTATGGGGTTTTTGCTTTTTGATTTTTGCCCTGGGTGCCTGAGCATGATGCACCCTTTTGTTTCGGACTAGGGATGCGTTCAGAGCCGGATTGTCCCAAAAATTAGTTTCGGTTTTCCAGCTGCTCTCCATCGCGCAGTACTTCCGTACTATAGACGTCAGGTCGGCGAAGCATGTGATTTCGCGGCGAGTTACGGCGTTGGCGATTCCTATGTCCGTGCAATTGCAGAAAATTGCGATTGCGCTGTCCTCACGGCAGTCCTTTATCCTGTCCATGACCAGGAGGAATCTGGCCCAGTAATGATGTACTGTCTCCGTGGGCTCGTGCCGGATTTGTGATAGATCGCTTATGCTTGGGTGGGTGGGTGGGATTGAGTCCGGCACCCTGCCCCACTTAAGGCTCAAGGGCCGAAAATTTTCCGAATCTGGAAGCTTGGATTGCTGGACGTTGTCCAACGAATCTGGTCCGTTGCCTGACTTTAGGTTCAGTACTTGATTGACGTCCGTCCCTCCGCGGGAATCCGGCATGGAGGGATCATGAGTTCGGACATAACTAGTTTTTAATATAGAAGAAGAGTCGCCGCGTTGTTCTTATACCACCGCGACATGGTGGGTAACCTGGGGAGAGTTGATATCTCTCAGATCGGTTCTAAGCCCGATCTGATCGTAGTCTGTAGCGACTCCCAGGGCGGCGATGCGATCCAAGAGCTCGTTTACGGAAGAGAACTCCATCGGATCCAGCTGTTTGGCAAATTCCGAGCTGACGTGAAGATTGCTTTCGATGACCTAAGAGGTCGTCGTCGAAGCGGCGGCCAAACAGGCGGCCATGAGAAAACCACCTAGCCGGATAGTTTGGCCGGCGGCCAAAGCTCCTTTAGTGATGGTACCGTCTTTAAAGACGGGAAGAGGCATCCTTCCTGATCGCGACGGATCTCGGGTAGGGGGTCCCGAACTGTGCGTCTAGGCGGATGGTAACAGGAGACAAGGGACACGATGTTTTTACCCAGGTTCGGGCCCTCTCGATGGAGGTAAAACCCTACTCCTACTTGATTGATATTGATGATATGGGTAGTACAAGAGTGGATCTACCACGAGATCAAGGAGGCTAAACCCTAGAAGCTAGCCTATGGTATGATTGTTGTACTGTTGGTTGTCCTACGGACTAAAACCCTCCGGTTTATATAGACACCGGAGAGGGCTAGGGTTACACAGAGTCGGTTACAATGGTAGCAGATCTACATATCCGTATAGCTTCCTTCCACGCCAAGGAAAGTCCCATCCGGACACGGGACGAAGTCTTCAATCTTGCATCTTCATAGTCTTGGAGTCCGGCCGATGATGATAGTTCGGCTATCCGGACACCCCCTAATACGGGACTCCCTTAACACTTTTTTAAAACAATTACCGTATTACAAGTTTATTATTTTTCCTGGAAACTTGGTCACATATAATGACGCAATGCGAAGGTTTTCCAATTTTTTTGATTTTTTTATGACCGTTTCAAAATGCGGTCAAAACATTGGGCTTGACTGTTCCTAGCTAGTGGTTGGATCTTGGAATGTTTTTGGTGTTTATCTGATTAAATAGATACTTATTTACCTAGAAATGATTTTTGGAAAAAATAAAGAGCAAACTATCAGGCAGCTACAGTTCAAATTTGACCCGCTTCCAACTGAATCGACGGGAATTTGTCATTTTCACCAGAGGTGGATCAAAACTTTTTACACCCAACCATTTGGTAAATTGTGCATTAAATATGTCCTAATATTTTAGAAATTTGATTTGGTACAATTTTTCAACAAATATATGGTAGGTACTTCACAAAAAAACCTCATTTCAGGCACTCGAAAAATGGAAAATGAATTTTCCGTGCAAAGAAAAGGAAAACTCCCTTAGGCAACATTGTTTGTAATTCCAAGATGCACCCTTGTGCACAATATGAGATCATTTGAACAAACTATGCCATGAATGTGGCCATAAGATTGATCATTTGGCTTGAAAGCCGTGAACCTTCACACATGATAGCTCATTTCTGAGAACACTTTTTTAAAATGATTACCTTATTACAAGTTTATTATGTTTCCTAGAAACTAGGTCACATATAATGACACAATGCGGAGGTTTTTCCAATTTTTTGACTTTTTTCGAATTTTTTATGCCCGTTTCAAAATGCGGTCATTACGCCGGGCTTGACCGGTCCTAGCTAGTGGTTGAATCTTGGAATTTTTTTGGTGTTTCTCTGATTAAATAGATACTTATGTACCTAGAAATGATTTTTGGAAAAAATAAAGAGCAAACTACGAGGCACCTGCAGTTCAAATTTAACCCGCTTCCAACTGAATCAGCGGGAATTTATCTTTTTCACCAGAGGTGGATCAAAACTTTTGACACCCAACCATTTTGTCAATTGTGCATTATATGTGGCCTAGTATTTTATAAAATTGATTAGGTCCAATTTTGCAACAAATATATGGTAGGTCCTTCACAAAAAACTCATTTTGGGCAATCAAAAAAATGGAAAACTGATTTTTCGTCCAAAGAAAACAAAAGATTCCTTAGGCAAAATTGTTTGCCATTCCAAGATGCACCCTTGTGCACGATATGAGGTCATTTGAGTAGACTATGCCAAGAAAGTGGCCATAAGATTGACCATTTGAGCAGACTGTTTAAAGGTATTTATCGTATTAGAAGTTTGTTTTTTCCTAGACACTAGATCACATATAATGACACAGTGCAAAG
Source organism: Aegilops bicornis (assembly GCA_021605145.1). Taxonomy (NCBI): domain Eukaryota; kingdom Viridiplantae; phylum Streptophyta; class Magnoliopsida; order Poales; family Poaceae; genus Aegilops; species Aegilops bicornis. The sequence goes on along the minus strand of CM038671.1, from coordinate 761,752,913 downwards.
GCTTTCCGTTTTTTGATGTCTTTAATTCTTTATGCCAATTTCAAGACGCGATTAAAACCATGGGCATAACCGTCAGAGTAGCTGCGGGTGGAATCTTACAAAACTTAAATGGCCAAAAAAGGCTAGAACGATTAGAAGGTTATCATCATCCATAAAATGCGGTATAACTTGAGTGAAAATTTTAGTGGTTCCATTTTGCAAATATTATTGGTAGTTGCTTCATAAAACCCTTTGTTTTTAGCACTTAGAGAATATATTTTAAATTACAGCCGTATTCTCCAACCAATCAGGACGACTCCCCCGGATTACCCTACCGTAGGCGATCTGAACCGTCTGATCATCCCGGATCTAACGGCAGACTTGACCCCCCCCCCCACCATCTCACAACCCGCACCACTCGTCTCTCGCCCCCTCTCTCTCCTACGCACCCACAGCCGCCACCCTCTCCCTCCCTCAGATCTCGATCCGATCCAGATCGACGCTGCCACCCCTCTCTAACCCTAGCTTCACAGCCATGGCGCGCCCTCCCTCCCTCGCCCTCTCATCCTTCCCTCCTCACGGCCATCTCTCCGTTCCCCCATAGCCACACCTGATCCTCCTCCCCATCCCCCGGTCCCGTCCCCAGCCCCGCCCGGATCCACTATGCTTGTCCACAGCCACAACCGCCGCCCCCAGCCCGACCCACGGCGGCCGCCACCACCCCAAGCCTTGTCTTGCTATAACTCTTCACGAGCAGCGAAGGGAAGAAGAAGGGGAAAGGGGATGGCTGCCGACACCGCCTACACGAAGCGGGTGCTGCTCGCCTGCAATGACGGCGCCGACGCCGTCTCATGGGTCATTGTCGGCCTCGCCAGCACGGCTGCAGTACTCCCTCTCACTTTTCCCCTTCTTCCTCTTGTCATTGGGCTCTGAATCTAAGCTGCGCACACAGGCTGGTCCTGGTGGGCGATGAGGCGCTCCCCAGCTGCGACAGCGGAGGAGGCATGGCAGAAGCGGTAGAAGGCGGCGGCCATCGCGGTGGTCGGGCTGGACCTCATGACTGCGACGAGGCTGCTACTTCCTCGTTTCCGTCCAGGCAAGTAACCTCTCCTCTCTTCTCCGGCTTCGATCCCCGAATCCATCTCCGTTTAGTCCCCGCGGTTGGGCGTCCGTGCGGGCTGTACAAAAGGCGGGCGTGAATCCCCGGTTGATTTAGGCCTTCGAGGAGCGGAGCAGGATTTTTCGTGCTTATCTCTGCTCATTCGAGTAGCGGAGCAAGATTTGCTCCATGGTTTAGGCCTTCGGGCGGGCGGTTTCTGAAAAGAAATTCAGATTGCCAATTTCTCATACTGTAGGAGTAGTTATCATCAAGATCTGGAATTTAATCCGGAGGCTTGACACTTGCACCTTGGTACATGAGATCAGGTTATTATCTCATCTCCCTGTTACATCCTATTGCTGCACCAAAATGGTCAAATAAAATTTGCGGAAAACATAATCAGCTTTTGTTCATCAGTAAGTTCAGAGAACACTGCAGTGTTCCAATATCCGGTTGTCCTGTTGTCCACTGGATTGTAATCGAAGAGCAACATAATTTTTGATTATTACCGTTGTAATGTACAGATATATTGCTGTGATCAACGTAGACTGAAGTGAATTTTCTCTTTTCCCCGCCCCCCCGGTTTGCACATCATACCCGAGTTCCTGCTGCTGAAATGGGTAGCACTGAAGCCCCAACGCCCGTGCAGGCACCTGTGTGCTCCATTGTGAATGAAGGCCCAGCAGCTCCAGCTGCTTGCTCCATTGTGAACAAAGCCCCAACTCCATGGGCCTGACCTGTGCCAAATGGCAAGCTGCTTGTCACCTAAACAAAGGGAGAAAAGGAAGAGGGATGGAGATGATGATGCCATGGATGCAAGCTCTTGTAATGTTTGTTACAATAATGCACTCTTAACACTTTCAGTGTCCAGTAACCAGCATTGACATCTGATGCATTGCTTGCTACATGTCTCAAAATGGAAATGGCGAGAGTTCTTCATGCAGCAAGAAACCAGTAAGAACTGAACTTAGTTTTCTACCATATAGCTTCATCATTTCCCCATATGAAATGGTCCCATAATCTAGTGCATATATGTTTCTGGTTTGAAGTTCATCTAGCATTTGATTGCCTAAATTACTTGTTTGGATATAGATTAGCATAATCTTAAAATAGAGTGAGTAAGCATATCAACTGATTAGTAACATGTTTTAGTTAATTAAAATGCTCCATTTCATGCTAATCTGAAGTCATATCGAATGAAGGGTTTGGTTATCTGAAATAACGTGCATTTGCTTTTTCTCATAAGGAAGATGACGTCCAGATCCCATCTAGTTCAGCAGAAATGCCAGCAAGTGAAAACCTGCCACAGATGAATCGTGCGGTAGGATCTAATAGTTCTGAAATCGTGCCTAGTTGATGCATAGTTCTATCAGGTTAAGTGTCTGCCTCTTAATTACTACTACTCACTGTTGTTGTATTCTACTCACCTGGCAAACTTGTATAGTTTTGAATGGTTCAATTATCTGAGCTCTCCATGCCCAAGATGAGAAATTCTCATTTGTCAATCATTTGATGCTATCATTTTCTTACCATCATATTATATGTGCCGCTCAACATTCAACCTACTTTAATCTGTACTAGTATTCAGTTTGTACCTCATCTAGCACACTGCCTAAAATTGCCACTATTCTTTCAATGAATTTAGTAGAATTACCTTGTGATTCCTCTGTTTGCTTCATATTATGGTTGCTCTCTTGCTAGTGTCTTACTAGCTTGTTACATCTCATCGTGTTCCTGCTTGTAGTTGATTTTTCATGTGCCTAAGTATATGTGTAGTACACGTGCAAGCAAACATTTGAACTCAAACCCATCCATCTTTTGTCTTTGTCTTGTCTTGAAGAAGTAATGTAGATGAATATACATGCAGTTTTATTAAGTGAATGCCATGCAAACAACTAACTTGCTCTTGTCCATGTAGATGGATTAGGAGGATCGGCTGACAACAAATGAGCACGATGATGAAGAAGCACTGATGACCAGAACTCCTTCAAGTGCTCTTTAGTCGTTCCAAAACAAGGTCTTGATGTCCCCCTTACAGAAAATGTTCATATATGTTCCTGCATGATGTGTGTGTGCATGTTGGATGGTCACATTCTAGTGTACTAGCTAGCTAGTAAGCTTGTTTTGCTACCGGATGATTGAATCTCATCTCAGTTTGTACCGTATCTAGCTCACCACCTCAAATTGCCACTGTTTTGTTAGTATTTCCTTATTGGTTGGCTAAACATATTTGTTTGTTTGATTTGGAGCATTAGACGCTCTCAATCGATGATTGCCTAATTTTATTCATCGTCTCCACAATATATTCATTTGATTGTCTGCTACATCTGCACTTAAATACTCATAATCCGTTTGTCCAGCCTTTGTTCAATTGGACAAAATATGAAGAAAACTAATATCTCTGGTTAAAATTGTGGTCTTGATCTTTTCTTAAAGCCTGGGACATCATGCATAACTAGCTCTTTCTTTTCAGTCTAAACCTGAGACCTTTTTTTGTTTTCAGTCACACTGCTGTTTTGTTGTGCTTCATAAACCTAAGACTTCTTTCGATTGTAATATCGAATTTGTTTGGTTCTGGCCTCTGCAGTAGTGCACTAATATTGAAGTTGTTCACTCTTTTACAGGAGCTCCAGGTCTAATTTTTTTGGAGTGTGAAGCCGTGAAGCCAAGTGCGAATCAGTGAAGCCCTACTTAACAGATTGTAAAAGACTAATGTAGTGTTATTTGATGAATTATATTTGTCCCGTCCTATTTGAAATAGTTATTATGTATGTTAAAAATATGTGAAATGGAAACTTGACGAGCGGGACCAATTTATGAATATAATCTGAGAAAATTTGAAATTTTTGACATTTGGGACCCATCTGACTAGTGGGACCAGCTCTAAAATAAAATGATTGAAAAATAGAAAATTAATTGATGGAAAGAGGGCCATGGCCCAACAAAAATAAGGCTGCAATACTGGGCTTGGCACATGAGCCCAACCAAAAATTGACAGATAGAAAAAAACACAAATAGGCCGAATTGTTGGGCTCGGCCCATGTAGAAAATCGAATTGGACCGGGCTGAATCTTGTGCCACATCAGATTGCCACGCTGGATGCCTACGTGGCCTGGGGAGGTTGCTAGTGACCAAAACGCCATAGTAGACGTATTTTGGTCATAAACGTCTACGACCATTCCAGAAGAAAGGTCGCTATGGTCAGTTTACGACCGCCAGCTTTTGACCTTATGTTTTTGGTCACAAAAAGGTCACAGATTGAAAACAGTGACCACTCAGTGACCAATAGTGTTGGTCACAAGTTGACATATTTCTTGTAGTGATCTCGTGGCCGGCTTCTTGGAGTCGGCCCTCTCGACTCTTTCTTCATGAGGGTTTTAAGGCCGGGCTGCCTTCCAGTAGTCGGCTTGTGGGATAGCCGGCCGGGGGAAGGCGACCCCGTGTCTTGGGTGCTTGTAGGCTCAATCGGCCCATTATTTTTTGAAGAGCCAGGTGGAGCCGGCTAGGCTACCCGTGGTCATTTACTCCGACAGAAGAGGTGAGGACAATGCCGGCTCCCAAACCAGTGCGCATCTTGGATCCGTCAAAGTGCATCCGCCAATGGGTGGAGTCGGGTGCCGGCGGTAAGTACTGGGTCTCGGCCCAGTCAACAAGGAAGTCGGCCAGCACATGGGACTTGATGGCGGTGCGAGGCTGGTAGAAGATGGTATAAGGAGCCAGCGCAATGGCCCACTTGGCCACCCGGCTAGATGCATCTCGGCTGCCCATGATCTCGGCAAGCGGGGCAGTGCAAACGACCGTGATGGGGTGCTCTTGAAAGTAGGGCTTGAGCTTCTTGGCGGCAAAGTACACGCCATAGCACATCTTCTGGTAGTGGGGGTAATTTTGCTTTGAGGTTGACAGTACTTCACTCAGATAATACACCGGCCTCTGGACCAGCTGAGCTTTGCCTTCTTCTGGGCGCTGAACTACGATGACAGTGCTGACCACCCGGCTGGTTGCGACAATGTAAAGGAGCATGGGCTCTTTGTCAGTCGGAGCCGCCAGGACAGGTGGTGTGATCAGCATCTTGTTCAACTGGTGAAAGGCTTCGTTCGCCTGGTCGTTCCACTCAAAATTAGTGGTTTTCTTCATGATTTGATGCAGGGGAAGAGCCTTCTCCCCTAGCCGACTGATGAAGCGGTTAAGGGAAGCCAGGCACCCGATGAACTTCTGGACGTCTCGTAGTCGGGTGGGAATCTCCATCCTCTCTATGGCCTTGATCTTCCTGGGTTGCACTCAATGCCGCGTACAGAGACCAGGAAACCAAGGAGCTAGCCGGCTGGTACCCCGAACACGCATTTCTCAGGGTTGAGCTTGATCTGAAAACGGCGCAAGTTTTCAAATGTTTCCTTGAGATCTTCTAGCAGGGTCCCACGCTTCTCCGTATTCACCACAATATCGTCTACATAGACGTGGGCATTTCTGCTGAGTTGCTTGAGGAGGCACTTCTGCATGCAACGTTGAAAAGTGGCATCAGCATTTCTCAGGCCGAATGTCATAGTCAGGTAGCAGAAGGCTCTGAATGGTGAGATGAAGGCGGTCTTCAGGCGGTCGGCTGGATCCAACTTGATCTGATGGTATCCTGAGTAGGCATCCAAGAAACTCAACAGCTCGCATTCGGCTGTGGAGTCTATCACCTGATCAATTTGAGGCAAGGCAAACGGATCTGTGGGGCAAGCTTCGTTGAGACTGGTATAATCTATACACATGTGCCATTTCTTGTTCTTTTTCAGTACAAGGACTGGGCTGGCAAGCCACTCGAAAAGAACACTTCCATAATGAAGCCAGCTACCAGAAGCCGGGCTATCTCTTAACCAACAATTCTTCTCTTCTCCTCCGACAGTCGGCGGAGGGGTTGTTTGACTAGTTTTACATCTGCTTGGACATGTAGCTTGTGCTCGACGAAATCCGTCGGAACACCCGACATGTCCTTGGGGGACCATGTAAAGATATCCCGATTCTCACGGAGGAAATCGACGAGCTCGCTTTCCTATTTGCTGTCCAGGTTTGTTCCTACGAGGGCGAATCTCTCCGGGTGCTATGGGTCCAAAGGTATCTTCTTTGTTTCCTTGGCCGGCTGGGAGGACCCCTGAGCTTCCGACTCCTTGGGATCAGGAGACATGTCCGGCTGCTTGCCAGCCATAGCCACAACCCAGTCAAGGATCTTTTTCTCAGCAGCAATTACGAGGGACTCAGCCAACCGACTGTTTGCTGCAGCGCAAGCGGAGGATTTGTTGTAGTCTCCGGCTATGGTGATGATGCCCTTGGTGCTTGGCATCTTCATCTTGAGGTAAGCATAGTGGGGCACGGCCATGAACTTGGCTAGCGCAGGTCGGCCAAGCAGAGCGTGGTAAGGGCTCTCCAAATCCACCACCTCAAACCAGACTGCTTCACGACGGAAGTGATCTTTGTCTCCGAAGAGAACATCTATCTTGATCTTGCCAATTGGTGAGCATGGAAGGCTGGGTATAATGCCATGGAAGACGGTCCGACTGGGCAAGAGCTGCTTCGTCTTGATGTTCAGCTTCTCCATGGTGTCTCGATACAGGATGTTGATGCTGCTTCCGCCATCAATCAGGACTCGGGTGAAATGAGCCGCCTGCCGCTTTGTCGCAAAGGTAGCATCCAACACCAAGGCATAAGAACCCGGAGAAGGCATCACCTCTGGGTGATCCGCTCGGCTCCAGCTGATGGGCTTCCTAGACCAGTGCATGAAATCTGGAACTTTGGAAGCACCAACATTGACCTCTTGGTGCTGTCGGCGCCGACTGCACCGGTCGTCAGCTTGGCTCGTGAAGACAATGTAGGCCGCGTGCTCTTCAGGGAACTAGTCTTGAATGGCTCTGACTGCTGGGCGGGCCGCCGGCTGCTGGGGAGCCGGAGGCTGCTGGTCAGCAAGCGGAGAAGGCAGCAACCCTTCGCCTTTGGAGATTCGGGTGAGCCAATGGCACTTCTGGGTTGTGTGGTTGGACGGCTTCGCGCCACTGTGGAACTTGCAGGGAGCATCAAGGGTTTGCTCGTAGGAGAAGGCGGGATGCCAAGCCGGCCTGCCACCTTTCTGACGCTTGGGTATGGGCTGCCCTTCCGGCTGCTGGTCTTCAACTGTTGCTACCTGCCGGCTGGTGGAAGTCGGCATCGGGGCCTTGCGCTTGTTGTCGTTCTGATGCGGGCGCCGACTGGTGTCGCCAGCCGGCGTCTTAGGAGCCGGAGGGAGCACCTTTCCAGAGGCGTCCACACGGAGCTCCGACTTCATTGAGGAGTCAGCAGTGGCGTACTTGTCTGCTATGATCAGCAACTCTCGAGGGTAGCCGGCTCGTCGTAGAGGAGTCGGTGCTTGAGGAGGGCGCCTTCTCTGCACCCGACGGTGAAATACTCTATAGCTTGCACCTCGTGCACCCCTTCACGGGAGTTGCGAAGCTCGGCCCAGCACGGCAGGTAGTCGTGGCTAGACTCGGTTGGGCCTTGGACGCACAGAGAGAGTTGGCGGGGCTTGGGCGCCCGCTTGTATGTGCTGGTGAAGTTGTGGATGAAGACTTCCATGAAATCAAGCCAACTGTTGACGCTGTAGGGCTTGAGGTTGTTCAGCCAGGTGCGTGTCGTGCCTTGAAGCATGAGGGGGACGTACTTCACGGCTACGCGCCTGTTGCCATTTTCTATGTTGACTGCAGTGGAGTAGTCTATCAGCCAGTCTTCTAGCTTCACCGAGTCGTTGTACTTGGGAGTGTCTTGCTACCTCTTGAGCACTGTGTTGGTTTTCCTTGAAGAGGAAAGGGTGATGCAGCAAAGTAGCGTAAGTATTTCCCTCAGTTTTTCAGAACCAAGGTATCAATCCAGTAGGAGGCTCCTCAAAAGTCCCATGCACATACACAAACAAACAAGAACCTCGCAACCAACGCAATAATGGGGTTGTCAATCCCTTCACGGTAACTTGCAAAAGTGAGATCTGATAAGATAAATATTTTTGGTATTTTTATGATATAGATTGGAAAGTAAAAGATGAAAAATAAAAGTAGATGGAAAACTTATATGATAAAAGATAGACCCGGGGGCCATAGGTTTCACTATTGGCTTCTCCCTAGATATCATAAATATTAGGTGGGTGAACACATTACTGTTGAGCAATTGATAGAAAAGCGCATAGTTATGAGATTATCTAGGCATGATCATGTATATAGGCATCACGTCCGTGACAAGTAGATCGAGACGATTCTACATCTACTACTATTACTCGACACATCGACCGACTCCTGTCTGCATCTAGAGTATTAAGTTCATGAAGAACAGAGTAACGCATTACGAAAGATGACATGATGTAGAGGGATAAACTCATGCAATATGATATAAACGCCATCTTTTTTATGCTCGATGGCAACAATACAATACGTGCCTTGCTGCCCTCATCCTTTGGGAAAGGACACCGCAAGATTGAACCCAAAGCTAAGCACTTCTCCCATTGCAAGAAAGATCAATCTAGTAGGACAAATCAAACTGATAATTCGAAAAGACTTGCAAAGATAACAAATCGTACATAAAAGAATTCAGAGAAGATTCAATTATTTCTCATAGATAAACTTGATCATAAACCCACAATTCATCGAATCTCGACAAACACACCACAACAAGAGTTACATCAAATAGATCTCCAAGAAGATCGAGGAGAACTTGGTATTGATATTGAAAGATAGAGAAGAAGCCATCTAGCTAATAACTATGGACCCGAAGGTCTGTGGTAAACTACTCACAACTCATCGGAGAGGCCTTGGAGATGATGTAGAGGCCCTCCGTGGTCGATTCCCCCTCCGGCGGAGCGCCGACGAAGGCTCCAAGATGGGATCTCACGGATATAGAAGGTTGCGGCGGTGGAATTAGGTTTTCGTGGTGCTCCCCGATGTTTTCGGGGTACGGGAGTATATATAGGCGAAGGAGGTACGTCGGTGGAGCAACGAGGGGCCCACGAGGGTGGGGGCGCTCTGGGCACCATCGTGGCCGCCTCGTTTGTTGCTTGACGTCCACTCCAAGTCTCCTCAGTTGCGTTTGTTCCAAAAAGATCGCTCACAAATGTTTTATTCCGTTTGGACTCCGTTTGATATTCCTTTTCTTTGAAACACTGAAATAGGCAAAAAAAAGCAGCAATTCGGGCTGGGCCTCCGGTTAGTAGGTTAGTCCCAAAAATGATATAAAAGTGTAAAGTAAAGCCCGTAAACATCTAAAACGGGTAATATAATAGCATGGAACAATAAAAAATTATAGATACGTTGGAGACGTATCATGTCTCTTGGGAGCGAGAACCCTTTGGGAAAGGGCTCGTCATGAATGCGGGGGCCAAAACAAGGCGGGCCGACATCATCCTCCTCTTCTAGCGCTAGGGATCGCGCCAGGCGGTCGATCCGGTGGCGGGCATCACTCTCACCGACTCCTTCGCGGCGGCCCAGTCGGCCGCTGAGCGTTGGGTGCTCAACAGGCGGCGGGGAGGGGTATCTCTCCCTACGAGGCGGAGGGGGAGGCATGTTGTTGCCTCGCCGCTCCACGGCTCTTGGGCTGCCTTCTCCGTCGCGCTCGATGGTGAAGCACGTCCGACTGCGGCTAGCAGCCGGCTCCATATCCTTTCGCTCACGGGTACCGCCCGCAGTCAGGGTCTGAGAGGTCGCGCCATGCTCTCGGCGAGGGGGGGGGGACTCTCAGCGCGCGCGTCGGCTTCCTGTCGTTCTGTGGCCGCGTCGACGAGCTGCTGGACGCGTCTTGTCATGTCGTGCAGCTCGTGTCCGTCCAAGCCTTCCAGCTCATCTTCTGCCGCCTGAGCGGCACGCATGTTCTTGAGTGGCGTGGTGTAGACTGGGCGGTCGACCCCAAGCATGCTGGCGATGGCCGCACCGCGCTTCTTGATAGCGCCAAGCCAGCTGGGTCCGCCAGCAGCCGGTGTGCCGGAGGCGGCACGATCAACCTCATGCTGATAAGCCTCGGTGAGGCGTCTCATGGAGGCTATCTTCTTGCCGTTCACGATGAGGGCAAGGCGGTGGGACTCCAGCGTCTCAGCGTCGGCGCCAGCCGGAATGGGGGCGAACAGGTCATGCAGCGCCGTATGCAGATTGTTGTGGGCGTTCTTGCCGGATACGGCGCCATGGCTGATGACTAGCACCTCGGTCACAGTGCATCCGCTGCTGTCGGCACGAGGAAGAGGATCATCGATGAACACTACATTGGTGGGGAAGGCGTCGAGGGATATCGTGTCGGAATCGACGAGCATCGGGTCGGTAGAGCCGATCGATTCCAAGTCGGAGGTGGGCTCATTGGCGATGTCGAGCTTGCCAAGGAGGTCGATAAGACATCTCTCGGAGCTGGTTGCACCCGCGTCTGGCACGGGCTCGTCGGAGAGGTGAACCTCGACGAGAAGATCGGCGAGGAAGCACGCTGCACAGGCGGCCTCAACGCCATGCAGCACATCGGGGCAAGCGCCATTGGGCGTGCCAGGCTGGCTACGCTCGTTGGAGAGGAATAGGGTTCCCGTCCAGAGCAGGTCTCTGGACGACGGTGCACCTGGCCCCATGGTGGGCGCCAAATATTGGGTGGTAGGTGCGACATATGCCAAAGGATGACTAATCATTGTGGGAGCCAGTAAGACATCGCCAGTGCCTGGAAACAGGATAAGGCGAAGACATGCATGCCGGCGAATCTTACCCAGGTTTGGGGCTCTCCTAGGAGATAACACCCCTAGTCCTGCTCCGCTGGGTCTCCGCATGATCACTAAATCAGTAAGTAGCTACAAGTGGCTCCTTGAGCTGTTCGGCTAGAGGAAGAAGAAAGGCAAGGCTAGCTCTCCTCTTCTCTCTATGTGGTGTGTGTGTAGTTCTAATGGATCAACCCTTTGCATGGGTGCCCTGGAGGGTTTATATAGGCCTACCCCCAAGGGGTACAATGGCAATCCGACTGGGCGTGGGCCCAGTCCGTCAGTGTCTATGGGCACCGGCTTCTCCGTCGGCCGCTGGGGCCCACCGACTGGTGGGTCCCGCCGTCTACCGGCCTCTTGGACGACCGGCTGGGCCCACCGCCTGTGGACCCTGTCAGCTGCTCATTACTGTAGCCTCGCCCTTGATGACGATGGCTTTGTCGGGGCAAGCATGGCTACTGTGGCGCCGCCTAGCGGGCATTCACTGTAGCCTTACCCCGTCTTATCTGCTTAATGGTGCACAAATTTCTAGGGCGTGGGCAGGCCGGCTGTTGGGAGCCGGCCTCCCACCGTGCCGACTGGTCCGGTCAAGCTGCCTTCTGGTGGCTCTCTGGCAGGAGGGGCCCGCCGCCTGCGGGCCGTACTGACAGCTCGTCATGGGTGACGTCATGGTCAAAATGGCAATAGTGCCGCGCCGGGCGAGGGATGGCCGCCTAGTACGGTGCATTGTAGCCACCCTCGCTCCGGGATTCGAGGGTGGCAGGGTTCACTGTAGCCACACCCCGGCTTACCGCCATTATGTGGGTGCAAACTTTGAGGGTATATGTCTGGCCGCCGGCTAGGAGTCGGCCCGCTTCGGGACAGCTTGCTGAACCTTGCCGCCTTCCTGCAGCCGGCCACAGGGCCAGCCGACCATGAGAAGGCGGCCCTTCGTCTTGGATGCTTGAGGGGCGCAGTCTCCCCATTGTTTTGAAGAACCAGGGGGAGCGGATAAGGCTACCCGTGGTTATTTACTCCGATAATTAGTATGTCTCGAAGCAAGTAATTCAAGTGAAGAATTCATTTTGCCTCTCAAGATACTATGTTGGAGCATGAGAACGAGCAAATGATGTCCAATATGATATTCAAGGAGAAACTTGATATGGTCATTTTGAATTAAGATATTAGTTATTATGTCTTGAAGAAATGAAGCATAGTGAAGATATGAATAGGGCCTTCAAGACATCAATATTAATCATGGAGCAAAAATAAATTTTGACCAAGATGAAGATCAAAGTTTGACCTCTAAGATGGTCAACACACAAGCGCATACCATGTTCCACATGAGATCTTGTGGTATGGTAATTCTCATGAGCTTGGTGCTCATCAAAGGATGTCATCAAGTAATTAATGATGATGTACAAGTGAAAACGAATGCAAAGCAAAGCTTCCCACATTGTGTATGGGGAGCTACTTGAAGACTTCTCCAATGTCTTGCCTTCAACTTGAGCCATGAAGAAACATCAATATAAAGCTCAAGTGAAAGGATCTAGTCAAAGGTATTAGTTCCTTTGTCTTTAGATGTGAGGATCGATGACCATCGAAAAGGATATATGCTCAAGAATGAGTTTCCGGAAGCTATCTACTATAGTTTTTTTATGATTCTTGAGTTATAGGGATCACGCACTATTAAGAGGGGATCAAAGGAGTTAGTGATGGATTTGCTCAAGTCAACATCATATATTTATATTATTCTCACATCATATTACAACATAGGCATATTTCACTCCTATCCAATGCAAATACAAAATGCATGCACATCTACCAAAGAAAATCTATAGCCAACTAGGTCCCGCAAAGTATATGATCTTACCTTTTCATACTTTGCACCCTCCATTTTGGTTTATCTTGGGTGTTTCTCTATGTGAGGACCTGGAGCTTTTCCATAGCTTCAAAATGAGCCCAAGATCATCAAAATTGGAGTCCGGATGTGAAATTTATGCATGTTTTACTTTTGGGGTAGCTGCAGTTTTTGTGTTGGCCGGATGTCCGGGCTTTTCCCCGGATGTCCGGCCACTACTATCCAGAGGGCATCTGGTTTGTGTGAAATCGCTGGATATCCGGCCCCTGGCCTAGATGTCCGGCCGTAGATGTCCAGAAACCTTACCGAAATGTTGTTTGTGTACGCCGGATGTCCGGCACTTGGCCGGATGTCCGGAGCCCCAAGTTTGGCCAGATGTCCGGGCTTCGGCCAGATGTCCGAGCCCTATAACCTATTTTTCTGCGTACGTGTGTGCACACTTCACAGCATCCGGATGTCCGGCCCGGCACAACCATTTACACTCCAACGGCCATATTTGCACTACCACTATATTTATCCCTCTACCCATCCGGTAGAGGGTGGACCACTTCATCCCAAATCGCCCCAAGAACACAAGTGGCTCCCTCTCACTTCTCCTACACCAAATCTTAGATCCTAGAGAGATTCGTGAGAGTTCTTGAGAGTTTTTCCAATCAAGTGATAGATCCACTCCCTCTCCCTCTCTTGACCAAAGTAATTCTTGATTTGAGCAAGTCTTGACCATTTCCCCTTTGTTCTTGTTACTCTTGGAAGTTGGAGACTCCTAGGCGGTAGGAGTGCTCCGGTGAGGAATCAACTTGTGATTTGTCCCCCGGAAAGTTTGTGAAGGTTTGGAGGCCGCCTCAAGGTCTACCACTAGTGGTTGAGAATTGCCTTCGTGGTGATATCTCAAGGAGAATATGGTGAGCCTTCGTGGCATTGGTGTGCCTTCGTGGTAACATCCACCTCTCTAACGGTGACTAGCTTCCCTCCAAGGAAGTGAACATCGGGATACATCCTCGTCTTCACAACTTTGGTTATCCCTAACCCTAACTCCTTATTTGTGGTTTACTTTGGTCACTTGACTGTGCATTCACTATATCTTGTTGTCCTCATTATATTGTGTCCGTATTGCTACCTGGCGGGATTTCTCAAGAATAGATGCACGCTCAACTTCAGCCTGATCTGTCATTGCAGCTAGATAGCCTAACTCTCCTTTTTCTCATACAGGCTCACGATGCATGCATACTTATTATTTGACGAAACTGAACAAAAACAACACCTAGCTAACTAAAGATGTGCAAAAGGATTACATTGGCCAACATGATCGTTGTACTGTGTACACAGATTGCACAAACTGAAGAAAAACAACACGTAACTAACTGAAGAGAGGGCAGAAGAGGTGATCTGGCAGCAGAGCACATGTGGAAGGAGCAGAGGAGATGGGGGAACCAGTGGCAGAGCAGGAGGGGGTCCGGTGTGCATGGAAGGATGATGGAGCAGAGGTAGAGGATGTGGAGCAGCAGTGGACAGCTAGGTCCCGGCCGTGTCGTCCATGGGAGGACATGGAGTGGCAAAGGAGACATGATGGCAGAGGAGATGGGACGCCATGGGACTAAGGGGAATGAGTTGTGGCAGCGGGGATACCGGCACCAGCGTAGGAGGAGGAGGACCGACGAGAGGAGCTCACCTGAGCACCGCCGCGTGCTGCTCTGGGTGCGGCTCCTCTAGACCTTGGTCACGAGTGGGGGAGAAGAGGAAGGTCTCCCACGGGGGTGTAGATCTGCTACGTCTTGAGCTTGCTTTGGTTTTCCTTGAAGAGGAAAGGGTGATGCAGCAAAGTAGCGTAAGTATTTCCCTCAGTTTTTTAGAACCAAGGTATCAATCCAGTAGGAGGCTCCCCAAAAGTCCCATGCACCTACACAAGACCTCGCAACCAACGCAATAAAGGGGTTGTCAATCCCTTCACGGCCACTTGTGAAAGTGAGATCTGATAGAGATAATATGATAAGATAAATATTTTTGGTATTTTTATGATATAGATTGGAAAAGTAAAAGATGCAAATAAAAGTAGATTGAAAGCTTATATGATAAGAGATAGACCCGGGGGCCATAGGTTCCACTAGTGGCTTCTCTCAAGATAGCATAAGTATTACGATGTGTGAACAAATTACTGTCAAGCAATTGATAGAAAAGCGAATAATTATGAGATTATCTAGGCATGATCATGTATATAGGCATCACGTCCGTGACAAGTAGACCGACTCCTCGATGGCAACAATACAATACGTGCCTTGCTGCCCCTGCTGTCACTAGGAAAGGACACCACAAGATTGAACCCAAAGGTAAGCACTTCTCCCATTGCAAGAAAGATCAATCTAGTAGGCCAAACCAAACCGATAATTCGAAGAGACTTGCAAAGATAACTTAATCACACATAAAAGAATTAAGAGGAGATTCAAATATTTCTCATAGATAAACTTGATCATAAACCAACAATTCATCGGATCTCGACAAACACACCGCAAAAAGAGTTACATCGAATAGATCTCCAAGAAGATTGAGGAGAACTTTGTATTGAGATTCAACCAGAGAGAATAAGCCATCTAGATAATAACTATTGACCAGAAGGTCTGTGGTAAACTACTCACAACTCATCGGAAGGGCCTTGGAGATGATGTAGAGGCCCTCCATGGTCGATTCCCCTCCGGCGGGGCGTCGGTGAAGGCTCCAAGATGGGATCTCACGGATACAGAAGGTTACGGCGGTGGAAATAGTTTTTCGTGGTCGCTTCTGATGTTTTCAGGGTACGTGGGTATATATAGGAGGAAGAAGTAGGTCGGTGGGCGCTCGAGGGCCCACAAGGGTGGGCGCGCCCACTTGTAGAAGCGCGCCGGGCACCCTCGTGGCCGCCTCCTCTGTTGCTTGACGTCCACTCCAAGTCCCCTGGATCACGTTTGTTCCAAAAAGATCGCTTCTGAAGGTTTCATTCCGTTTGGACTCCGTTTGATATTACTTTCCAACGAAACACTGAAATAGGCAAAAAAAACAGCAATTCGGGCTGGGCCTCCGGTTAGTAGGTTATTCCCAAAAATGATATAAAAGTGCAAAGTAAAGCCCATAAACATCCAAAACGGGTAATATTATAGCATGGAACAATAAAAAATTATAGATATGTTGGAGACGTATCAAGCATCCCCAAGCTTAATTCCTGCTTGTCCTCGAGTAGGTAAATGATAAAAACAGAATTTTTGATGTGGAATGCTACCTAGCATAATTCTCAATGTAATTTTCTTTATTGTGGCATGAATGTTCAGATCCAAATGATTCAAAATAAAAGTTCATATTGACATAAGAAATAGTAATACTTCAAGCATACTCATCAAAGCAATCATGTCTTCTCAAAATAACATGGCTAAAGAAAGTTCATCCCTACAAAATCATATAGTTAGGCTATGCTTCATTTTCATCCCACAAAAATGCTCCCATCTTGCACACCCCCAATGACAAGCCAAGCAATTGTTTCGTACTTAAATACTCTCAAACTTTTTTCAACTTTCACGCAATACATGAGCGTGAGCCATGGATATAGCACTTTGGGTGGAATATAATATGATGATGGAGGTTGTGTTGAGAAGACAAAAAAAGAGAAAGTCTCATATTGACGAGGATAATTAACGGGCTATGGAGATGCCCATCAATTGATGTCAACATGAGGAGTAGGGATTGACACTCAACGGATGCACTAGAGCTATAAATGTATGAAAGCTCAACAAAAGAAACTAGTGGGTGTGCATCTAACTTGCTTGCTCATGAAGACCTAGGGCATTTGAGGAAGCCCATTGTAGGAATATACAAGCCAAGTTCTATA
This sequence comes from Aegilops bicornis, assembly GCA_021605145.1. NCBI lineage: Eukaryota > Viridiplantae > Streptophyta > Magnoliopsida > Poales > Poaceae > Aegilops > Aegilops bicornis. Next base: position 761,736,439 of record CM038671.1, on the reverse strand, counting down.
ATGAAAAATTCCCACCAGTATATGAAAGTGACAATATGAAGAACATGGTGCTACTTTGAAGCACAAGTGTGAAAAAGGATAGTAACATTGCCCCCTTTTTTTATATTCTTTTTAACTTTTTGGGCCTTTTTTTGCCTTTATTTTTTTATTTGGGGACAATGCTCTAATAATGACGATCATCACACTTCTATTTATTTAAAACTTATGAATTGCAACTCAAAACTAGAACAAGATATGACTCTATATGAATGCCTCCGGCGGTGTACCGGGATGGGCAATGAATCAAGAGTGACATATATGAAAAATTATGCAATTATGCATGATGGCTTTGCCACAAATACGATGTCAACTACATGATCATGCAAGGCAATATGACAATGATGATGCGTGCCATGATGATGAACGGAACGGTGGAAAGTTGCATGGCAATATATCTCGGAATGGCTATGGAAATGCCATAATAGGTAGGTATGGTGGCTGTTTTGAGGAAGATATAAGGAGGTTTATGTGTGATAGAGCGTATCGTATAATAGGGTTTGGATGCATCGGCGAAGTTTGCACCAACTCTCAAGGTGAGGAAGGGCAATGCACGGTACCGAAGAGGCTAGCAATGATGGAAGGGTGAGAGTGCGTATAATCCATGGACTCCACATTAGTCATAAAGAACTCATATACTTATTGCAAAAATCTACAAGTTATCAAAAACCAAGCACTGCGCGCATGCTCCTAGGGGGATAGATTGGTAGGAAAAGACCATTGCTCGTCCCCGACTGCCACTCATAAGGATGCACAATTTAAGAACACCTCATGTTTCAAATTTGTTACACAACTTTTACCATACGTGCATGCTACGGGACTTGCCAACTTCAACACAATCGTTCTTTAAATTCATAATCAGCCAAATAGCATGACTCTAATATCACCACCTCTGTACCTCAAAACAATTATCAAGCATCAAATTGATCATAGCATCCAATTCACTTCCTATGATAGTTTTTATTATACCCAACTTGGATGCCCCTCATTCTAGGACCAATTTTATAACCATAGAAAATACCATGTTGTTCTAAGAGGCTCTCAAAATAATATAAGTGAAGCATGATAGATTAACAATTTCTACAAAATTAAGCCACCGCTGTGCTCTAAAAGATATAAGTGAAGCGCTAGAGCAAAAACTATCTAGCTCAAAAGATATAAATGAAGCACATAGAGTATTCTAATAAATTCTAATCAAGTGGGTTTCTCCCAAAAGTTGTGTACAACAAGGATGATTGTGGTAAACTAAAAAGCAAAGACTAATATCGTACAAGACGCTCCGAGCAAAACACATATCATGTGGCGAATAAAAATATAGCTCCAAGTAAAGTTACCGATAGACGAAGACGAAAGAGGGGATGCCTTCCGGGGCATCCCCAAGCTTAGGCTTTTGGTTATCCTTGAATATCTTGGGGTGCCGTGGGCATCCCCAAGCTTAGGCTCTTGCCACTCCTTATTCCATAATCCATCAAATCCTTACCCACAACATGAAAACTTCACAACACAAAAGTCGACAGGAAATCTCATAAGCTCCGTTAGTGCAAGAAAGAAAAACCACCACATAAGGTACTGTAATGAACTCATTCTTTATTTATATTGGTGTTAAACCTACTGTATTCCAACTTCTCTATGGCTCATACCCTACATACTAGCCATAGATGCATCAAAATAAGCAAACAACACACGAAAAACAGACACTACAAAAAAAAGACACATCCGTGACATTTTGGGCCGGACAAAAAAAAATTCTGTCATACATATGACACTTCTATGATGATAATTGTGACAAAACCCGGTATCATCATAGATGTGGTGGGCTCCTACTTCTATGACAAAAAATCATGACAGAAAATGGGCTTTTCGTCCTGGGCGGGCCGGAGACGCAGCTGCATGACATTCTTTGGGTCGTCCATGACGGAAAAAACCATGGTAGAAGCGAGGGGGAGGAAAATTTCGGGGAGTTGCCGGTTACGGTGGGAGGTTGGGGGCCAAGCGATGCGCGTTTCTCTCGTACACGTACGCGCGTGTGTGCGAGGGTGTTGGCTCTAACTGAACCCGAGCGAGGCATTGGGCTCTAACTGAACCCGAGCGATTGCACTACAGGCTACGCGTTACCGAACCCGAGTGATCGATCGATGGCTGTTAACTGAACCCGATCGAGCGATTCCTTCGCTATTGCTGCTAACTGAAGCCGATCGATTGGATGAACAGTGAGCGTTGCGGGGGGGGGGGGGGTTGGATGAACAGTGAGCGGTGGCGTTGCCTCTGGATGAACAAGACCCCGTGGTGTGGAGGGCTGGATGAGCAGTAGAAGGTGGAGGGGTGGTCGTGGAGGGGTGGTTGAACATGACCCCGTGGTGTGGAGGGCTGGATGAACAGTAGACGGTGGAGGGGTGCCCATGGAGGGCTGGTTGAATAGTAGCCGATGGAGTAGCGCGTGGTGGAGGCTGGATGAACAGGAGCCCGTGGAGGCTGGATGAACAGGAGCCCATGGAGGCTGAAGGAGGTCGACGGTAGCCCGTGGAGGCTGGAGGTGGTCGACAGTGGAGATGAACAGTATCCCGTGGTGTCCCGTTTTGCGGTACGCCACACCACTCCCGATGAATAGGACTCCCGTTTCGACCGTAGCGCTCCAACACAAGTCCGTTTCGTCCGTTTTGCGGTACGCCACACCCCTCCCGATCATCAGGACCCCCGTTTCGACCGTAGGAGGTCCGTTTCATCCGTTTTGCGGTACGCCACACCCCTCCCGATCAACAGGACCCCCGTTTCGACCGTAGGAGGTCCTTTTCCTCCGTTTTGCGGTACGCCACCCCCTTCCGATCAACAGGACCCCCGTTTCGACCGTAGGAGGTCTGTTTCCTCCGTTGTGCGGTACGCCAGGCCTCCTTTCCATCGCCTGTTCCGTCCAAGCCCTCCCGATGAACACGACCACGCATTTTGTTTTGACCCAGCCGGTTGGCTCCCCATGAACATGACGACGATGTTGTTTCTCCGTTCCGACATAGCCATGTACGTATGCACGAGTAGGCGTTCAAGACCCTGCCCGTATGTACGTATGTGGCCGTATTTTCTTTCTTGCACCCTCGCCGATGTACGTACGTGTACATGCTACGTGCGCGCCTCTACTACGACACGTGTGCGCCTCTACATCGACCAGTATGTACGTACATGTTCGCGACCAGAATGACAATGCTACGTATGCTTCGACCAGGTGGATTCCGACTGTCAGGCACTTCCATGCCTGCGAAGATGTAGCCGGTGGGTCCCAGCAGTCAGGGGGCTAATCGTTTTTTTTGCCCGGACACACTTCCTTGCGTGCGAAGATGTAGCTGGTGGGTCCCAGCAGTCAGGGGGGCTCTTTTTTTTCCTGGACGCACTTCCTTGCGTGCGAAGATGTAGCTGGTGGGTCCCAGCAGTCAGGGGGGCGAATCGTTTTTTTTGCCGGACGCACTTCCCTGCGTGCGAAGGTGTAGCTGGTGGGTCCTAGCAGTCAGGGGGAAACTATTTTTTCGTGAAATATGGTGGCCCGTCCGGTGGGTCCCCGCTGTTAGGTGGAGGAATAATTATTTTGCGCGTAATAAGGAGGCACTTCCTTGCTGCGGCCGTGGACCCAGCTGTAAGCCTCTCCACATACAGTCCACGTCCAATGGAAGTCGTTCCTTGACCACGTTGACCACGCCGCGCCGAGAGCACCAGGGCGGTGGACGACGGTGAGGCCTAGGAAGGGGACGACACGGAGCCGGGGAAGACGCGGCAGTGGATGCCCAGCGTGAGGAGTACGAGGTTCACCGGTTCGCTGCGGTGTGAGGCTGCCGTCGCCGCAGAATAACGAGGGTGTGGGTGAGTAGAGAGATGGCGACCAAGTGGTGTGAGTAGTAGGGGCGGTGAGGCCTCTGCCGCAGCCCGACCCACGGGAGGCAGGAGCACGAGGCACGACCGGCGCTGGTTTGGGCGTTTGGAGCAAGAAGACCAGAGGTTGAAGAAGCACTACGGCCGTTGGATGGACATCGTCTGACCCTTTGGAGCTAGAATCGTGCATATTGACTAAGTTGACAAAGCCCCCCATCCCCGTCAACTTAGTAGGCCCACAAGTCAACCTGCCACTATACTGGTCCCAGCTAACAGGGGGAGTATTCATTTTTTTTGTGCGTAATAAGGAGGCACTTCCTTGCGTGCGAAGATATAGCTGGTGGGTCCGAGCTGTTAGAGCCGGCCGCGGGGAGGACAGAGCAGGCAGTCCCACCGGTGCTTGTTTGAGCGGCTGGAGCAGGAAGAGCAGAGATTGAAGAAGCACGGTGGCCGTTGGATGGCCATCCAACGATCCTTGCCAAGGCGTCAACCTTTTTTTAGGAAAGCCTCAAATCTGTGGAAAATAGCATACAACCCATCTGCCATTATTTTTAATAATTTATAGCACATTTGCTAATTCTTAAGGTTTTTTTGGAGCCCATATTCTTTTTGTTAGCATTACAGCCGATATTGTGGCCACGGTTAAAAAATTATACGAAATCCTGCATATTTCGGTGCGGTCTGAACTGTTTTTAATCCCAAAATTTTGACTCACATTCAAACTGATTTTAAAAACAAATGTATATCAATATAAAATCCATTAAATTCTCCACGCATAAAAATTAATGTAATTTAAAATCTCGAAATGAAAAAAAAAGATATTTGAAACTAATTGCCGGTTTGATGTGTTTTAAAAATGTACATCCCATTTCTCAATACTGATGGGCCATTTTCTCGGCCAGCCGAATGAAAGCTCTCCTCGTCTTGAAAGATTTGCAGCCCAACAGGCCTGACAAAGCGACTTACTTGGCAAATTACAAAAAACCTGGGCCGTGGCCGTGGACCCAGCTATCAGCCTCTCCACGTACAGTACTCTTCCGATGAAATGTCGTTGACCACATTGACCACGCCGCGCAAAGAGCACCAAGGCGGTGGACGACGGTGAGGCCTAGGAAGGGGACGACGCAGAGCCGGGGAAGACGCGGCAGTGGATGCCCACGCGGAGAGGAGTACGAGGGTTCACTGGTTCAGCTGCGGTGTGAGGCTGCCGTCACTGCAGGGCCTGGCTAGCGGTGGGAGTAGTAGGGGGCGATGAGGCCTCAACGTCAGCACAGCCGGCCACTGGAGGCAGGAGCAGGCGGTCTCCCCGGCGCAGGTTTGGGCGGCTGGTGCAAGAAGAGCAGCGATTGAAGAAGCAGCAGGACCGTTCGATTCAAATCCAATGGTTACTGCTGCTAGAATCGTTTGTTGACTAAGTTGACAAGCCCTGCGTACGCGTCAACATAGTAGGCCCACAGGTCAGCCTCCCAACCGGTGCGCCCCAGATGTCAGTGGGAGGAATCATTTTTTTCGTGTAATAAGGAGGCAGTTGATTGCGTGCGGCCAGGCCAGCGGAGGGAGTAGGGTGGGCCGGGGAAGCCTGCGCGGCATCACAGCGGGCCACAAGAGGAGGGAGCAGACAGTCCTGCCGGCGCTAGTTTAGGCGGCTGGAGCAGGAAGATCAGAGATTGAAGAAGCACGTCGGCCGTTGGATGGACATCCAACAGTCACTGCTGCTAGAATCGTGTGTTCACCGACAAAGCCTTGCGTAAACAAGTCAGCCTCGAAATCTCTGGCGTGTACAACCCATTTGCTATTATTTTTATAGTTTTTACTCATTTTCTAATTCATATGGAATTTATTGCAGCCCGTTTTCCATTTTTAGAATTGTTGGCCATTTCACGGTCGATGCAGGGTCAAAAAATTAACTAAATATGTGGGAAATTTTGAAAATTCGCAAATTTTTGCTGGGGAATGAAATATTCTTAATCCAAAAATTAATAGCCATACTAAAACAAATTTAAAAATAAATTAGTACTATGTCATGTTAAATCCAATGAAATACGTATAAGATATCAGTGAAGAACAAAAACCAAAAAAACTAATATCCCATTTGCTATAATTTTTTGGAATTTTCAACCCCTTTTGATATTACTTTTAACAGACATTGACCATACTCTTTGGCCAGGACGGAATGCATCCCTCCTCATCTTGAAAGATTTGGAGCCCAGTAATTCGGAGAAAACAAATAGGCCTAGCTTGGGTATTCTTCACAAAGAAATACTTGGCTACCTATTTTCCCAAAGAACTGGTGCATGAGCATTTAGCTTTATTTATTTATTTACTTATTTATGTTTAGGGGACCATGAGCATGTATCTGGGCCGGATTCATGTGAGAGCCTCCCTTCCAGTTAAGTATGGGCTTCTCTATTGGGCCTTCATCAGTGGGCTGCATCTTATCAACAAGTGGAAAATGTGTTCCGTATGAAAAATAGTATGAGCTACGTGCGATGCAGGGCACTAAAGGATCGAACCGTTAGCGACTTCCAAAACATTGTGTTTGTCGTTCTAACAACACATTTATTCAACCAACAAACGAAATATACTACTGATTGTGCATTGAAAACAGCAGCAGCAGCAACCAAGGATGGGGGTGCAACAGAAGCAGTAAGCAGGCCAGAAGAGTGAAGACGCAGCTCTCCCTTCCAAACCAAACATCAGCCATCATTACAAAAGGGCTACCAAAAAAGAACAAGTGTATGCATCAAACTAAATAAAGATCCTACTACACCAAGTGTACGCATCTAACTAACTGGCTCAGTTAGACGTTACTATTTATTAAGCTGTGGAGATTGGCTGACGGCTTGAACCAGATGGGTGCATGACGGGGGAAACTCCAGCCAGCATGTCGAAGTCTGATACTTGCGACCCTCTCTCCTACTTTGGGCTGCAGAACGTGGCGGCACATATCAGGGTATGGTGCATGCAGAGACGCATGGTACGCTATGTACACACAGTTTTTCCTGATGAACGAAACCGCGCTGCCATCATGATCCTTGCCGTCGGTTATCTCCTGGTTAATCGGATAATTCAGTCCGACAAACAGAGAGCGTGTACCAAGGCTACTTAGCAGCCTCCAGTCAAAAATTGCTGAAGGCGCGGAGAAGCTGGGATCCTGCTCAAAGACCTTGCAGTGACTGTGATTGTATTCCGTGAAACAACACGTCTGGTACGTGCGAATGATCATCAATCTTTCACCGTCGTCTGATCGAGCCAGGAACCACCTGCAACTGCCATGCCGCTTTTCTTTTAAAGGTTCTGGGATTAGGAAGGGTAGGGACGCCAGGCGGCCTACAACATCATATCAAGTTGGAGTCAAATAAAAAAGGGCTCTTGGTTTAGTCAATCTTAAGAACAGCATGTTATGAGCATGAATATTTTTTCAGTAAATGTTGACAGTAATATAAGCAAGCCATCATGATATCATAGGAAAGTAACATCTTGTTGTAACAGCCGTTTGTAGCGATGATCGAGTAGGCCAGTGAAGACGTCCAGCCATAGAAGGAGTCAACAGCGTAAATGAAGCCCTTGTGTTCAATGGCATCAGAGAACCATGGAGGATGTATGACCTTCGATGGACGTGCAGATTTATCCACTTACCGCAGTGACCTGTCAGATAGGCGAGACCACGGTTGAAGAATGCAATTAGCCTGAAATCTTTATAATTCGCATATCTTGTGGGCACTTGGCAGATTACAACCTTGAGCAAATCAAACTTGGTATCATGTTGGCTACTGTAAGATTCCGAGTATTCTGGGCCGCGGTGCCAAAGCAGTGCAGTGTTAATCGAAGGAAGGGGGATCAATCGATGGGTGTAGACCTCCACGAGCATCCAGCTGCCGCGACCGTCGACGAGCACCATCCGAGACGTGTTCATTCCGACCCAGTACATACCGTTAATGTAGCTGAGGCTGACGGGGATCGGACCACAGTGAAGGGGGTTGATGCTCGCCACCCTACGATCGTTATGCTGCGTGACACGTCGTTTCTGAAGATCAGGCGGCATCAGCAAGCAAGGAGCTGGCTTAAAAAGCTCCGGCCTGAGGTCTTTGAGTAAACGGTACAACCCCGACGAGCACGCGGTGAGCGGCATGGTACTGAGATTGTCCACACGCGAAACAATGAGCTTGATTACCTCTGTGGGGAGTGAATTCTAGCCACTCTTTCGGCGATCGCTGCTCGGTTCTGTCATTCTTAGTGCTTGGGTTTCAGACGAGGGGGGAGGCGCCTTAGCAGGGATGGAAGCTTGGACGAGATTATGTGCGGACAAATATGGACAAGCGAATATGTGCTGCGGGAAGTGCACAGGTGATGATGACTACAGCACGTCGCTTGACTTACGAGACACATACCAGCAGCGTAGGGTCATATCGATGCCAGACAACTTGCTTGCGTGATCACAGTACTGGTACTCCCTACAGTACCTACTATAGTACCATGCCCTAGCTTTCTAGATTAGAGTAGTAGAGTAGGACTCTGCTCTACTACTAGCACCGGAGGAGTAGTATATTCTAATCTAAAATAGTTACAAACTTCAATGCCCGATCGTGGAACGACTACGAACCGTGCTCAAAGACCGTGTTTACGTGGTGTTTGGACTAATATGCAAAAAAAATAGCAAGATGCCCGTGCATTGCACGGCACACCATCATCACCAACTCGGTTTTTTTCTCTACTCCTACTCCTATAAAAGACTCTGTTGGTGATGATGGAGGCGAGGAGGCGTGTACAGCCGGGCGTGCAGCGGACGGCGCAGCACTATTCGATTTGTTATAAAAAAAGAGTAGTAGAGATAGAGACATAGGGAGGAGCACGAGGTTGTGGGAGATAAGGATGAACGAGGCAAGGCCTTATCTATAAATGTGGAGAGAGGTGCGGGTATCTTTTGTAAAATTGTCATAGTTGGCTTTCTATCCGTCAGATATAGATCGGACGGTCCATATTACAAGATGGCAGGCATACCATCATCACCAACTCGGTTTTCTATAAGAGTAGATATATATAGATAGAGATAGATAGAGACTAGGGAGTACTAGTAAGGACACCATCTCTTGCTTCGTGCTACTCTTGCGCTCCATTCGTGACATAACGCCCTCTGACCACTCCCTCCTGCGCTCCATTCGTGGTATTTGTTGAAATCTGGGAGCGCACTCGCGATCTGGCAGCCACGACGACTTCATCGACGCATTTACTTCTTCCCGACCTCGGCAACCTCTTCCTCAACGACATGGGCGACAACCTCAACGCCAACGGTGCTGCTTCCGTTGCACCGTATGTGTTTCTGTCCTTCCTGTTCAAAATCATGGTAGAATTCATGTTTCTACTCTGTGTCCTACTACTATGCTAGTCCACATGATTAGTTTCATCTCTGTTATAGCCGTCATGATTTATTTTGTGCTTATTCGGATTAAATCTCGTAGTAACTTGCTCATATATTCAACTGGCGCAACGTCCCCTACAGCCACTCCTGTTTCATGGACGGCCTGGTCGATGCCTCCAAGGAGCCCTTCGTCCACTGCTATGAGTGCCCGATGCCGTTTTGTGGCTCGCCAGCGGACATGGTGCATCACCTCACGGATGCGTGCAGCGGTCACTGCTGGCCCTTGGTGGAGAACATCAAGTACGACACGTGCTACCAGTTCACCATGCCGGAGTCACTGGAGGATCACCGCCGCCTGCTAGTCTCGGAGGAGGACGACATCGTCTTCCTCTTGATCGTGGGCACCGGCGAGACCCGCGCAGGCCGCCTCCCCGTCTCTGTTATGTGCGTCAGGGGCGTCGTCGCTGACGCTAACACTGACACGAGGCAGATGTACGGGTGCGTGGTCACTGTTACTACCCCTCCGGGTCACGTGGGCGGCGACATCGGCCTCATCAGACGGACTTGGACTCTAAGGAGCTGGGACTATCCCGCCAATGTGGACTTGGAAAACCCATTGCATCCGTTCTATCCTTTACCCGCCGACGCGGTGCACGGGGACTCCAAGGTGTTTCACCTGGACATACGCATTATCAAGTGCACTTAGGAAACATGTAGTGTGGGTGGGCGCTTATGGCCCGTGTCTTTGCCGCTTTTGATTCTGTAAGCTTGTCGTTAAACTTGAGTGGCTTTCGCCGCAATCCTTCCTTTGAACTGCTCCTCTCAGTGAGCTGATGTAAGACACTTTGAGTTTCATTTGATAATGGAACCGGGGAAGAGCCTCCCTGTTCTTCTAAAAAAATAACACATTATCAAGTTAAATGTTGATCATTAGTCTTCGCTCAATGTAATACGCTGTCTAAGCATGTGGAGACTTCCATGCAGGATCTTGCTCTATTGGAGTATCGTGCATGAATAAAAGTGTATCCGTTTATGCTTTAGTCTAGAATCTTCCATGTATGAATTTTTACTACTGATCTTTGGTGAAAGACTTACGATGAACCATTTCTTACATCTCCTCTGCCCCCTTGCAAGTCATCCTGATTTAATCCCTTCATCTAGGTGTATAAGGGCATGGTTAATATTACTTAATAGTATAGCCAACTGTTGACTATAAGAAAGTGCCATGTCATCTGTAGCCAACATGTATAACAATCAATACTCAAAAACTAATTCTTAAAGATCATTTCTTGCAAAGCACAATAAGTGTTATTTCTTCACAAGTTTTGGATGCAGGTTGAACAGTTGAACGCTTTTGTTTGCAAAAGATTCCATTTTATCTATTTGACCCGGATGTTTGTGAGCTCTAGAGATGAGATAATATCCGAAGAAACTTATCGATACCCGTTACACATGAGATGACCCCCACATCCTTTGTCAAAATAAACAATTCCCCAATCAATGCATTTCACTCTTCGGTGCAACGCACGGGCACCTTACTACTATAGATTAGTACGACCAAAAATTGAACTAACATTATATATAGTATGATAAATACTGATGCATGTCACCTAAAATTATATCATTCAAAACTATTTTCAAATACGAATCCAACGATATAGTTTTGTTGACGTGCACTAACATTTTGTCGATTAAATCTTGACCAAATTCAACTGTGGGACTAATAAACCACGACCGATGTAGTACAAGTGTAGACGGCGGTGCTGCACGGGAGTCTCACCTCTCACCCCGCTCGTGGCGCGGCAGTAAAGCCGTCATATCACAAAACCCAACCACTCCCAGTAATAAGTGGCCTGGTAAAATAAACGGACAAGCAACCATCACATCCCTCCGTCTTTTTTGCAATTCATCTCTCTGCATTTACTTTCTCCGGTTCATCTCCCACACTCGATCCCTAGCTACTACTCCTAGGGCTAGTTCTTTTGGCGGCTTCACCGGCTTTTCCCACAAGACTAGTCACAGTGGAGAGTAACAATAAGGCGCCTCACTCATTTATTTGGGCTTCTAAACAACTACTCCGTCCTAGTTTATTCCTCACCATTGTAATTTGTGCTAAATTTTGACCAAATATTTAACTGATAAAATGTTACTCAAAACACTTAGGCGCGGTGCATCTAGGTGTGTAAGTCATCTTACGAAAACCAAATAATCCCAAAACACTTAGGTGCGGTGCATTAACTTCTACCTCGTCTCTTGTTTCTTGACATATCAACCAATAAGAGATAAAGAGTGTGCATGCTTTTAATGACTTGAGATATCAAACACGACATGTAGTGGTTAGTTCATTGCATGCAATACTATTAATTAGCAAATAAACATTAATGTTTCTCGTTTTCTCCTCCTCCTTGGTCACGGTGCACAGCCTAAGATGACTTACTCACCTAGACGGATGGAGTAGTGCATGTGACATGCACTAACATTTCATTAGGTAAATTAATGATCAGAATTTGACACAGATTACAATGGGGACCAATAAACCGGGACGGAGGTAGTAGTTATGGGATTACTAATCTAGAAGCCTAAAATAACTGAACCCTGGTACTCCTACTAGTAGTAGTACTCAAGTTGGAATTCCAATTGCACGACACAACTTGTTAGGCAAAAAATTCGATACAGGGTGTAGGAAGTGGTTTGGGAATTTGCATGCCTTTCCAACCAGTGAGATACTCCGTACAAAGTACGACAGAGAAATAACCACAGAGAAGGAAGCTAAAAGTAAACAATCAAACGAGCATTTTTGCATTTGTTTTGCATTGAATCGTTTCACAAGCTTGACTAGTGCTGTTTTTTTACTTTTATAAAAACCGCATTGTAATGTTAAAACGTGCATTTGCACATACATAAGTAATAGTAGTACTCCCTCCGTCTAGGTGTACAAGTCTTCCCTCCTTCTTGGTCACCATGCACAACCAAAGATGACTTATTGACCTGGACGGAGGGAGTAGCACAATCTGTAAGCATATATTGAGAGAGACATGTAGTCCGATAGTATATAGTAAAGTTTGTGCTATATGCACGTACTTGCAAAATGCGTAATAATACACAACCTTTCCAAACTTTCCCTTTTACATACTTTATTAAGGACGCTAAAAATTCCCGAACGTTCGGAATTTATCATTTGCATCCCAAAACTAATGAGATCGCCATACAAAACAAAAATTATACTCCTCCTAAAAGCCATAGCGCTCGCAACACCGCTTGCGGCGCGCCACGAGTGCCCTGGTGTGTGTCCGTTGAAGGAAATATGCCCTAGAGGCAATAATAAAGTTATTATTTATTTCCTTATGTCATGATAAATGTTTATTATTCATGCTAGAATTGTATTAACCGAAAAGATAATACATGTGTGAATACATAGACAAACATAGTGTCACTAGTATGCCTCTACTTGACACTACTAGGGAATACCTTATACACAGAATGTTACCAGTAGCGTTGTACAAAATCATAAGCTACTGCTACTTAGTAGCAGCGCGTGTAAAATAACCGCGCTACTGCTATGACTTTAGCAGTAGCGCGTACTAGCAAAAAGCGCTACTGCTATGTTTGAACTGGGCGCACATGGCTAGCCCAACCTAGCAATAGCGTGTATACTGGCCTAGCGCTACTGCTACTCTCCGTAGCTGCAGCGCTCTTACGTGTAAGGCGCTACTGCTAACGGAAATAAAATAAAGTGAAAAACAAGTAGAAAAGTAAATGAAAATGAAAGAAACAGAAAAAGGAGAAAGGAAAAAAAAATAAAATGTAAAGAAAAATAAAAGAAAAAGGGGAAAAAGGAGAAAGGAATATCAGTAGCGCTTTTCCAAAAACGCGCTGTAGCTAACTTAGCTATAGCGCGTTTGGAGCAACGCTTCTGGTCACATTCACTTAAACAGCGGTTTCCCCCTGCCTCGCCGCCACACTTCTTCCCCAAATCCCTCGCCCTCGCCGTCTCCCCAATTATTTGTCGCCCCACTTGGCTGCCGTCTTACGGGCGTGGGCGCCATAACCTCACCGTCTCCCCCGAGGCCGTCGTCATCCTCACCGCCGCCGCCCGAGGCCGCCCTCAGCCTCACCGCCACCGCCCGATCGAGGCCGCCCTCGACGTCACCGTCCGCGCCCTCCACCTCACCACCGCCCGAGCCCGCCCAGGACCGCCGTTGCCCCTGCTCGAGCCCGCCCTCTCCGCCCCTGCCGCCGTCACCAAGCACCTCCCCGCCACCGTCTCTCCCCTCTCTGTAAGTCCCCCACCCCTCCCCCCCCACTCCTCACTCTCTGAATTACAGAGAAAAAATTAGTAGAGCAAAAGTGTGTTCATAGCAAACAATTTAGTTTAGAGCAAAGGATGTTAAGTAGTAGATGTTAGAGCAAAAATTAGTTTAGAGCAAAAAATTTGGTTTACAGCAAAAGTTAGTTAGGGGGGTATAATTAGGGTAGATGCTGCTTGTATAGTATATAGTGATACTAGTAGATGTTAATTAGGTTAGGGCAATAGTGGTACTAGTAGATGTTAATTAGATGTTTTTCAGTTAGGGCACTAGAGTTTTGCTAGGTTAATTAGGTTAGTAGTGCTGCTAGTAGTAGTGGTACAGTAGGTTAATTATGTGATGTTAAATGAATAACCTAAATGAATGAAATTAGTAGTTAACTATTTTTTTTCATCATTATAGAGCACTAAAGTTAACTGAATTTTGTTCTATTAGTAGTTAAATGAATTTTCTTCTACATTTTGTTTTTGAATTAGCTTGTGAATTTTGGACATGTGGTTTCTTGTGTATATTTGGACATGTGTTGCGGTGTTGAAGAGGGATATTTGAACACTGTTTCCAGGGAATGATGCTGAGTGGCCTATGTTTTGCCGGAATGTTGATTCATTTCTGTTCCGGCAAATTTCAGGTTCTCGATTTGTACACTTTTTAGCAAAGGTCATGCCGAAATTTTCCGTGAATTTCGGCATGACTTGTGCTACAAACTAGGACATATCGAGTGCCCGGGATTTGCCGCACTGTGAAGGAGTCAACATTCCTGCAAAACAATAGTCCTTTTTTATGTCATTATTCATTTTATTAGGTCTAGAATTAATTGACTAGATTTAATTATAGGAAACATGGCTAGCAACGATGAAGGATAGGGTTCTGGTGATTGCGACGACGTCTACCGGGCGGCTGACGAATTTTTTAGCCTTACCGACGATCAACAGATGTTGTTGATGGGTCCACCGGTGGCATCGGGGACTGAGACCGACACGCAGACCGGTGCTGAGACCGACACGCAGACCGGTGCTGAGACTGAGACGGCGCTGAGATTCAGACCGGCATCGAGACCGGCGCTGAGACCGGTGCTGCCTCGGGGAGCGGAGAGGAGACGGCTTCCTAACAAACACAGGACTACTATACTGGTGGTCACGGAGGTGGACGATGGCAATTTTGAGCCAAAGGCGCCCGAGGAAGCGCGCGCGTGCTATGGCAATCAAATAGGCTGCATCATACGGACAACCGCCACCATCAACAATGAGAAAACTAAAGAAGATAGAAAATATGAGGAGCTCCCTCCTAAAGAAGTTTCACCAGATATTCTTGTTCTCGGGCCGGAATGAGAAGGATTATGAAGATCCAGACAAGGACCCGGCAATGAAGAAGATAAACAAACACGCGATGACCAAGTTTAGCGACACGTTGGCCGCCTGGAAAAATCGAGTGAAAGCAAAGATCAACGACGGGGAACCCTACTCCGAGATTGTAAAGGATAATCCGACAATCACGGAAGAGCAGTTTCAAATATTCAAGGAGGCTTGCAAGGCCGAAGCTCCCAAAAAAAGTCTAAGTACATGAAGGGGCTTCAAAAGAGGAACATTGGGAGCCACCACCTCGGAAGCCGTGGTTACGGCGGAAAGAGGTCCAAATGGGCCAAGGAGGACGCGGAAGCCGCGAGTCTGGGCATCCTGCACTTTGGCGGATTTCACCGCCCGCAGGAGCGTGACATCCCGAGGGCCCGGCACCATTGGGACCCGGTGAAGAAGGTTTACTGAGACAACACCGGTCATTACGGAGTTCATGAGACTGCTAGTAATTTTAGTTTACGATCAATTCATTTGCACACGTTAGTCATATTTGTAAACGATCCTTGTGCCTTTTGCAGAGAGAGCAGCACCGGATTGCGGCCGAAAGCGACTCGCCTTCTGAGGCATTGGCGAGCCCCAAGTGGGACACTCCATTCAACCGGGCGTTGAACATATTGAAACAACAACCGGTGGATACTTGACCGTCGTATGGACGCGTGCACAGTGTCGGAGACGGCGCCACGTGGAAGAAGTACTACCATGAGACCACGGAGGAGAAAAAGTAAAGACGAAGGTTAACCGAAGAAAGCATCGACAAGAAGGTTGAGATTGCGGTTGAGAAGAAATCATCTCAGACAGTCGCAATAGCGGTAGCTACCGCAAAACAGGCGATTGCAGATATATCTACTTCCTTGGTGACGGGCATTTACACTTGGACAAGGCAAAATCCAGAAAAAAATGCAGAGGACTTTCCCCTTGCTGACTTCTTGGGAGCACCTGCTCCCGCACCGGCTCCCATACCTGCTCCCGCACCGGCTCCCGCACCTGCTCCCACACCGGCTCCCGCACCGGACGTGCTCGATGGTGCCTCCTCTTTGGCTGAGCTCGACGCCCTCACGGTATCTGTCACACCGGCCCCCTTCAATATAAATGTATAATCTCCCGTTTTCGTTGCCTTTCGGATGTCTCACGTCGCAAACTTTTCTTTGTAGGCCGACGAAACCCATTGCACCATATTGTACACCATCGGCGAGCAGAAGGTGGACGTGGGGAAGGGGACGATAATGGAGCCGAAGGAACCATTGTTCCACAGCCGGCCGATCCCCCTGAATGTCTTCAAGGTTTCCGTGGCCAATGTCAAACCGGGCCACGAGAATTTTCCTCCTCTAATACTAATGGGGGATGATGACGAGACCCCGCGGCGTCTTGGTGATTGTTGCAATGGGTGGGTCCTGTTGTGGCCAAAGAGTACGCTTGCCTCGAGGCGGCCGGGAGCACACCCACGAGCACGCAGCCTCAGCAAGGTATGAACATCAACACCCCACCTACCCAATTAGCGTCGGGTGTCGGGTTGGGTGATAGCGGACTGGGTAAGCAGGTGGCTCCATTAGTCGCTGATGACGTCGCCATGGATGAGGATGAGGATGGCGATGGCGCTGAACAGTATGTCTATACTGGCGCCTCCTCAGGGTTTGAGCGTCATGAGTCGGTGCCTGAATTACCGTCTCAACGTATTATTGACGACCATCCGGTGGTAAAGAAGTCTAGGAAGGGAGCGAGGAAAGGCAAAAAAGCTGATTCTATGATCCAGCCGCCTCAACAGCCTCGGCTTCAGGACCGTGTAGATATCCCCGATGCGGATAAATGGCATATCCCCGGTCGACCAATCCTACCTGAAACAGCGCTACGGGCCAGATTCGGCGATCTAAGGAGACTTCATGACGATGTGCTGCGGGTAGAGAAAGGCCCCATCGCCTCGAAAGATCCAGGATACCCACTCTACGTGGTTAACGTTCCGCGGCAAATGTCGTACGTCGACGGCTTCCCCGCGGATAAGTTCTTCCTCCGATTTGATTACATATTCGACATGTTTCACGTGAAGAAGCTGGATTTTACGTTTGTCCGCCTTTATTCCTTGCACATGAAATACATCATTGGGGTTGAGCAGAATCGTTTTATACGTGTCGGCTGACCCGTACTACATGCACGAGGGCTTCTTGGGAGTCTGTGCACAGCATCGTGAATACGCGAGGGATTACATCGTCAGTTTCATGCTCGCCAATAAGGACAAGGAGGCGATTCTCGTGCCTTATCATCCCGTGTATGTCATCCGCGCTGCTATCCTTCCTTCGATTTCAATAATTCATTTGCACGGTGGAGGCTAATTAATTTGAGGCGTACTTATTTTATGCGCTTGGCTAGCGCCGTCCTCATCATCCTCTACCCCGATTCTCCCACGCTCTTTACTTGGACTCGTCGAAGAACATTCACAAAAAGGATTACACCCACATCAAAGATGTTCTCGACAGTGCTATGTTTTACTACCAAGCAAGGGGTGGAGAGGTTAGGGACAAGAAGAGAAGGGGCGGCAGGGCCGCCTTCAGCCATAAAACCGACTTCTGCTGCATCTAGCAATCGAACGATTCTCTTAATGACTGATTCTATCTCCTACACTACATGCTGGAGTACAGACGGGGTCACCAGAACCTTCACATGGCACCTAGATCTGGCGATGCCCATATTTTTCAATGGGCAAAGGACATAGGAGATATCGAGGATCATCGATTTCGAGCTGAGTTCTATAACATCCAGCGCGAACTTGCCCAAATCATCATGAATGAGGTCGTCGGAAAAACAGGGATGTTCCATTGAGAAGGACAAATGTCGCGGGAAGACGTCCGAACATGGATAGCCTCTCAGCGTCTCGACATGAAGCCTTTCACTAAGCTCGATGAATATCTCCCTGACATGGATGGATGGCACGACATGATGGAGTGATTGTCGATATATGACAATGTGTCCGTTTAGTCCATACTTTCTTTTATGACAGAACTTTGAGTTATGCATGGTGAAACTTTATTTGTGATGTAATTAAACCTTCCTCCTCCTCGACTAGCGAAAATCACTCTAGTTAGGTCATTTTGGGTACGATGAACTTTCTTATTTATGCTTATGATATGTTGTTTCTATTTTTGCCAAGTCTGTCTCTTTACATTTGCTCAACTATATATGTTGCATATCATCGACTCATGTGACGATGCAGGTGCATAGATCATAGATGGCAAAGAAGTGCTACGCCAGGAGTATATATA
The DNA here is from genome assembly GCA_021605145.1 of Aegilops bicornis. Classification (NCBI taxonomy): domain Eukaryota; kingdom Viridiplantae; phylum Streptophyta; class Magnoliopsida; order Poales; family Poaceae; genus Aegilops; species Aegilops bicornis. The sequence continues at coordinate 761,718,282 of CM038671.1, read as the reverse complement.
CGACAAGTGGCCGGAGTGTCAGGCCCAGGTGTACCGGTTTTCGGTTTCCGAGCGACACGCAGGTTCACGCTAATGCGAGAGAGGGATACGAACTCATGTACTCAAAGTGATAGCTATTCTCGCGTATATCATTGTTTAGATGGATGACGATGTATTTGCAAGTAATCGAGACTTGTAACGCTATTTTCGAGATTGATGACGAGAGACCACTTTGTGTTGGATGATGATTATGATGATGACATGATTTGATGAGACTAATTGTATGTATATGCTATGATTACATTTGTATGTGGATGATATGCTAAAGATTATTTTATAAAGCCTATTCAAATACAAAACAAATAAAAAACAAATATGCAGGAAAAAAACTAATAAAACTAGTAGTAGCGAGGGGGGGGGGAATTTAGCAGTAGCGCCGACTTACCAGTAGCGCTTCCTGCTAAACAGCGCTGCAGATAATATCAGTAGCGCCCTTTTCCAAAGAGCGCAACAGCTATTCATCAGTAGCAGTAGCGTGGGTCAACAGGTGCTACTGCTATACGTTAGCTGTAGCGCCTTATTAGTAGCGCTGGTACCCGTGCTACTGAGAGGGCCAAAACCCGCGCTGCTGCTAGGCTTTTCCCTAGTAGTGTGACTAGCTCCTTGAATCAAAGATGGTTAAATTCCTAGCCATAGACATGAGTTGTCGTTTGATTAATGGGATCAGATCATTAGGAGAATGATGTGATTGACTTGACCCATTCCGTTAGCTTAGCACTTGATCGTTTAGTATGTTGTTATTGCTTTCTTCATGACTCATACATGTTCGTACAACTATGAGATTATGCAACTCCCGTTCACCGGAGGAACACTTTGTGTGCTACCAAACGTCACAACATAACTGGGTGATTATAAAGGAGGTCTACAGGTGTCTCCGAAGGTACATGTTGAGTTGGCGTATTTCGAGATTAGGATTTTTCACTCTGATCGTCGGAGAGGTATCTCTGGGCCCTCTCGGTAATGCACATCACTATAAGCCTTGCAAGCAATGTGACTAATGAGTTAGTTGTGGAATGATACATTACATAACGAGTAAAGAGACTTGACGATAACGAGATTGAACTAGGTATTGAGATACCGACGATCGAATCTCGGGCAAGTAACATACCAATGACAAAGGGAACAATGTATGTTGTTATGCGGTTTGACCGATAAAGATCTTCGTAGAATATGTGGGAGCCAATATGAGAATCCAGGTTCCGCTATTGGTTATTCACCGGAAACGTGTCTCGGTCATGTCTTCATAGTTCTCGAACCCGTAGGGTCCGCATGCTTAAGGTTTCGATGACAATTATATTATGAGTTTATGAGTTTTGATGTACCGAACGAGTTCGGAGTCCCGGATGAGATCGGGGACATGACGAGGAGTCTCGAAATGGTCGAGACGTAAAGATCGATATATTAGACGACTACATTCGGACTTCGGAAAGGTTCCGAGTGATTCGGGTATTTTCGGGGGTACCGGGGAGTTACGGGAATACGAGGAAGAAGCCATGGGCCTCATGGGCCAAGTGGTGGAAGAGAGGAGGCAAGGCGCGCGGCCCCCCTAGCCCAAACCGAATTGGACTAGAGGACCGGCCCCCTTTCCTCCTTTTCCTTCCCCTCTTTCCTTCTCCTTCTCTCCCTTTCCTTCCCCCTTCTCCTAGTCCAACAAGGAAGGAGGGAGTCCTACTCCCGGTGGGAGTAGGACTCCCCATGGCGCGCCCCTCCTAGGGCCGGCCTCCTCCTCCCTTGCTCCTTTATATACGGGGGCAGGGGGGCACCTCTAGACACACAAGTTGATCTTCGTGATCGTTCCTTAGCTGTGTGCGGTGCCCTCCTCGACCATATTCCACCTCGGTCATATCGTAGCGGTGCTTAGGCGAAGCCCTGCGTCGGTAGAACATCGTCACCGTCACCACACCGTCGTGCTGACGGAACTCATCCCCGACACCCTGCTGGATCGGAGTCCATGGATCGTCATCGAGCTGAACGTGTGCTGAACTCGGAGGTGCCGTACGTTCGGTACTTGGATCGGTCGGATCGTGAAGACGTATGACTACATCAACCGAGTTGTCATAACGCTTCCACTTTCGGTCTACGAGGGTACGTGGACAACACTCTCCCCTCTCGTTGCTATGCATCACCATGATCTTGCGTGTGCGTAGGAAATTTTTTGAAATTACTACGTTCCCCAATAGTGGCATCCGAGTCAGGTTTTATGCGTAGATGTTATATGCATGAGTAGAACACAAGTGAGTTGTGGGCGATACAAGTCATACTGCTTACCAACATGTCATACTTTGGTTCGGCGGTATTGTTGGATGAAGCGGCCCGGACCGACATTACGCGTACGCCTACGCGAGACTGGTTTTACCGCCATGCTTTGCACATAGGTGACTAGCGGGTGTCAGTTTCTCCAACTTTAGTTGAACCAAGTGTGGCTACGTCCGGTCCTTGCGAAGGTTAAAACAACACTAACTTGATGAAATATCGTTGTGGTTTTGATGCGTAGGTGAGAACGGTTCTTGCTCAGCCCGTAGCAGCCACGTAAAACTTGCAACAACAAAGTAGAGGACATCTAACTTGTTTTTGCAGGGCTTGTTGTGATGTGATATGGTCAAGACGTGATGAGATATAAATTGTTGTATGAGATGATCATGCTTTGTTGAAGTTATCGGCAATTGGCAGAAGCCTTATGGTTGTCTCTTGATTGCATAAGATGCAAGCGCCAAATAATTGCTTTACTTTATCGCTATGCGATAGCAATAGTTGCAAGAGCAATAGTTGGCGAGACGACCATGTGACGACACATTGATATAGATCAAGATGATGGAGATCATGGTGTCGTGCGGTGACGATAGAGATCATGACAAGATGCCGGAGATGGAGATCAAAGGCGTAAGATGATCATGGCCATATCATGTCACATATTTTGATTGCATATGATGTTTATCTTTTATACATCTTATTTTGCTTAGTTTGACAGTAGAATTTTAAGATGATCTCTCACTAATTATCAAGAAGCGTTCTCCCTGAGTATGCACGTTGCGAAAGTTCTTCGTGCTGAGACACCACGTGATGATCGGGTGTGATAGACTCTATGTTCAAATACAACGGGTGCAAAATAGTTGCACACGCGGAATACTCAGGTTAAACTTGACGAGCCTAGCATATACAGATATGGCCTGGAACACGGAGACCGAAAGGTCGAGCGTGAATCATATAGTAGATATGATCAACGTAGTGATGTCCACCATTGAAAACTACTCCATCTCACGTGATGATCGGACATGGTTTAGTTGATTTGGATCACGTGATCACTTAGATGACTAGAGAGATGTCTGTCTAAGTGGGAGTTCTTAAGTAATATGATTAACTGAACTTAAATTTATCATGAACTTAGTCCTGGTAGTATTTTGCAAATTATATTGTAGATCAATAGTTCACGTTGTTGCTTTCATGCTTATTTTGATATGTTCCTAGAGAAAATTGTGTTGAAAAATGTTAGTAGCAATGGTGCGGATTGGATCCGTGATTTGAGGTTTATCCTCATTGCTGCACAGAAGAATTATGTCCTTAATGCACCGCTAGGTGACAGACCTATTGCAGGAGCAAATGCAGACGTTATGAACGTTTGGCTAGCTCAAAATGATGACTACTTGATAGTTTAGTGCACCATGCTTAAACGGCTTAGAATCGGGACTTCAAAGACGTTTTGAATGTCATGGACCATATGAGATGTTCCAGGAATTGAAGTTAATATTTCCAGCAAATACCCGAGTTGAGAGATATGAAGGCTCCAACAAGTTCTATAGCTAAAAGATGGAGGAGAATCGCTCAACTAGTGAGCATGTGCTCAGATTGTTTGGGTACTACAATCGCTTGAATCAAGTGGGAGTTAATCTTCCAGATAATATAGTGATTGACAGAATTCTCTAGTCACCATCACTAAGTTACTAGAACTTCATGATGAACTATAGTATGGAAGGGATGACGAAAACGATTCCCGAGCTCTTCGTGATGTTGAAATCGACGAAGGTAGAAATCAAGAAAGAGCATCAAGTGTTGATGATTGACAAGACCACTAGTTTCAAGAAAAAGGCTGTCACATCCTAGCTAGTCCATGCATTAATGTGTGCATCATGTTTAACTTTCATCTGAAATTTGAAATGGGGAAGACAGAACCCCCAGAACCCCTTTTGAATCCAACTAGGGTTTACTAAAATTATTTTCAATGAACCTGAAATGCTCTTCTAAAATGCTCATCACATTTGCTTTGGTTCAGAGCCTCTGCCAAAAGTGGTGCACAATTTTCTAGGTCATCCTAAGGTCTTTGAATTAAATCATAAAGTATTTGAGTTTGGGCATTTAAATTATATATAATATTTCAAATGCCCAAATATTCCCAAACTAAAATGTTTCATGTTGGAAATATTCCAACTATGGACCTGGAGCAGTTTGGTGAATTTTGGAACTGTTTTGGTATTTTTAAAAACTCCACAAAGTTACAGAAAATTAGAAAAAGAAAAACAGATGGAAATCTTACCTGGCGCCTCCCAACCGGCCCACCTGCCGGCCCAGCCCAGATGCCGCGCCAGCGAGCTGCTTGGCTTGGCCAGGCAGGCAGGCAGGTGCTCGGCGGTGAGCACCGCATGCATGCCACGCACCTGGTCGCCACCTCGCCGCTCCCCTCACTGAGCGACCGACGCGAAGCGCCCTCTCTCTCTCCCCCCGAGCCCTCAGACATCTCTCCTCCTCCCCAGCTCCTCCCCCTCGCGCTCCCACGCCATGGCCGACGCCACCGCAGCCACGCCGTCGCCGTAGTCGCGCTCCCCGTCGACCGTGCTCGTCTCGCCGTGTCTAGGAGCTCCGCCGCCCTCCTCTTCATCGAGCTAGCCGAGCCCCGAGTGCTCGCGTAGCCCGAGGCCACCGCACCGACTTCGCCCGACTCCTTCGTCGCCGGAGATCCCCTTCAACGCCGCCGTCGCATCAGCCCGTCCCCGACCGCGCCGTGTGCTTCCCCGAGTGCCCCGTGAGCCTAGCTATCTCCCCCTCCTTTCCTTTCTTGCTCCCGAGCCGTGTAGCGACCGCACGGAGATCACCCGCACTCGCCGCTGCAGAGCTCGTCGCCGACGTGCTCCCGGCCATCCACCGGCCACCCCTCGGTGTCTAACGCACTCACCGCACCGTTTAGCATCTAACCAAACACTCCACGCACTTCACCGCACACCGTAGCTCGAGTTCGTCTTCGACCGAACTCCGGCGGCCGCCTAGGTAGTCGCCGGCGCCGATTCCGGCCGCCCCGAGCTCAACTAACTCCACCAAGAGCTGCGGCTTGTCCCCAGCTACACCTAGATGCCCTCCGCGACCCATTTGGTCGCCGAAACGGCCAAAACCACTTCCGCCGCCGCGTCGGGCTCGCCAGCGGCTAAACGCCGGTGTAGCCGACTTTGAATTTGACCACGGGTGGGCCCTGGTTGACTCTGTTGAGTCAATGATAGGTGGGGCCCAGCCCTGTTAACTAATCAGGTTTAGTTTTAACTAATTTTTAGATAAACTAATTATGCTGACATGCGGGACCCATCAGTCAGGTTTGACCTAGACGTCCCCGTTGACTATGACATCACCTAACGCATTGCTGACGCAGTAAATGAATTGCTGGATTTATTCTATTATAGGAAATTCCAGAATATAGTTCAAACTTCAAAAATTCATAGAAATTAATCTGTAACTCCAAATGCAAAGATCTATATATGAAAAATGATCAGAAAAATCCATTCTATCCATTGGTACAGGTTTCATGCATGATAAAACAAGCTAACCTTGCTGTTTAAGCAGAATAAGATATTACACCTTTAGGGCTATTTTAAATGAGCTAGCATTTGAATCTTTGATTCAAATAAGTTCATCCCAAATTGTTCCAGCTTGCATTAGGCCAACACACATTCATATTGCCATGTCATAGCATGCATCATATTGTTGCATATTGCCATGTGTGTTTATTTTTGGTATGTCTTTCGTGATAGGTTCTGCCTCCGAGGATAATCCCGAATATCAAATGCGAAGGGCGGTATCCTACCACCACTCCATCGTGCAAGCAACCCATTGATCATTCCGATACAAACCCATGTTCTCGCTTACGCTCTTGTTTACTGCATTAAGACAACGCGATTCAAACTATTGTGTGCTGCGGTAGTTGAACCCACTTCCTTTGCATGACCTGTCATTGCCACAGTAACTAGATGAAACCCACTAGTATGTGTAGGAGTTGATTGAGCCATGTTTGTGATTCCTGCCATGCTATGCTTGCTATGCTTACAGTTGTGTTAGGTCTGGCTCATCGGGATGATGAACTGGAATGAAAGGTTGTGTCGGGTTCGGGAGTGAAAGTGTTGAACACGTTTTGGTAAAGGTATCGATGAGAGGCCATGTAGGAGTACATGGTGGGTTGTTTCATTGAAGCCGTCCCTAAGAACTGAGATCTGTGTGTGTGATTTAAGACTTAGCTACTACCATGCATTGGGATCCTTAATTGACCCTCTCGACTTATTAACCACTCTTGTCCTCAGTCCGGGAGTTGCAAGTAGTTTCTGGTGTTTGTAGCATGCTGGGAGCCGCACGCAACGCTGACCTTAGGGGTGGGTTGTGTTGCGGTAGGCACGTGGCCCGGTGTACCGATTCGCCCGTTTGGTGTCTCGGGAACCCTGCACACATCGTTCGGGGCTGTATGGGAAACCTCAGCCAGACTCCCTGCGGATGGAACCCGAATAGGCGATAAACCTGGACTCGGGACTCGTGTGTTTAGTCAGGTCGTGGCCGACACCCACGTTGGGCTTCCGCTGGAAGGTTGCCGAGTACATGTCGTGTAAACGGCGGTAAGTGGTGAGAGCGTGTGTGAAGAAGTACACCCCTGCATGGTATAAACTATTCGAATAGCCGCGTCCGCGGTAAAGGACTACTTGGTCACCTATACAGTTCATAGATAAGTAAATGGATACTACTAAAAGCCTCAAGATAAGTGTGAGTACCGCGGATGGCCCTCTCGTGGGTGACGAGACAGGATCCACGGTGGAGTATTGTGATGGTGATTAGTGGACTCGTGTGCAAAAAATGCTTTTCAAGTGGTGTCACGTAGGATAGCTTAGCCAAGAGTCAAAGCTGGCTTGCTGCAAATAACTCCACCACCTTCTTGAGAATGTGCATGTATGATAGGATTCTGTGGTAAGACTTCTTTGAGTACCTCCGTACTCATGTTTGCTTAATTAATGTTTTTCAGACGACAACACTGCCCCCTCCGATGGGTTTTATGTAGACCTTGACATCGACGAGTGAACTAGCCACCCAGGTGGTGATCCAAGGCTTGTGAAGGGCCACTGTTGATAGAAGGGCTTCAACAAGCTTTCTTTTTTTCTAGAGTCTGTACTCAGACTAGTTTGCTTCCGCATGTGCTTGTATGTTTGTATGACTTGAGTGTTGGGTCATGTGACCCCTATCTGTATGGATGTGTTATGTATGGCTCCTCGGAGCCTCTTAAATAAAGTACTTTGAGTTGTAGATTTTTGTTGTGATGCCTTGTTGTATGTACTCATATCGGGCATATTGTGTGTATGATTGAAATGCTTGGTATGAGTGGGATCCGACAAACTAGTTGTTTATCCTTGGCAGCCTCTCATATGGGGAAATGTAGTCTCGTGCTTACGGCGATAGTAGTCCGCTACAGCCCGGTTCACCGAGTCCTGCTAGCCCAAAGACTACTGCTTGGACACTTGACTGGCGGCATGTGTTTCACTTCGTTCCTATATACATCCCTTCGAGGAAATGTCACGCGGTGATATTCGGAGTCTGCCTTAGCTCTGCTACAGCCGAATACCGGAGTCCTGTTAGCCAGTGCTACAGCCCGAATTCATACGTTGATGACCGACATGCTCGATGTGATTCATGTTTACTGTCCCCATAGGTTAGCGCCGCTTTGGGTTCACGACTAGCCATGTCGGCCCGGGTTCTTTGTCATGTGGATGCTAGCGACACTATCATATACATGAGCCAAAAGACGCAAACGGTCCCGGGCCATGGTAAGGCAACACCCGTGGGAATACCATGCGTGAGGCCGCAAAGTGATATGAGGTGTTACCAGCTAGGTCGATGTGACTTGGAATCGGGTTCCTGACAAGGGCAAAGGGAAAGAAAGGGAACTTCAAGTAAGATGACAAGCAAGTTGTCACTTCCGCGAAGAAGCCCAAAGCTGGACCAAAGCCTAAAACTGAGTGCTTACACTGCAAAGGAAATGGTCACTGGAAGCGGAAATGCCCGAATATTTGGTGGATAAGAAGGATGGCAAAGTGAACAAGGGTATATTTGATATACAGGTTATTGATGTATGCCTTACTAGTGTTTATAGTAGCCCCTGAGTATTTGATACTTGTTCGGTTGCTAAAGATTAGTAACTCGAAACAGGAGTTACAGAATAAACAAAGACTAGTTGAAGGGGAAGTGACGATGAGTGTTGGAAGTTGTTCCAAGAATGATATGATCATCATCACACACTCCATATACTTTCGGGATTAGTGTTAAACCTAAATAAATGTTATTTGGCATTTGCGTTGAGCATGAATATGATTTGATCATGTTTATTGCAATACGGTTATTCATTTAAAGTCAGAGAATAATTGTTGTTCTATTTACATGAATAAAACCTTCAATGGTCATACACCCAATGAAAATAGTTTGATTGGATCTCGATCGTAGTGATACACATATTCATAATATTGATGCCAAAAGATGCAAAGTTAATAATGATAGTGCAACTTATTTGTGGCACTGCCGTTTGGGTCATATCGGTGTAAAACGCATGAAGAAACTCCATACAGATGGATTTTCAGAATCACTTGGTTATGAATCATTTGATGCTTGCGAACCGTGCCTTTTGGGCATTATGACTTAAACTCCATTCTCCGGAACAATGGAACGAGCTACCGACTTATTGGAAATAATACATACCGATGTATGCGATCCGATGAGTGTTAAGGCTCGCGGCGTGTATCATTATTTTCTGACCTTCACAGATGATTTGGGCAGATATGGGTATATCTACTTGATGAAACATAAGTCTGAAACATTTGAAAAGTTCAAAGAATTTCAGAGTGAAGTGGAAAATCATCGTAACAAGAAAAATAAAGTTTCTACGATCTGATCGTGGAGACGAATATTTGGGTTACGAGTTTGGTCTTCATTTAAAAACAATGTGGAATAGTTTCACAAACTCATGCCACCTGGAACACCACAACGTAATGGTGTGTCCGAACGTCGTAGCCGCACTTTATTGGATATGGTGCGATCTATGATGTATCTTACCGATTTACAACTATTATTTTGGGGTTATGCATTAGAGACAGTTGCATTCACATTTAAAAAGGGCACCATCTAAATCCGTTGAGACGACATCGTATGAACTATGGTTTAGCAGTAAACCTAAGCTGTCGTTTCTTAAAGTTTGGAGTTGCAATGCTTATGTGAAAAAAGTTTCAACCTGATAAGCTCGAACCCAAATTGGAGAAGTGCGTCTTCATAGAATACCCAAAGTAAACTGTTGGGTACACCCTCTATCACAGATCCAAAGGCAAAACATTCGTTGCTAAGAATGGATCCTTTCTAGAGAAGGAGTTTCTCTCGAAAGAAGTGAGTGGGAGGAAAGTAGAGCTTGATAAGGTAATTTGTACCTTCTCCCGAATTGGAAAGTAGTTCATCACAGAAATCAGTTCCAGTGATTCCTACACCAATTAGTGAGGAAGCTAATGATGGTGATCATGAAACTTCAGATTAAGTTACTACAAAACCTCGTAGGTCTTCCAAATTACAGTCCGCACCAGAGTGGTATGGTAATCATGTTCTAGAAGTCGTGTTACTAGACCATGATGAACCTACGAACTATGAGGAAGCGATGATGAGCCCAGATTCCGCGAAATGGCTTGAGGCCATGAAATCTGAGATGGGATCCATGTATGAGAACAAAGTGTGGACTTTGGTGGAGTTGCCCGATGATCGGCAAGCCATATTGTATAAATGGATCTTCAAGAGGAAGGCGGACAACGATAGTAGTGTTACTATCTACAAAGCTCGACTTGTCGCAAAAAGGTTTTCTACAAGTTCAAGGTGTTGACTACAATGAGATTTTCTCAACTGTAGCGATGCTTAAGTCTGTCCAAATCATGTTAGCAATTGCCACATTTTATGAAATCTACCAAATGGATGTCAAAATCGCATTACTTAATGGTTTTCTTAAAGAAGAGTTGTATATGATGCAACCAGAAGGTTTTGTCAATCCTAAAGGTGCTAACAAAATGTGCAAGCTCCAGCGATCCATCTATGGACTGGTGCAAGCATCTCAGAGTTGGAATATACGCTTTGATAAGTTAATCAAAACATATAGTTTTATACAGACTTGCGGTGAAGCCTGTATTTACAATATAGTGAGTGGGAGCACTACCGCCTTTCTGATAAATATATGTGAGTAACATATTGTTGATCAGAAATGATGTAAATTTTTCTGGAAAGCATGAAGGAGTATTTGAAAGGAGTTCTTTAAAAGAAAGACCTCAGTGAAGCTACATACATATTGAGCATCAAAATCTATTAAGATAGATCAAGACGCTTGATTAGTTCATACCTTGTCAAGATTTTGAAGTAGTTCAAAATGGAACAGTCAAAGAAAAGAGTTCTTGTCTGTGTTGCAAAGGTGTGAAATTGAGTAAGACTCAAATCCCGACCACGGTAGAAAATAGAAAAGAGAATGAAAGTCATTCCCGATGCCTCAGTCATAGGTTCTATAACGTATGTTATGCAATGTACCAGACCTATTGTATACCTTGCTCTGAATTTGGCAAGGGAGTACAATAGTGATCTAGGAGTAGATCACTGGACATTGGTCAAGAATATCCTTAGTGAGGACTAAAGAAATATTTCTTGATTATGGAGGTGATAAAAGAGCCCGCCGTAAAGAGTTACATCGGTGCAAGCTTTTACACCGATCCAGATGACTCTAAGTCTCAATCTGGATACATATTGAAAGTGGGAGCAATTAGCTAGAGTAGCTCCGTGCAGAACATTGTAGACATAGAATATTTGCAAAATACATACGGCTCTGAATATGACAGACCCGTTGACTAAGCTTCTCTCACGAGCAAAACATGATCACACCTTAGTACTCTTTGGGTGTTAATCACATAGCGATGTGAACTAGATTATTGAATCTAGTAAACCCTTTGGGTGTTGGTCACATGACGATGTGAACTATGGGTGTTAATCATATCTGAGATATGAATATTAGTGTTAAATCACATGGCGATGTGAACTAGATTATTGACTCTAGTGCAAGTGAGAGACTGAAGGAAATATGCCCTAGAGGCAATAATAAAGTTATTATTTATTTCCTTATATCATGATAAATGTTTATTATTCATGCTAGAATTGTATTAACCGGAAACATAATACATGTGTGAATACATAGACAAACATAGTGTCACTAGTATGCCTCTACTCGACTAGCTCGTTGAATCAAAGATGGTTAAGTTTCCTAGCCATAGACATGAGTTGTCATTTGATTAACGAGATCACATCATTAGGAGAATGATGTGATTGACTTGACCCATTCCATTAGCTTAGCACTTGATCGTTTAGTATGTTGCTATTGCTTTCTTCATGACTTATACATATTCCTACAACTATGACATTATGCAACTCCCGTTTACCAGAGGAACACTTCGTGTGCTACCAAACGTCACAACGTAACTGGGTGATTATAAAGGAGCTCTACATGTGTCTCCGAAGGTACATGTTGAGTTGGCGTATTTCGAGATTAGGATTTTTCACTCCGATTGTTGGAGAGGTATCTCTGGGCCCTCTCGGTAATGCACATCACTATAAGCCTTGCAAGCAATGTGACTAATGAGTTAGTTGCGGAATGATGCATTACATAACGAGTAAAGAGACTTGACAGTAACGAGATTGAACTAGGTATTGAGATACCGACGATCGAATCTCGGGCAAGTAACATACCAATGACAAAGGGAACAACGTATGTTGTTATGCGGTTTGACCGATAAAGATCTTCATAGAATATGTGGGAGCCAATATGAGCATCCAGGTTCCGCTATTGGTTATTGACCGAAACGTGTCTCGGTCATGTCTACATAGTTCTCGAACCCGTAGGGTCCGCACGACAAGGTTTCGGCGATGCTTATATTGTGAGTTTATGAGTTTTGATGTATCTAAGGAGTTCGGAATCCCGGATGAGATCGGGGACATGACGAGGAGTCTCGAAATGGTCGAGACGTAAAGATCGATATATTGGACGACTATATTCGGACTTCGGAAAGGTTCCGAGTGATGCGGGTATTTTCGGGGGTATCGGGGAGTTACGGGAATACGAGGAAGAAGCAATGGGCCTCATGGGCCAAGTGGTGGAAGAGAGGAGGCAGGGCGCGCGGCCCTCCTAGCCCGAACCGAATTGTACTAGGGAGCCGGCCCCCCTTTCCTCCTTTTCCTTCCCCTCTTTCCTTCTCCTTCTCTCCATTTCCTTCCCCCTTCTTCTAGTCCAACAAGGAAGGAGGGAGTCCTACTCCCGGTGGGAGTAGGACTCCCCATGGCGCGTCCCTCCTAGGGCCGGCCTCCTCCTCCCTTGCTCCTTTATATACTGGGGCAGGGGGGCACCTCTAGACACACAAGTTGATCTTCGTGATCGTTCCTTAGCCGTGTGCGGTGCCCTCCTCCACCATATTCCACCTCGGTCATATCGTAGCGGTGCTTAGGCGAAGCCCTGCGTCGGTAGAACATCATCACCGTCACCACGCTGTCGTGCTGACGGAACTCATCCCCGACACCCTGCTGGATCGGAGTCCGGGGATCGTCATCGAGCTGAACGTGTGCTGAACTTGGAGGTGCCGTGCATTCGGTACTTGGATCGGTCGGATCGTGAAGACGTACAACTACATCAACCGCGTTGTCATAACGCTTCCGCTTTCGGTCTACGAGGGTACGTGGACAACACTCTCCCCTCTCGTTGCTATGCATCACCATGATCTTGCGTGTGCGTAGGAATTTTTTTGAAATTACTACGTTCCCCAACATGCGTTTCCCAGCGTGCCGACACAACGCCTCTTCCTCAGCCTCGCAACTCGCGAGGTGCTGATTAATGACTTCTTGAAGCCAGGCGGCAGCGTTCTCACCGGTGTGGTGATCCGGCGCCAACAGGTACTCCTCCTGGCTGGAAGCATGCACCCGGTCCACGTACCGCCAAGCGTAGATGAGGCGCTTGGGCCCGACTGCACTCAGGGCGTCGGCACGGGCGTCCTCCGCCACCCTCACGGCCCTCGCACGAGCCTTCTGCCGAAGAGCCAATTGCCTGACTCTCTCGGACGCGACATAGATCTCCCAGAAAGCTTGTTGTGTGGTCCACTTCTCTTCCTCGGCCTTCTTCTCCGCCTCTATTTTGGGGCGCTCTGCTAGAGGCAAAGCCTCCCACAAGGCGACATCCATTTCTTTCGAAAGCTCCTCAAGGCTGGGGGGGCTCGGCGGGCGGCGCGGCGTTCTCCTCGTAGCGGGGAGCCGACGCATCCTCCGACGCGCGTGCTGGTGAGATTGGGAACGCCGACGCGTCCACCACGACGCGTCGCGGCGATGAGCGGAACGCCGATGCGTCCTCCTTGACTAGTGGCGGCGAGGAACAGAACGGCGACGTGTCGCGTCGCGGCGAGGAGCGGAACACCGACGTGTCCTCCTCGACTAGTGGCGGCGAGGAACGGAACGGCGATGCGTCGCATAGCGGCGAGGAGCGGAACACCGACGCGTCCTCCTCGACTAGTGGCGGCGAGGAACGGAACGGCGACGTGTGACCGTCCGCGCGGTGCAGCGAGGGGCTCCTAGGGATTGGGAGGTGCGATGCCATGGTGGTCGACGTGAGAGGGAGGGGGAGGAGATAGCGATGAACGTGAACGTGAGGGGGAGGAAATAGCGATGTCGTGGGAGGTGCAGTATTTATAGCCAGCAATGGCACACCTACGTAAGATATGGACTGAGCTGCACTGACTTAACTGCAGGTCCAGTTGCATCACTGACATGTGGGCTAGTACCCTGTTGGGCCCATATATCAGTGACCCAAATGCACCTGAAGTTAAGTAAAAGCTACCTGGGCATATTTGTTGGAGTAAATTACGGGGGAGCGAAGGGGTGGAAATATTGCTGGTCACAACGGATTGGACGAGCGTGGGGGAGGAGAGTCATGCATGCAGATTTTTTCACACGGGGTGGAGTGGTGGGACCGCCGGAGGGAGAAGGAGAGTTTGGCAGGCATATTGTTTACACACATGGAGAGGAAAAAGATTTGGAGACGAACGGGCTTCCTGCAGGTATGGGCAACGGTGCATAATAAGTCATCTTGCATGCCGGGCTAGGTATAGTCTCAAGTCATTAAAAACATACATGCCCCACACATGTTCATATTTCAAGGTGCACTAAATTATTGCATGCGATGATTAAGGCTTGCCATAATGGTGGTATCTTAGCTGGTATCATGCACACGGGAATAGCAAACATGCTGATGTGGCAAAGAATTAAAGAAGAGAGGGGGTTAGAGTAACTAGTGTTCATGCATGCATTGGTAAACACATTTTTTTGTGAAGAACGACAGCATTAGTTGAGTACTTTTGCAGACTTCAAAAACTATTCCACCGCCTCTACTATATTGCTAAGAGTAGGTGAAATTTTTGAGTCGAGCCCTTTAAACTAGAAGGGAGGTAGTGGTACTCTAATAGCTAGGTGTGTAAGTCATCTTACGAAAACCAAATAATCGCAAAACACGTAGGCGTGATGCATTAACTTCTACCTCGTTTCTTGTTTCTTGACATATCAACCAATAAGAGATGAGGGCGTGCATTCTTTTAATGACCTGAGACTATCAAACATGACATGCAGTGGTTAGTTCATTGCATGCAATATGTCGGGGAAACTGATCCACGAGCACCTATGGGACCGGCGGACCGAGCCCCTTTCGGTTCGGCGAGGGGCGGAGATCACACGAAGAGCAGATCGAGGCGAAGCACACGAGCAGTTTACCCAGCTTCGGAGCTCTCCGGAGAGATAACACTCCTACTGCTGCATGTCTGAGTGTATTGAGTTCTTGCTCGGGAGCGCTGAGTGCTACAGTACACACTAGCTGCTAACGAGACCGAGCGTGAGTGTTTTTGTTCCTTCGAACCCCCCTCTACGTTGCGCATGGGCCTCCTTTTATATGCTTAAGGGGTCTCCGACAGGTGGCAACGTAGACAAGGGTAAAAATGGAAAAGGAAATGCGGTTGGTACAACTACCTGTACAGTGCATCATACCTAACCCTGACGGCAGGGGACAAAGGCATTAAATGCCCGTCTACGTCGCCCAAACAGTGCAAAAAGGGACCGTCAGGGACGCCACCACTTGCCACGATGGCAATCTTGTCAGCGTCGCTTGCCACCGCGCACCGCTGGCCGCACAGCCTCTTGCCACGCGCGCCTGGAAAGGTCCCAGGGCGACACGTTGGTGGATGTGATGGAGCGCGGGCACAGAGTGGAAGTTTGCCGCGGCAAGCGCCTTGCCGCGGTCGTTGTCTTATCGCGTCCGGAAGCTTGTCGGTCACCGGGCCTCGCGGGACGCATGGCGCGTCGCGGCAAGTTCCTCGAGATGCCTTGGTTGGCCGTCCCGGCAAGCTCCTCTTGCCGGGGCCTTGTCTCCTTGGCTTGAATACTTTGTTCTTGGATGGCTCCTGATGCCTTGGTTGGCCTTCCCGGCAAGCTCCTCTTGCCGGGGCCTTGTCTCCTTGGCTTGAATACTTTGTTCTTGAATGGCTCCAAAGGAACCACGGAGGACCTTGGCGGTCACCCGGCAAGCCTTGCCGCGGGGTGCTGCAACTGCCCGTGCACAAGTTCGGGATACTAGGGTACCCCTGCTCTAGTACACCGACAGGAGCCCCCGGGCCTAGGCCACACACGGTGCCGAGCGATGTTGGGCCAGGCCTAAAACAGGGCACGGGCCCGCGCGGCCTGGGTTACGCCGTATCTTACTCCGTATCCACCGCGCCCTCCCTGAACTGCACGCGTCGAATGCGGCGTCGTGGGAGGGATCGTGGGTGGTTTCTTTATTCGGAAAGACGGAACGCCTGCCCCCTCCCAATTTATAAGCAGGGGAAACAGGGGCAGTTCGCCCATCTCGCCGGTTGCCATTCCAATCTCAAAAACCTCCGCCGCTCCCCCCTTCTTTCCAAAGCTGAAAAGAGAGCAGCGCTCCGCCCCCCATCGCCACCGGCACCACCAACGCCGTCGATCTCTCTCACCACCTCCGCCATGGCTCCGAAAGCCGGGAAAGTTGTGAAGTCGGCCGAGGCGCAGCGGCTCGCGGCGCTGCGAAAGGAGCGGGCAACCTTCCCCCCTCAGCTCGCCGCGAAGGATCTGAGGGAGTACTACTACCTCTTCTGGTCGACGGAGACGCGAGCGCATCCGCGCACGAAGGTACTCCCAGCTGCCGCTTCGGAACTGGCTCCGAATGGATATCCCTTCTTCACGTTGTTCTTCTACTGCGGGCTCTGCCCGCCTTTCTCTGAGTTTTTCTGTGACATTATGAACACCTACGGGTTCCGCCTCCTTGACTTCACCCCCAATGCCGTTCTGACCATGGCAGTTTTCGCAGATCTCTGCGAAAACTTTGTCGGAGTCTATCCAAATGTAGCTCTTTTTCGTCACTTCTTTATGCCCCGAGTTGAGAGAGGGGAGCCTTTATCCGGCGGAATCGCCTGGATCTCGAGAACTGGCAAGAAGGAATCTTATCTGGAGGGAGAGCTCCGCAGCAAGTGGGATGAGTGGAGGGCAGACTGGTGCTGGATTGTAGAGGAGAACCCGCAGCCATTCACCGCCCAGCGCCAAGCCCCAGTAGTGCGCGGCAACGATTGGAGCAACTTGGCCCCAGAAGACGATAGGCTGAAGATTGCCGTTACCCGGATCCTACGCCTCAGGCTTGTCGGGCTCACCGTAGGCGCCGTTGGCGCAGATTTTCTTCGCCGCCGCATCGCCCCCCTGCAGGAGAGGAGGAGACCCGCCTGGGAGTTCCAGAATGCGGCGGATATCATGAGGCTGCGCCCGGGCCTCAACTTCAACTTCACTGTCCTGGAATTGGACATGATGCTCCTAGAACTGTTCAAACACGATCCTGATCATCCCGAAGTGTTCAGGTTGCCGAGGGGTGTCGTTCCGCTGTGCAACAACTCCTCACTCGACCGCATCCGTGCAATGATGCCGCTGTGCGATTCGCATGGAATTGTCCCAACTTGGCAAGAGCCTGCAGACGACGTCGTGCAGGAGTTCTTTGACGGCTTGGTAGAAACGCCGGTCCGCCCTGATGAACAGAAGAGCCTTACTCGCGACACCACCGATGAGGAGATGCAGCGACGCCACTAAACTGAAGAGGCGGCGGCAGCTGCTGCATGGCGGTTTGATTCACCGTGGAGGAGGCGAGAGGCAGCGGCGGCAAGCCTTGCGGATCAAGAGGAGTTTGCGGCGAGGAGAGCTTGTCGTGCACGAAGCTGAGTCGGCGAGCCCGCCGAGGGCGCGAGCGACTTCGTTGAAGATCGACTCCTCCTCTTTCTCACCTTGACGATTCGCCTCAGCGGAGCCCCAGCTCCACCAAGAAGGCGTCTCCGCAAGGCCGGTGGCGTGGCGGGCGGCAGGCAGGTCAACAGCCGCCCGCGCATGGCAGCAGCTCCACCGTGGCAAGCACTGTTGCCGCGGGAGCACCTCACGCCGCTGCAGCAACTGGAGCGGGGCCCTCCCGGACCGCCGCTTCTGCTCCCGCCAAGCGGCCAAGGGATCCTACTCCTCCGCCTTGTCGCGCCGAGGGTGGGCCGGACTTCGACCTCTCCGCGCTTAGCTCCGACGAGGGAGAGGAAGAGTAAGATCCTTTGCTGTACTTGTATTTCTTCAATTCTTGCTGTTTTGTCTTGTATCTGATTCGCTTTACTCCGAACCCATTCCTTTTCAGGACTCTGGCCCAGAGAGCGGCGAAGAGAGCCAAGGTCCCGGTGATTGTCATCGAGGACGAACCCACCGCGACAGCAGGGGGTGTGTCTGAGACCACCTTGCCGGACCCGGCAACTATTCCCCAAAGGAGCCCCCAGCGCAGCCCCCAGCGTAAGTATATGGTTTAGTTCCTTCTGTTAGGCGCGCGTGGGTGCTCTTTCTTTGCTGACATCTAACTATTGGTTTGCGTAGGAGCAGAGCAGTCTCACCAAGAGTGCCCGGAAGCCGCTCCCGACATGCCATCTGCTTCGACTACACCGCCAAGGGAGGATTCCCCGGCAAGGGAGAATTCTCCGGCAAGGGAGAAGTCTTCGGCGAGGGACAGTTCTCCGGCAAGGGACAGCACCAGCGACCCCCTGGTGGCGGAGACCACGACTGTAGATCCTAATATAGGTAATCCTCTTGCTTGAAAACTTCCCTTGGGTTCTTCTTCTTCTGATTTTCTTTTTGAATATTTGCTTGACTTTTCTTCCTTTTCCGGTCGTCAGATCCATCTGCCACGGAGCCGATGGAAACCGAGGAAGAAGCCGGCGCTGATGATCCCGCCCGCGGAGAGGCCGCCAAAGCTGCCGCCCTTGGTGGCGAGGGGCTGGCGATCGACCGACGGCCCGAGGTCGCAGGAGGCGTCAGCGCCACGCCGACCGCCGATCCCTCCGCCGCTGCTGCAGCGTCAGGCTCCGAAGAGCCCCAGCCCGACGCCTATTTGAAGGCCGGCGATGGCGTCTTCATCAAGCTCCCCTGGGCGTCGAGCTCCAGGGCGCCGATCGAAGGAGAAATCTTTGATGAAGAAATGCTCGCCTCCGCTGGACTGACGCTGGTCGACGCGCCGAGCAGCAGCAGCGGCGAGTCTGAGGAGGAGCAGCTGCTGCGGAAGCTGTTGTCGCTCTACCGCGCCCGACAAGCCAAGCTGGTGTCCCGAGAAGCGCTTGTCGCGAAGGCGGGAGCAGACATCGAGAAACGCGCAGAGGAACTCCGGGGCCTCAACCAGGAAGCTCTCCGGTCCCTGGCAGAGGAGCGGGAGCAACTCGCCGAGGAGCGAAAAGCCTTCCTCCTCGAGAAGGCTGAAGTTGAAGAGCAACATCGGCTTGCTGCCGAGAAGCTATCTGCGCAGGAAGGCGAGTTGGCGCAGCGGAAGGTTAACCTTGACAGCCACGAGGAGGAGCTTGCCGCGAAAGCAAACATTTGGCGGGGCTCTCAAGGAAGCAGAGGATGCTGCCGCAGCTGCCGAGGCCGCCAAGAAGGAGCTGGAGACGAAAGTGGCGCAGCTGGAGGCCGATCTCAAGGTGAGCGGCGAGGAGCTTTCTACGCTCAAGCATGAGCGCGAGAAGGACGCCTACACCCTTGGCGAGTTGCAGGGTCGTCTCGCCGAGAGGAGCAAAGAGCTTAGCGCCGCCAAGGACTCCAACGTAGATCTTGAGTTGAAGCTGGCTACTTTGACCGAGACGCTGGACGGCGCCAGGGAGCAGGAGGTGGCCTTGAAGGAGAAGATCAAGGCCGACGAGGCGCTGCTGGCGAATGCTGCTGCCGCCCAGAACGCCTTCAGGGAGAATGTGGAGCACTGGACCGAGGTTCCCGTGGATGTTGCCGCAACCATCGACAGGGAGCTGGCGCAGCTGGGGATGGAGGATCTCGGGTATTCCTCTGATGAGCACCTCCAACCCAGCGCCAAGCTCAGCTTGTTCTTCAAAGGCGTGGCGACGGCCCTCCAGCGACTCCGGGAGAAGATCCCAAAGCAGCTGGCCGACGAGTCGCGCCGGATCTGCGCGGGAGCTCTTCAAAAGGTGCTGGTGAAGGTGGCCTTCCGCAACCCAGGCCTCAACCTCACCAACGTCCTCAGGACCTTGCCGCCGGATGCTGATCTGGAAGCGCTCAAGACCCTTGTCGCACCCATTGTGGACAAGGTGAGCGGGATCAAGAGGGTTGAGGGCGATCGCGTAGATTAGGCCGCCCGTTTTCTCCTTTTCTTGTCGCCGCTGGCCATGTTATGAGAACAATCTGTTAGAGCTGCGACAAGCTATCTTGTAATATGACTCTATTTCAGGTAGCGATTGCTATGTTATTTCCTTTACTTGATCCCTTCCTTTGTATGTTTTTGCCCTATGCTTTTAGGGAACTTGTCGGCGCAGGCACCTTAGCCATGCGCCGAAAAGTGCTTGGACGTCAAGACTTCTTTGGCGGTGCCGCTACCGACAAGAAACCTTGTCGCAACTAGTCGCAGCTCACTTAAGTTGTTGAGCCGGACTCGAAACAAAGTAAGGCGCAACTAGCTCTGAGTTGGTTACTCCTTGCACAGGTTTTCCATACAAAGCACGGTCGTTTGAGGAAGAAAACTTAAAATAATTAAAACTGAATTCTCAAACTTTTGCAACTTAGCTTTTACGTCGTTTGCTTCCGGTAAGTGAAACTTCTTGAAGGACACTTGGTCCACACCATTATCTTCTCCTTTCCCCCGGCAAACTTGTGGGCGAGGGAACCTTCCTTTCTTTGAGAAAGAGAAAGAAGAGAAAATAAAGATATGGAGCCTTATGGCTCGTTATTGCTTACCGGGGGTAGGCGCTGCACAAAGTGTCAGATAACGCATGCAAAATAAAGAGAGTAGAAAGCATGAAATTGACAAGATGTGCGGAGCACATGAGCTTTACTTATGCACGGGGTCTACGCCCGGCTTCGTACAAAGGATTACATGCAACATCGGCAAGACTTGTACAAAAGGTGGTTGCCGGAACAGGTTAAAACCGCGCCCTCTGAGTAAAACTTACGAAGATGCTCAATGTTCCAGGAGTTGCTCACCGGAATGCCATCTTCGGTCTCAAGGCGGACATCGCCAGGCCTAGTGACTCGTTTCACCCGGTATGGGCCTTCCCACTTCGGCATCAACTTGTTGGAATTCTTGGCGGACTGAATGCACCGAAGAACAAGGTCGCCTTCCTCGAGACTTCTGGCACTAACTTTGCGGCTATGGTAGCGGCGCAAAGCTTGCTGGTATCGAGCAGCTCGTACAGCGGCCTGAAGACGGTCCTCCTCAAGGAGCAGCGCGTCATCTTGTTGCAACTGCTCTTGCTCAAGCTCATCATAAGCGAGCACTCGAGGTGACCCGTATACGAGTTCCGTGGGGAGAACTGCCTCTGCTCCATAGACTAGAGCGAAAGGTGTGCGGCGGTGGCTCGATTTGGCGTCGTCTGATCGACCAAAGAACCACCGCAGCTCCTCAATCCAGTTCTTTCCGCACTTGCGCCTTTGTCGAAAGTCACGGTCTTGAGCCCGCAGCACTTCAAAGATTCGCCCTCTCCGCTTGACCGTTACTTCTCGGATGAGCAATAGAAGCGAAGCAGACCTTGGCGCCAAGATCTTGGACGTACTGCATGAAGGTGCGGCTCGTGAATTGCGTGCCGTTGTCGGTGATGATCCTGTTAGGGATCCCTAAACGGCAAACAATCGACCTTAAGAACTTGACTGCTGACTGTGCTGTCACCTTCCTCACTGCTTCCACTTCTGGCCACTTTGTGAACTTGTCGATCGCAACGTACAAGTACTCAAAGCCCCCGACAGCTCGGGGAAAGGGGCCGAGGATGTCGAGGCCCCAGACCGAAAATGGCCAGGATAAAGGGATCGTCTGGAGAGCTTGAGCTGGCTGGTGTATCTGCTTGGAATGGAACTGGCACGCTTCACACTTGGTTACTTGTGCAGTTGCATCCTGGAGGGCTATCGGCCAAAAGAAACCTTGCCGGAACGCTTTGCCGGCAAGTGCTCTTGCGCCAATGTGGTGACCACATATGCCTCCATGTATCTCTGCCAACATTTTTTGTCCGTCTTCCCGGTGAATACACTTCAATTTCAGCCCGTTGAGTCTTCTTCTGTACAGTGTGCTGTCGACAAACTGGTACATACTTGACTGCCGGGCTACTCTTTCCGCTTCTTCTTGCTCTCCGGGAAGTTCTCCTGTCTAAAGGAAACGGACAATATGATGTGCCCATGCTGGAGCTTGCGGCTCGACAACAAGGACTAAAGGCACATCTGCTGCTGCGGGAACATCCGCTTCTACGGCGAGAACCTGCGGCTCGGAAGCTTGACGCGTTCCCGGCAAGCTTGCCGGAGCAAAACTTGTCGGGAGCGTCTGCTTCAACGGAACAAACCCTAGGGCTTGCCGAAGCAGACTGCTCCTCAGCACCCTTGGTGTTGATCCTGAGGACCTTCTTGGCGGCGGCTTCGGGGAGCTCTGCCGGAAAATAGTCACCAAAAATCAACTTCCTCTTCTTGCTCTGTCCAGTTGATGGCGTTACAGACGGTTGAGTCAGTTTGAACACAAAGATCCCTGGTTCCACAGGTAACTTAATTGCGGCGCACTTCGACAGGCCATCGGCAATGTCGTTCTGAGCTCTTGGGACATGTTCCATCTGTAGGCCGTCAAAGTGCTCTTCTAGCTTTCTCACTTCATCAACGTAAGCTTCCATCAACAGACTCTGATAATTCTTGTTCACCTGGCGGACGACAAGCTGTGAGTCACCTCTGACAATGAGCTTCTTGATCCCAAGGTCTGCTGCGATCCTGAGACCGGCAAGCAAACCTTCATACTCTGCGGTATTGTTCGTTGATTGCTCCTTGGGAAAGTGCATCTGGACTACGTACTTGAGGTGCTCTCCGGTGGGTGCAACAAGTAGCACGCCCGCGCCGGCGCCTTGCAGCGAGAAGGCACCATCAAAGTACATCAGCCACTCTTTGCTTGCTTCCTTGACGGAGATGCTCGTTTCTGGAATTTCTTCATCTTGTGTTGGCGTCCATTCTGCTATGAACTCCGCCAATGCTCTGCTTTGGATAGTTGAAGTGCTCTCACACTTGAGGCCAAAGCTTGACAGCTCCAGTGTCCACTCGACAATCCTGCATGTTGCTTCTGGATTTTGCAGTATCCTCTTCAGCGGAAAACGAGTGACGACTGTGATCTCATGTGCTTGGAAGTAGTGGCGCAGCCTTCTCGAGGCCATGAGAAGGCCGAAAAGCAATTCCTGCACACCAGAGTACCTTGACCTAGCCCCCTGCAGAAGGGAACTGACAAAGTAAACTGGGCGCTGCACCATTCTTTTCTGCATCTTCTCACGCGCCTGCGCAGATCCATCTTTGTCGGGACCAGAGCTTGCCGGTGAAGTCCCCTGCTTGTCGCTGGATGCATCTGCCATGGTTGCCGGCTCATCATCCGCCTCCCTCTCCGCTACTAACGCAGCACTAACCACTTGATTGGTTGCCGCTATATATAGCAGCAACTTCTCTTGTGGCCTAGGTGCGACAAGTGTTGGAGTGGAGGACAGGTATCTCTTTAAGTCCTGCGGTGCAGCCTCCGCTTCGAGTCCATTTCATTGGACCTGCCTTTTTCAATATTTTGAAAAATGGCAGGCGTGCTCAGCAGAACCTAGAGATAAACTTCTTTGAGAGCGGCTATGCAACCGGCAAGTCTTCGTACATCCTTGACGCACTTTGGTGCTTCAATCTGCTCAATGGCCTTGATTTTGTCGGGATTGGCTTCAATTCCCCGCTGAGACACGAAGAACCCGAGAAGCTTGCCGGAAGGGACTCCAAACACACACTTCTCGGGGTTAAACTTGAGGTTGATCTTGCGCAGATTTGCAAAGGTTTCGTCTAAATCTTGAATCAGATTCGCCTTGTCCTTGCTCTTGACCACTATGTCATCCATGTAGGCTTCCACATTTCTGTGTATTTGCGGCTCAAAAGCGTCATTGACTACCCTTGCAAATGTTGAACCAGCATTCTTTAAACCGAAAGGCATCAAATGCAAGCAGTATGTGCCACATGGGGTGATGAATGCGGTCTTCTCCTCATCCTCTTCTGCCATGAAGATCTGATGGTATCCTGAGTATGCATCAAGAAATGAAAGCAAGTCACATCCGGCCGTGGAGTAAACAATCTGGTCGATGCGCGGCAAGGGAAATGGGTCTTTGGGACAAGCTTTATTGCCATCGGTAAAGTCGATACAAAGCTGCCATTTCCCGTTTGCCTTGCGCACGACTACAGGGTTGGCCAACCACGTAGGATGGAGCACTCCTCTGACAAGGCCTGCTGCTTCCAATTTCTTGATTTCTTCTGCGATGAATTCCTGGCGCTCCTTTGCACGCTTCGACTTTACGCTTGACGGGCCGCGCATGAGGACAGACGGCAAGATGGTGCTTGATTACTTTCCTGGGAACACCGGGGATGTCAGACGGTTGCCATGCAAATACGTCGACGTTCTCCCGCAGGAAAGAAACGAGTGCGCTATCCTATTTAGGGTCGAGATTGGCACTGATGGTAAAGTTACCACCAGTGCCATCCTCCTTGGCGGACACCTTCTTGGTCTCTGGTGGAGCTGCCATCGTCTTCTTACACTTGCCGG
This sequence comes from Aegilops bicornis, assembly GCA_021605145.1. Lineage (NCBI taxonomy): Eukaryota > Viridiplantae > Streptophyta > Magnoliopsida > Poales > Poaceae > Aegilops > Aegilops bicornis. Next base: position 761,693,792 of record CM038671.1, on the reverse strand, counting down.
TGGAGCTCGATGGTGCGTCCTCGACGGTAGCGCAGCACTCCGAAGAGGTACGCTTGCCAGAGTGGGCATCAGAACTCTTGCCGGACTTAGTCTTCTTCTTCGCCCCGGGAGCTTCAACGGCAAGTGACTTGTGATCTGTTGCGGCTGCTGCTTCCCAGTAGATCTTGTCGGCACAGATAAGAGCATCCTTCTTGTCGCCAGGGACAGAGATGACACTTATCGGGCCTGGCATCTTCAGCATGTTGTATGCATAGTGAGAGGCTGCCATGAATTTGGCGAGTGCTGGATGGCCGAGAATCCCATTGTAAGGCAATGGAAAGTCAGCAACGTCAAAAGTGACCCTCTCAGTCCTGAAGTTCAACTCGCTGCCAAATGTCACCGGCAACGTGATCTTTCCCTTTGGCTTGCTCCTTCCCGGATTGATTCCTTGGAATGTGCCGGTCTCTTCGAGCTCGCCATCAGGGATCTGGAGTTTCTGGAGTACCGCGGAGGAGATCAGGTTCAAGCCGGCCCCGCCGTCAACTAGCGTCTTAGTGACCTTGAGGTTGCGGATAGTTGGTGAAACCAACATCGGCAAGCACCCGACCGCATGATTATGCGATCAGGGTGGTCCTCAATATCAAAGATGATAGGCGTCTTGGACCATTTCGAGGCTTGCGTGACTCGACGGATGGTTACATCGCATTGACTTCCCGCATCCACCGCTTGAGCTGGCGGTGTGAAGTATGCAGAGAAGCACCGCCGTCAACGCACAAGACCTCTGTGGCTTTCTGGAACTCCTGCTCATCGGTCTCGTCATCATCCATATCTTCATCGTCGTCGTCATCTTCATCCTTGTCGCGGTCGCGGGGAGGTCTGTCTCCTTGCCGCTGCTTGGCCTTGCCACGGCGTCCTCCTCGGCTGGGGCGTTTCTTGCCGGCTCCTCCAGCACCTTCCTGGGCCTTCTCCTTTGTCGCGTCGCTCGTATTCAGCCTTTTGCTGCTCAACAAGCTGCTCGACCTTCTTGCAGCTCTGGAGGTCATGGCCCTTGGTGCGGTGGATCTTGCAGTACTGCTTGTTGGTGACGTCCTGCTTGTCGGCGACCGCCACAGCCTGGTAGTTGGTGCCTGCGGCAATCTCCTTACCGGAGCTACCAGCTTTGGCTTTCTTGGTGCCACCTCCGTTGCCGGACTGCTCAACGACTAGCACATCTTTGCCTTTCTTCTTCCTATTGTTCCGCCGCCGGTTTTTCTTTGCCGGGGCAGCCTCCTCACTATCAGATCCTCCTGCTTCTGTATTCTCTCCGTGAGTTTCCTCCCTTCCTCAGCACGTGCACACTTGTCGGCCAGGGCATATAGCTCACTGACGTCTCTGATCTTGCACATCGCCATCTCCTCCCGCATCCTGCGGTTTCGCGACGCTCGATGGAACGCGCTGATTATCATGGCAGGGTGGACATCTGGGATGTTGTGTTGTCTGTGGCTGAATCTCTGAATGTACTTGGCGCAGGGGCTCTCCTTCCTTACGGGCGAGCAGATGAAGGTAGCTCTCTTGGCCGTGAGGCTTGTGGCCGCTGTAAAGGCGCCGGCAAACGATGGCATAGGTCTGCCAGGAGGATATGGAGTTGTCCGGCAAGTGCATGAGCCAGGATCTGACATTGGGCTTGAGCACCGGCGGGAAGTAGTTGGCCAGGATCTTGTCGTCCCGCCCCCCGGCAGCTTGCACCGCGATGGTGTAGATGCTGAGGAACTCCGACGGATGCGACTTGCCGTCGTACTTCTCTGGTACGCCTGGCTTGAAATTCTTCGTGCTGGGCCACTGGACTTGCCGCAGCTCACGAGTGAACGCAGAGCAACCTACCGCGTAAGGCAAGTCGCCTGGTTCCCCTGGTGCATGCATGTCGACAGTGGGCCCAGCGCGCTGGTCTGATTGACGCCGCGCTTCTCTTCGGCGCTCGATGCGAGTGCGAGCATCTTCTTGCTGTCGTTCGTGAAGAACTTGGCGCTGGTCGCGACGAGCTCGTGGATCTGATGATGCGGTGGAGTCGCTGTCGAGGTGGATCCGGCGAGTCGGCGATCTTGGCCTTCGGGGTGGAGAGTGCATGGTGGTTGCACCCCCACCGGTTTCGTCGCCATCGGCTCGTGCCTGGCAGTCCTGCCGCGGCAGCGATGTACTCGGCTGCCGTGGAGTGTCGCCGTTGGCGAAGCCGATGAGACTCTGAATGGTGGCCCTCCATTCATCGATCTTGTCCGCCGTTGGAGGGTAATCCAGGAGCAGTTGAGCTCGCGCCAAAGCTTCTGCTGGAGTGGTGGGCGGCAGTGGCGAACGGCGCGAGGAGCGAGATATGCTCGGACTTCTAACTATGTTAGAAGGAGCAGTATCCCATCCAGGCGACCGTGCCTCGCTCGTGCCAGCATGTTGGCGTGCATGCTGGTCTTGAGCATCCCGAGATCCACCAGCTCGATCTTGGCCCAACGAACGTATGGCACTGCGATTACCATGACGCTGTCGGTCCTACGCCTCCTGAGGTGGGCGCGGTGCATGTATGGACGCCGAGGTCTGCGCAGCCTTGTCCTTGGACTTGGCAGCACCGTGGGCTCCCTCGTCGACGCCCGTTCTTCCGCCGGTGTCTACCCCACCACCCGTTTGCTCCGGTGGTGGTGAGATCGACGTGGACGGAGCAGCTGCCGCCGAAGCCTTCTTCTTCGGTGGCATGTCGCTGAAGAATATGAAGATCTAGCTCGTGTGAACGTCGGATCAGGTTCACACAACCTCGACGCCCCCTACCTGGCACGCCAAAGATGTCGGGGAAACTGATCCACGAGCACCTATGGGACCGGCGGACCAAGCCCCTTTCGGTTCGGCGAGGGGCGGAGATCGCACGAAGAGCAGATCGAGGCGAAGCACACGAGCAGTTTACCCAGCTTCGGAGCTCTCCGGAGAGATAACACTCCTACTGCTGCATGTCTGAGTGTATTGAGTTCTTGCTCGGGAGCGCTGAGTGCTACAAAGACACACTAGCTGCTAACGAGACCCGGCGTGAGTGTTTTACGCCTTGAACCCCCCTCTACGTTGCGCATGGGCCTCCTTTTATATGCTTAAGGGTCTCCGACAGGTGGCAACGTAGACAAGGGTAAAAATGGAAAAGGAAATGCGGTTGGTACAACTACATACGATGCATCATACCTAACCACGACGGCAGGGGACAAAGGCATTAAATGCCCGCTTCACGCCGCCCAAACAAAGGCAAAAAGGGACCGTCAGGACGCCACCGCTGCCATGATGGCAATCTTGTCAGCGTCGCTTGCCACATCACAAGACCGCTGGCAAGACCTCTTGCCACGGCGCTACCGAAAGGTCGAGGCGACACGTTGGTGGATGTCTTTGGGCGCGAACAGAGTGGAAGTTTGCCGCGGCAAGCGCCTTGCCGCAGTCGTTGTCTTGTCGTGTCTGGAAGCTTGTCGCTCACCGGGCCTCGCCGGGACGCGTGGCGCGTCGCGGCAAGTTCCTCGAGATGCCTTGGTTGGCCGTCCCGGCAAGCTCCTCTTGCCGGAGCCTTGTCTCCTTGGCTTGAATACTTTGTTCTTGGATGGCTCCTGATGCCTTGGTTGGCCTTCCGGCAAGCTCCTCTTGCCGGGGCCTTGTCTCCTTGGCTTGAATACTTTGTTCTTGAATGGTTCCAAAGGAACCACGGAGGACCTTGGCGGTCACCCGGCAAGCCTTGCCGCGGGGTGCTGCAACTGCCCGTGCACAAGTTCGGGATACTAGGGTACCCCTACTCTAGTACACCGACACAATACTATTTAATTAGCAAATAAAACATTAATGTCTCTTGTTTTCCCCTCCTCCTTGGTCATGGTGCACAGCCTAAGATGACTTACTCACCTAGACGGAGGGAGTATCAACATTCACAATGTCAAATCGATATTTTTACACTCATTATAAAATGTAGTTCTTATATATACTCATTATAATCAGTATTGTATATATTGATATTTTTAGTATAAATTTGGTCGTGGGATTTCATTGATGCCTGTCAAAGCATGGAGGCGGAGCTTAGGGCTTGCATTGCCGGTCTCTACATAGGTATTTCTCTTCATAATCCTGTAATTTTAGAGACTGATTGCGCTTTTGTGGTAGCGTCTCTTGCATCGGGGGACTATGACAGGTCTACTATGCGTGACCTGAAGATGAAAGCGTTGAGCATCTCGAAGTTGATCAACAATCTTCAATTGTCAAAGATTAGCCGTTCGGCCAATAAGGTGGCACACTTAATCACTAAGTATAGCTTTGACAATATATTAGATGGTATTCTTGTAAATAACGTACCGCCCTGTGTGGTGAATATTGTATCGAATGAGTGTACTCGTGTGGCTGATTAATTAATATAAGGTGGTGTTCAAAAAAAAGTATAAATTTGGTCAAACACTTTGCAAACGGTTGACGGGAGTAAAAAGGACCAGAGGGAGTATCATGCATGCGGAGTAGGCAAAAAATTGCTCATTTATAGCCGGTCGAAGTCTCAAAGGGCGCGACCGCGCGAGGGAGGCGAAGGTCGTGGGAGGCGCGACGGTTGACGGAATTAAGTGAAGTTACATCCACGCGCCGGCATGGCGTGCGAACAGGCAGAAGCTATACCGTCAGGCCTACGATATGGGTCTAGTAGACATGACATCTAGTGGGTCCCGCATAGTTCTCGAGAACTCTTTGGGGGCTTGCAGCCGTTTATCCACCGGAGAAGCCAGCAACCCCACGCCATTCGCACGCCCTACTCGTCCCCGTCTTCTACCTCACAACAGTTTGCTCCCAGTCGTCCCGTCCTTTCACATTAGTTCGCTCCCAGTTTTTGCGGGGTACAACAGTTCAACTTCTCCTAACCCTCCTCCAAAATCCATGGCCTCCCAAATCTCCATGGTCGCTGTTGAGTACCAGGTTAGAGCCATCACCGGCGATCAGTTCATCATCATCTACACACGTGGATCCGCGACGGTGAAAGCATGGCTTGCTCGCTTCCTACGCATGTTCAATAGTTCAACGGATGAGTGGGTCGTTGGGCTAGATGCTGAGTACACCACAGTCCTGAGATGAGAGAAGGATCTAAAGGACGAAGAGAGGAAGAAGCCCGACGTGATCCAGGTTTGCGTACATAATGTTTTCTTGGTCTACCACATATGCCATGCCGACGTTGAGTGCCAAGATTTTAAGAACTTCCTCAAGGACAAAAGAGTGAAATTCGTTACTGTAGGCTTTAAGAACGACAGGGATGTCCTGTGTCGTATAGGTCTCGTTGTAGGCCAGCCCTTCGATCTCCAGAAGGCAAGCCTGGTGTCCTCCTCTCGACCTTCAATGCTGACCCTGGCAGCAGCCATGATTGATCCTTTGTATGCTAAACTGAAGAAACCTCATCACGAGTTTCATCATGCGTGGGAGTCAAAGACATTAGATGAAGATCACATCCTGTACGCAGCAATGGATGCCTACCTTTGTTTAAATATCTACAAGGGTTGGATGAAGAAGCAGAGCCCAGTGTCCGGTTCAAGCAAAGAAGCATCGGCGAAGAGGAAGAGGAAGAGGGACGAGGACGAAGTCGAGGACGTGGACTCGGACTCCGAGTAGGTGGAAGTGCCGTCGCTCATGCTGGTTCTACTGCAGTGTCAAGCGGACTAGTTGCTTAGTTTATTTTCAAGGGTGTGTTGTGCTGAGGCCCCAGCAGAACTATGTTTATGTTCTTTCTCGTTATTTGAACTCTTTAGTATGTAGAGTAGTACTAGTACTATGTCTTACTACTGTTCTTCTTGCAGTTGGTACTACTGCTCGTATCTTCGTGTTCCTACTGTACTTAATACATTCGTACTAGTAGTATAATTTGGGTCAGTCGATTTGTGAAAGAAGTTCGACGGAGCGAAGGAAGAAGACGACAGAAGAGGTGGAAGAAGCCCTTCTAGCCATCCATGTTGCATCAAACGGCTCACATGAGTCAACTGACCCAAATTGCTCCTTCAGATTGCAGGATCCACGTGGCATTCAAGGTCTTGAAGGTAGATTCCGCGTCTGCACCCCGTTTGCGGGCTCGACGCGCGCGCGACCGGCTTCCGCCTCGACAGCCACCATGCGTGCCTCCTCCGCGCGAGCGGAGACGACAATGACACGCTAGTTCCTCCTCGCCGGTGTGCTGGAGCACGCGCTCGTCCTCCTCTTCGTACGCTGCGTGCATAGACGCGGCTCCACCAGCTGCTCGCTTGCTTGGCAGCGTGGCGGCATGGCGAGGAGGGACTGCAGACGACGTGAGTGGGCGAGCCTTCGGCTTCATGGCACAGGGATGGCGGCGACACGGCGGTGATGGGCGAGAAATTGTTGGCCGAAGCAGGCGGGCGCCGGCATGCGCAACGGTGGCGGCGGCATATTGATGAGTGCGCGTGTGGGAGCTTACTTTAGTTTTATATAAGGTTGGTCAAACTTAAAAGAAAACCGTACTAGTACACGTAAACATTAGACTTAGGTAGCGCTTTTATTAAAAAAAATTGAAGTTAGTACCACAGCCACGATACGGAATCCTATGCAAGCGCGTGAACCGCGGCCGCGCGGTCGATCGAACGGTGCGTCACCGTGTCGCGCTCGAAGGACATCCACCGAACCTTTTTGTGTGTGTGAAAACAATCCTCGAATATTACTCAACTTTTTTTCCTGGGAAAGTTCTTGACGCTGCAATATTTCCATATATTTGAATTTAGCTCCAGTTTGTGTTTATTTGGATTTGGACGTTTTAGGTGCGCCCTAGTTTTTTAATACTTATTTTGTGTGTGTGACTGAGAGAGAACGTGTGTATGTGTCCATATGTGTGTTGTGGCGGAAGGGCAATGTGGAGACGGTGCGCGTGTTATACAGACATAGAGAGGTGTGAATGTGCAAATGCTCATGCATGAGTGAGACATAGACAGATGCCGATACGTTGTGTATACATGAGAGAACGGTATTCTAGTTTACTTGTGTGTGTGTGTGAGAGAGAGAGAGAGAGAGATAGAGAGAGAGAGAGACAGAGAGAGAGAGGAGCATCCGTAACACAACAACCATCTCTCTCGATTTGTCCGTCCCTCACACGATCGCATGCAACACATGCATCAACGCGCACATTTTGACACCCTCACTCGGCCCCTGCCCACCTCAAGGCCCGCACAATCTCTTCGTGAATACCCATTTCTCTCCTTAGGTTTGTTTTCGCTCAATATCTAACACACACACACACGCGCGCACGCGCGCACACACACACACACACACATGCACGCAGCACAACACACACACACACTCCCCCGAGCACACAATTCATCCCCATCCAAGGTTATACGGCGACCACTCTCGCTTATGCTTCTTTGCACCCCAACATGCACAACACCTCAATCTTAAAAGAGGGCATCGAGCAGATCGAAGACGGCGACCACACCGTGCTAGAGAATGCAGGGTCATTTGGAAGCAGGGTGATGTGACGACGGCTAACTGACTCCTCCCCCCACCCTCTCTCTCTTGCACAAAATTACCAATCCCTCTCTCCCCCGCACAAAATTGTCAATCCCTCAACCCATGAGATCCTTCCCCTCTCGTCCATGTTTTTCCAGCTCTCTCATCAAACATGTTGTCTCTTCTCCTTCCACATATAGAGAATCCGGATGCACACGCATCTCACGTATATTACATGTCTCCATCTTTCTCACAGACCTAACTTCTTCCTCTCTCTCTCTCTCTCTCTCTCTCTCTCTCTCTCTCTCTCTCTCTCTCTCTCTTTCTCTCTGTCTCGTTAGGTTTGTCTCCTACTCTCTCGTCCACATACATGCAATCTTTCCCGCCCTATCTGCTCCATCTTCAAAAGCTCTCTCTGCACGTTTCATTCACACATTGGGATATGTCAAAATGTTGCTTCTATAATGGCTGATGTAGAGTTTTGGTTGTTTTTGTTGCATCCTACAAAGTAATAACTATGAAATGCATTTAGATTCTCATTTGACTGGGATTATGTGAGTTTGAGCATGTTGTGAAGTACTATAGACCTTGTATACATCTTGGGATTCGACAATGATTGTAACTATTGAATTGTATAGACCATTACATTTGAAGTCAATAGCCTAATATATTTATTTCACAATTTCAACAAATGATTAGTTCACTACAAACTAAGAAAACAAATGTGTACTCCCTCCATTTTTATTTAAGTCCGCGTATTAGCATTGGTCAAAGTCAAGTTTTGTAAACTCTCAGAAAGCTTATAACAAAAAATATTAACATATACAATAACAAATAAATACCATTAGATTCATTATTGAATGTACTTTCACATCATACATATTTGTTATGGCAAATGTTTATATTTTTATATAAACTTGGTCAAACTTTAGGAAGTTTGACTTTGGTCAAACCTAATATGCAAAGTTTACTACTACTACTCGCTAGTTGCTTAGCCGAATCACTCAACACGCCACACGGGGAGCCCAGTGTCACAAAATTTTGAGGTCGGTGGGAAAATCTCCCGCGACCCTGATTCAAGCAGTGGGAAATTACCATCATAGCCTTCGGAACAGGCCTACGGATGACGCTTGGTAGGGGCTGTTTCGTAACTTCAGGTTCACCCTACCCAGCCAACCCCACCCCGGCACCCAGAGTAGTACACCTGAATACTCCCCATTTTTTATCCCCACCGCAAAATAGACTTCTCCACGGCACCGCAACCTTCGTGCTCCTCCCCTTTACATCGGCGCACTCGTCCACCGTAGTGCATCTGCCTCATCGACGACCTCGTACGCCGCACTGGAGCCGGTCCACCGTCGTCGTCATACACGGAGCCTCTTCCCCGGCATCATCTTCCACGGTCTCGGATCTGCTTCCCGGAAGCCGACACCAAGCGCAGAAGTACCACCGTCGTGGACAATGAACTGACTCCCGTTGCCGACCATGACTCGCAGAGGCCGCCGTGACCATCGTTCTCCTCCTCGATTGGTAATGTGTGTATTGAATCACTTAGCAGTACATGTGCAGTTCCAATTTTGTTCATACCTACCCTTCAATTTTCCTGGGTGCTATTGTTCCCGTAAAAGTAATTGGTTATAGCCTCCATTGTCCAACATAATATCAGCTTGTAATTGTGCGTCGCTCCTGTATCACGTTGTGCTTGGGTAGGTTTTTCATCTGCAACCAGTAGTGTGGCAAATGATGGAAAGGTTTTTAGAACTAGCAAGATGCCCATGCGTTGCACGCATCAAGATGCATTTGTATGAGTAGTTTATCTTGTGGGAGAAAAGGATGAACGAGGGAAGGCCTTGTTTGCAAATCTGGAGAGGGGTATGGGTATCTTTTGCAAAATTCCCATTTGTTTCCTTCCTATCTGCCGATATAAATCGGACGACCTATATTGCAAGAAAAAAAAGTATAGAGAAAAAAAGTAGATAGTAAAGGAAGTAGAGATAAATATTAAATATTAAATATAAAATAAATATAACCGTAGAGAAGAGAGTAGAGATAGCAGAGACATCGGGAAAGGATCGCGCGTGCGCAGGAAAAAGCGACCGGGCGTACGCTAGTTTTGGCGCGCGGCATCCGGCGCGCTTTATAAAATCCAACGCCCTCCCACCGCTCTGTGCCTTGCCACAGCTCTGTGCCTCACCACCGCTCTCTCCCCGCTCTTTTTCGCCTCGCCGCCGCCGCGCCACTATGCCGCCGCGTCGCCGGGAAACTTGGGGATACCGCGGCGTCCGCGCGCGCCCCTCCGGCGGCTTCTCCGCCGAGATCCGGTTCTGCGGGATGCGCCTCGGCCTTGGCAATTTCAACACCGCCAACGAGGCCGCCCGCGCGTACGACGCGGCGGCGTGGCGCCTCTGGTGGCCTCATAGAACATTGAACTTCCCCAACGTGCCGACGCGGGAGCGGGCGCAGGAGCTCGCGCCTCTGCCGTGGCTTAGCACCGACGAGGATCGTCGCGACAACCGGAGGTGGGAGCACCGTCTCGGCATCGCCGAGATGGACGAGGAAGCCATGGCGCTATGGCGCCAACACTTCCCGCAGGACATCATCAACGAGCGCGAGTTCTACGCGCAAAGGAGGGCGGAGAGGGATAACAGGATGGTGGAGCGAGCCGCCTATCGCGAGGACAAGCGTGGCGGCGGATGCTCAATTCAACATGAGGCTAGGAGCAGCGTCGCACAGGAATCCGACGGCGATTGGTATCTTCACGCCTCTGATCGACGTCGGAGGAGGACATCACCGAGGAGGAGTCGGACGAAGAGGAGTAGTTGAATTATCTTTTTTTATCTATCTATGCTGAGAACTATCCTCTACTATCTAGTATCTACTTCTCGATCTCAGCACTGTAAACGCTTTTTTAAAGCGTTGCGCGTTGCGATTCTGTTGGAGATGCTCTAACATGGCAGACGAGTGCTTTAATGTTTCCCACAAGATGCGTGAGTATTACTAGTAGTATTTTTCTTGCCATGTTGAGATTTTAAAACCACGAGTGTGAACATGCAGAGGAGCAATGAAGACCAAACACGGGATATTCGGGACATCTTCAAGGAGCGTGGCAAGTTAAAGAGGAGCTGCATCGAACCTGTAAAACGAGATTTGGAAAGTAACACCCTTTCAATTACTTTCGTTTAGCCTCGTGTTCTTCGATGTGTATATGTTGTAGTTTCTGTTTCTCTTAAGCGTGGTGTTCTTTGATGTGTAATAAGAAGAATCTTAATCGTCCTAATGCTTTCGTTTTTAGCTTGATGTAGGAAGTGGGTGTTGAAAGAACATGCGGTGCCCCCATGTTTGATTTTTGTAATTGATGACCATCTCTATGGACTAATGGTTGCCTTGAGTTATATTTGAAGGGTTTGTCCATAGGCTTTTCTTTGAGTCCATTTGTTGGTTTCAAGGAGAGTTTGTGATGACCAAGGTGCTATTAAGGAATTATCCAAAGATTGGTCTTACATCATCCAAATGAATAGAGTTGGAAAGATTCAAGGTTGATCAAGACTAAGTACAGAGAGTGTTTCAAGTTGATCAACACACAAAGCATAGAAGATGTACCGAGAGGGATCAAGCGATCCCATGGTATGGTATGCATTGTCAATTATGCTTTGTGTACTAACCCATGGTCTTTGTGAGAGTTCTATGTGGGGTTAGGTTATCTTCCATGGGCTTGCGTCAAGAGGAAGATCACATACAACCCATGGAGGATGACATCAAATCAAGGTTGTGTTGTGCAAGTTCAAGTGGAGCATCACAAAGAAATCATGCTTGTAGCTTGCCGTCCATTATGATATCAATGGACTTGTGAAGATGTGCCAAAGAGTGGCTCACCCATAGTGGAGTATGGGGGAGCAATCAACTAGACTTCATCGAGCGAATGCAATCAAGAAAGGTGGTCCAACTTGAGGGAGTCGAGATCGTCATCATCTAGCTCAAGTGGACTTCGTGCAATGCAAAGGTTTGCCCTTGATAGGTTTTATATTTTACCGGTCTCATGGTGATAGTTTGGAGACCGGGTTATAGGATCGATAGCCGTACTATCAAGGGGGGCTCTCAAGTGAGTAGCTTGATCGTATCGTTCGTCGAGAGCTCAAACCATTGCATCCTTGAATCATGTTTCTTGGTTCTTGTTTGATTCTCTTTGTGAGTCTTAGAGCTTATGTTCATCTTGATGACAAGCTTGAGTTCATCGAAAACGGAGTTTGCATGCGTCTTCTTCGATGTTTTCAGGGTTGGAGATTTTATCGGTCTTATCCGAGGAAGGGTTCTCACCATTTTCTTTTGGGCCTTTTCTCATTTGCTTATTATTGGTATTTCTATCAAGATTGTGTTAGCCCTTGTCGCTAGCTTTCCAACAAACTTGGTTTCGTCGAATTAGGAGTCCGTTTGCAGAAGTTGTGGTAGTTTTGGTGTTCTGAAAAGGCTGCAGCGGTACTACCGCGGGTAGGAGCGGAAGTAATTTTTTACTACCGCTCTTGGGAGTGGTACTACCGCTCTTGGGAGCGGTACTACCGCTTGGAGCAGTACTACCGCGGCTACTTCCGTGGCTACTTCCGCTCGGGACCAAAAACTCATCACAAGTCCAGCGGTGGTAGGCACGGATGTAATTTTTTAGTACCGCTCGCAAGCAGTAGTACCGCTACTCTTAGCAGTAGTACCGCTACCCCTAGCGGTAGTACCGTGGAGTCAACCGGTTCTTCTGGCCTTTTTGCCTCCTCGCTGTTGTGTTTCGAAGGGGTACTACCGCCCTAGCGGTAGTACCGCTCCTTGGAGCGGTAGTACCGCTCTGTGCGGGCTGTGAGCATAACGGTTGGATTTTTCCCCACCTATAAAAGGGGGTCTTCTTCCCCGTTGAACATTATCCTTTGAGCTCGTGTTCTTCCCCCATTGTTGACCTTCTTCGAGCTTGCTAACTCTCGATCCCTCCATGGATTCTTGCTAGTTTTTCAGGGAAAAGAGAGTGGAGATCTAGATCCACATTTCCACCAATCACTTTCTCCTCTATGTGAGGGGAACTCCTTGGATCTAGATCTTGGAGTTCTTGGTGTTCTCCTTCTTGTTCTTCCTCTCCTTTTCTTCCCTAGCATTAGTTGCTTCGGTGGGATTTGAGAGAGAAGGACTTGGGCACTCCGTGTGCCCTTGCCATTGCATTTGGTGCATCGGTTTGAGTTGTCCACGGTGATACGTGGAAGTTACAAGTTGAGAAGCTTATTACTCTTGGGTGCTTGGTGCCCTTGAGCTTGTTCCTCTTGGGTGCTTGGACGCCCTAGACGGTTGGTGGTGTTCGGAGCTCAATCATTGTGGTGTAAAGCTCCGGGCAAGCGTCGGGGTCTCCAATTAGGTTGTGGAGATCGCCCCGAGAAATTTGACGGGTACCAGTGACTGCCCCCAAGGGTTGCCAAAGTGTACGGGTTCGGTGACCGCCCCCAAGGGTTGCCATTTGTACGGGTTCGGTGACCGCCCTCAAGGGTCCCTTAGTGGAATCATGGCATCTTGCATTGTGCGAGGGCGTGAGGAGATTACGGTGGCCCTAGTGGCTTCTTGGGGAGCATTGTGCCTCCACACCGCTCCAAACGGAGATTAGCATCCATAAGCGTGTGAACTTCGGGATACATCGTCGTCTCCGCGTGCCTCGGTTATCTCTTACTCAAGCCCCTTTACTTATGCACTTTATTTTGTGATAGCCGTAGTGTTCCTTGTTATATATCTTGCTATCACATAGTTGTTTATCTTGCTTAGCATAACTTGTTGGTGCACATAGGTGAGCCTAGTTGTTTTAGGTTTTGTGCTTGACAAATTAACCGTTAGGTTTATTCCGCATTTGTTCAAGCCTAAACCACGCTTATTTTAAAGCGCCTATTCACCCCCCCCCCTAGGCGACATCCACGATCTTTCAATTGGTATCAGAGCCTCGTCTCTCTTTATTGGGCTTTACCGCCTAGAGAGTAAAGATGTCGACTAGGGGATTAGGATTCTCTGACACTCTTAGTTTCGATGGCACAAATTTTGATGTCTGGGTAATTCGCATGCTTAATCTCTTTAGGGTCATGGACCCAAATTTAGAGCGAATTGTAGATATGGGTTTTTCTCCTCCAAAGGATCCCCAAAGATTATCTTTAGAGGATGAGAAAAACTCTTATCTCAATGCTCAAGCTTCTAATGTGCTTTTTGATGCTTTGAGCAATGTAGTTATTTTTCAACTCATCCCGTTCCGGGATGCTCATGAGTTGTGGACAAAGCTTCAAGTTAAATATGGTGTGTCCAATATTTGTGGGGATGATTGTTCTCCCTCCACCTTCGGTCGTATAGTCTTCTCAACTTCTTCTACTTCACCTACATGTGGTTTGCCACAAGGTAATGATATGTTGAGTAGTGTTGGTCATTGCAATGATGGTAGTATGCTTATTATGGATGATCCTTCATCATTATCTTAATGCAATGCTCCCTCTTTGGGCTTTAACACTTCGAGCACTCCAAATGTTTCACATGCTTGTGTTGATAGTCCTTGCATATCATGTAGAAATTGCTTGACAGATCTCATGATGATATGTTTGCTATGTCTTGTTGCCATGATAAAAATGCATCTATTTCCTCGAATTGTTGTGCTAACAATGTAGAGGAAACCAAACACTACATGGAACAAGCTGTGGTGTTTAATGGTGCCTCAAGGGATCCTACATCATCATCTATTGCTTTTTGCATTATGGCTAAGGCGTCGAAGGTATCTCCTACTTTGTACCCCAATATGTCTCTTGATGATGATGTTGATGCTAATGATGACGAGGATAATGATGAAGAGAATGATAATGTTGCCTCCTTAAATACTAAGGGGGAATGATTTATAAAGCTCTTCATAAAAATAAAATTGCTCGTTCCAACTTCATGGAAATAATGTCCATTGCCACTGATGGCAAGAAATACATTGAGGAGTTGGAACCTCATCTAGAGGAGCATGAGGCCACCATTGAGAAAATGGAAGCTCATGCGCGTGATTACGCAAATGAGATCGCAGAGCTATCTCAAGCTCTTGAACATGAACAAACCACCTCCGAATCTCTTGAGGAGACTTTTGCTCTAGAATTATCTAGAGTGAGGGAATCTCATGATAGAGCTCTTGAGGTGGCCAATGATTTCAAAACTAAAAATACTAAGCTTGAAGTTTCTCATGCTAGACTCCTGGAGGATTTTGAGCACCTCGAAAATGGCTCAAGGGTCATCAAGGGTGAGCTCATCAAACTCACCGAGTCTCATGCCCAACTTGAAGCTTCTTATTTAAAAGAGCTTGCCAAGTTGTCCTCTCCTATTTTTGTAAATGATGATGCTTGTGCTACTAACTCTATTACTTGTGAAGCATCCATTTTGAAGGAGAATGTTGAGCTACAGGCTCAACTTGAGGTGCTATCTAGTAATTATGGGAAATTGGAAGAAAGTCATGAAAAGCTCTCAAGATGTCATGATGATCTTCTAGTATCCCATAGTGTGCTAAAGATAGCTCATGAGGCCATGATTGTTAAGGTAACATATAGTGAGACTCATGTGGATACTAGCACTACTTCTAGTCAAAATAGTATATTGCCATGTGCTAGTCCTTGTAATTCATCTACTCACAATCTCGGTACATATTGTGATGAATTTCTTTCCTTGCCTTGTTGCTCTAACGATGAAGCTTATACTTCCTCTAGTACTTGTGTTGAGACTAACCATGTAGAGGAAATCAAAGAGCTCAAGGCCCAAGTCACTTCTTTGAAGAAAGACTTGGAAAAGAGTCATGAAGGAAAATTCACACTCAACAATATCTTGAGTGTGCAACAATCCCCCAATGACAAAGGTGGACTTGGATTCAACTCCAACAAGAAGAAGAAGTCCAAGATCAACAAGAAGAAGGGCCAAAAACAAGTCAAGAATTCGGCCAAGATTGTTTGCTTCAAGTGCAAAATTGAAGGGCATCATGTTAGATCTTGCCCATTGAAGAAGAAGGCCATTAGTGACAAGCAACAAGGGAAGCGGCTACAAGTGCATTCTCATGCTCAACCTCAAGTTGAAGAAAGGCATCATCCCAAGAAGACTCAAGCTAATGCTTCTCATGTTGAGAAATCAAGTGACAAGAAAGTGAAGAGTAGACGTTGCTATCTATGTCGTGAGAAAGGTCACCTTGCTTCTTCATGCACTAGCGGTAACTTATCCAACCCAATTGTTATTGATGATGTCTATTCTCTTGGGAAGTATAAGGTTGGAAATGTGTTAGCCAAGTTTGTTGGTACTCAAAGTGGTTTGAAGCAAAGAACCATTTGGGTAGCCAAGCCTATTGTGACTAACCTCCTAGGACCCAACTTGGTTGGGGACCAAATAGCTCAAACTTGATCAATAGGTGTTGTTGGAGGGCATTAGAGACTTGGCTACATTATGAAGAATTAAGGGGACTTCATCACTCTTATTGTCTCAAGCCAAGTCAATTGAATCGTCAAGTTTATATCTTATATCCAATGTGCCTCCTTGCGGTAACTTGTACTTAAAATTGCTTACATTGAAAGTTACTTGCCCCCTTGCATGTTTTGGATTTGTTCCTTGCATGTGTTTGTATATGATGTGTCTCCAAATTGCCTTTGTGTATGTTGGTTTGCACGTCATGTACTTGTGTGTCGTTCGTTGAGCCTTAGTGCATCTTGGTTGTATCTTAGTTGGCTCGTGTGAGAGTTTAATGGAATATCCCATTATGGGGAAGTGATGTACTTTGTGCACTTCGCAATCCTATAAAAGTGGTTACATGGGGAATACCACTTAGTATTGATATTACAAGATTATCTAGTCGCTAGGTGGTATATCTCTCATGAGAAATTCAAATTCTAAAAATTCCATTGATTATCTCGTGTTGGATCCTCTTATTGCCTCTTGTTAAGTTCTTATTAAGTATCACATTATGGGGAGTAATATGCTATGTGCATATTACAAGCCTAGAAAATGTGTACATTTGAGATATTGTCTCCTAGAATTGATATTGTAAATTATATTGTTCCTAGGTGACATGTTAGCTCTACAAGTGGCAATTTGCTTGTGTTTGTTGTGAAGATGATGTTGGATATCCTTGTTATCTACCACCGGGAATTATTTCCAAATACTTCTTGTCTTTTGACAAGTGGTAGTCACTTATGTGTGGTAGAATTTTTTGATCATCTTTACATTGGCTTTTGTTTTTATTTGCCTTTTCTCTTACCAAGGTTTGTGTCAACTCCTGTTGTCTTCCATACCACTTGTGGATCTTGTTAATTTCTTGTTCTTGTCTAGTGTTTTCTAGATATAGTGAAAGTGGTGACCCCACCTTGTGCATTTTGTATTCAAAAGCAAATTCTCTATAGTGCACAACTCGTGGGGGAGCTATCCTATTTTCTTTAGAACACTTTTCTTGTGATCCTTATCAAGTGTGTGTTGGTGGAAGGCAAGCCATTTTTCTTTTGGTACCTTGTGCCATCATGAAACTTTGTTGAGAGCTTGGTTTGTTTGGAACCATCCTCTCTTTGGGAGTTTGACATCTTTAATTTAGTGTGTATCAATGGATATCTCATTCCTTGATGTATCTTTAATGATATCTTCCAAGTGATGATTTCTCCATTTGGTATCCTTTTCACTTGGCATTTCTTTGTCTTTTGGTTTCGGGGTTTGAAAGTCTTGAGCATGCATGTTTACTTCATGTATTTTATTTGGCTTGCTTTCTTTCTTTAACTCAATATATATGGGAAACTCCACCTACTCTCAATTTGTATGAGATATGCATGAAATTCATTTTCATATCTATATGCACATATTTATGTGGAGTTTGTCCTATGTATTGGTGTTTCTAACCATTTGGCCCCGATGAGTTTGGGTACCATTTTGTTTGTGTTGTTGTTCTAGGAACAAGTGGAGATGCATTGGATGCTTGGCTCACTCACAAGAAAGGTGTTGTCACCATGTGCTTATTGGAGTCAAGCTGGGATGATCAATGAACTACTTTGTACCATCAATTGGTATCTACTACATCCTTCCAATGTTATCTCGGTAACAAGTATCTTCATATACTTCATGCACACATTTCTTGCATCAACCTTGTGTAGGTTGTATCATGGCATATTATCCATTCTTTCTTGTGATACTTGTTTCCTTTCTCAAAGCATCCCAACAATGATGTCTTGTTGCTAGTTGTGATGTCTTTGATGTTTGTGTGGTTGGAATTCATTTATATACAATAAGACCATATCTAGCCATGTGCTATGCTCTCAAGCAAATATCTTATTGGTATATGTATGACTTCCTTTTGGATATCTTGTTCCTTCATGTTGTAACTATTTCGGGTGTACATCCTTCTTTGTAGATATATATCATCATGATTTCATCTACCTAGAACATTATACACTTGAGAGAAATTACATCTCTAGATGATATCCTTTCTTTCACGTCCACCTTGTCTCTCTTTTGTTATTTCTTTGGTGGCTCCGTGAAAGCCTTTGCCTTGAGTGCGTGTCGTATCTCATTGCATCTTGATGCACTCTTGTGTGGTGACAATTTTTTTTCCTCATGCTTATCTCTATGAGGCTTTTGCCATCTTAATTGGTATCCCTCATCTTGATAAGGATTTCATCTTCTTTCTTCACCATGGGTGGTCGCAAGCTTTGTTGCTAATTCTCTTTTTAGTGAGCTTGTGAACCCATTTGCTAGTTGGGTGTGTGTGGGGAGGACATGTCATGCACCGTGTATCTCATTTATCTAAGACTATGTTGATGCTTATTCTCATCCTTACATTTATCTTCTCAAGTGCATTGCCTTGACTCACACACATCATTTTGGTTGAGCACTTTCTTAAGTTGCCTCTTTTACTTGTTGCTCAACCATGTGTTTGTTCCAAGTACTAGGCTTTGTTTCCTATATGCTCACTTGCACTTGTTGTAAGTTTCTATTGATTTTGGGGGAGCTACGATCCTATTTTGTGCACTTTGTATCCAAATACAAATATTCCTATGCGTGCACAAATCATGGGGAGCTTCTCTAGTTTCTTTAGAACACTCCTTTGCTCATACCATAATATCCTTTATTCATGTGGGTCGTAGGATCTTTGGTCTAGTTGGTTCAATTGATATCCTTTGATTGATTTCTTCAATTGGTATCGTTTGATTGCTTGAGTGCTTGTTTCTCTCTTTGTTATGCCTTTGTGGCATATCATTCTTTTGGCAATCTTTGGGCCTCAATATAGTTTGTCTTCCTCCAAGTATTTACCGTTGGATATGTGTATTGCATTCCACTCTCAAGTTGAGAAATACACAATTTATGGAGGAACACAAGTTATATTTGCCTTCTAAGCCTTTCGCTCATTTTGGCAATCGATGCCAATGGGGGAGAAGTTTCAGAGAGTTTTGTGGAGAAGTTTAGAGAGTCATCTCTTCTTGCTTTAATTTTGTTCCTAAGCTTTTGCATCTCATGCACATACATTATTGTTGCATGGTATGGTGATGCATAATTCCTTATATAAACTCTCTTGAAAGTGATTGTCATCAATTACCAAAATGGGGGAGATTGAAATAACATGCGGTGCCCCCATGTTTGGTTTTGGTAATTGATGACCATCTCTATGGACTAATGGTTGCCTTGAGTTATATTTGAAGGGTTTGTCCACAGGCTTTTCTTGGAGTCCATTTGTTGGTTTCAAGGAGAGTTTGTGATGACCAATGTGCTATTAAGGAATTATCCAAAGATTGGTCTTACATCATCCAAATGAATAGAGTTGGAAAGATTCAAGGTTGATCAAGACTAAGTACAGAGAGTGTTTCAGGTTGATCAACACACAAAGCATAGAAGATGTACCGAGAGGGATCAAGCGATCCCATGGTATGGTAAGCATTGTCAATTACGCTTTGTGTACTAACCCATGGTCTTTGTGAGAGTTCTATGTGGGGTTAGGTTATCTTCCATGGGCTTGCGTCAAGAGGAAGATCACATACAACCCATGGAGGATGACATCAAATCAAGGTTGTGTTGTGCAAGTTCAAGTGGAGCATCACGAAGAAATCATGCTTGTAGCTTGCCGTCCATTATGGTATCAATGGACTTGTGAAGATGTGCCAAAGAGTGGCCATAGTGGAGTATGGGGGAGCAATCAACTAGTCTTCATTGAGCGAATGCAATCAAGAAAGGTGGTCCAACTTGAGGGAGTCGAGATCGTCATCATCTAGCTCAAGTGGACTTCGTGCAACGCAAAGGTTTGCCCTTGATAGGTTTTATATTTTACCGGTCTCATGGTGATAGTTTGGAGACCGGGTTATAGGATAAATAGTCGTACTATCAAGGGGGGCTCTCAAGTGAGTAGCTTGATCGTATCGTTCGTCGAGAGCTCAAACCATTGCATCCTTGCATCATGTTTCTTGGTTCTTGTTTGATTCTCTTTGTGAGTCTTAGAGCTTATGGTCATCTTGATGAAAAGCTTGAGTCCATCGAAAACAGAGTTTGCATGCGTCTTCTTTGATGTTTTCGGTGTTGGAGGTTTTACCGGTCTTATCCGAGGAAGGGTTCTCACCATTTTCTTTTGGGCCTTTTCTCATTTGCTTATTATTTGTATTTCTATCAATATTGTGTTAGCCCTTGTCGCTAGCTTTCCAACAAACTTGGTTTCGTCGAATTCGGAGTCCGTTTGCAGAAGTTGTGGTAGTTTTGGTGTTCTGAAAAGGTTGCAGCGGTACTACCGCGGACAGGAGCAGATGTAATTTTTTACTACTGCTCTTGGGAGTGGTACTACCGCTCTTGGGAGCAGTACTACCGCTTGGAGCGGTACTACCGCGGCTACTTCCGTGGCTACTTCCGCTTGGGACCAAAAACTCGTCACAAGTCCAGCGGTGGTAGGCACGGATGTAATTTTTTAGTACCGCTTGCAAGCAGTAGTACCGCTACCCCTAGTGGTAGTACCGTGGGGTAAACTGGTACTACGGCTCCGACGGTTCTTCTGGCCTTTTTGCCTCCTCGCTGTTGTGTTTCGAAGGGGTACTACCGCCCTAGCGGTAGTACCGCTCCTTGGAGCGGTAGTACCGCTCTGTGCGGGCTGTGAGCATAACGGTTGGATTTTCCCCACCTATAAAAGGGGGTCTTATTCCCCATTGAACCTTATCCTTTGAGCTCGTGTTCTTCCCCCATTGTTAACCTTCTTCGAGCTTTCTAACTCTCAATCCCTCCATGGATTCTTGCTAGTTTTTGAGGGAAAAGAGAGAGGAGATCTAGATCCACATTTCCACCAATCACTTTCTCCTCTATGTGAGGGGAACTCCTTGGATCTAGATCTTGGAGTTCTTGGTGTTCTCCTTCTTGTTCTTCCGCTCCTTTTCTTCCCTAGCATTAGTTGCTTCGGTGGGATTTGAGAGAGAAGGACTTGGGCACTCCGTGTGCCCTTGCCACTGCATTTCGTGCATCGGTTTGAGTTGTCCACGGTGATACGTGGAAGTTACAAGTTGAGAAGCTTATTACTCTTGGGTGCTTGGTTCCCTTGAGCTTGTTCCTCTTGGGTGCTTGGGCGCCCTAGACGGTTGGTGGTGTTCGGAGCTCAATCATTGTGGTGTAAAGCTCAGGGCAAGCGTCGGGGTCTCCAATTAGGTTGTGGAGATCGCCCCGAGCAATTTGACGGGTACCGGTGACCGCCCCAAAGGGTTGCCAAAGTGTACGGGTTCGGTGACCGCCCCCAAGGGTTGCCATTTGTACGGGTTCGGTGACCGCCCTCAAGGGTCCCTTAGTGGAATCACGGCATATTGCATTGTGCGAGGGCGTGAGGAGATTACGGTGGCCCTAGTGACTTCTTGGGGAGCATTGTGCCTCCACACCGCTCCAAACGGAGATTAGCATCCACAAGGGTGTGAACTTCGGGATACATCGTCGTCTCTGCGTGCCTCGGTTATCTCTTACCCGAGCCCCTTTACTTATGCACTTTATTTTGTGATAGCCGTAGTGTTCCTTGTTATATATCTTGCTATCACATAGTTGTTTATCTTGCTTAGCATAACTTGTTGGTGCACATAGGTGAGCCTAGTCGTTTTAGGTTTTGTGCTTGACAAATTAACCGTTAGGTTTATTCTGCATTTGTTCAAGCCTAAACCGCGATTATTTTAAAGCGCCTATTCACCCCCCCCCCCCCTCTAGGAGACATCCACGATATTTCAGGTGTTCTCACCTTGTAGTCTGTTTTCATATTTCTTTTCCTTTTGAATACACTTCTCGGAGTTCTCTTTATCTGGCTTCTACTAAATGGATCTAGGTTTCTCTGAGTATTGATCTAAAAAAGAAGTAACTTCATGTCAGGATGCAGTTCCTGCGAGGAGGGAAGTATGGTCAACGTCGAGATCATGTTTCCAAAATGAGGCTGTATTACACACAAGGTGCCAGTTCCCTAATGATGCTGGATTAGACACAAGGTGCAAATTCCCAGATGATGTTGGATTACACACAAGCCAGGTGGAGTCGTCAGCTGTTCGTGTCCTCGTGGCATTAGTAAAGGCTGAAAGAAAGCGTGCAGCAGCCCTTGAGAATGTAGCTGAGTTCCTGAAGAAGAAAAAAGAGCAATCAGATGCTCTCTTCACCCAAGCCAAAGAAGAGATGGAAGAAGCCAAAAATAAGCTAGCAGAGGCAGAGCAGGCTAGTCGTCTCCTGCTATCTAAAATTGTTGTCAATACAAAATTTCCTTCATAATAGCTAGGTTCAAATGTTTATCTAGTCAGCATGCCTGTTGCGATGTCTGTGCATCTACTGATGTGGCACAAAATGTTTTTTTCGGGTCATGTAATAACAGCAATTACTTTCCAAACAATAATGCATTTAAGCATTGGACATGGTATAGTTCACGCCAAGAAGCCCGACATTCCAAGTTCAAGTTCCACATCAAACTCATGTTCACAGATATCTGCACATTCATACATAATGTCCACAACCATGATTCACTTCAAAGCCAAAAAAATGTGAGGACAGTTATAAATAAAGAAAAACATTTACTAGTTCCTGCTACCAGTGCGAGCACAACAAGTCAAGACCATGCGTAAATTAATTATATTTTAGTCATTTTTTCTGTTATAAAATGCATGTCGGCTCGCGGAAGGATGTGTTGCCGGCACACGTGCGGATTCAATGAAGGCAGGCGGGGCAGTCTTAAGCTGGTTGCACGCGACGAGGAGGCGTGCTCAGCCGGGCCTGCAGCGAGTGCGGCCCTCTTGGCCGGCGAGCCGATTCAATGCCTGCGCTATGAGAGGTCGCGTCCGTGTTAGAGCAATCACTCCCTCCAGTCCTTTTTTGTTTGAGTATAACAAAATCTCGTTTTCCATTCACATTTTACAAGTAAAATTCGTGGACAAACTTGGACCCAAAGTACGACGGGGACTAGTAAACCAGAATGGAGGTAGTAGTTTTTTTTAATCAAAGAAGGGTTTCCCCTTCCGATTACTGAAAACCAGCATCTAAATCTAAACCATAGTATTTTCCCTAGAACTACCAGGTTCAACATCTCGCAACATAAACCCATACAACCATACGCCAAGGAGGTACGTATTACTATGAATTCTATTTTCGCTCCATACCAATCGTTCTAAAAACTACTTACTACTTATAACGTGCCATTGAAAATAGGAACTCTTAACCCCGCTAAAAACGATATTTTAAATGTGGCTACTCGATCTATGGCAACTGGCGAGCCGCCGCGCTCCAAGTCGTTCACCTGTGGTCTCGACCATCAACTCCTACAAAGGTGCTCCACCACATACCCGGTACCCGCGAATGCAGCAATCGTGCACCTAGGGTTTTAGGGTTTATTTGTTAACATCGCCTTTACATAACACTCATGTGTGCGAGATAGCGAGAGGCCGACTGCGTGCGTGCACCTCTTCTCTTCGTATATGTACTCCACCGTTTGTTTGGTGTCCAGAAAATTATAATAACTACTAGCAATGTGCCAATGCGTTGCCACACGATCAAAGTAGATTAATACGTATTCACTGATTTTATAGAAAAAAAGTCTAGTTTTGAAATACATATATCACTAAAAATATGTTATGTTTCACTCAAAATATATTCCTTTGGCGGTTTTGATGAGATAAGGGAGGAATGTTGTTGGTTTCAAGATTCGAGAAGTGGTATATGTCTAATTTCTACTCTTACTAGAAAGATGCCCGTGCGTTGCACGGAACATCAAGATCTTGTGGGAGAAAAGGATGAACGAGGGAAGGCCTTATCTGAAAATGTGGTGAAGAGTGCGGGTAAATTGCCATATTCTCCTTCCTATCCATCAGATATAAATCGGACGACCTACATTGCAGGATGGCAGGCCCACCATCATCACCAACTCTATTTTTTATCCCTACTCTTATAAAAAGCATTGTCGATGATGATCGTGTGCCTGCCATCCTGCAATATAGGCCATCCAATCTATATCTGACGGATAGGAAGGAAACAATGGCAATTTTGCAAAAAGATACCCACACCCCTCTCCACATTTGCAAATAAGGCCTTCCCTCGTTCATCCTTTTCCCCCACGAGATAAACTACTCATACAAATGCATCTTGATGTTTCGTGCAACGCATGGGCATCTTGCTAGTTGTTGCAAAAATCCCATGTGTGTGTGAGAGAGAGGGAGAGTGGAGGAGGACGAAGTGTATGTGTGAGAAAGACACAAGTAGTGTGTGTGCGATAGGTATCAGCTTAAGATGAGGCGATAGTGTGTGTGTGCACGATCGAGAGGGCGTGTCTCAAGAAGGGAAGAAAAAGCTACATAGATACAAGGAGCGGGAGAGAGACATGTATGCGATGGTGGAAGCACGAGTGTGCGGGTGTATAAAGAGGCTAGCTAGTCGATAAATGTTTGTGAGAGAAATACGAGTCGGGGTGCGAAAGCGAGAGTTTTGTGTGAGAGATAGAGAGACGGTAGTCGGGAAGGGGAGTGGAAGCAGGAGTTCTGTGTGTGTGTCTGTGAGAGAGAGAGAGGAGACGGTAGTCGGGGTTGTCTGATCGGTAAACAAATGAATAATGTCAGCATGGGATGGAGACGAAAAGGAGACCGCAACAAATGTTGTGTCTACAGGAGAGAGGGTAATTTTAGTGGTATGAGTCATACGTAGAGACATATAGGGTGTGTGAGAGAATCCCATAGAGAGAAAGACAAAGTGAAAGGCAGTGGAGACTGTGTGTGGCGGTGAAAAAGAAAGCTTAGGTACCGAGTGATACCAGAGAACAGTAGAGACGTGAGAGATAATGAAAACCGTGTAATGTATAATGATAGGGAGAGTGTGACACTTCTCAAGGGAGACGTCGAGAGACCATGTTTGCAAGGATAGGAGAAACATGAAGTGAGCGTGCGGGTGAGCTGGAGAAAAGAGAGTGATAGCTACTGAAGGAGCATGCATGCGAGAGAGATGGGCGTGAAAGGAGTGAACAAAAAAGGGATTCAAATATTTGAATTCGAGATGATGATACATGTAATCCATACTCAAACCAAAATTGATCTATCAAACATGCATACTCATATGAATTCACGCACATCTATGTTATTTAATATGTAGATATTACTGATCCATTCATTTTAGTAGAACATAATTTGGTTAAATTTTTTCGAATTCAACCTTAAGATTTCGAGATCGTTGTATTTGTAAATCATATTATACATATAAAGGAGCTGGATTCTTTGTTGTGCTTTTGAAAGTATATTAAAAAATGATGTATATAGAATGTAATTCCAATTGAAAATGGATCCCTTGAAAAAAATAGTAGAATACAAACGGGATTCGAATTGAGTTGGCACGATGGCGATGCCTTTGTGCAAAATTTGAACGAAGCGGGAAAGTCGCAGAATCGCCGAAACCAAAATCTGCGAGATGGAAATCACTACTGCCTATCCCTGCCACACAAAGCCTATCTGCTGGATTTCTATAGGTTTCGATAGGGGTAGGTTTGTAATTTCATCCAAACACGACGTAACGGCCTCTCACCCGGATTCATACACGGTGGGCGCCAAAACACAGTGTGCCCTTGGCTGAAATCGACTCCCTCCCGATTCATATTCATACACGGTAGGCACCAAAAAAAAACTCTCGTCGGTAAATATTCGGTGTATGTGAGATAACCGTCCTATCCCCAACCGACTAATGTTGTTGTGATGTAGTAGAAATTTGAAACAGGGGCTAAGTTTGTAAATTTCCTCGCATTTGAGACAAGCGCGCCCAGAATACATGGTTCCCCCTTCCTCTCTACCTCCCTTTTCCCAATTCGTACTCCATGGGCGCCAAAACACCCTCTCCACCCCACCCTCCTCCGTCCGCCGCCATCCGCCACCCCATCCACCGCCGTCCTCCTCCACCATGCCGGAGCTGATACCCCGGCCGCCGTCCATTACAAGAGATCGACCTCTCTCATCCACGCCTTCGGACCGGGATCCTTGCATCCCATCCTCTCGCTTCATCCTCGCCGTTGTCCACCATGCCGGTGCCGCTCCTACGACCGTCTCGTCCACCGCGCCCTGCCGCCACCGTCTACCCTCCTAGATCTACTTCCACGCTGCCGACAGTCATCGCTACCGCAGCACCGTCAAATTCTCAGCAGCGCAGACATCGGCGCCCGCATCAGGCGGTACTCTTTCGTATCTGCTCGACTTATTTATCGCAGCAAGAAAATAGATCGCCACTCCTTTACTCTGATTTCTTGTCTTGGTTGCGAAGTTGCCTTTGTCCGGTTTGCACCTTCAGATCACTACTAGGGAAAAGCCTAGCAGCAGCGCGGGTTTGCGCGGGTTTTGGGCCTATTAGTAGCGCGGGGGCCGGCGCTACTAATGAGGTGCTACAGCTAACGTATAGCAAATTCGATTTTTTCCCTAATTTTCAAATTTCTAAATTATTTTAACATCAAATCTCTAATCACCCCTCATCGCTGCTCAATTTAATCTCTAATCACCCCTCATCATTCCAAATCATCTAACTTCCCGGACGGTCACCCATCCTCTCACTACTCCAGCCTGAGCACGCTTAACTTCCGGGTTCTATTCTCCCTCGTTTCCAAGTCTGCACTTGTTGTTTTCCTGACAATATTAAGATTTCAATCCTATTAACCTCAGGAATTTAGCTTGAGCATGAAGTCACACATTTCACTGTTTGAGTTTGAAACTATTGTTCTAAAAAAATTAGTAACACTAATATTTCTTGAATAATTAGTTTGACCATAGTTTGACCATAGTTTGACCACAGTTTGACCATAGTTTGACCAGATTTGACCAAAATTCAAAAAAACTAAAATAATTATTTAGTAACACTAATATTCTTGAATAATTAGTTTGACCGTAGTTTGACCAGATTTAACAAAAATTAAAAAAAACTAATTTTTTTTTTAATTTTTTTGCCTCCAGATCTTAAAAGCCCCGTAACTTTTTTTCTGTTAGGTTTTTGAGGATTTTAAAAATGTTTATTGGGGTTCCCCCCGTTAAATTCGGATGTAACTTTTCGAGTAGATGATTTTTCATATAAAAAACTTTTTCATCCGAGTTAGTATGCAAAAGTTATGCCCATTTTTACAAATTCTCGAGAGATTTTGCAAATAAAGTCGAAATCCAAATTTGCAAATTTTCACAACAACTAGCCCACATATCCCTTGGGACCCTTATTTTATTTTATTTTTTTGACATTTTCATCATTTTCTTTTATTTTTTTAAACTGAAAAGGCGATCCAAGGGGGGGGGGTAGAGTTTGAAAATGGGACCTTTAGTAGTAGCTCGGGTTTTTAACCCTCGCTACTGCTATGGCACCACTTAGTAGTAGCGAGGGCTAAAAACCAGCGCTACTGCTATCTCCCTTAGTAGTAGCGAGGGTTAAAAACCCGCGCTACTACTATGGCATGTCCCGGGGGGCACGGTAGAGACCGCTTAGTAGTAGCGAGTGTTAAAAACCCGCGCTACTGCTATCTACTTATTAGTAGCAAGGTTTAAAAACCTGCGTTACTAGTAAGTAGCAGTAGCGAGGGTTTTTAACCCTCGCTACTAGTAAGATTCTGTGTATAGGCTTTTCCCTAGTAGTGGATCCTCCATGGCACGCTCAACACTATACTCCCAATGCTTATGGTTTTCCCCTTTTATATTCCACACTAGTTAAATCACAGTAGACTAAATTTCAAAATTGGGTCAGTCGATTTTTCAGAGCTCGCCGGAGTTCGCCGGTGCGATCCAAGGGGCTCGGGTGGTTGTGGGGCCTCGCCGAACAAAGAAAACTTGACGCAGGTGGGGGGTGGGGGTGGCGGAGGAACACAGGCGGTGGGGGCCGGTGGTCCGGCCGGCGGCCCGTGCGGTGTTCTGTATGGGAAGAATCAGAGACGAGGAAGAAGAAGGGTTAGGAGACGTAGGATCTTCATCCAACCGCCTGAAATGGTCGAGAGACAGCTGGGAGTTGCATTCTTAATGCACTCTGGTTCATCATGTGTGGGCACTGCGCAACCAACATTTTATTATCCAAAATCTGCTTGCTCTTCTTTACCATGTTCCTCTTCCGTTCTTCTTTAATATGTACTCTCTCCGTTCCTAAATACAAGTCTTTGTATAGATTCCACCATGGACTACATATGGAGCAAAATGAGTGAATCTACACTCTAAAATGTATCTGGATATATCTGTATGTGATCCATAGTGGAAATCTCTACGAAGACTTATATTTTGGAACGGAGGGAGTATGCTAGTAGTACAGTATGTTCCTTGTACTGAAGATGAGCAGGGACATTTACAGTGTAGAGGTCTATACGGTCGGTTGTGATGGACACTTTGAGCCTCTTTGATTCATAGGATCTTGTAAACATAGGAATAGGATTTGTAGTGGCCTGCCCACTTGAATCCTATAAGAATAGCAAGGAAATGCGCGGAGCTGTGTCGCCTTTGAGAGTTACATTGATATTAACAGTACCGCACCTTCACTTGAAGAGAGCTGGTATCCGAAGCCTTTCTAGCCGTACCGTCAATACTAGCACATATATTCCAGCAAGTTCCACTTTGCTGATTTTACTTTGATGCTTAAGGTTTTCCCGTTATATCTACACTATGATCTGTGTAGCTGCTTTGTGTCGCACTAGCAGCAGTCCACTCTTGAAGCTAAACACTACAATGACTTACAAAATTGGCACCAAGGCATTGAGTGCCATTCTGGATGCAATGAAACCCATACGCTCCCCACCTGTTGACTCTTGTTCAGAATATGATCCTAATGACTATTCTAACCTCGAGGAGTCAAAGGCAGATGGCCTGTCCTGTTCACCCATCAAGGTGCCTATTCTAATTTGGCAATGTTTATTGATTGCGGGTATCTTGCATATGTTGTCTTGCATTTCTTCTACTTTGTTGCACCGCCATCTGCTTAGTTTACTCATCATAATATCACTACTAGAAAAACCACTACTAATGGCGCACCTAATTTGGCTATTAATGGCGCATCTGTGGTGCGCCATTAATAGCACGCCATTAGTAATTTTTACTAATGGCGCACCAGGTGGTGCGCCATTAGTATCTGGTATACTAATGGCGCACCACCTGGTGCGCCATTAGTATATGTGAGGGTGCGCCATTAGTATGCCTCCCGGGGGCATGTATACCCAGTGCTTTGGCATACTAATGGCGCACCACCTCTGGATGCGCCATTAGTAATCACACATACTAATGGCGCACCACCCGTGATGCGCCATTAGTAACCATGGCATACTAATGGCGCATCGACAAGTGATGCGCCATTAGTATGCTTTGTCATACTAATGGCGCACTATCATGTGATGCGCCATTAGTATGAATATTAGGTTTTTTTTTTTTATTTTCTGTTTTTTGCACAGCTTACAAAATGTATAATTTGACAAAATATAGACAGCACACATCAACAATAGATTCATCAGATACAATAGAAGATTAGTCTTTGAATACAATTCATCATATTAGTCTCCGAATACAATTCATCATATTAGTCTCCGAATTGAAAAGACCGAACAAAGATAGAACATTATATTACAAGTCTCGAGACCGCGAGTAGCGAGTTTGTCTTCACATTACAAGTCGATATCGATCATCTAAACTACCTTCACATAGAAGAGAGCTGCGGTCATCACGATGAGCATCATCACGATGAAACTTCGTCTTCATCCGGTTCCTCCAACGCTCCCTCCCTCTCCCGCTAGATAGCGGGCGTATCTAGATTCGGCCTCGGCCCTAGTGGTGTACCCTTTGTAACCGTTACCGCTGAATCGGTGAACCTGTCTCCGACACTCCTCCCAGTCATCGAGACTCCGGGAACCTTACCCTTGTACACGACATACGTCGGCATCGCTATGCACTAGCCAAACGAAGCGTTAGTACCAATTCACAGACAATACATAAGCAATATATAAGTATGCAAATGTAACGATCGGAAGAGAAAAGCAAGACATTAATAGCATCGATTACATCTAAGTTGAACGACTCTCGAAACCAAAGAGACATACTACAAGTTCATTAAAGTTTAATTACAACATGAGCCAATCGATGTTTGAGAACTAGACAACTCGACTCAAGGGACGGAGCATGGATGAAGCCACCGTCTATCGTGGGAGTCATGAAAGAACGGGCGTTGTCATCCTGCATTTGTAGCATTGTGTCGATGTCACCGTTGGATGGTTGATTTCGAGGTAGAACTGCCCCGAGGTACGAAGGACATCTTGATGGATGATTTCCGCAAACTCCGATTGGATGCGAAAGAATTCTTGTCGGAGGTCCGCGGCCCTGGATTGCCGACATGCTCGCGGCCCAATCTTGGAGTTTACTCGCAGCAGAAGTTGATGATGGTCCCGCATTTATCGCCCGCATGTGATGGATGGCGTAGTAGGCACCCTTCCGACCGCCAAAGCGGCTGCTTGACGCAGCAAAACGTCAGATTGTGGGAGAACACGTGCTTGCCGTACTTACGAATAGGCCTGGTGAAGGTGCCTCCAGATTTGGCGAGCCGGGAGAACATCATCAAGAACCTTCTTGACATTTGTGTAGTCTACGTTCAATCGACGGTCCGGGTCGAAATACGTGGCCATGGAATATTTGGGGCTTAGGAGGATGAGCGTGCAACGTGTGTCACCGCAGAAAACACGGAATGTTAAAAGAAAACGATCGAAATGTAAGAATTCATATGTTACGGGCGGTTGAGGGGAGGACTTACTCGGGTAAGTAAGGCAAGATGAAGTTATACTTTTCTATGTTTGACAGAATGACGCCTTCGTGGTAAGAACTCGCGACTTGCGGTCCCGGCGCTGCCCAAGAACTTGGCACGCATGTAGAAGGGGTCGACTATCGCGATGTCCGGTCTTGTCGCGAATGATCCGCATCTCGATACTCAGCGAAAATAGCCGAACGAAGGTGTAGTGCAGCGGATGAAGGTTCAACATAGCGTGGATGTCATCAAAACGCAGGACGAACGAACGCCCGAAGGACTTATCCACAAAGACCTAGCCCTCTGGCACCATGGCCGCGAAAACCCGGTATGCCACATCCTTCTCCCTAAGACGCAGCTTCTCCAAAGAAAGAACAACATCATGCAGACTCCGCATAGCACCGGTTGCAGCATTGAGCATATTTGTCGGTAGCATCTCCCTACCCGCCACATGCACCCTCCTCGAGATATCCTGCGGTGAAGGTGGCCCGTCCTGAGCACGGATCGTACTCGGTGCCGGCTGGCTCGCACCCTTCTTAGTCTTTCTTTTGCGTGCCTTCTTCTTCTCCTGTAATGGGACCGAGTTTTGCTCACAGACCGCCTTCTTGAGTGTGTTGGGGCTGATAATAATTCGCACATCGCCTATCTGAGGCTCGGTGTAGTCGGCAGCTGGAGGCGTCTCCTGAGAGCTGAACGCCAGACGCTACTGTTGCAACTTGGCTTCTCCGCTGCACGAGCTAGATCGCACACGTCTTTTGTTGGGTTTGGTTCTTGAGAAGGAGGCCCCATGAAGTCGCCATCGTACCCATGCTCGGCAAAATCTTGATCGACGTTGCCAAATGTATCATAGTCGCCGTCGTCATCGTTACGATCCTGTGCCATATGCATGTTTGGATCGATGGCATAGGGATGTCCGCACCGTTACGGGCGGTCTTGCCATGGGGCCGACTTGGCGCCGCACGACCGGTGGTGTTGTCTTTGGGGTGGTGTCCCCGCCTCAAACGAATCCGCTCTTCGCCAAAGCGAGGGCCAGCTCAGCAGCGCTTAAGGGTCATCACGTCATCATCGCCGGCCCCGACGGGTCGATTCGGAGGTAACAAGTCGTCGCAGTTGGCAGCACCGAACCAGTTGAACCCTAAACAAGTTGGGTGGCATCCGGGTACCGTGGAACAAGGGTTGCCGGTTGAACGATTTTGCCCTTGGCGACATCGACCAACTCGTTGTTCACGTAGTGGAGGAGAGTGCACGGAACGTCGGCGGCGCCCTGCGAAAACATGTAGGGCGTCGGGATGCCCATCGAAGGCAAGGAGATGAAGTCCTCGGCCGAGAGAGGCTTAATTAGTTACCGTGATGATGGCGTCGAGCTCGGCTAATGTAGAGGCACCGCCAACGGCGGGCGTGCAGCTGACGGAGGGGCCGCTTGTCGCAGAGGTGCTCGCCGGGCGTACACCCGGGTGCATTAAGCTCCGTGCGGTGTCGGAGACACCAATGCCGCCTCCGCCGGAGGCACCAATGGCCCCGCCATCGCATTATGCGAGTTGCTGGCCGTGAAGCTAGGAATCGGGGGCGGCCCCGAGATCAAGGTAGGCACAAGGGCGGTGATCGTCGCTCCGAGTCGTTGTTCCACTTGCTCTTGGACAATCTCCGGAATCCACGCCACCTGTGCCTTGAGTTCTTGAACCTCTCGCGCCTGGCTTTCCGAGCTGGTCTTTTTCTCCTTCCGCACACCAAATGTATAGTATGACCCCATTTTGTCGACAAGCCTTTGCCGCCACCACGACCACCGACGCCGGCCATCGAGCTTATCCTTGTTCTTCATTACATTCAACCCCTATTTAGAGTGGTGTCCCAAGGGTTGCTCTGAGTCGACCTGCCATCGCTGCTTTCAACGCTGCGGAAGGAATGTGAACCATTTAGAAATTCGGCTTCATTAATTAGAATGCAACCATATGGAGCTAATTACGGGGTGTATTCCTTACGAGAACAATGAAGCTGCCCGGTCTTCGGATCCGTGGTAAGCTCCTTTGTTTTCGGGTCCTTCTTGTACCGGGCCACGACAAATTTCCTGGTCTACTTGTCACCGTATGTATCGAAGAGGGCGGTAGGCCTTGCTCGGCACGCCCGCCTCCTCCTTGTCCCATATAGGCTCCGCCACTCTGTAACCACGGGACCGAGTGTGTGTTCCCTATGTTCAGCTCCGCATTTGTTTCCCCCACTCACTTGATTGGGAGCTTGCGGTGCTCGAGCAATTGATCTTGAAGTCGTTGTAGTCATCTTCGGTGATCGAAGGATTTTTCTCCTTGATCTTGATAACTCTCACCTTTCTCGATCATTCTCTTCACATTGCTTTTCCAAGTAGACAGGGCCTTGCTCATCTTCGTGAGGGCAGCATTGTTCACTTTATTCCCTTTGAGGCTTGTGTTTTCGAATTCAGCGGGGAACTTGTATCGTTCGTGCAGCTTCGTGAAGAGGAGGTTGCGCAAATTCCCTCGGTCAGGATGCCTCAGATTCTCGGTGTTGATCGAGACGGTTCTCCGGAGAATGAAACCGAGCTGAATCGAGTACCCTTGACTATTCGTTCGGTATTTGTTGGATTCCCGTTGGAGTCCACTTCAAGAACTTCCTCCTTGAGGGTGCGGAGCACGATCGGGCGCCAGTCCTTCCGTTGCCTCTTCGGTTGGCTGCCATCTCAGGCGCGCGCCGCCATCATCGATGGTGGCATCCTCGGCGGCACCATCGGTGGTGGCATCGGTGGGGTCATCCTCGGCGGTACCATCGGTGGTCTCAGGATCGGTGGGGAAGGCGGCGGCCTCATACAAGTGAGGTTGTTCCTCCATCTCTTGGGACAGCTCGAGAATGCCTTGCCGCCCGAACCCCGGCCTCATCGTTAGGGCCATGTTTCTCTCTAAATAGAAACAAAGTTTGGTCAAAAAGTTGGTTATTGTCAAGTAACAAGATCATGGTCTCATCATTTAGGGTTTGTCGACACCAAGGCATCCTAAAATCTAAGCTTTTATCATTGAGGGTTTTTCGACGCCGAGGCACCCTAAAAGCCTAAGCTTTCATCATTTCGGTTTTTATCGACACCGAGGCACCCTAAAAGCCATGCATTAGTCACAAGTACGCCGGGCAGTTGATCCTACTTAATTAACTACTAAGATACCCTG
The DNA here is from genome assembly GCA_021605145.1 of Aegilops bicornis. Classification (NCBI taxonomy): domain Eukaryota; kingdom Viridiplantae; phylum Streptophyta; class Magnoliopsida; order Poales; family Poaceae; genus Aegilops; species Aegilops bicornis. The sequence goes on along the minus strand of CM038671.1, from coordinate 761,659,992 downwards.
CCCATGCATTAGTCACAAGTACCCCATATGTTCTATTTTTAGCAAAGTCATGCTAAAATTCACGGAAAATTTCAGCATGACCTTTGCTGAAAATAGGACATATGGAGTACCGAATTTGCTTAACGGAAGTTAATCGACATTCCGGCAAACTCAAGGGCCTCTCGGGGTACCTGCAAAATCATCATGACACGATGGTCGAAGACAAAACCCAGCAAACTAGCAAAATCATCACAAATTGTTTTCTGTTAAAGATGATCATCATCTTTACAAGTCTTTCTCAATGTGATCACAAGTAATTCAGAGGCATCACAAGTAATTCAGAGCATCACAAGGCATTAGTAGTTCAAGACATGAACAAGTTTTACAAACCCATATAAGAACAAGTGAATTCTAGTCCCATTGACACTCCTGGTTTTCTACAAACACCAAGTACTAGGGCACACAAAAGTTCTGAAATTTGCGTGCCTAACTGAATTAACTGAATTTTCAGTAACCGAATAAACTGAATTTTCAAAACTGCAAGAAGCCAATTAAAAAAAATCCAACAGCACTAGAACTGAGCTGATTGATGGTAGTTTTGTCCACTGTTATGAAGAGAAACTTCTTCTTGTAAGAAAGGACTTGGCGTGTGGTTTGGAATATTCAGAAATCAAGTTGAAATATAAAACCATATAGAGGTAGGTATGCTACAAGTCTACAACATATATACTAATTAATCAACTGCAATCAGAGATGCTTTCTTCTTCTAAGTCCATCTCACGGTTCGCTGAATTAAGAAAAATACATCATCATTTCAGAAAACTTACGCAAACTACTCAAAACAGGAAGAAGAAGAAAAACACATTTACGAAGGAAAAACTTTTGTATAGCTAGAATTCAGAATGCATTCAACAATCCAAACTTTTGTATTTCTGGATAACAAACAGTAATGATCTCTAGCCCCGACATTCATTTATTCATTCTTCTAGTAAATAGGTGCATAAATGTTCTTGCCGAATGGGTTTATTTTTGTTGATCTATATGCTCATATATGCAGACGAGGCTAGCCACTTTTACGCCACTCATATGCCACCGATAAAAAAATGAACTTTCACCAAAGAAGTTGTAACTTGGCAGCCGGTCAGTTTATACAACAAAGATAATCATATATTTCTATGAACACTAGACGCCAACTGAGGATAAAAAGCATCTACTAGTAACTAGTGCATATGATCATCACTAGCCCATAATAGTAATTAAGTTTTTTTGTAGACAAACAACATGTTTATCTTTCGTGCATCTACATCTCAGAGTGTACCTAACAAAACCCAGAGCTTGGTGCTAGTGCTCTGCGCTCAAATTGGGTCGAGAAGCATCTACTAGTAACTAGTGCATATGATCATCACTAGCCCATAATTCGTGTACTCCAAAAATTCAAGCAATTGTACCAAATTTTGAAAGAGATTTTTCCAATTTATATTTAAATAGAATTGGGGTATATACCTTGGAATCCTCCTAATGGAAACAGCACTAATGGCGTCTCTATTTCAAAGCACGAATCGTCGAAGACTTTTGACCTAAATAATATTTAAATGGTTCTAAGTTAGTAAAGTACATAAAGAAAGATGCTTGCTAGAAGAACCAACAAAATTAGAAGCAGAAAATGGCACAAATGGACAATGCAAACTGCTCATTGCAACCTTTCAACTAAGGACTTAATATTTCAACGAATCTAAAACTAATATGATTCAACTTTGTTATTTGCCATCAATAAGCATACACACACCGAGAATCATGGAATGGAGAAGGAAGCAGCGGCGTCGAGGTGGGGTCGAGGTGGGGCAGCGCTGGCGGGTCGAGGCAGCGCTGGGCGGCGGGCAGCGTCCGGGCGGGGTCGGGCGGCGTCCGGGCGGCGGTGTCGGGCGGCGTCTGGGCGGCGGCCCGGGCGGCGGGTCGGGCGGCGTCGGGCGGCGGGTCGGGCGGGCGTCGGGCGGCGGGGCGGGCGGGCCGGGCGGCAAGGCCCGGGCGGCGGGTCGGGCGAAGGCCCGGGCGGCGGGTCGGGGTCGAGGCGGCGTCGGCGTGGCGTCCGGGCGGCGTCCGGGCGGCGAGGAGAGGGCGAGGGAGGGAGAGGGCGAGGGAGAGGGCGAGGGCGAGGGCAGCGGCGGCGGCGATGGATCGAGAGGGAGAGAACCGGGCGAGGGGATCGGCGGCGGGGGATCGGGCGAAGGGGGATCGGCGGGGGGCCACAAGTCTAATCGCGCACCTCACCGTGGGGCGCCATGAGCCCGTCCATACTAATGGCGCACCTCACCGTGGTGCGCCATTAGTATTTTTTTATTTCAACTCGAGCCAAAAGGTTATGTAGTACGGAACCTATCTATGTCAAGCCCACTCTACTAGCTCGACCGGTCGTGAGCCAGTTCTCACACCAGAGGTCTTGGGTTCGACTCCTGTGCTCCACAAATTTTTTTTAGCATTTAAAAAGCTGTTTGATACTTATTTATGTTTAAATATGTTCAAACTTGTTTAAATAATAACAGTAATATTTTTTTATAAGACAGTAGCATTTAAAAAGCTGTTTGATACTAATTTTTTTTATAAGACGGTGCGCGGGGTGCGGGGGGTCGGCGGCGGCGGTTGAGTAGGGGAATCGAGGGTGCGGGGGGTCGGCGGCGGCGAGGTGGGATAGCGATCGAGATGGAGGGGGGTCGAGATCGAGTGTCCATGAAATTTAAAAATATTCATGATAGTTCAAAAAGTACCCATGAAATACAATCGAGAAATGAAGGCTACGATTTAAATACAATCGATCTTAGCTAGCTATCTGTTCACAATCTTCTTGCCCTTCTTTTTTCGCAAATGGAGTTCTTACGTGGAACGGACGTCCTTTAGGTAGGGTGGTCCTGCTTCTTCTTGTGGTGTATGCTGCTACTTCATCATCGTCGTCATGTTCGATCCTCGGTCGCCAGATTTGTCAAGTCTTGCTCATTGGCTACTCCATCCATTCCGATGATCTTCCTTTGCCTCTCCTCACGACAACACGACCGGGCTTTGGCGGCTCGGTAATGAAGAAGCATTTGTCCACTTGGGAAGCCAATACCCATGGCTCATTTTCGCGGTGACGCTTTGCGCCCGTGGTCTTGGATTTGGCTTGGTATAACCATGGTGGTGAAATACCGGTCTTCTTTTATGACGTTCTTGGCCCATCGACACGGAACATCGGGACCTTCTCTCGGCGTAGCTCAGCTCCCAGATCTCCTCGATCCTTCCGTAGTATCTGTCCTTGTCGTTACCGTGTAGGATTCCATCGTTACCCGGAGTTACGATAACCATCGCTCTTCATGTCCTTGGCCTCGGTGTAGAATGTGTAGCCGTTGATATCGTGACGCCTCATAGGTCATTAGGTTGTGCTCGGCGCCTGTGACAAGGCGAATATGAGTTGTTCTTCCGCGGAAGAATCCTCATGTAAAGGGTAATGCATGAAGCTTATGCTTGAACCAACGCGTGAAACATGAGTTGTGCTCTTTGAGTGTATCTCCGTCCGTCCTCTGTTGGCCTCGGTCATTGTACGTCTTTTTAATAAAGGTTTTGTGCTCTACCACCCAAGGATCGACCACATCTATGTGTTGTAGCGCGACTAGGTTTGCTCTTTCAAAGTCGGCGAGTCGACCCTCGAAGTCGACATGCATTTCGCGGCGACCCTCACGGTGACCCCATCCAATGAGCCCGCCGAGGTGCTCGCTGACGGGCAGACCAACGGGGTTCTCGATGCCTAGATAATTCGTGCAGTAGGAGATGCACTCTTCGGTCAAAAAGCCCCTGGCTATGCTTCCTTCTGGACGTGACATGTTGCGAACGTATCCTTTGATGACACCATTCATCCTTTCGAACGGCATCATGTTGTGCAGGAACGTCGGCCCGAGTTGGATGATATCCTCCACTATATGGACCAGCAGATGCACCATAACGTCGAAGAATGCGGGCGGAAGTACATCTCAAGCTCGCATAGTATCACCACGATCTCTTCCTGTAGCCTTCGAGTTGCCTCACGCCAATCGACTTCCGAGAGATGACGTCGAAGAAGTTGCATAGGCCAAATAGCGTTTCACGGACGTGCGGCCCATGATCCCAATGGATTGCAACCGGAAGTATCTGCGTCATCAAGACGTGATACCGTGAGACTTCATCCTCTGAACTTCGCTCACTGGGTCTAGGTATTCGCTTATCTTCCCACAGAACCGTAGAAGGAAGTTTTACTCCTAGGAGGCAGGTGAAAACTGCTCGATCTCCTCCTCGACTTAGAGTGAAGCACGCAGGGAGGTAGTCATTTCCGGTCTTCTTGGCCTTTTTGCCTTTGCGGCGACTTTACGTGTCCTGCTTCGCCTCATCATCATCATCATCATCATCATCATCATCATCATATATAGCGTGAAGCTCCTGCACGATGCCCATTGATTTCAAGTCTGCCCTTGCTTTCGGCCCATCTTTGGTCCTCTGGCATGTTGAGCAGGGTACCAAGCAGACTCTCGCACACGTTCTTCGTGATATGCATGACATCAAGGCTGTGAGGCACACGGTGGATCTTCCAGTACGGCAAGTCCCAGAAAACATACCTCGTTTTCCATACCTTCAGCAGCGGCTCTGGCGCCTTTCGCTTCTTTCCTGGCTCTGGCGCCTTTTGCTTCTTTCGGCGGTGGGCAGTCTATCCAATTTTTCAACAGCTTGTCTATTTCCTCGCCGCTCCTCGTACCACGGGCGTTTTGGGTTCGGTTTCACCATCGAACAGATCCTTGCGTTTCCTCCACGGGTCATCGCCGCGAAGCCACCTTCGATGTCCCATGAACACGGTTTTCAAGACCGGGATCTCTATCTAGCTGGCGATACGTTGTGTCATCCATGCACCTTACGCATCCAGAAAATCCGTGGACTACCTGCCCGCGAGATATCCGTAATCGAGATAGTCGTGCACCGTCGTGAGCGGTGCGGCTCTCATAGGGAAATATTCTTTCTCTGCGGCGTCCCACGCATTGGCTGGCGTTTTCCACAGCGTGTCAAGCTCCTCTTTCAGCAGCCCGATACAGATTGATGTCGTTCCTGGTTGTTTCGCCCTTCAATTAGCATACTCATGTGAATGTACTTCCTCTTCATGCACAACCGGGGGGAAGGTTGTACATCCACACAAACACAGGCCAGGTGCTATGTGTGCTTCGGCTGCCAAACGGATTGACTCCATCGGTGCTTGCGCCCAAAGACGATGTTCCTTGGATCGTTCCCAAATTCGAGTCTTGAAGTTCAACGCTTGCCACCGGCTCGCATCCTTAGGGTGACTCGGCATCTTGTCTTTTTATCTATCTCCGGATCATTTGCGTCCATCTTCCCGCTTCTTCTCCTCCCTATCCGGCGTGCCAACGCAGGAGCTTTGCTACCTTAGGGTCCGCGAAATAGCGCTGCAGACGAGGAGTGATCGGAAAGTACCACACCACTTTTCGAGGAGCTTTCTTCCTCTTCTTGTATCGAGTGACGCCAAGACACCGGACATATGGTAGACTCCGCGTGCTCGTCCCGATAAATGATGCAATTGTTCATGCACACATGGTATTTCACGTGCGGTTAATCGAGAGGACACACGATTTTCTTCGCCTCCTCCAAACTGGTCGGGCACTTGTTCCCTTGGGAAGACGTTCGTGCCAGAATGACATGTTCTCGTCGAAGCATGCGTCGGTCATTTTGTGTTTTACCTTCATCTCGAGCCATGAGCGTTACTTTCAGCGGGTATCCTCGGGCCTGCATCCTTCATACAATGGAGTAACCGCGTCTAACTCAAGTTGATCCATCTTGGCTTTCTCTCGGGCGGCAGCTCTTGCGTTATCCGTCTGCTTGAGAAGCAGCTCTTGAATATGAGGGTCCTGCACCCAGCCCATCGATGGTCGGCGTCGTGCGCTCCGCCCGGCATCATCATCTTCATGATCATGCCCGTCGCCTGCTCCGGCATCTTCCTCATCATCATGTCCTGCATCTTCTACATGATGACTGTACAACATCACGATCGTGATCATCTCACGGGATTCTTTGTCTTCTCGCCCGCCCGAGCCGCGGTGGTTGTCTTGCTGCCCTTCCTCAATTCTTGCCCGGCCCGCTTTGACGACTTCGTAGTCATCTTCATCACCTTGCCACCGATAGCCATCCATGAAACCACGCATCAGCTGGTGGTCCCGCACCTGCCGGAATCCGGGTCCGCAATAAGGCTCTTGACTTGCATCTTCGACACGGACATCTTATCTCCGTCTCGTTCTTTTGAAGCATCTCGGCCTTCGCGGACCTCAAAAACCTATTCACGATGCCTTCGGTCATCGTATGCGGACCATATGGTCGCTCAAGGGTAGAGCAAAAGCGATATTTTAGAACCAAATAAAGATTTGGCATGACTTTCCCTAAAAATAGGACCAAAAAGAATGCTTAATGCCAAAATTCTACTTGAAACGGAAATGAATCAACATTCCGGCAAAATATTGGCAACTATCGCATTTCAAATACCGGTACACCTCCAAACACAAACACATATGCTACACCACAAACATATGCAACACCAGAACATACATAGATCTAGCTAGGCCGTAAAAAAGTGCATGTGCACATTGTTGTAGGGAGAACAACCTAAATATAGCTTCCCCTTACTTACCTATTAAAACAAGGTAATTTAACCACTTAATTTGAATGAATCTATGGTGGAAATGAGGTGAAAAGAGGAGGCACCGAGACAAGGAGGAGGTGGAGAGAATGAAGTGGGGAGAAAGTGAGTGTGTGGGTAGGAGAGGCTGCCCCAAATATCTTGTTGCTGCCCACTTACTAATGGCGCACCTCTTGCATGGTGCGCCATTAGTAGTTACAACTACTAATGGCGCACCTAAGCAGGATGCGCCATTAGTATGTTTGGATAGGCGCACTAGTTCAAAAAAAAAAGAATTTCTATACTAATGGCGCACCGACAGGCTGGTGCGCCATTAGTAGTTACAACTACTAATGGCGCACATTGGCAGGATGCGCCATTAGTAAGTTTGGATAGGCGCGCTTGTTCAAAAAAAAATTTATATACTAATGGCGCACCAACTGCACAGTGCGCCATTAGTGAATACAACTACTAATGGCGCACCCTCTCAGGATGCGCCATTAGTATGTTTGGATAGGCGCGCGAGTTCAAATAATAAAAATTTCTATACTAATGGCGCACCCACAGCATGGTACGCCATTAGTAGTTACAACTACTAATGGCGCACTTGGGCGGGATGCGCCATTAGTATGTTTGGACAGGCGTGCTAGTTAAAAAAAAAATTTAATACTAATGGCGCACCCTTTGCCAGGTGCGCCATTAGTAGTATAAACTCTAATGGCGCATCAGATTGTGGTGTGCCATTAGTATATACTAATGGCGCACCAGCTCTCTGGTGCACCATTAGTATATACTAATGGCGCACCAGCTCTCTGGTGCGCCATTAGTGTCAATCCCATCTATAGCCCTTTTTCTAGTAGTGTATGTCGAGATGCCATGCCCATCCATTATCAATACATATTACATCTGTCATCATACCATGTTTTTCCACTCAAATGATGTTCATGTGCATCAGACATCAAAAAGGAAGAGGGTGATTGCCGAACCTGAAGGAGCACCAGCAAAGTCCTTGAAAAACGTGGTGGTGCTGGAGAAATCAGACAGCACCCCACTTATATTGGTTGTACAACCAGTGACACAAAACGTAGGGCCGACTCCAGTAGACTGTACCCATACTTCACTCGCCGCACCACTAGCCCCACCACACAGGACCTGCACTCCAACAAAAGGTATACCGATTTCATTTGCCATAGCACCAGCTGTACCACAGAAAAATCCCACTCCAGCAAAAAGTACAGCAAGTCCACCGGCCGAAGACCTATCCCAACTCCTGAGACGGCCAATTCCTGCAGATTGGAACCCCATTCCATTTATTCCCAGTTTAAAAGACAATGCTTTCAATGTTGTTAGGGACTATGTGCATATATTCCCATCATGGGAAGATTATTGTGAAGACAAACACCATTTTCACATCTTCTTGTCCAACTTACGTGTAAGTGCTATTATTCATGGTTATTATTTTCCTGTTTTCTGCTGACTGAACACATCAATTATTTACATTACATTGTTGTAACTAGGAGAGGGTCAAGCTGGATAGTCATGACGAGCAAAGCTTGCTTGTTCTTTTCAAGGAAGCATTGCAGCAGTATTGGTGTTACCTGAGGAAAGCACACTTTGATGGCAAGTCTATAAAGGAATTTCCGGTGAAGTCTCCTGTGCTAAATTTAGAAGACATTGAATGGAAAAACCTTGTTATGCACTGGTCTCGTTCCCAGGATGAGGTACTGTCTATGAAATCACATGACAATTTGACCTTCTACTTTTCCGCATGTGCCTTACGGATCTTTTTTGCAGGAAATCTGCTCGAAGAAGAATTCCGGTTTGAAAAGAACGACAGGATATCGCAAATATGTTGTCCGCTGCTTTGCTCTTGTTAGTACTTGTTGTCCTATATCACTATACTTGCATACATACCTGGTTCATTATGTGACAGCAGTATGCATGATAGCTTGCTTATCAATTGTTCGCTCAAAATTATCTGATCTGTATGAATGGTTACATTAGTGTAGAATATATCCAATGCCAATGTTTTTTTAGCTCTGCATTGTTCTTGTAAGTACATGTTGTCCTTTATCAGTGTACTTGTAATGATAGGTAGTTGTTCATGTACCATCACTCTGCAGCTTATTTTCCTTTGCCCTCCATTTTCTACACATCAGATCTATATTTACTCTTACCATAAGGTTGGTACTGAAGAAGTTTAGTTGTGCATTGCTCTTGGATGTACCTTTTGCCTGTATCGCTGCACTTACATTTATAGCTACTTGGTTATGTAGCATCACTCTTCATCTTATCTTGAATATTCTCCATTTTTCGTATACTATCACATCTATATTTACTCTTAACAAAATGTAGAATAAAGGCAATGCTTATGAAGAAGATTTTGTGGTAAACTTCTTGAATTGCCCCCCCATCAGCATGGACAAGGCCTTTATAGAGCCTGTCTTCACCAATAATGTAAGTTTGTCCATCTCAAGCCTTCAAACTTTGTTGTATATATTTGGTTAGGCATGACTGTCGGTGTCAAAACCGGCGGATCTCGGGTAGGGGGTCCCGATCTGTGCGTTAAGGCTGATGGTAACAGGAAGCAAGGGACACCGATGTTTACCCAGGTTCGGGCCCTCTCGATGCAGGTAAAACCCTACTTCCTGCTTGATTAATATTGATGATATGGGTAGTACAAGAGTAGATCTACCACGAGATCGTAGAGGCTAAACCCTAAGAGCTAGCCTATGATGGTATGATTGTAATTGTGATCGGCCTTCTAAGGACCAACCTCTCCGGTTTATATAGACACGGAGAGGGCTAGGGTTTACATGGAGTCGGTTACAAGGAAGGAAACATAATGTCCGGATCGCCAAGCTTGCCTCCCACGCCAAGGAGAGTCCCATCCGGACACGGGCCGAAGTCTTGAGTCTTCACGCTTCAATAGTCCGGACGTTGTACACAGTCCGGCTGTCCGGATACCCCCTAATCCAGGACTCCCTCAGTAGCCCCTGAACCAAGCTTCAATGACGATGAGTCCAGCGTGCAGTATTGTCTTCGGCATTGCAGGGCGGGTTCCTTCTCCGAATACTCCAAAGTGTTTATCGAACACATAGACTGTGTCCGGATCTGCAAGATGATCTTTACATGGTATAAATCTGATTTGCTAGCAATCTTCATGCGGTGTGCCCTTGCATCGTGGCTTGGTCCAACATGAACCGACGTTTTTTACCCCACCCCGACTCGTGTTACGAGGCGGTTTTATTGGCACGTCCCGTCGAGGCCGAGATCGTGTTCCTCTTATTACGGGATCCACCATCAATATGGGCATGCGTGACCCCACGACGGCCGTTGGTATTACCCTGTGTGTTTTTAGATAAGCCTTAAACAGCCACACCGAGGACTCTTGATATTCGCCTTTTATAAAGGGGTCGAGACCTATGCCTCTTTTTCACCTTCCTCGCGCCTTCTCACAACTCGAGCTCTAACACCCAAAACCTAAGCTCCAACCCCCCGGAACCTCAAATATGTCCGGATCTGACCCTCAAGGCCAATGGGTGCCCTCCTCGACCGAAGAGAAGGACATTGCAAAGCTTAGGGAGGTCGGATACCTGACCGCCGATATCCAGCACATGCTTCCTGCTCCAGGGCAGGTCATCCCTACATCGGAGCCCAATGAGTGTGTCGTTTTCGTCCCACACTTCCTCCGCGGTTTGGGTTTCACTCTCGATCCCTTCGTGAGGGGGCTCATGTTCTACTCTGGATTGGATTTTCATGATCTGGCTCCAGATGCTATCCTCCATATCTCATCGTTTATTATCATGTGCAAGGCTTTTCTCCACGTCACGCCACACTTCGGCTTATGGCTCAAGACCTTCAATGTGAAGCCGAAGATGATCGGGGGGCGACATGTGGAGTGCGGTGGTGTCGTAATAAGCAGAAACGCCAATGCCCCATGGCCAGAGGGTTCTTTCCCAGAAGTATCCGATGTATGGCAACGGAGGTGGTTTTATACCACGGCTCCCAAAGGCACAAAGTGGGCAGCTGCCCCTGAGTTTCGCTCGGGCCCTCCGTCACAGCTGGCGTCTTGGACAGACGTAGGGCGGAATTGGGGGCCCGCTGGTGATGTACCAATACCGCAGAATCGCATCCGGGATCTTCTTGAGAGGGACATCAACCTTGTCAGCATTACGCAAGTAATGTTAATCCGGCGGATGTTGTCGTGCCAACGCCGGCCTCTCCAGATGTGGGAGTTCAATCCGGAGGGTACGCGGACTGTCAAGCACTTCTTCGGCTTGAAGCCCGAAGAGATGTACAAATTATTCTTCGGACAGAAAGTAGTGTGTCCGGACACCACCGAGGATGCAGGCCTAAGCTGCAATCGCCTAGATACCCAAGTAAGTAGCCTCGATACGGAACAACCTGTTTTTATTCATCATGATTGTTTATTCTGACAATCATCCGCATCCAGGAATGGCTCAACAAGGCGGAGAGAATCAGGTGTCCGGCACCACTTCCCGAAGGCTCGCCCGCCCCTACCATGGCCAGGATGCTCGACTGGGTACTCAGCAGAATGCCCTCGGGGAAAGACAAGGGGAGGGACGAAGAATCCGGACCCCACATGCTACGCATCCGAACCGGGGGAATTGTTACCTCCCCCAAGGAGGATAGTCGGGGAGGGGAGGCCAAGGCCTCCTCCCCGCGCGGGAAGAAGAGGGCCGCCTCCGAAGACTTGGAGGCGGAGACGCCCAAACCAGGGAAGAAGGTATCACCAAGGGGCTCTGCCGCGACGGGCATCCTCACCGCATTATGCCCGCCAACGGGACAGCCCTCCACCGAGCTATAAGTCAATCATTAATTTGAAGGTACTGCATTTCTCCTGGATCAATAACCAGGATTCAACTTTTTGCAGTCCGGCTGGCAGCTCTTCTCAACAGGGATCGTCTTCGGGGGACCTTCCTCCGGAGATGATGGAGAGCGAGACCCCACCCGCCTCTCCGATTCATGAAGCGGGCGACACCGAGGTGTCGTCACGGAGGAGTCCAAATCTGCCGAAGCCGGAGGCCAATACGTTAGCCGCCCTGAGTCCGGACGTATTGACGGGCTTACTAGAGCGAGCTGCGCTCTCGGAGGAGCATCGCTCATTAATGAGTGTGGTGCTCAAGAAGATTTCATCCACTACAAGCGGTTTGAATGAAGCATTCACAAGCCTGCTCAGAGGCTTTGAGGTACGTAATGAAGAATGCACTATTTCTTTGGCTGTGAGGCACGCGGTAGGTGTGCTCCATATAGATAGTAGCCCCTGAGACTCTGGTTGTCTGCCTTAGGCAGCAAACGGAGGATCATAAACCAATGACTTATGTTGTAAATATGTGCAGTTACCTGTGGGTCCGACCGTCGGCCCGTCCGTTGAAGTTGCCGAACTGACGAGGCAAATTGGGTCGATTGATGCTGATATCACTCTGATGAATGAGCGGCTGGATAAATCACAAGGTATGTGCCCTGTCGTCCATTGCATAGGAAAATATTAAGGTGGCACGTATGAATGTATTATGTTCGGACTGCAGATGGTGCTGCTGCCGTGGAGGCCCTGAGGGCGGAACTTGCTCTAGCCAAGGAACAAGCTCGGGTGAGCAATGCGGCTGCCCTAAAGGCGGCCGAGGAATTGAGAGCCGAACAGGCTGCTCATCGCCGAAGCGAGGAAAAGATAGCCGAAATGGCTATCGAGTTAAAAAATGCCGCTGACCGGTATGAGCTCCTAAAAAAGGAGCATGAGGATAAATCGGCTGACCTGAGAAAGGCACTTAATTCCACCAAGGAAATACGGACCGAGCTCAGGGGTGCGCGGGAGGAGCTTCAACAGGCCGGTAAAATCGTGGCTGGGGGCTCCTATTTGCTGCGGACGAAGTTCTTCGATCCGAAGTACGCTCCCCTGGATGGACGCTGGAGTTCGGCGGACGCCTATGCGGACCTGGCAAAGAGTACGGCTGATGTTGTGGAGTTATTCAAAGATCAGGGTGAGAAGTGGAGAAGCTTTTCTGGTCGTAGTTCAACGCTCCCACTCGCCCGCTGCCTTTAAGTGATAAGATGGCTGCTGTAGCGGAGCTTCACAGGCTGACCGGTCTTGCAATGCGGTCCGTAATAGACCATCTTTGGCCGAAGGGGCCTAAGCCAGACAGTTACTTTGATTTGGTGCAACAGTTTCTTGGGGCCGTGCCTCGGATCGATGCCATGAGGAGGTCGGCATGCATAGAGGGTGCGCGGATGGCCCTTGCCCGCGTTAAAGCGTATTGGACGGATATGGATGCCACTATTATAGAGTCTTAGGATCCGGTGGGGGGCCAATATCCGGCCGGGCACTACTTGCCGCAGGTCACAGAGGGTGCCCGCCTGATAGAGGCGCAGTGCCCGAAGAATCTCCTATTCGAGTGATGATTCAAATCATTGTAAAAACAATGTTTATTTTGATTATAAGGCTATATTTATAATGTTTGTCTGAAAATATGATTGTGTCCCCTATGCGGCCGTTTATATATATATATATATATATATATATATATAAAGTAGCACTATTCTGATCCTGGGATCAGAATAGTTATTTGGATCACGATCCGCCTATATAGGGTGCGGGAGGATGTTGCTGAACTCTCCGAATCGGCAACCACAAAAAGAAAAAGAAAAAGAACACGACCTGCCCCCCTCCCCCCTCCCTCCGCCCACTCCCCCGATGCCGTCGCTACCTATCTCCCGCCCGCAACGGTGACCTCCCGTCGCCGGTGACCCTGCGTGCCCCCGCCAACCACCGCCACCGGAATCCCCAAGCGCACTGCCGCCGGCAGTTCCCTGCCAGATCTTGGTCAACCCCGCCGCCAGTTCCCCGCCAGATCCTGGTCAACCCCGCCGCCACGCCGTCCACCGGGCCGCCGGCAAGCCGCCCGCAGACGACCCGCGCCGCCGCCGGTGGCTCTTCCCGAACCCAACGCCCTGCACCCCCATCTCCCCCACGTCCTGTCCGCCACGCCCGCTCCCACCCCGCCCCACCCTCACGCCGGACGACGTCCCGGATCTCCACGCCCCGGATGACCTCCCGGATCTCCCCGCCGCCGCCTGACTTCTCGTACCCCACCCCCTCGCCCCAGCGCAACCTTCTGGATCCTCCGGCCACCACGGGCGCCGCCTACCCCGGCCCTGCTCTCCGCCACGGGTGCCACTGCCTACCACCGGCCGACGCGTCCTGCCTTCTTTCCCCTGCTGCTAGCTGCTACTACAAACTTGCTGGCACCGCTGCTTGATAGCTGATGTTGGTGTGTACCTGGCGTACCTAATTTTTTGGTGTTTCAACGGATAGTCCAATTTCAGCAGAAATTTCAGTTCAAGGGAGATGCTTACCACAGCTGATTCTTTAGTTTTGTTTTGTTTGTTAGATGCTTACCACAACTAATTGTTTTTTGATGTATGAAGTTCAGCTATGCCTGCAGGTGCAAAAAAACTTGTGTTTTGGTCCATTTCTCTAAACTCCCCATTTGGCCAAAACTAAACCCCAAGAAAAAGTGTCCATGCCTGATCTTTATTGGGTTTTGTTTTTCAGTGGTCAAAGATGGCACTGCACAGCTGTTCGGTGTAATGCCTAAGGAGCAAACAATGTCTCTCTCAATTTTGTTTTGGGAAAGACCTACCTATCATCTTGCCGCTGCTCCGTTCGAGTGGCTCCATCTGCAGATGGGGGAGGTCTCGACCTGCAGCTAGGAGAAGTCTCGACCTGCAACTGGTCGCGCACGCCGCTGCCACTGAGGTCCACCACCTACAGCCGGCGCCGCAGTGCCTCGGCCGTTCAACTATGCCGCCTCAGCAGTTCAATGCATATTGGAGAAGAAGAAAAAACAATAGTAGGTTCAAATGTTGTGTTTGTGATTGTTGTAGACTTGCTGCAAATTAGAGGTGGGCTCAAAGAAAATTGTGTTCCCTTTGATAGAGCACCTGGCCGTTCCCTTTGTTGTGTTTTGTTTTGCAAATTGCTAGTTAGCCGTATAGCTTCAGTAGTGGTATCATGAGTTAGGTTCCTGACTATTGGTCTTGATGTTTAGCTATACTTGAGGTTCCATGCTTGAGGTTCAGCTTGGTAATGTATACGAGAGCAGTTTGGATTTGATATTTTTCTGCATTTTGGCACCGTGTTACATGTATTTTAAAAGTGCACAAAAAAGCACTTCATTCAAAATTGGTTGTGCATAGTGCGCATGCTCCATGGGTCCTTGTTGTAATCCAAAAATTCATTGAAAATAAGTAAAGTTCGTATGTTTAAAAAGCAAAACGAAATTCAACAAAACAAGAAATGCTAGTGAGTTCTTTGCAAAAACCACATGAATTTCAATAGGTATAATTTTAGAGGTTCAAGTAATATGAGAACGCTGGAAGTTTGTAGAAGAAAAATGCCGGTTGTGCAGTTGTTGTCAGCTACATCGATCGGAGCCCCTACTCCATGTATCTAGCCAGCCGCGTGCCGCCGACAAGGATCCGCACTAAGAAGTTGAAATTAAAAAAGCAGAGAAGTTTGAAGTATATAAAAAACTCAGATTTGTTGCAGGAAGTTCATGTGCACCTTCGTGCATGGTTCATAATTTATATTGCGAGACGTCCGACCTCCAATTACATGTTTTAAAATGGCAAAACATTACGCCTGACATTCAATTGCGTATAATTCGACGTATACACGAAAATGCGATAGAAGTTCATAGTGAAAACAACGAGAAGTTCAAGTACTGCAAGGAATGCATTTCAGGTGAGAATAAAAGTATAGAACAATAAAAGCTTAAAAGGTTTGTTGAAAGAAGTTCAAGTGCTCTGTCCGGGGAAGTTCAAAATTCTTGCGAGAGAGGTTTACCTTGTATTTTCATGTTCAAAAACACAAAAAAACATTATTTTTTGCGTTTTAAAATAATTCTCTCAATCCACAAAGAAGTTCAGTTATTATTTGGGAGCAATTTGATTTAATTCTTTTCCATATTATAAAAAAGGAAAAAGTTCATGTAGTACATGGTGTGAGTTTAATATGAGAAAAATGAATTAAAAGGCAAGGTCCAATTTTTTTGTTATAAGTTCAAATCCTCCATCGGAGAAAGTTAAAAAAATTATTGTGAGAGAAGTTTGTATAAAAGGAATATCACTTGTGTAACATTGATGAAAGGATGGAAAAATTACAAACAAAAATACGTCACAGAAGTTCAACGTAAAAACAGCAGGAAGTTCAACTACTACACTGAATGAATTTCAGATGAGAAACTTTTAAAACCGTCGGAGGTATGAAAAAATGATCAACACGGGAAAGTTGCGTGCTTACAGCAACTTATTCATGTGCAGCAGAAGTTCAAATCAAACTAATGGAGTGATTCAGCGCTTATTCTTGAAAAAGTGGAGAATATTATACATGCTCTGTAGGTCAAAAGTTTGGCTTTAATTTATGTTTTGCGAAGGTCAAAATGTTGTGTTCGAGAAGGTCAAGTGTGTTATCTCAGCAAGTTCAAAACAAATTTGAACATGCAAGGTAAAACATGCAAGAAAACACAAAGGGAGAAGTTCAATCTCTAAAGATGACGCGGTTCAACATGTAAACCAATGTTGAAAGAAAACAAAAAGAAAATGAGAAGTTCAATTTCTAAAAGATGAAGCGGTTCGACATGCAACCCAATGTTGAAAGAAAACAGAAAGAAAGGAGAAGTTCAATTTCTAAAGATGACGTGGTTCGACGTGCTAAACAATGTTGAAAGAAAAATAAAAATAAAAGAAGAAGTTCAATTTCTAAAGATGATAAGGTTTGATGTGCAAACCAATGCAAAAACACACACAAAAATGTTGTTTTGTTGTTTTTCCGTATAAAAATTGAATAAAATTCTTTACTCAAAATATAAGAAGGTGAAGTTCACATTGAAATAACAGAGAATTTCGGAGTTTATTAAAACATAGGATTTACCAGTTCAAAAAATAAAAACACAACACCATTTTTTGCACTTTTAAAAACAACTCATAAACGAAAAAAAATGGTTGCTAGAAGTTCAAGTGCTCGGCGAGGAAAAGTTGAAAAATTCTTCTGAGAGAGGTTCACCGTGTATTTAGATGTCCAAAATACATAAAAAATATGTTATTTTTTTGTGTTTAAAATAATTCTCTCAAACCAGAGAGAAGTTCAAAGTGATAACAAACGGAAGTTCACGTACTACATGGTGTGTATTTCATACAAGAAAAATACAAATAAAGTGAAACAGAGTGAAGTTCAAACAGACATGCCCTAGAAGTGCAACTACTTCACGCAGTGCGAAAAATAGCATGTCAACAAATAACACGTCAAAAACAGAGTGAACTTCTAACAGACATGCTCGAGAAGTTCAACTACTGCACATAGTGCATTTCCATTCGCGATGAAGGCAGAAATCATGATCTTGTCATTTTTTAATTTGCTTCAAAACGACAGGAATATCATTTGTGTAAGTTCAAGTCCTCGGTCGGAGAAAGTTAAAAAATTTATTGTGAGAAGGGTTTGTACAAAAGGAAAAATCATTTGTGTAACACTAATGAATGGATGAGTAAAATTACAAACGAAAATACGTCACAGAAGTTCAACGTGAAAACAGCAAGAAGTTCAACTACTACACTGAATGAAATTTCACATGAAAAACTTTTAAAACCGTCGCGAGTATGAAAAAGCGATCAACACGGGAAAGTTGCGTGTCTACAGAAGCTTTCCATCGGTATATCACTTGCTCAATTCCGATGAGTGTTCCGGTGCGTAGATGGAGAGCTACGGGCAAAAAAAGCACGTGAAAAACAGAGTGAAGTTCAAGGTTTCATACCGAGAAGTTCAGGTACTTCACGCGATGCATTTTTCACGAATCTGTTCCGCGATAAAGGCAGAACGAATGATCTCGCCGTTTTCCAAATTACTTGAAAACGGCAGGGAATCACAGAAAACCATCAACATGAAAAAATTTCGCATTTTCTTAGCTTTTCAACGGTATATTATTTGCCCCATTCCGATAAAGTTTTTGGAAATTACAGCGAAAATACGTTTTTATCCATTTTTAAAACTGACATAAAACAGTAAGTAATTGGGAGAAATAATATATACCAAAAAGTTTCGCATTTCCTCAAGCTTTCCAACGCCATATCATTTGTTGCATTCGGACATAGGGTTAAAAAAATAGATCCAAAATACGAACTCGGTCAAACTTGTACCGTTTTCTAAATCAATTTTAAAACGTTCAAAATTAGATAAAATTTTCTACATGAACAAGTAGCGCATTTTCATAAGCTTTCCAACGCCATATCATGTGCCTCAATTGGTTTAGCCGTTTAGAAATGACATCGAAAATACGAACTCGGCTGTTCGGTTTGTGAAATTTTACAATTTTCTTAATTACTCTTTAACCGTAGGGAATTAGAGAAAACTTTCAACATGTGGAAGGAGCAGTTTTGCAGCAGCTTTCCAAAGCCATATTACTTGCCTCATTCCGATAAACGGTTTAGAAATGCGATCGAAATTACGATTCACGTTTTTTGTGTGAAGAAAAAACGGTTTTCAAAACTGCTCTTAAGCCTCTTACGTTTTGCGAAAAATTTAAATTGGGTCATGATACTCGTGTCCATAGCTTTCCAACGGTATATAGCAAGCCCTATTTGGGCAATGTTGCGGGAAGTTCAACCTAGCACAGGGGAAAGTTTAGGTCGAACAACTCAGGCAGTAAAATCGCAAAAAACGCGAGTTCTTCACGATCCGAGTGCAAAATCCGCTTATGAGTGAGATTCTTATCTAAAACGAGTATTTAGTTGCTAAAAATCATTTGAAGATTACACTTACATCACATGGAACACGACTAACCAGAAAAACTCGCGGTAGAAGGCACGGTTGCGAAGATAGCCTGAAGGTCGGGTTCGTACAGAGAGAAGTTCAGACGCGCGTACAAACAAAAATACGTCACAGAAGTTCAATGTGAAAACAACATGAATTTCAACTACTACGCCGAATGAATTTCAGATGAAAAACTTTTAAAATCGTTGCGAGTATGAAAAAAAGACCAACACAGGAAAGTTGCGTGTTTACAGCAGCTTTCCATCGGTATATCACTTTCTCAATTCCGGTGAGTGGATGGAGAGCTAGGAGCAGTCGATGGAGATATACGAGCAAAAAAAGCACGTGAAAAACAGAGTGAAGTTCAAGTACACGTGCATAGAAGTTCAGGTTCTTCACGCGATGCATTTTCGAAGAATCAGTTTCGCGATAAAGGCAGAACGAATGGTCTCGCCATTTTTGTAATTACTTGAAAACGGCTAGGAATTAGAGAAAACCATCAACATGAAAAAGTTTTGCATTTTCCGTAGCTTTTCAGCGGTATATTATTTGCCCCATTTCGGTAAAGTATGTAGAAATTATGCCAAAAATACGTTTTTAGCCATTTTCTAATTTGACTTAAAACTGTAAGGAATTAGGAGAAAGAATATATACGAAAAAGTTACGCATTTTCTCAAGCTTTCCAACGCCGTATTATTTGTTGCATTCGGCCGTACGGTTAAAAAATTATCTTGAAATTACGAACTCGGTGGAACTTGTACCGTTTTCTGAATTACTTTTAAACCGTTCCAAATTAGAGAAAAAATTTAACATCAAAAGTAGCGCATTTTCACAAGCTTTCCAATGCCATATCATTTGCCTCGAATGGATTAGCCGTTTAGAAATTACATTGAAAATACGAACTCGGCTGTTCGGTTTGCGAAATTTTACGATTTTCGAAATTACTCTTTATCCATAGGGAATTAGAGAAAACTTTCAACATGTCGAATGAGCGGTTTTGCAGTAGCTTTCCAATGCTATATTATTTACCTCATTCCGATAAATAGTTTAGAAATGCGATCAAAAATACGATTCACGTTTTTTATATGAAGAAAAAAAGGTTTTCAAAACTGCTTTTAAACCGCTTACATTTTGCCAAAAATTTAACTTGGATCATGATATTGGTGTCCATAGCTTTCTAACGATATATCGCAAGCCCCATTTGGACACTTTTTAGCTGAAGTTCAACCCAGTACAGAGGGAAGTTCAGGCGCGTTACTCAGGCAGTTCAGGTTGTGATCAGAATATTATTCTGATCCCGTGATCAGAATAGTGTTTATGTGTGTGTGTATATATATATATGTATATATATATATATATGTATGTATATATATATATACATGTGTGTAATCCGAAAGTTAGCAGTCATTGGCTTCAGCCCCCACGCATACAATGCGGGGGTGTTCGCCAAAAAATATGCTTAATCACTCTTTATCCAACGTCTTGGTCCATTAAGGAGGTGATCGCACGTCGAACTAGGCAACTGGACTATATAGCTATAACACTTTCGCTTAGCCGCGGGATTCTAACGTTGGGGCTACTATGTAGCCCCTTGTACCTTCGCGTGCATCCGAATACGGGTGCGTATGTACCTGCCCGGGAAATGCCCCTTCGTTAATGCGGAGGAATCCTAGAGATTCCGGTGAGTCGTCGAGTGGTTGACCAGTCTCTCGCTGTATCATGATAGTCACTTTTCGGCTTTATCTACTGAGGTGCTCATCCGGAATAACCAAGGCACAATCGCAGTACTTCTCCTTTGGCCACCTTAGCCGATAATAACGGAACGTAATGCGGCAAACCCAGGAGCCGGGCAAACCGAAAATTTGACCAAAGAAATGATTCAGAGCTGATGCATATAAGGCCAAACTCGTGACGCCGAACACTCCCAAAGGTATTCGGACTTTATAACAGATGATGGGCTCAAGGATGCCCATTCATTATAAACCCTGTGTTTCCAGGTACGTGCGTTAATCTGTCGTGGTGAAATGCCAAAAACGGCAGTATCCTCTGTGGGTATGGAACCCATGGGATGGTTGAACAACAAGAGGCAATAGAAAAGGTTTACACAGGGGCTTAATCTAAAAAGAAACCTTTTGAACGGGGCCCTGCTGCACGTCTGTGCCTTTGTCTCCATTGTGCCGCATCCTGGAAGGGTATCGCGTGAACGTTGTCTGCGAAAAATGGAAACTCATAGGAGAGTGCAACGTAAGTATGCGATGGATAGTAAAAGTGTAAGATGTTGGCCTGCCAATAAGGTTGAGCCAAGTGTGGGGCTTTATTACGTGTTTTTTATCCCCTGGTATCCACTATAGGATTACATGTACGGTGCCTTGGTTTAATATGGGCTGCCGGACTCGTCTAACCGTGTCTGTGGTCTTAACGACCCGTCATGTTTTTTGTTAGAGGCCGCTTATAGTCCGGCCACTAGGGCCGCCGCATGTTCCTCTGAGCGCGAAGAGCGCTTTGTTGTTCCGCTAATGGTGATGACGCCACGTGGACCGGGCATCTTCAGTGTAAGGTAGCCATAGTGCGGCAATGCGTTGAAGCAGGCGAATGCCGTTCTTCCAAGCAATGCTTGATAGCTGCTTTGGAAGGTTGCGATGATGAAGAGTAATTCTTCGCTTCTGGAGTTGCCTGGAGAGCCGAATGTTACCTCCAGTATAACGGAGCCCCTGTTGTAGGCTTCAACGCCTGGTATCACCCCTTCAAAGGTGGTGTTAATCTCGCTGATTCTGGATGGGTCTATCCCCATCCTCTGGACAGTGTCCTCATATATTAAATTGAGACTGCTTCCGTCGTCCATGAGGACGTGGGTGAGGTGGTATCCGTCGATTATTGGGTCAAGCACCAAGGCATCTGATCCTTCGCCCCGAATACTAGTTCGGTCGTCCAGGTGATCGAAGGTGATCGGACAAAACATCCAGTAGGTAGGTGTGGGCTTTATATCGCGTGCGTCATTATGGGCGCGTTCGTGCCTTCTCAAGGATGTGCGGATCATGTGGATCATATTCACTGTTTTAACC
The DNA here is from genome assembly GCA_021605145.1 of Aegilops bicornis. Taxonomy (NCBI): domain Eukaryota; kingdom Viridiplantae; phylum Streptophyta; class Magnoliopsida; order Poales; family Poaceae; genus Aegilops; species Aegilops bicornis. The sequence goes on along the minus strand of CM038671.1, from coordinate 761,638,460 downwards.
TCTGGCGGGAAGTTTTTCTGTCCCCCAGTGTTCGGCGGGCGAGGTTCATCCTCATCTTCACTTGGTGTTTCCCTTCCCTTGTGTTCAGCGTTTAGTTTGCCAGCCTGCTTGAAGACCCAGCACTCTCTATGCGTGTGGTTCGCAGGTTTGTCGGGGGTGCCATGAATTTGGCACAGTCTGTCCAGAACTCTGTTCAGGCCTGACGGACCCTCTTTGCTGCCTTTAGATGGCTTATTTTGCTGGTTAGGTCGAGAGCCCCTGAATCCGGCATTAACCGTTGTGTTATCCGGGCTCTCTTCCTTGTTTTGGCGTTTGTTTTATTATGCCGTGGTTTCCCGTTGCCATCGCTTATTTCGGACGTGCTGGGGTCGTTGGTGCCTTTACGGACTAGCTAGCTATCTTCACCCGCGCAAAAGCGGGTCATAAGGCTTGTTAGGGCTGCCATTGTCCTTGGCTTTTCTTGGCCAAGGTGTCTGACGAGCCACTCGTCACGGATGCTGTGTTTGAATGCCGCTAGGGCTTCGGCATCCGGACAATCAACGATTTGATTCTTCTTAGTGAGGAATCTGTTCCAAAGCTTTCGGGCGGACTCTCCGTGCTATTGGATTATATGACTTAAATCATCAGCATCCGGAGGCCGGACATAAGTCCCTTGAAAATTGGCCCTGAAAGTGTCCTCAAGTTCCTCCCAACTCCTGATTGAATTTTTGGGGAGGCTTTTCAACCAGTGTCTGGCTAGTCCCTTTAGTTTGAGGGGAAGGTATTTGATGGCGTGGAGGTCATCCCCGCGAGCCATATGTATATGTAGGATAAAGTCCTCAATCCAGACCTCTATGTTCACAGGTTTAAAGCCCTGTGGGAATTCATGGTCCAGTACTTCATCAGTAAAGCACAGGGGGTGAGCAGCCCCTCTGTATCTGGATGCACTGTGGCATGCTATCGGCTGTTGTTGTGTTCGGTGTTTATTCCGAACTGGTATTTGGCTGTCATAATTGCTTTGACGACCACAGCCCCCCGCCATGGTGTGTCCTTTAGATCCGTAGATGGACCTAGCTGCGCCAGCTTTCTTATCCAGGTGCTCATGTAAATTGTGCGCGTCTTCAGTAGTTGCTTTATTGCGGTTATGAAGTGGCACGTCTTGCCTCCTGGTTGTGTTATTCTTTGGTGGAACGGCCTCGTCGTCGAATTCTGGCAGTAGCTTACGTTTTGGGTAGCTCTTTGTGTGGCTATCATCGCCATATCTTTCTTCAGTGTCTAGCACTTTGTTCCATCTACGATTGAGCGTTTCCTGTGCGGCTTTAAGCCGTTGCTTCTGCCTCTTCAGACTTCTCGTTGTGGCTGTAAGCTTTCTATGGAGGTTCTCTCGTTCCACGCATTCTTCCGGAATGATGAATGTGTCATTGTCCAGACTGTCTTCTTGTCCTGGGCCGGTTTGATGAACTCGTCCCTCTGGATCATTGTCTTCGGGCGTCTGCTTCGAACTATGTTCGGCGTAACCTGGTTCGTCCTGCTCCATCGCTGGTTCCGTTTGGTCGTTTTTGCCTTCGGGGTTGACCGGAGTATCCATCCTTCTGGCGCTCTTGCTGATATTTTTACTGTTGCTGGATTTGGAATGGCGTTTGCGCCGTCGCTTTGGTTTTTGCCCAGGGGTTTTATCTTCCGGATTTTCACCGTCGTCTTCCTTGGGAGTATCCACCATGTATATGTCATGTGATGAGGTGGGAATCCGGTACCCCATAGATTCTGAGTCTTCTCCTGCATCGTCGTCCATATCGTCGATGGCTTCAGAGTCGAAGTCAAGCACGTCGGTTAAATCATCAACCGTGGTTATCAAGTGGGTGGTGGGTGGGTAACGAATTTCTTTGTCGCCTGCTTCCCACTCGAGCCGGACATAGTTCGGCCCGAAATTCTCTGTCAAAGAGAGAATTTTAAATGAGTTCAGTATGTCGCAAAAGGGCGAGTGCTGAAAGACGTCCACCGTGGTGAACTCCATCACCGGAGCCCAACCAGACTCGGCGGGCTCGGGGACGCGCGGACTGGGACCTACAACCGGATATGAATCCGGGGGTCTGGGGTCACAGGCTCCCTCAGAAGTGAGGCGTGTGTTCGGCTCCATCGCCTATGAGGGTACGGCCTGCGGGGCGAGGTCCAGCCCTCCGTCCTTAGGCAACGCAACCTGCCTGGATTTAGATCCGAGGCTTCTGCCGGGGTGATATCCCAAGCATCGTCTGACAATAGGTCTAAGCCGTGCTCATCGTGACTGTTCGGCGTTCCTGGTGCTGACCTGAATCCATTGAAGATCAAGTCTCCGCGTATATCCGCTGTGTAGTTCAAGTTTCCGAACCTGACCTGGTGGCCGGGGGCGTAGCTATCGATCTGCTCCAGGTGGCCAAGCGAATTGGCCCGCAGTGCGAAGACGCCGAACACGAAGATCTGTCCGGGGAGGAAAGTCTCACCCTGGACGGTGTTGTTGATGATGATTGAAGGAGCCATCGAGCCTGACAGGGACGACACAGACGAACTCTCAATGAAAGCACCAATGTCGGTGTCAAAACCGGCGGATCTCGGGTAGGGGGTCCCGATCTGTGCGTCAAGTCTGATGGTAACAGGAAGCAAGGGACACAGATGTTTACCCAGGTTCGGGCCCTCTCGATGGAGGTAAAACCTTACTTCCTGCTTGATTAATATTGATGATATGGGTAATACAAGAGTAGGTCTACCACGAGATCATAGAGGCTAAACCCTAAGAGCTAGCCTATGATGGTATGATTGTAATTGTGATCGGCCTTCTAAGGACCAACCTCTCCGGTTTATGTAGACACCGGAGAGGGCTAGGGTTTACATGGAGTCGGTTACAAGGAAGGAAACATAATGTCCGGATCGCCAAGCTTTCCTCCCACGCCAAGGAGAGTCCCATCCGGACACGGGCCGAAGTCTTGAGTCTTCACGCTTCAATAGTCCGGACGTTGTACACAGTCCGGCTATCCGGATACCCCCTAATCCAGGACTCCCTCAATGACTGCAACAGCTGTTTATTTTTGGTGTTTGCATCAAATTGCATGTTTAAAGTTTATTATGTAGTTCATAAACAAAAGTTTGTCCTTTCTCAATTTAGGTTTTCAGTTGTACAACCAAGTTCCTTCTTCATAGCATGTAAATTAAACTCTACAGAGCAAGTGATCTTCTTTTGCACTGCATGTATGCTTCTGTTCTTCATCCGTAATCCAGTGGTGTGGTGAACCTACCCACTACAGCACAATGTCATATTCTGCAATGTCTTAACTATGAACAATGTCATATCATTCTACTACTCCCTCCGTCCAAAAATACTTGTCATTGAAATGGATGTATCTAGATGTATTTTAGTTCTAGACACATCCATTTTGATGACAAGTAATTCCGGACGGAGGGAGTATTATTTAAACCATCTCTTTATTTGCCAATCTGAAATGGGATAAATTGACAGCACACTAACCATTGATACTTATGAGTTCTTGATCTGTAATCCAGTGGTGTCGTGAAGCTGCCAACTCCTTCACAATGTCATTTCCTGCCATGTCTTGACCTGAACAATACCATATTGTGTTAATGCAATTTTAAACTGTGTCACTTTATTCACAAGAAGAAATGTGATGAATTGTCAGCACTGATACTTTTATGTGCAAAACCTGTCATCTGTCTGCTTGTTTATCTTTCAGAGTGAGGAAGATTCAAGTGTTGAACAAGCGCAGTCTCATCATCTTGTTGGGGAACGTAGTAATTTCAAAAAAAATCCTACGCACACGCAGGATCATGGTGATGCATAGCAACGAGAGGGGAGAGTGTTGTCTACGTACCCTCGTAGACCGAAGCGAAAGCGTTGACGCAACATAGAGGAAATAGTCGCACGTCTTCCCGATCCGACCGATCCAAGCACCGAAACTACGGCACCTCCGATTTCTAGCACACGTTCAGCTCGATGACGATCCCCGTGCTTCAATCCAGCAAAGCGTCGGGGAGGAGTTCCGTCAGCACGACGGCGTGGTGACGATCTTGATGTTCTACCATCGCAGGGCTTCGCCTAAGCACCGCTACAATATGACCGAGGTGGAATATGGTGGAGGGGGGCACCGCACGGCTAAGGAGCGATCACGAAGATCAACTTGTGTGTCTATGGGGTGCCCCCTGCCCCTTATATAAAGGAGTGGAGGAGGGAGGGCGGCCCTCTCTCTGGGCGCGCCTAGGGGAGTCCTACTCCCACCGGGAGTAGGATTCCCTTTCCTAGTAGATCTAGAAGCCCTTCCAAGTAGTAGGAGTAGAAGGGAAGGAAAGGGAAGGAAAAGGAGAAGGAAGGAAGGGCGCCCCCTCCCTAGTCCAATTCGGACTAGCCAATGGGGAGGGGTGCGGCCACCTTTTCAGGCATTTCTCTCCTTTCCCGTATGGCCCATTAAGGCCCAATACGAATTCCAGGAACTCCTCGGTACTCCCGAAAATACCCGAATCACTCGGAACCTTTTCGATGTCCAAATATAGTCGTCCAATATATCGATCTTTACGTCCCGACCATTTCGAGACTCCTCGTCATGTCCCCGATCTCATCCGGGACTCCGAACTCCTTCGGTATATCAAAACTCATAAACTCATAATATAATTGTCATCGAAACGTTAAGCGTGCGGACCCTACGGTTCGAGAACAATGTAGACATGACCGAGACACATCTCCGGTCAATAACCAATAGCGGAACCTGGATGCTCATATTGGCTCCTACATATTCTACGAACATCTTTATCGGTCAGACCGCATAACAACATACGTTGTTCCCTTTGTCATCGGTATGTTACTTGCACGAGATTCGATCGTCGGTATCTCAATACCTAGTTCAATCTCATTACCGGTAAGTCTCTTTACTCGTTCTGTAATACATCATCTCACAACTAACTCATTACCTGCAATGCTTGCAAGTCTTATGTGATGTGTATTACCGAGAGGGCCCAGAGATACCTCTCCGACAATCGGAGTGACAAATCCTAATCTCGAAATACGCCAACTCAACATGTACCTTTGGAGACACCTGTAGAGCACCTTTATAATCACCCAGTTACGTTGTGACATTTGGTAGCACACAAAGTGTTCCTCCGGCAAATGGGAGTTGCATAATCTCATAGTCATAGGAACATGTATAAGTCATGAAGAAAGCAATAGCAGAATACTTAAACGATCAAGTGCTAAGCTAACGGAATGGGTCAAGTCAATCACATCATTCTCCTAATGATGTGATCCCGTTAATCAAATGACAACTCATGTCTATGGTTAGGAAACATAACCATCTTCGATTAACGAGCTAGTCAAGTAGAGGCATATTAGTGACACTGCTTTGTCTATGTATTCACACATGTATTATGTTTCAGGTTAATACAATTCTAGCATGAATAATAAACATTTATCATGATATAAGGAAATAAATAATAACTTTATTATTGCCTCTAGGGCATATTTCCTTCAGTCTCCCACTTGCACTAGAGTCAATAATCTAGTTCACATCGCCATGTGATTTAACATCAATAGTTCACATCTTTCTGTGGTTAACACCCATAGTTCACATCGAAATGTGACCAACACCCAAAGGGTTTACTAGAGTCAGCAATCTAGTTCACATCGCTATGTGATTAACACCCAAAGAGTACTAAGGTGTGATCATGTTTTGCTTGTGAGATAATTTTAGTCAACGGGTCTGTCACATTCAGATCCCTAAGTATTTTGCAAATTTCTATGTCTACAATGCTTTGCACGGAGCTACTCTAGCTAATTGCTCCCACTTTCAATATGTATCTAGACCGAGACTTAGAGTCATCTAGATTAGTGTCAAAACATGCATCGACGTAACCCTTTACGAAGAACAAATTTTCACTTCCATAATCGAGAAACATATCCTTATTCCACTAAGGATAATTTTGACCGCTGTCCATTGATCTACTCCTAGATCACTATTGCACTCCCTTGCCAAGCTTAGTGGTAGGGTATGCAATAGATCTGGTACACAGCATGGCATACTTTATAGAACCTATGGCTGATGCATAGGGAATGACTTTCATTCTCTTTCTATCTTCTGATGTGGTCGGGTTTTGAGTCTTACTCAATCTCACACCTTGTAACACAGGCAAGAACTCTTTCTTTGACTGTTCCATTTTGAACTACTTCAAAATCTTGTCAAGGTATGTATTCATTGAAAAACTTATCAAGCGTCTTGATCTATCTCTATAGATCTTGATGCTCAATATGTAAGCAGCTTCACCGAGGTCCTTCTTTGAAAAACTCCTTTCAAATACTCCTTTATGCTTTGTAGAATAATTCTAGATTATTTCCGATCAACAATATGTCATTCACATATACTTATCATAAATGTTGTAGTGCTCCCACTCACTTTCTTGTAAATACAGGCTTCACCGCAAGTCTGTATAAAACTATATGCTTTGATCAACTTATCAAAGCGTATATTCCAACTCTGAGATGCTTACACCAGTCCATAGATGGATCGCTGGAGCTTGCATATTTTGTTAGCACCTTTAGGATTTACAAAACCTTCTGGTTGCATCATATACAAATCTTCTTTAATAAATCCATTAAGGAATGCAGTTTTGTTTATCAATTTGCCTGATTTCATAAAATGCTGCAATTGCTAACATGATTCGGACAGACTTAAGCATAGATACGAGTGAGAAACTCTCATCGTAGTCAACACCTTGAACTTGTCGAAAACCTTTTGCAACAATTCTAGATTTTGTAGATAGTAACACTACTATCCGCGTCCGTCTTCCTCTTGAAGATCCATTTATTTTCTATGGCTTGCCGATCATCGGGCAAGTCAACCAAAGTCCATACTTTGTTCTCATACATGGATCCCATCTCAGATTTCATGGCCTCAAGCCATTTGGCGGAATCTGGGCTCATCATCGCTTCCTCATAGTTCGTAGGTTTGCCATGGTCAAGTAACATGACCTCCAGAATAGGATTTCCGTACCACTCTGGTGCGGATCTTACTCTGGTTGACCTACGAGGTTCGGTAGTAACTTGATTTGAAGTTACATGATCATCATCATTAGCTTCCTCACTAATTGGTGTAGGAATCACATGAACAGATTTCTGTGATGAACTACTTCCCAATAAGGGAGTAGGTACAATTACCTCATCAAGTTCTACTTTCCTCCCACTCACTTCTTTCGAGAGAAACTCCTTCTCTAGAAAGGATCCGAATTTAGCAACAAAAATCTTGCCCTCAGATCTGTGATAGAAGGTGTACCCAATAGTCTCTTTTGGGTATCCTATGAAGACACATTTCTCCGATTTGGGTTCGAGCTTATATGGATGAAGTTTCTTCACATAAGCATCATGACCCCAAACTTTAAGAAACGACAGCTTAGGTTTACTACTAAACCATAGTTCATACGATGTCGTCTCAAACGTATTTAGGTGGTGCCCTATTAAACATGAATGCAGCTGTCTCTAATGCATAACCCCAAAACGATATTGGTAAATCAGTAAGAGACATCATTGATCGCACCATATCAAATAAAGTGCGGTTACGACGTTCGGACACACCATAACGTTGTGGTGTTCCAGGTGGCGTGAGCTGTGAAACTATTCCACATTGTTTTAATTGAAGACCAAACTCGTAACTCAAATATTCATCTCCATGACCAGATCGTAGAAACTTTATTTTCATGTTACGATGATTTTCCACTTCACTCTGAAATTCTTTGAACTTTTCAAATGTTTCAGACTTATGTTTCATCAAGTAGATATACCCATATCTGCTCAAATCATCTGTGAAGGTCAGAAAATAACGATACCCGCCACGAGCCTTAACACTCATCGGATCGCATACATCGGTATGTATTATTTCCAATAAGTCAGTAGGTCGTTCCGTTGTTCCGGAGAACGGAGTTTTAGTCATCTTGCCCAAAAGGCACGGTTCGCAAGCATCAAATGATTCATAATCAAGTGATTCCGAAAATCCATCTTTATGGAGTTTCTTCATGCGTTTTACACCGATATGACCCAAACGGCAGTGCCACAAACAAGTTGCACTATCATTATTAACTTTGCATCTTTTGGCATCAATATTATGAATATGTGTATCACTACGATCGAGATCCAACAAATTATTTTCATTGGGTGCATGACCATTTGAAGGTTTTATTCATGTAAACAGAACAACAATTATTCTCTGACTTTAAATGAATAACCGTATTGCAATAAACATGATCGAATCATATTCATGCTCAACGCAAACGCCAAATAACATTTATTTAGGTTTAACACTAATCCCGATAGTATAGGGAGTGTGCGATGATGATCATATCAATCTTGGAACCAGTTCCAACACACATCGTCACTTCACCCTCAACTAGTCTCTGTTTATTTTGTAACTCCTGTTTCGAGTTACTAATTTTAGCAACTGAACAAGCATCAAATACTCGGGGCTACTATAAACACTAGTAAGGCACACATCAATAACCTGTATATCAAATATACCCTTGTTCACTTTGCCATCCTTCTTATCCACCAAATATTCGGGCATTTCCGCTTCAAAGTGACCATTTCCTTTGCAGTGTAAGCACTCAGTTTCAGGCTTTGGTCCAGCTTTGGTCTTCTTCACGGGAGTGACAACTTGTTTGCCATTCTACTTGAAGTTTCCCTTTCTTTCCCTTTGCCCTATTCTTAACTAGTGGTCTTGTTAACCATCAACACTTGATGTTTTTCTTGATTTCTACCTTCGTTGATTTCAGCATCACGAAGAGCTTGGGAATTACTTTCGTCATCCCTTGCATATTATATTTCATCACAAAGTTCTACTAACTTGGTGATGGTGACTAGAGAATTCTATCAATCACTATTTTATCTGGAAGATTAACTCCCACTTGATTCAAGCGATTGTAGTACCCAGACTATCTGAGCACATGCTCACTAGTTGAGCGATTCTCCTCCATTTTTAGCTATAGAACTTGTTGGAGACTTCATATCTCTCAACTCGGGTATTTGCTTGAAATATTAACTTCAATTCCTGGAACATCTCATATGGTCCATGACGTTCAAAACATCTTTGAAGTCCCGATTCTAAGCCGTTAAGTATGGTGCACTAAACTATCAAGTAGTCATCATATTGAGCTAGCCAAACGTTCATAACGTCTACATCTGCTCCTGCAATAGGTCTGTCACCTAGCAGTGCATTAAGAACATAATTCTTCTGTGTAGAAATGAGGATAAACCTCAGATCACGGATCCAATCCGCATCATTGCTACTAACATCTTTCAACATAGTTTTTCTCTAGGAACATATCAAAATAAACATAGGGAAGCAACAACACGAGCTATTGATCTACAACATAGATATGCTAATACTACCAGGACTAAGTTCATGATAAATTTAAGTTCAATTAATCATATTACTTAAGAACTCCCACTTAGACAGACATCTCTCTAGTCATCTAAGTGATCACGTGATCCAAATCAACTAAACCATAACCGATCATCACGTGAGATGGAGTAGTTTTCAATGGTGAACATCACTATGTTGATCATATCTACTATATGATTCACGCTCGACCTTTCGGTATCCGTGTTCCGAGGCCATATCTGCATATGCTAGGCTCGTCAAGTTTAACCTGAGTATTCTGCGTGTGCAAAACTGGCTTGCACCCGTTGTAGATGGACGTAGAGCTTATCACACCCGATCATCACGTGGTGTCTGGGCACGACGAACTTTGGCAACGGTGCATACTCGGGAGAACACTTCTTGATAATTAGTGAGAGATCATCTTAAAATGCTACCGTCAATCAAAGCAAGATAAGATGCATAAAAGATAAACATCACATGCAATCAAAATATGTGACATGATATGGCCATCATCATCTTGTGCCTTTGATCTCCATCTCCAAAGCATCGTCATGATTTCCATTGTTACCGGCATGACACCATGATCTCCATCATCTTGATCTATATCAATGTGTCGTCACATGGTCGTCTCGCCAACTATTGCTCTTGCAACTATTGCTATCGCATAGCGATAAAGTAAAGCAATTATTTAGCGCTTGCATCTTATGCAATAAAGAGACAACAACAAGGCTTCAGCCAGTTGCTGATAACTTCAACAAAACATGATCATCTCATACAACAACTTATATCTCATCACGTCTTGACCATATCACATCACAACATGCCCTGCAAAAACAAGTTAGACGTCCTCGACTTTGTTGTTGCAAGTTTTACGTGGCTGCTACGGGCTTAGCAAGAACCGTTCTTACCTACGCATCAAAACCACAACGATAGTTTGTCAAGTTGGTGCTGTTTTAACCTTCGCAAGGACCGGGCGTAGCCACACTCGGTTCAACTAAAGTTGGAGAAACTGACACCCGCTAGTCACCTGTGTGCAAAGCACGGCGGTAAAACCAGTCTCGCGTAAGCGTACGCGTAATGTCGGTCCGGGCCGCTTCATCCAACAATACCGCCGAACCAAAGTATGACATGCTGGTAAGCAGTATGACTTATATCGCCCACAACTCACTTGTGTTCTACTCGTGCGTATAACATCAACGCATAAAACCTAGGCTCGGATGCCACTGTTGGGGAACGTAGTAATTTCAAAAAAATTCCTACGCACACGCGGGATCATGGTGATGCATAGCAACGAGAGGGGAGAGTGTTGTCTACGTACCCTCGTAGACCGAAGCGGAAGCGTTGACGCAACATAGAGGAAGTAGTTGCACGTCTTCCCGATCCGACCGATCCAAGCACCGAAACTACGGCACCTCCGAGTTCTAGCACACGTTCAGCTCGATGACGATCCCCGTGCTTCAATCCAGCAAAGCGTCGGGGAGGAGTGCCGTCAGCACGACAGCGTGGTGACGATCTTGATGTTGTACCGTCGCAGGGCTTCGCCTAAGCACCGCTACAATATGACCGAGGTGGAATATGGTGGAGGGGGGCACCGCACACGGCTAAGGAACGATCACGAAGATCAACTTGTGTGTCTATGGGGTGCCCTGCCCCTTATATAAAGGAGTGGAGGAGGGAGGGCGGCCCTCTATGGCGCGCCTTAGGGGAGTCCTACTCCCACCGGGAGTAGGATTCCCCCTTTCCTAGTAGAACTAGAAGCCCTTCCAAGTAGTAGGAGTAGAAGGGAAGGAAAGGGAAGGGAAAAGGAGAAGGAAGGAAGGGGGCGCCCCCCTTCCCTAGTCCAATTCGGACTAGCCAATGGGGAGGGGTGCGGCCACCTTTTCAGGCATTTCTCTCCTTTCCCGTATGGCCCATTAAGGCCCAATACGAATTCCCGTAACTCCCCGGTACTCCCGAAAATACCCGAATCACTCGGAACCTTTCCGATGTCCGAATATAGTCGTCCAATATATCGATCTTTATGTCTCGACCATTTCGAGACTCCTCGTCATGTCCCCGATCTCATCCGGGACTCCGAACTCCTTAGGTACATCAAAACTCATAAACTCATAATATAACTGTCATCGAAACGTTAAGCGTGCGGACCCTATAGTTCGAGAACAATGTAGACATGACCGAGACACATCTCCGGTCAATAACCAATAGCGGAACCTGGATGCTCATATTGGCTCCTACATATTCTACGAAGATCTTTATCGGTCAGACCGCATAACAACATACGTTGTTCCCTTTGTCATCGGTATGTTACTTGCACGAGATTCGATCGTCGGTATCTCAATACCTAGTTCAATCTCGTTACCGGTAAGTCTCTTTACTCGTTCCGTAATACATCATCTCACAACTGACTCATTAGTTGCAATGCTTGCAAGGCTTATGTGATGTGTATTACCGAGAGGGCCCAGAGATACCTCTCCGACAATCGGAGTGACAAATCATAATCTCGAAATACGCCAACCCAACATGTACCTTCGGAGACACCTGTAGAGCACCTTTATAATCACTTTCGATTACGTTGTGACATTTGGTAGCACACAAAGTGTTCCTCCGCAAACGGGAGTTGCATAATCTCATAGTCATAGGAACATGTATAAGTCATGAAGAAAGCAATAGCGAGAATACTTAAGCGATCAAGTGCTAAGCTAACGGAATGGGTCAAGTCAATCACATCATTCTCCTAATGATGTGATCCCGTTAATCAAATGACAACTCATGTCTATGGTTAGGAAACATAACCATCTTCGATTAGCGAGCTAGTCAAGTAGAGGCATACTAGTGACACTCTGTTTGTCTATGTATTCACACATGTATTATGTTTCAAGTTAATACAATTCTAGCATGAATAATAAACATTTATCATGATATAAGGAAATAAATAATAACTTTATTATTGCCTCTAGGGCATATTTCCTTCACATCTTGCTCAGATGCTTGCGCTGCAGCTCCCCAGCAGGGCTAACCTTTCTTGAACTCTATTGAAGTGCTGTCGGTTTTGTATATTATTTTGTCGACGTGTTTATTTGCACTGGTGGCGATCTTTGATGCCCAGTGTATGTAATCTGTTGTCTGCTTGTGCTTTATTATCATAGTGGCGAACTTTGATGCCCAGTGGATGTAATATGTTGTAATTTCTTTATTGTATAGTCTAGGTTTTTTCTTATTCACGATGCTGCAGTTATTTCACTGTATATATATCCTGTCTTCGCAGTAAACCGGCCAAACCGTAAAATTACGGTACATAATCGGGCCATCATGCAATCACGATGTAAGTTGGGCCTGAAACGTGCTGAAGAGCTAACGGGCCGGCAGCAGCCCGAAATGAACCCCGTCCCATGATTGTGCGAATCAAATCACGGGCTTTTAACAGGCCAAAATTGTCTCGGTCCTTGTTTTGCCCAATCAGATATCGGCTACGAGCAGGCCGGATGCAAACCGGGCCGTAGTTAGGCCCAACTATATGACGGGCATTTAACAGGCCGAAATTAATATAGAGCCGAAATGTTAAACGGGCCCTTAAGAAGCCAAAACTAATATCAGGCCAAATTACTAAGTGGGCCTTTAGCAAGTGGGCCCAAAAGCATAGTGTCCAGTTGACGGGCCGAATCTGATATGGGCCATAATTGAGCTCATAGCCTCTTAAAGGGTCGGACCTGATCTGGACCATAATTTGGTCCAGAACGTGGTTGGCTTTTAACGGGCCGGATCTCATATGGGCCACTATTAGGCCCAGAACGTGGCAGGCCATTAATGGACCGGATCAAATATGAGCCGGCATTTGGCCCAAAACATGGCAGCCAGTTAATGGGCCGGCCTACTAGGGTCCTCAAAATCTTGTGGGCCTACAACTGGGCTGACCCATTAATGTCGGCGAAATCTCGTGGGCCTTTAGCGGGCTGGCCCATTATGATCATAAGAATCTTGTGGGCCTTTACAGGCGGCCCATTATGGCACACAAAAATCTTGTGGGCCTTTACCTGGGCCGGCCCATTATGGCCCGCAAAATCTTGTGGGCCTTTAGCTGGGCCAGCCCATTATGGTCCGCAAAATCTTGTGGGCCTTTAGCTGGGCCGGCCCATTATGGTCTGCAAAATCTTGTGGGCCTTTAGTTGGGCCGGCCCATTTAAACTTGATGGGCCGGTCCACGTGTCAACATATCATAGGCACGTCTCGCCCATTGGATGAGTGACACCTGTGCGGTAGCGGACACGACATCGTGTCTCCTCCAACCAATGATGATTTTACACATGGAAAATCCCCATTGGTCGGGGCTGTTAACGGGTTATCGGATCCAAAACCCGACCCGATAGCTTAACGGCGTTCCGTTACGGTGGATGCCACGTGTCGGTCACCCTTGACGAAAGCACTTCTGTGACGCGCGATTTATCGTCATGGAAGTGGACACTTCCGTGATGATAATTTTGGTAATGTCATTGAACACTTCTACGACAACACGGGTATCACTATCTTGATTCTGTCATAAATTTGTCCTGGATGTATATGCATGACAAAAAACGCGACCTACTGTGACAAACACGTATCATCACGGAAGTGTATTTTTTTTTGTAGTGAGAATCTGTCAAAAACAGAACAGTCTGTAGCAATCTGTAACTCTCGAATACTTATGGAACTCTAAAAATCCTACCAAATAGGAAGTACTGGGCAATTTGTCTATTGATCTACAGAAACAAGAATCAACGCAAAAGCACGTTTCTGTGAATTACTAAATTTATTTTTGTGCGTGCAAAGTTTCTGTTTTTCAGCAGAATCAAATTAACTATCACCATAGGTTATCCTATAGGTTCTACTTGGCACAAACACTAATTAAAACATGAAAATACATCTAAACATAAGCAAAAACAAAAATAAAATTGGGTTGCCTCCCAACTAGCGCTATCGTTTAACGCCTCTAGCTAGGCATAAAAGCGAGGATAGATCTAAGTAGTGCCATCCTTGGCACTCAATTCATAAGTAACTCACATGATAGATTCATAAGGTAATTTGACTTTCTTTCTTGGAAAGTGCTCCATGCCTTTCCTTAATGGAAATTGGAATCTAATATTCCCTTCCTTCATATCAATAATTGCACCAATAGTTCTAAGGAAAGGTCTACCAAGAATAATAGGACATGAAAGATTGCAATCTATGTCAAGAATGATAAATCTACGGGCACATAGTTCTTATTTGCAACAATAAGAACATCATTGATCCTTTCCATAGTCTTCTTAATGGTAGAATCCGCAAGCTGCAAATTTAAAGAGCAATCATCAAGATCATGGAAACCGGGCAAGGAATATCGTACGCCCGAGATGTACTATAAGACTGTCCTGAAGGGCGCCCGCAAGATTGCGGATGAGTGCCCCAGGAATTTAATTATTAAGTAAATTCGCAATGTGTTATCCTGTGCGCTGAAAACTTTGTTCATATGCGCTAAGCAACGCTTGTTAATTTAAAATATTACCTTCTGTGCGGCCGTTTATTAAATCTGAGAGATGGCAAGTCGTCGGCTTCAGCCCCCATGCCACGAGTGTTGGGGTGTTCGGGATAAACTTGAGAACTCTTGTTCCCATTTTTGGGTCCATCTAGCGAGGCGCTCAACACAACGAACAAGGCAACCGGACTTATAGTGCTTGAACACTCTCACTTAGCCATAGAATTCTATAATTTTAAATTTGGTGAAGCCCCTAGTATTCGGAGGACCGAATTGGGGCGCTATCCACGCCTTCGTCGGACATAATCCGAACTTCGCTCAAGTGGCGTAGGTCTTTAAGGACCCGAAAGGACCTCTCGAACAGCGACCAGTCTCTCGCCTTATCATGACGATCAGTTTTAGCTTTCTCCTTTGAGGCGTTAACCCGGCTCAACCGGGCGCAATCGCGATGGTTCTCCCGATGCTACCTTAGCCGATAGAATGGAACGTAAGGTGCCAAACATGGGAGCCGGGCAAACCCAACTATTGACCCAAGACATGATTCGGAGCCGATTCATATAATGCTATAAGTTCGGGGTGCCGCACTTGTGAAAGTGTGTGGACTTCATCACACCATAATGCGGAGAACATAAGCCCCTGGTGTATGTGGCCGTACCAAGATGTATGGGTGCAACATGTCGTAAATGAACATATATATATATATATATATAAAGTAATGCAATTATAGGCAAAAAGGTAATGCATTTTATTCGAGAAGATATGCTATGAGTGCGGAATGATACAAATAGTGCGGAAAGCAAGGGATTGGACGAATTAAAGGCGTCTCCCTCCAGGGGTAGGCCGCGGAATGTTGTATTTAACAAATTTAATGCTCGTGATGGAGACCACACAGTGTTCGTCGCTGCCTTTGTCCTTCCACAGCTATTGCATCATGAGTTCGGCAGGTTCGCCGCGGACTGAGTTCTATATAAAAGAGAGAAATAAAAGAAAAAAGAGCGACACACTTGGGAGCCCCTGGTGTGGTCGAACCGCACTCTGGGTCTGTTGTGGTTGTGCCTTTCCCCTATGCCCATGGTATCTCCAAGGCGTATTTATGTACGCGGAGAGTTTTTCTTACAATTTTGGGAGGGCTGGGGTTGAGGCCGCATTACTCTGGCGATGCTCGGGCGTGCAGTGGTCTTGGTTGATGTTGCTCCGGCGCGTTTGGCCGTGTCCGGTCGTTTATCGGCGGACTTGAAAATTGCCTTAAAGGCTGCTCTGTACTTACGCCGCGAGCCGCTGTATGTTCGTCTGCTCGGAGGGAGCGTTCCGTGTTTCCATTGACCGTGATGACTCCACGAGGGCCTGGCATCTTGAGCTTAAGGTATGCATAATGCGGCACCGCGTTGAATTTCTGCGAACGCGGTTCGTCCGGCAGAGCGTGATAGCCGCGGAACGGGACTATGTCGAAGATTAACTCCTCGCTTGAGAAATTATCCGGGATCCGAAGACCACTTCGGTGTAATCGAGCCAAGTACAACCGGCCTCGACACTGGTATGACGCCTTTGAAGGTTGTCTTTGTAGGTTTAATCCTTGAAGGGTCTATGCCCATCTTGCGACTGTATCACGATAAAGCAGGTTCAGGCTACGCCGCCGTCCATCGGGACTCTCGTGAGGTGAAATCCATCGACGATTAGGTCTAAAACCAATGCGGCGAATCCGCCATGGCGGATCCTGGTCGGATGGTCTCTTCGATCGAAAGTGATCGGGCAAGAGGACCATGGGTTGAATTTTGGGGCGACAGGCTCCATCGCGTATACGTCCCTTAGTGCACGCTTCCGCTCCTTCTTGGGAATATGCGTTGCGTATATCATGTTTACCGTCCGAACTTGAGGGGGGAATCCCTTTTGTCCTCTGTTGTTCGGCAGCCGGGTCTCTTCCTCGTTGTCGCTGTGTAGCCCCTTGTCACTGTTTTCGGCGATTAATTTGCATGCTTGCTTGAATACCCAACAATCTCTGTTGGTGTGGTTAGCTAGCTTTTCGGGGGTTCCATGTATTTGACAGGAGCGGTCGAGTATTCGGTCCAAATTGGACGGGCCCGGAGTGGTTCTTTTGAATGGCTTCTTCTATTGACCGGGCTTGGAGCCTCGGAATCCGGCGTTGACTGCCGTATCCTCATTGTTGTCGCCGTTAATGCAGTGTTTGTTTTTGTTTTGACGCAACCTGCCATTGCGGTCCTTGGTATCCAGACTGCCAGCATTTTTGCTGAGGTTGTTGCTGCGAGCTAGCCAGCTATCCTCTCCCGCACAGAAGCGGGTCATGAGTGATGTGAGGGCTGCCATGGATTTCAGCTTCTCCTGTCCTAGGTGCCGGGCCAGCCACTCGTCGTGGATGTTATGTTTGAAGGCAGCGAGGGCCTCAGCATCCGGACAGTCGATGATTTGATTTTTCTTTGTTAGGAACCGTGTCCAGAATTTCCTGGCCGATTAAATGCAGCTGCTGGATTATGTGGCTTAGGTCATCTGCGTCCGATGGTCGCTTTATACGTGCCTGGAAGATGTCGAGGAATGCGGCTTCCGGTCTTCCCAACATCCAATTGACTCTGCGGGCATTTGTTAAGCCAATGCCGAGCTGGTCCTTTAAGCTTGAGCGGGAGATATTTGATGGCGTGAAGATGCCGCCATGGGCCATATGTATATGGAGGAGATAATCCTCAATCCAAACCGCGGGGTCTGTTGTGCCATCGTAGGATTCGATATTAACGGGTTTAAACCCTTCAGGGATTTGATGATCCATTACTTCGTCAGTGAAGCATAGTGGGTGTGCGGCGCCTCTGTATTGAGCAATATCGCGACGTAGCTCGAGAGAGCGTTGTCTGCTGTGTTCGGCCCGGCCGGAGTAGTTGTATCCGGCGCGATGGTATTCGTCGTGGGTCGTGGGGCGCCCACGTGATCCATAGATAGATCTGGATTGTCTTTCCTTATCCTCCAATATATCTCGCAAGTCCGGCGCGTTCCCTCATGGCTTCATGCTTTTTGAGCGATGCCGGGGTACGGTTTTGGTGGAGGGCTTGCACGCCTCTCTATCGCGGCCACGAGGTGGTCGGTCTGCCGTATTGTGCGTTGGTGATGCTTCCTCCTCTAATCGGGGGAGCAACTTGCGTTTTCGGTAACTTTTGGAGGGGCGTTCGAGTTCATACTCTTCAGCCGCGAGGACCTCGGTCCATCTGCGGCCAGTAGGTCTTGATCAGCTTGAAGTTGTTGCTGCTTTTTCTTTAGGCTGTTTGTCGTGGCCATTAGCCTGCGTCTGAAACGCTCTTGTTCGACGGGATCCTCAGGCACGACGAATTCGTCGTCGCCGAGGCTTGCCTCGTCTCCGGAGGGAGGTAAGTCTGCCTCCCTTCATCTTTTGGGGTGTCCACCATGTATATGTCGTATGAAGAGGTGGTCTTCCAGTGTCCTGTAGGCGCTGGTTCTTGGTAGTCTCCGGCATCGTCGTCCATACCGTCGATGTCTTCGGAGTCGTAGTCGAGTATGTCGGTTAAATCGTCGATGGTGGCTACGAAGTGGGTGGTGGGTGGGCTCTGAATTTCTTCGTCGTCCGCGTCCCAACCATCCTGGCCGTAGTTCGGCCAGGGCTCTCCGGATAGCGAGAGATGCTTCAATGAATTTATGATATCGCCGAAGGGCGAATGCTGAAAGATGTCCGCGGCAGCGAATTCCATGATCGACGCCCAATCGGATTCAACTGGCAGGGGCGCAGGAGGTTCGGAGTCCGGCAGAGAGTCCGGCACCTCGGAGTCATGAGCTTTATGCGGGACAAGGTAAGTGTTTGGCTCTATCGCCGTAGAAGTTGCGGCTCCCGAGGCGGTGTCCAGCCATCCGTCCTCGATCCAAGCAATCGGCTCCGGACTATGAGTCGGAGTGGATTCGTGTGCGGCCTTCAAGGTGCTGTCCGGCGGCAGAGTTAGGTCATGCCCATCGTGACAGCGCGGCACACTCGGCTGTGGCTCAGATCCATCGAAGATCAAGTCTCCGCGGATATCGGCCGTGAAGTTTAGGCTTCCAAACCTGACCTGACGGCCAGGGGCGTAGCTTTCGATCTGCTCCAGATGGCCAAGTGAGTTGGCCCGTAGTGCGAAGCCGCCGAATACGAAGATCTGTCCGGGGAGAAAAGTCTCACCCAGGACTGCGTCGTTGTGGATTGAAGAGGCCATCAAGCCTATCGGTGACGACACAGAGGAACTCTCAATGAAAGCACCAATGTCGGTGTCAAAACCGGCGGATCTCGGGTAGGGGGTCCCGAACTGTGCGTCTAGGCGGATGGTAACAGGAGACGAGGGACACGATGTTTACCTGTGTTCGGGCCCTCTTGATGGAGGTAAAACCCTACGTCCTGCTTGATTGATATTGATAATGTGGATGTTTACAAGAGTGGATCTACCACGAGATCAAGGAGGCTAAACCCTAGAAGCTAGCCTATGGTATGATTGTAAGGGTTGTTGTTCTGTCCTACGGACTAGAGCCATCCGGTTTATATAGACACCGGAGAGGACTAGGGTTACATAGAGTCGGTTACAATGGTAGGAGATCTACATATCCGTATCGCCAAGCTTGCCGTCCACGCCCAGGAAAGTCCCATCCAGACACGGGGAGAAGTCTTCAATCTTGTATCTTCATAGTCTTGGAGTCCGGTCGATGATGATAGTCCGGCAGGTGATAGTTCGGCTGATGATGGTAGTCCGGCTATCCGGACACCCCCTAATCCAGGACTCCCTCAGTGATGCTAAGACTTGGTATAATTCTCTTGCTCCTGGTTGTGTGCGTAGTCCCCAGGATATGATTTATTACTTCTCTGCTAAATATTTTCCTGCTCATAAGAAACAAGCTGCCTTAATGGAAATATATAATTTTGTGCAAATCAAAGAAGAGAGTCTCCCACAAGCTTGGGGGAGGCTTCTCCGGTTACTTAATGCTTTGCCTCATCATCCTCTCAAGAAAAACGAAATACTTGATATCTTTTATAATGGACTAACTGATGCTTCCAAGGACTACTTGGATAGTTGTGCTGGTTGTGTTTTCAGGGAAAGAACAGTCGATGAAGCTGAATTACTATTGAATAATATGTTGACTAATGAAAATAATTGGACCCTTCCTGAGCCAATTCCTGAGGCAATTCCTGAACCAATTGCGCCAACTCCTGAGCCTATTCCTAAACCCACTCCGAAGAAGAGAGGTATTTTATTTCTCAGTCCTGAAGATATGCAAGAGGCAAAGAAATCAATGAAAGAAAAAGGTATTAAAGCTGAGGATGTTAAGAATTTACCTCCTATTGAATAAATACATGGTCTTAATATACACTTTGTTGAAGAACCACATTGTCTTGATAACCCGACACTGTAGTAAAGGTAAATTCTCTCTATAGATACGATAAAGTTGAAATACCCTCTACTAAATTTCATAGCCCGTGCTTAGATGAATTTGATGACTTTATGGCTAGACAAGAAAGTTTTAATGCTTATGTTGGTAGAGAGTTAAAGAATAATGCTTTCGAGATAGGACGTGTGAGCGATAATATGGCTAGAGTTAAAGGTGAACTTAAACTCATTAGCAAATATACTTCTATGGTTGCTACTCAAGCTGAGCAAGTACTCAAATCTCAAAATGATTTGCTTGATGAATTAAATAATAAAAATGACTTTGCTATTAGAGTGGCTACTAGAACTGGTAGAATGACTCAGGAACCTTTGTATCCTGAAGGCCACCCTAAGAGAATCGAGCAAGATTCTTAGAGAAATAATTTATAGGCACCTAGTTCTTCTAAAAAGAAGAAAAAAAAGATACAACTTTGCATGCTTCTAGTGAACCTACTGTATACACACCTGAGAATCCCAATGATATTTCTATTTCTGATGATGAAACACAATCAGGTGATAAACATGAACCTAGTTATAATGTTCATGTTGATGCTCAACCTACCAAAAACAATGAAGTAGAGATTGAACCTGCTGTTGATCTTGATAACCCACAATCAAAGAATCAACGTTATGATAAGAGAGATTTTGTTGCTAGGAAGCACGGTAGAGAAAGAGAACCATGGGTTCAGAAACCCATGCCCTTTCCTCCTAAACCATCCAAGACAAAGGATGATGAGGATTTTGAGCGCTTTGCTGAAATGATTAGACCTATTTTCTTACGTATGCGCTTAACTGATATGCTCAAAGTAAACCCTTACGCTAAGTATATGAAGGATATCATCACAAATAAAAGAAAGATACCGGAAGCTGAAATTTCCACCATGCTTGCTAATTACATTTTTAAGGGTGGAATACCAAAGAAACTTGGAGATCCGGGTGTACCAACTATACCATGCTCCATTAAAAGAAATTATGTTAGAACTGCCTTATGTGATCTTGGAGCCGGTGTTAGTGTTATGCCTCTCTCTTTATATCGTAGACTTGAATTGAATAAGTTGACACCTACTGAAATATCTTTGCAAATGGCCGATAAATCAACTGCTATACCTGTCGGTATTTGTGAGGATGTGCCTGTTGTGGTTGCAAATGTCACTATCTTAACGGACTTTGTTATTCTTGGTATTCCTGAGGACGATACTATGTCTATTATCCTTGGTAGACCTTTTCTTAATACTGCAGGGGCTGTTATTGATTGCAACAAAGGCAATGCCACTTTTCATGTTAATGGTAATGAGCATACGGTACACTTTCCGAGGAAACAATCTCAAGTTCATAGCATCAATTCTATTGGAAAATTTCCAACTATCATTATTGGAGGTTTTGAATTTCCTCTCCCTACTGTCAAGAAAAAGTATGATATTCTTATAGTTGGGGATTTTCATATCCCCGTTGAGGTAACTTAGTGTTATTCGAAATTTCTCCGGTTCCGTGTTATTCGGAATGAGTTTGTTAACAAGACTTGATCAACCTTGTTAGTGGATTCATTTTGATGATCATGAGATGGCTGAAACTAGAAGGCACAACCTTCTGTACCCATTTTTTACTTTCTGTCATTTAGAATAAATAAAGCAAAAATAGTATTATCTGTCCGTTTTCTGAATTATCCATGCATTAAAAACTATCCCGAAAATAAAAGTGCTCCAAATGCCTTGCAAATTTAGTATGATTTTTATGGAATATTTGAGGATTTTAGGCACTGAAAACACTACAGGAGGGGCAAGCACCAGGCCACGAGAGTGGAGGGCGCGCCCACCCCACCTGGGCGTGCCCCCTGTCTCGTGGGCCCCTGGTGGCCCCCTCCACTTATGCCAGCACCCACACACTTCATCTTCTACCCAAAAAAAATCCCCATCCAGCTCAAGCACGAGTTCTAGCTCATTTTGCTGCGATTTTCGATCTCCTTGCTTAAAGCTCCATTCACAAAACTGCTTTGGGAGATTGTTGCTTGGTATGTGACTCCTCCATTGGTCCAATTAGTTTTTGTTCTAGTGCTTTATTCATTGCAAATTTTTGCTGCATAGGTGACCATGTTCTTGTGCTTGCATGTTAAATTTATGAGGTCCCAAGCAATTCTAATGCATGATATAGGCTCTAGGCACTTGTAGGAGTAGTTGCCATCAATCTTGTTTAGTTTTATTCACTTTTATTTTGAAGTTACTAAAATTTCAGAAATTTTCAGAAAATGTTAAGGAAATTTTTGAGGGGCTCTTCTAGCCAAGGTTCTCAGGAGAAACAAGCCAAAGAGAAGGAAAAAGCCAAGTATAATCTTCCTCGCTTAGCGGAAGTACGGTTGTGTGAATGGCCATGTGAGGATTTCTTGAAAGAAGCTGGAATTTATGAAGATGTTTATTCTTTGTTCGAGAATGCAGGCCTCCCCGGTTTCATGAACGACCGGATCGGCCAGTATCTCTTACTCACCAATACTTTCGTGCAAAACTTTTATTATTATCCTAAGAAGTCACCGCCTGCAGTATCATTTCATTTATATGATGAATTTAGAGAAATGTCTTTACGTAATTTTTGCGTGGTGTGTAGGATACCTTATGAGGGAGAATTAGAGGAACCCCATCGTAAAGATGTGGATGGCTTTGTTAATACTATCGTTGTAGAGGAGCCAAAGAAGGGCTCCGAGGCAAAAATCTCTAGCATACACTTTCCTGTTTTACGCTACTTTGCCATATTTGCTAGTAGATGCTTGATTGGTCGTGGAAATAGTGGAAGCTTTAGTGTTCCTGATATTATCATTCTTCAACATGCCTTGCTTGGAAACAATACTTTTAGTATGGGTGCCGTCTTTGCTAAACGGCTAGCCCTGAATCATACAAAAGGCCCCATATTTGGAGGTATCTATGTTGCACGTCTTGCTAGACATTTTCAGATACCCATTAGGCACAATGAGAAAGAGGAGACAAAATTGCCTCCTCACATGTTAGATTACAAGAGCATGGTAGCACACAAGTTTATTGTTGACAACGAAGAGAAAATGCTCTTGTATAAACTTAGATTTAATAAGAAACACTTTGAGATTATTATTTTGTCTGCGCCTCTGTTGTTTGATTTGCTTGCAGAAAATTTTCTTGTCACACCAGAAGCGGTGAACAATCATCGAGCCCAAGCTTTTACTCCAGAACCTGAACCTGAGCCGGAACCTGAACTGGACCCTTATCGTGCATCATCATCTGTGGGATGCGGAGATGACCAGCCGATGGTATCCTGATTACACCTCCCAAAGACACCGGGAGAGTAGCGGCGGTCCTTGGTACTAGACCAACTTAGGCCAAAAGCCTAAGCTTGGGGAGTACGTATTTCTCACCGACTTTACATTCATGTTCACACACTAGTCGTCGGTGCTCATACTCTTTCATTGTATTATCCATGCTGGTTTAAATTTCTTTTTCTAGTTTTCTTCTTGTGTGTTTGATAAACCTTAAGAAAACCCAAAAAAATTAGTTAGTTTAATTTCCATGCTTGTAGTAGCATTTAAAATGAAAACCCAAAAATATTTCTAGTTCTTCTTCTTACTTGTTGGAAGCTTTCCCGTGTAAATAGTTTTATTTTCTTTTCTTTCCTTTGTGGGCTGAGAAGACCATATTGAAAATGTTTAGTGGCTCTCATATGCATGATTGTTTATTTAATTCAGAGCCCATATTATCATGTATTCTCTTTTGAGTTGAATGCTTGCAGATTCCAGCTTAGTCCAATGCACGTGCACCATTATTATTATACACATCGTTTGGTCGTGCAAGTGAAAGGCAATAATGACGATATATGATAGACTTATTGAGATGAGAAAAGCTGGTATGAACTCGACCTCTCCTGTTTTTGTAAATATGATGAGTTCATCGTTTCTGAGTCAGTTTATTATGAGGTAAACATATTTGCAATGACATTTGGAGATTATAGTTGATTGTGCCATGCTTGATTAGCTATGAGTTATAATGGTTTACCTTGCGTGCCAACATGCTATTACAATTATTATGATGTGGTATGATGGGATGGTATCCTCCTTTGAATGTATTGAGTGACTCGACTTGGCACATGTTCACGCATGTAGTTGAATCAAATCAACATAGCCTTCATGATATTTATGTTCATGGTGGATTATATCCTACTCATGCTTATATTCGGTGTGAATTAATTTTAATGCATGTTCATGACTGTTGTCGCTCTCTCAGTTGGTCGCTTCCCAGTCTTTTGCTAGCCTTCACCTGTACTAAGAGGGAATACTGCTTGTTCATCCAAACTCCTTAAACCCCAAAGTTGTTCCATATGAGTCCACTATACCTTCCTATATGAGGTATTTACCTGTCGTTCCAAATAAATTTGTATGTGCCAAACTCCAAACCTTCAAATGAAATTCTGTTTTGTATGCTCGAGCAGCTCATGTTACAACTAGGGCTGCATATATCTTCCATGCTAGGTGGGTTATTCTCAAGAGGAGTGGACTCCGCTCCTCATTCATGAGAAAGGGCCGGTAACCGGGATGCCCAGTCCCATGATCCAAAAATATCAAAGCAAATCAAAATAATTAAACAAAACTCCCCCAGGGTTGTTGCCAGTTGGAGGCACTCGTTGTTTCGAGCAAGCCATGGATTGATGCTTGTTGGTGGTTGGGGGAGTATAAACCTTTACCATTCTGTTTGGGAACTACCTATAATGCATGTAGTATGGAAGATACAGCCATCTCATAGTTGTTGCGTTTACAGCAAAAGTATGCCGCTCAAAATGTTATTCAATCTCTATTTTAAAATCGAGCTCTGGCACCTCTACAAATCTCTGCTTCCCTCTGCGAAGGGCCTATCTATTTACTTTTATGTTGAGTCATCACCCTTCTTATTAAAAGCACCCGCTGGAGAGCACACTGTCATTTGCATTCATTACTATTGGTTTATATTGGGTATGACTCGACTGGATCTCTTTTACCATGAACTAGCGGAGCTTCCCGCGCATTTGCGCGGCTAGATCTTTTATATCTTTATAAATGTTGTTTTAGATCTGAGATAATCTGCAGTATGCTTAACTTCATAAAATTATGAATGATTTCTAGTACATGACATATTATTATATTAGCAGCAAAATTATGAATTCCAAAATGGATTTATTACCTATTACTCCAAAGTACCAATATTTTTTCCTCATCGTGTCTTTCTTATTTACATTACCTTATATTTAATACATTCTCGGCATATATGTTGTTGATAACCTTTTGGCCAAAACATTCACTCTGGGCTACCTCTCGTTATTGCTTTTAGTTATGATGGTATGAAATATATTGAATTTTGATTGCGAATGAAAACGTAGTTATCGATGGAATTGTGCCTAACTCGCTTGGGTGGGAAGTAGTCGTACAATCACATGATCATGATTCACTTATTCGAGAATAAGATTTTAAACTACATATTTAGTATACTGTCATGGCGATCATGCGAAATTATATGTTATTTGAAAACGTCTGAAATATCCAATTTTTATCTTTGATCATATCATAATTTACATTCTGATTGTGTACATGTCAATATGTGGGTCACTAATCCGATTGGTAAGGGCTGATCGCAATCGCTTTTACTTGCATTTTTTGCTTTCTAATCAGAACATGAAGGGTGGTTCATATAGGCATTGGACTCTAGTACGTGCCTATGCATGTGATGCCTCGTATGACCTTGATCGCAAAAAATTTAAGCAGTGTTGGCTCATATGTGTTGGACTCGGTAAGATTAGGCTATTTGGGGATTATTATTTTTCAACGTTGTTTGGCCTGCACGTACTTTTCTTCCAAAACCCTTTTTTAAAGTTTATATCTTTTCTGTGTACGATCTAGTTCTATGTGCAGTGTCCAAACTGGACTCAGCTTGTACGTGAACCTGTTTTGTTATTGTTTCCGACAGAACTTTAAGTAGAAGTTCTTTAGAGGTAGTTTACTTTTCTCTCTATTTTTAACAGATGTGTCTATGTTGACTCTGTACGTGACTTCTATTCCAAGCAGACTTTCACATAGTTTCATTTTTCAGTAATGTGTACTATCGTATGCATGTTGGACTGGCCATTGAGGCACATAAAAAAAATAATCCCATAGATCTCTCAATAATAGGATCTGTACGTTCTTTATATCAACAAAATATATTTTTCTCTTATGTGGACAATTTTTTCATACCATCCAATGTAGTTCTATTATTTATCCATTCACAGTGTATCTAATATTACAACCGAATTCTTATATAATGTTCATAAATTTTACACTAATTTAATATTATTACCCTTCTAATCTTTTACCACCTCGCTTGTTTCTTTACCCTTTGATGGCCCACTACTATTTGCCCATAATCTTTTATGATTACCTGGAGTATGAAACTGGGCTTACGTAGCCACTATAGGGATATGCAAATTTCTTTTTCCTCTTAACAGAGTTCAAATCGGATTTGAATAGCTGTCCATGTATTTCACACATATAACAAACGTGATCTTGGCTTTGCAACCTTTGAGCTGTCCTTGTGCTGTACGTGATTCTTTTTTTTTTGCACTGTTTACATCATAGGTACGTGTACGTGACAGTTTTAATACTATGTGCCAAATAGTGCTTGTCTAGAAAATTTGTATGTAACGTAATATTGTTAAATCTGAGCCGTAAATATTATTAATCAATGATGTATATTATTTTAGCTTATGTGGAAGAACGTGGTGTCTAATTTGGCTTCTGTCTTAATTATATAATAGATAGATAATAGATAGAAGATTACAATGTTTAGTCAGTCCTTGATCTTTAAAGGTGTTCTGCATTTATGTTTCACGGCCTCAGAAAGGGCTAGCGAGATACCATTTTGTTATATCATGTTATGATTGTTTTGAGAAAGTGTTGTCATCCGAGTTTTATTATTATGGCTCGCTAGCTAGTTATGCTATTGATATGAGTAATTGTGAGACCTAAGTGTTATTGTGAGTATGGTTAGTTCATAATATTTGCTGAAACTTGAATGCTGGCTTTTCATGTTTACAACAACAAGAGTAAACAGAGTTTGTAAAAGTTTTTCTTTATCACTTTCAGTTTATCAACTGAATTGCTTAAGGACAAGCAAAGGTTTTAGCTTGGGGGAGTTGATACGTCTCCAACGTATCTGCTTTTCCAAACACTTTTGCCCTTGTTTTGGACTCTAACTTGCATGATTTGAATGAAACTAACCCGGACTGACGCTGTTTTCAGCAGAACTGCCATGATGTTGTTTTATGTGTAGAAAAGAAAAGTTCTCGGAATGTCCTAAAATCCACGGAGGCACTTTTTGGAATTTATAAGAATTATTGGGCGAAAGAAATACACCAGGGGGCCCACACCCTGTCCACAAGACAGGGGGGCGCGCCCCCTCCTCCTGGGCGCGCCCCCTATCTCGTGGGCCCCCTGGACCTCCACCGACCTCAACTCCAACTCCATATATTCATGTTCAGGGAGAAAAAAATCAGAGAGAAAGTTTCATCGTGTTTTACGACACGGAGCCGCCGCCAAGCCCTAATCTCTCTCGAGAGGGCTGATCTGGAGTCCGTTCGGGGCTCCGGAGAGGGGGATTCGCCGCCGTCGTCATCATCAACCATCCTCCATCACCAATTTCATGATGCTCACCGCCGTGCGTGAGTAATTCCATCGTAGGCTTGCTGGACGGTGATGGGTTGGATGAGATTTACCATGTAATCAAGTTAGTTTTGTTAGGGTTTGATCCCTAGTATCCACTATGTTATGAGATTGATGTTGCTATGACTTTGCTATGCTTAATGCTTGTCACTAGGGCCCGAGTGCCATGATTTCAGATCTGAGCCTATTATGTTTTCATGAATATATGTGTGTTCTTGATCCTATCTTGCAAGTCTATAGTCACCTATTATGTGTTATGACCCGACAACCCCGAAGTGACAATAATCGGGATACTTCTCGGTGATGACCGTAGTTTGAGGAGTTCATGTATTCACTATGTGCTAATGCTTTGTTCCGGTTCTCTGTTAAAAGGAGGCCTTAATATCCCTTAGTTTCCGCTAGGACCCCACTGCCATGGGAGGGTAGGACAAAAGATGTCATGCAAGTTCTTTTCCATAAGCAGGTATGACTATTTACGGAATACATGCCTACATTACATTGATGAACGCTAGTTCTGTGTCACCCTATGTTATAGCTATTACATGAGGAATCGCATCCGGCATAATTATCCATCACTGATCCATTGCCTATGAGCTTTTCACATATTGTTCTTCGCTTATTTACTTTTCCGTTGCTACTGTTACAACTACTACAAAAACCCAAAAAAATATTATCTTTACTTTTGCTACCATTACCTTTATTATCATACTACTTTGCTACTAAATACTTTGCTGCAGATACTAAGTTATCCAGGTGTGGTTGAATTGACAACTCAACTGCTAACACTCAAGAATATTCTTTGGCTCCCCTTGTGTTGAATCAATAAATTTGGGTTGAATACTTTACCCTTGAAAGCTGTTGCGATCCCCTACACATGTGGGTTATCAGGTATATATAGGAGGAAGAAGTAGGTCGGTGGACGCTCAAGGGGCCCACGAGGGTGGGGGCGCGCCCACCTGTAGGGGGCGCGCCGGGCACCCTCATGGTCGCCTCCTCTGTTGCTTGACATCCACTCCAAGTCCCCTGGATCACGTTTGTTCCAAAAAGATCGCTTCCGAAGGTTTCATTCCGTTTGGACTCCGTTGGATATTCCTCTCCTTCGAAACACTGAAATAGGCAAAAAAACAGCAATTCGGGTTGGGCCTCCGGTTAGTAGGTTAGTCCCAAAAATGATATAAAAGTTTAAAGTAAAGCCCATAAACATCCA
The DNA here is from genome assembly GCA_021605145.1 of Aegilops bicornis. Lineage (NCBI taxonomy): Eukaryota > Viridiplantae > Streptophyta > Magnoliopsida > Poales > Poaceae > Aegilops > Aegilops bicornis. Next base: position 761,609,323 of record CM038671.1, on the reverse strand, counting down.
AAACGGGTAATATAATAGCATGGAACAATCAAAAATCATCGATACGTTGGAGACATATCAAGATCCAATCGTTTTCTTTTGCGGGCGTAGGTTGATTCGACCGAAATCGGAGCGGTGGAGCTCCGTATTGCGGGAGGCCTCCGTGCGTGAGAGCGAATTCGCTTCTGTATTGGGACTCATTTTAGTATGACAATTCAGTGCCCATCCAAACAGCTGAATTGGCAACAAGGCAATATATACGAAATCCAATTCGGAGGCTCAATACAGACATCCAAACATGGCAGAAGGGTAAAGACCCCAATTCGCACCCGAACAATTCCTTGTAAGCTTGGTGTTCTTCTTTAGCTATTCCAAAGCAGAACAATTCACTTTTGTGGAAGTTAATCTTTAACCCCGATAATTGTTCGAACAAGCACAATACCAGCTTCATGTTTTTTAGCTTTAGCCAAATCATGCTCCACAAAGATGATAGTATCATCAGCGTACTGTAGGATAGACACTCCCCCGTCAACTAAATGCGGAACGAGGCCACCTACCTGGACATCATCCTTAGCCCTTCCTATTAGAATTGTCAACATGTCAATGACTATGTTGAATATAATCGGCGACATCGGATCTCCTTGTCTCAAACCCTTGTGTGTCTGGAAATAATGACCTATGTCACATTTACCCTGATTCCAACACTCCCTTTTTGCATGAAAGAATCCACCTGGTCTCTCCAAGCCTGATCGAATCCTTTCATACGCAAAGCCTGCTGAAGAAATGGCCATTTTACATTGTTGTACGCTTTCTCAAAATCCACTTTGAAAACCACACCATCTGGTTTTTTCGTGTGGATTTCATGAAGCATTTCATGCAGAACCACAACCCCTTCTAGGATGTTTCTGTCCGACATGAAAGCAGTTTGAGACGGCTGCATCATAGAATGCGTAATATGCGTAAGCCTATTAGTCCCAACTTTGGTGAAGATTTTAAAGCTTACATTAAGAAGACAGATCAGCCTAAATTGCTCAATCCTCACAGCCTCTGTTTTCTTAGGAAGCAAAGTAATTGTACCAAAGTTCAAGTGAAACAGATGTAACTGTCCCAAGAAAAGATCCTGGAACATCGGGAGCAAGTCTCCCTTAATGATGTGCCAGCACTTTTTATAAAACTTCGCCGAAAAACCATCCGGTCCTGGAGCTTTACTATTTTTCATTTGGGAAATTGCTTCAAACACCTCTTTCTCCGAAAATGGAGCTGTCAAAATATCGTTCTCATCTGCTGCGAGCTGAGGAACATCCTCAACCCTCGACTCATCCAAGGATACGAAATTATCCTCGAGAGGCCCAAACAGCTGCTTATAGTAATTGGTGATATAAACCTTTAGGTTCTCCTGTGCTAAAATCGTCCCCTCATCTTGCTCAAGCTGAAAGACTCTCTTCTTTCGATGCTTGCCATTCGCAATCATGTGGAAGAATTGTGTGTTATCATCCCCTTGGACGATTTTGCGAACTTTAGCTCACAGTGCCCTTCATGAATCACCTTCCATCAAGCATACCAAATCGCCCATACAGTCATAATCAAGATTCAGATGGATGAATTCTGAATTAAGAGACGAGCAAAAATCCTTGTTGAGCCATGCCTCCCACGGCCCACAAAAACCCAGGAGCCCAGCAGACAGGTTATCTCTTCCTCTGCGCGCCCCTTAGAAAAAATAACTCTCCTCTGCGCTGCACTTCTCTGCTTCTTCTGCAAGTCAACCTACGCCTGCTACTACTGCCCTCTCTATGCTAGGGCAGTGGCATGAAGAGGAGGTGGCAGACGACCTAAAGGCCCTCAATACGGTGCGGCTGCCCCGGAAGAAGGGGACCCTCGACGACCTTCATATGATACTTGATGAAATGCCCATCATGGTATTCCCACCATACACAAAATAAGTTGTGCACATGAAGCTGTACAAGGGAACGGAAATCCAACAACGGTAGTACCAAACCTACTTGAACAGTACAGATCAGTAAAGCTGCACAAACCCCAGCAGCGGCCTAAACCGGAATCAAAACTACTGTTACTAAAACACAACATTTTCTTTCACATAAAACACAGCAGTTGTTGAGAGCTCCTACCAAATCCCACCTCCCTGACTCTCAACTCAAGCAGGGGCTTTATTTTTTTGCCATTGCCAATGGGAGGCGGCGTAGATGCTTGATTGACAGCTTATTGATCGATGGGGTCAGGGTTTCGGACCAAGGCATCATCATGAAGAATATAGTCGAATTCTTTTCCTCCCTCCTTTCTGCCAAACCTGATCAGGGGTTCAGGATATCTTCTTGCTTTTGGGACCAAGGGGACAGGGTGTCCCCGGAGGAAAACCTCGATCTTATGGTTCCTTTTTCTGAAGAGGAGATTTTTAATTCCATTAACAAAGCCAATTCTAATTCTGCGTCCGGCCAGGATGGATTTTCTATTCCTTTCTTCAAAACTTCCTGGCCCCAACTCAAGGATCTCATTTGTGCGGTTATTCAAGGGTTTTGTTTGGGGCCGGTGGACATTTCTAGGCTCAATTATGCGGTTATCTCTCTCATTCCTAAGATTAAGGGTCCGAAGCTCATTTCCCAGTTTAGGCCTATTGCGCTTATCAATAACTTTGCCAAATTCCCCGCCAAATGCTTGGCCACGCGTCTTACTCATGTGGCTCACCGTACCCTTTCTCCTACCCAATCTGCATTTGTCAAGGGACGTTTTATCCTTGATGGGGTCCTATGTTTACATGAGATCGTCCATGATATTCATAAATCAGGCAGCAAGGCTGTTATTCTTAAACTGGATTTTGAAAAAGCTTATGATTCTGTGAGTTGGGGCTTCTTAAGACAAGTTCTGCTGGCTAAAGGCTTTGATGGTGGTGTGGTTCATCGAATCATGCAGTTGGTCATGGGTGGCCATACTGCTATCTCTGTCAATGGGAAAGTTAGCAATTTTTTTAAGAACTCTAGAGGCCTGAGGCAAGGTGACCTGGCCTCTCCCATCCTTTTCAATTTTGTGGCGGACGCCCTCTCTAATATTCTATCTAGGGCTGCGGGGGCCGGCCACATTACTCCTGTTAGCTCCCATCTTATTCCTCAAGGGATCACCCACCTTCAGTACGCTGATGACACGATTATTATGGTGGAACTTAATGATCATTGCCTCGCCCACCTCAAATTTCTTTTGCTTTGCTTCGAGGCCCTCTCTGGTCTTAAGATCAACTTCTCCAAAAGCGAAGTCATTCTTACTGGGGTCCTGGAAACCGAGGCACTGTGTGTTGCCCGCTTACTGAATTGCTCTCTTGGCTCCTTTCCTCTCAAGTATTTGGGTCTCCCTATTACCTCCGACAAACTCTTGGCTAAAGACTTTGCTCCTACGGTGGCCAGAGTTGGCAATCGTGTCATGCCCTGGAGGGGTAGATATAATACCCAAGCTGGTAAAAAGTTGCCTTGATTAATGCATGCCTTTCTTCCCTCCCAATGTTCCTTATGGGATTTTATCTTCTTACGGTCAGCACTCACGCTGGGTTTGACAAACATTGAGGTGCCTTTTTCTGGAACGCGGCTGACAACAAACGCAAATATCGCATGATCAAATGGGACATTATTTGCAGACCAAAAAGCCTTCGGGGGGGGTGTCGGTGTCAAAACCGGCGGATCTCGGGTAGGGGGTCCCGAACTGTGCGTCTAGGCGGATGGTAACAGGAGACAAGGGACACGATGTTTTTACCCAGGTTCGGGCCCTCTCGATGGAGGTAAAACCCTACTCCTTCTTGAATGATATTGATGATATGGGTATTACAAGAGTGGATCTACCACGAGATCAAGGAGGCTAAACCCTAGAAGCTAGCCTATGGTATGATTATTGTTCGTCCTATGGACTAAAACCCACCGGTTTATATAGACACCGGAGAGGGCTAGGGTTACACAGAGTCAGTTACAATGGTAGGAGATGTACATATCCGTATTGCCAAGCTTGCCTTCCACGCCAAGGAAAGTCCCATCCGGACACGGGACGAAGTCTTCAATCTTGTATCTTCATAGTCTTGGAGTCCGCCAATGATGATAGTTCGCTATCCGGACACCCCTAGTCCAGGACTCCTCGGAGCCCCTGAACCAGGCTTCAATGACGATGAGTCCGGCGCGCATATTGTCTTCGGCATTGCAAGGCGGGTTCCTCCTCCGAATAATTCATAGAAGATTGTGAACACCAGGATAGTGTCCGGCTCTGCAAAATAAATTCCACATACCACCGTAGAGAGAATAACATTTACACAAGTTCAATCTGCTGACGTATTTTGTGGCGTGACGTCACACCACAACCAAGCTTTTACTCGAATCGTTTTTATTATACCACCTCAGCGCGTTTAGCGAAGCGGTTTCCTTGGCATGTCTTGTCGAAGCAGAGATCGTGTTCCCCTTATTCCGAGATTCCCATCAATACGGACGTGGGTAACCCAACCGCGCCATTGATTGCGGCGCTTGGGAGATAAGCGAGTTTTACCAGGCCGGTGGGGACGCATAGTTTCGTCCGCCCATATATAAGGGGACAAGGATCCACCTTTTTTACCTACGCCTTCTTCCTCCGTTGCTTATCCATCTCCGCGCACTCGAGCTCCAGCGCCCAAGTCCGCACATCTCACGTCAACCTTCTCCAGCCGTGTTCGGAGCGGGAGGCAAGTGGATGGCCTCCTCCGTCACGGAGGGGCACATCAAGAAGCTGCGCAGCGCCGGATATTTGTCTAGCGATATCGCGCACCGGCTCCCCGACGAGGGGCAGCTCATCCCCACCCCCGGGCCCCATGAGAGGGTGGTATTCCTTCCCCATTTCCTCCGCGGACTGGGCTTCCCACTCCACCCTTTTGTCCGGGGGCTCATGTTCTACTACGGCCTGGATTTCCACGATCTGGCCCCGAATTTCATCCTCAACATCTCGGTGTTTATCGTCGTGTGCGAGGCCTTCCTCTGCATCCAGCCCCACTTCAGCTTGTGGCTAAAGACCTTCAATGTCAAGCCGAAGGTTGTGAAGGGCAGCCAAGCGGAGTGCGGAGGCGCCATGGTGGGCAAAATGCCCAACGTCACTTGGCTCGAGGGCGCCTTCGTGGAAATCATCAAAGGGTGGCAATCGGGGTGGTTCTACATCACCGAGCCGCGTGACCCTAAATGGGCAGCGGCCCCCGAATTCAGATCTGGCATCCCCATGCGGCTCACCTCCTGGAAAGAGAAGGGCCTGCTGTGGGGTAGTTCGGAAGAGCTGACCGGACTCGATCCTGTCTCAGACCACAGTGAACAAGAAGCTCAAGCTTGTCAACGTGATCCGTGTCATGCTCGTCGCCGGATTCTCCCCGCCGCAGCGGGACTTCAATTTGTGGGAGTTTGATCCGGCACAGCACCGGACCTTGAGCGGGCTCTTCGACACTACGTACGAAGATGCCTGGATGGTGCTGTTCAAGGGCGCCGAAGCTCCCGCATCCGCTACCGAAGATCGCGGATTCAGCTCGCAGCGTCCGGCTGGCGAGGTAAGCCATGTTATCCTTTATGGGACACTTGCTTTTCATAGTTTGACTTTATGCGGGATCTAAACTCCCAACACCTTTAACAGGCCTGGCAAGAGACGTCCGGACAGGTTAAGTGTCCAGCTCCCCTTCCAGAAGACCCAGCGGATGCCCGTCTAACAGGGCTACTGGTCCCGGCACTTTACGTAGTGCCGGAAAAGAAGGCCAAGAAGAAGGCCACGGGAACCCGAAGGAGTTCCCGGCGTCAGGTGGTATCGGATTCATCGTCCGATGACTCCGAGGCGGACTCCTCCCACGAGGAGGAGGAGGAGAAGAAAGAGGCCTCTCCCCCATCGGGGGGAGAGAGGAAGAGGAAGGCCTCCCCAACGAGGGAGGCCGAAGGGTCCAAGAAGGGAAGGACCCTTCCCCCAGACTGTTCCGCCAACGTCGGCGACGGCGACGAGGAGTGGCCCTCAAGGGCCAAGCCCCTGGCGAGATCGTAAGTATCCGGACTCCCGAATAACTTCATAAATTTTCTTTTTGCCACATGGTGTCTTCCTAATACCGCATACAACCCTATAGTCCGCCCAAGGACGATCTTCCCGCTTCGTCGAGCGGGTCCTTGGGTACGTCGGATGTGGATAGTACTTCACTTCCGACCGCCTCCACCCCCCGTGACACCGACGACACCGAGGTGGGATCCCAAAGAGGTACCCACCCGGAGGAGGAGGCCCCGGAGGTGCCGCAGGGCAACCTCCCGGACTTCGTACCGGACTCCGTACCAGAACCTGCAGTGGTTCCGGAGTCCGACGGGCGGCCCCTGCGTAAGAAGGGCAAGACTGTGACGCCAGCGGCCTCCGTCCAACCGGAGGCGCCGGATAATTTGCTGGAGGCGCTCAACGGCGCTTCCATCGAAGAGGAACACCGCACTGTCATGAGTGCAGTGATTCAGAAGGTTCAGCTCGCCAAAAGCGGGCTGACCGAAGCCTGCAGCAGCCTTCTAACAGGCTTTGAGGTAAGAATTTTTAATATATGTAAAATAGTACCGCATAGACAGTAGGCCTTGATGCTCGGTTCGGTGTTCGGAAAGAAAAGCTGGACTGAGGATCTAAAAAGATATACGCAGGAGTCTTAAAAAATATGTCAATATGGGAATGCAGGCTGTGCTGCTAACCTCTGCCGCACTGACTGCGGAGGTCAATGCTTTGAAGCAAAGCCTCGAGCAGTCCGAGAGCAAGCTCGGCCGTGCCAAGAAGCAGCTCGAGGACAAGGAAGGTGAGTAGCACCTTATTAAAGTTGTACCTTACAGAAAAGGATTTGGTTGCAAGATGAATGACAAGGATAACGTGGGTACTCCATGGGCTACGAACGAGGTGGCGACCCTGAAGGAGGCGGTGTCCACGGCCGAACGCGATGCGGCCGCAGAACGCGCTGGGCGAGAGAAGCAGGAGGCGCGGGTGGCGGAGGTACAGCAAGAGCTCCAGGCTCTCGTGGAAAAACACGAGAGTTTGGAGCGTGACTCAAAGACTCGAGAGTCCGAGCTTGCGTCGGCTCTTGAGAGTGCCAAAGCCGCTAAGGCCGAAGCCCACAAGGCCCTCCAGGAAATCGAGGCATTGAAGAAGATAGCGGCGGGTAAGGCATTCTTCATGCAAACCAAGCATGTAAATGTGAATTACCTATTACTTACCCGAATTCGGAGCTCTCCAGGAGCGTTCGCAGATCTTCCCTGTAGCGTGTCCGATGCTGCCGCTTTCTACAGAGCCGAGGAGGGGAGCTCGACGGAGAAGGTGTTCTGGTCTCAGTATCTTTGAGGCGGACATCAGTGCTTTAGCGACCAGCTGAAGCAGCTGGTCGAGCTCCACAAGGTGGCCGAACAGGCCATGAAGGGCCTTATAGTTCGGCTATGGCCCAAAGAGGCCATGCCTGGGAGCTACCTCGGCCTGGTGCGGCGGCTGGTGGATGCGTGTCCCTGGATTGAAGTTATCAAGCACTCCGCCTGCATTGAGGTGCCCGTCGGGCCCTTGCCCGTGCTAAAGTGCACTGGGGCAAGATGGATGCTGAGAAGCTTGTGACGGACGCGCCACCGCCGGGCAAGGAGTATCGCACACCCGAGATGTATTATAAGGGTGTCCTGAAGGGTGCCCGCATTATTGCGGGTGAGTGCTCCAAAGATGTAATATTTGAGTAGATTCACATTTTGTTATCCTGTGCGCTGAAAACTTTGTTCATATGCGCTAAGCAACGCTTGTTAATTTAAAATATTACCTTCTGTGCGGCCGTTTATCAAATCTGAGAGATGGCAAGTCGTCGGCTTCAGCCCCCATGCCACGAGTGTTGGGGTGTTCGGGATAAACTTGAGCGCTCTTGTTCCCATTTTTTGGTCCATCTAGGGAGGCGCTCAACACAACGAACGAGGCAACCGGACTTATAATGCTTGAACACTCTCACTTAGCCATAGAATTCTATAATTTTAAATTTCGGTGAAGCCCCTAGTGTTCGGAAGGCCGAATTCGGAGCGCTATCCACGCTGGGCGGACAAAGCCGGTTCCTCGCTCTAAGCGGCATAAGTCTTTAGGGACTCGAAGAAACCTCTCGAACAGCGACCGGCTCTCGCCTCATCATGACGGTCAGTTTTAGCTTTCTCCACTGAGGCGCTCGCCCAGCTCAACTGGGGCGCAATCGCAGTGGTTCTCCCAGCGCTACCTTAGCCGATATAACGGAATGTAAGGTACCAAAACATGGGAGCCGGTCAAACCCAACTATTGACCCAAGACATGATTCGGAGCCGATGCATATAATGCTATAAGTTCGGGGTGCCGCACTTGTGAAAGTGTTCGGACTTTATCACACCATAATGTAAGGAACGTAAGCCCCTGGTGTATTTAGCCGTACCAAAGTGTACGGATGCAACATGTCATAAATGAACATATGTATAAGATAGAAATGCGATTATAGGCAAAAAGCTATGCATTGTTTATTCAAGAAATACTGCCATGAATGCAGAACGATACAAATAGTGCGATAAGCAAGGGGTGGGACTATTAAACATGTCCCCCTCCAGGGGTAGGCTGCGGAATGGTGTATAAAACAGATTTAATGCTCGTAATGGAGACCACCTGGATACTCGTCGTAGCCTTTCTCCTTCCCTGGCTATTGCATCATGAGTTCGGCAGGTATACTGCCGGACAGGGCCTCTGGTAAATGGAGTCATGTGGATAAGAAAAAAAAGGAAAGAAAAAGGATGACACACTTGGGAGCCTCTGGTGTGGTTGAGCCGCACTCTGGGCCTGTCGTGGTTGTGCCCCTCCCCCTATGCCCATGGTATCTCCAGAGCGTGATGATGTACGCGAAGTACCGGTCTTGCAATTTTGCAAGGGCTGGGGTTGGGGCCGCATTGTACGCGTGCTCGGAACGTGCCAGGTGGTCTTTTTGTAGGTTACTCCGGGCACGTTTAGCAGTGTCCAGTCGCTTAACGGCCGGACTCGAGAATTGCCTTAAGAGGCTGCTCTGTACTTCTGCCGCGAGAGCCGTTGTGTGCTCCTCCGTTCGGAGAGAGCGTTCAGTGTTTCCGTTGACCATGATGACTCCTCGAGGGCCTGGCATCTTGAGCTTGAGGTATGCGTAGTGCGGCACCGCGTTGAACTTTGCAAACAGGGTCCGTCCGAGCAGAGCATGATAGCCGCTGCGGAACTGAACTATGTCGAAGTTTAACTCCTCGCTTCGTAAGTTATCCGGGGATCCGAAGACCACTTCCAGTGTAACTGAGCCTGTACAATTGGCCTCTACACCTGGTATGACGCCTTTGAAGGTCGTCTTTGTGGGTTTAATCCTTGAGGGGTCTATGCCCATCTTGCGCACTGTATCCTGGTAAAGCAGGTTTAGGCTGCTGCCGCCATCCATCAGGACTCTAGTGAGGTGAAACCCATCGACGATTGGGTCTAGAACCAATGCGGCGAACCCGCCATGGCGGATGCTGGTGGGGTGGTCCCTTCGATCAAAGGTGATCGGGCAGGAGGACCATGGGTTGAACTTTGGGGCGACTGGCTCCATCGCGTATACGTCCCTGAGTGCACGCTTCCGCTCCCTTTTGGGTATGTGGGTTGCGTATATCATGTTCACCGTCCGCACTTGTGGGGGAAACCCTTACATCCTCTATTGTTCGGCGGCCGGGTCTCTTCCTCGTCATCGCTATGCAGCCCCTTGTCATTGTTTTCGGCAATTAACTTGCCTGCCTGCTTGAATACCCAATAGTCCCTGTTGGTGTGATTAGCTGGTTTTTCGGGGGTGTCATGTATCTGGCACGAGCGGTCGAGTATTCGGTCCAAATTGGACGGACCCGGAGTAGTTCTTTTGAATGGCTTTTTCCGCTGACCGGGTTTGGGTCCTCTGAATCCGGCATTGACTGTCGTATCCTCAGTATTGTCGCCGTTAATGCGGCGTTTGTGCTTGTTGCGACGCGACCTGCCGTTGCGGTCCTTGGTATCCGGACTGCCAGAATTTTTGTTGAGGTTGTTGCTGCGGGCTAGCCAGCTGTCCTCTCCCGCGCAGAAGCGGGTCATGAGCGATGTGAGGGCTGCCATGGATTTCGGCTTTTCCTGTCCTAGGTGTCGTGCAAGCCACTCGTCTCGGATGTTATGTTTGAAGGCTGCGAGGGCCTCCGCATCCGGACAGTCGACAATTTAATTTTTCTTGGTTAAGAACCGTGTCCAGAATTGTCTGGCCGATTCATCTGGCTGCTGAATTATGTGGCTTAGGTCATCAGCGTCTGGTGGTCGCACATATGTGCCCTGGAAGTTGTCAAGGAATGCGGCTTCCAGGTCCTCCCAACACCCAATTGATTCTGCTGGCAAGCTGTTAAGCCAATGCCGAGCTGGTCCTTTAAGCTTGAGTGGGAGGTATTTGATGGCGTGAAGATCATCACCGCGGGCCATGTGGATGTGAAGGTGATAGTCTTCGATCCAAACCGCGGGGTCTGTTGTGCCATCATAGGATTCAATATTCACGGGTTTAAACCCTTCGAGGATTTGATGATCCATTACTTCATCTGTGAAGCATAGTGGGTGTGCGGCGCCTCTATATTGGGCTATATCACGACGTAGCTCAAACGAGCTTTGTCTACTGTGTTCGGCCCGGCCAGACTTGCTGTATCCGGCGCGACGGTTGTCATCGCGTATCGTGGGGCGCCCACGCGATCCGTAGATCGATCTTGATTGTCTTGCCTTATCCTCCAATATATCTCGCAAGTCTGGCGCATTCCACCGTGGCTTTGTACTTTTCGAGCGATGCCGGGGTACGGCTTTAGTGGAGGGCCTAGAGGCCTCTCTGTCGCGGCCACGAGGTGGCCGGTCAGCCGTATTGTGCGCTGGTGATGTAGGTTTGTATGCTTCCTCCTCTAATCGGGGGAGCAGCTTGCGTCTGGGGTAACTTTTGGAGGGGCGTTCGAGTTCGTACTCTTCCGCCGCAAGGACTTCAGTCCATCTGTCGGCTAGCAGATCTTGGTCAGCTCTAAGTTGTTGCTGCTTTTTCTTGAGGCTATTTGTCGTGGCCATAAGCCTGCGTTTAAAACGCTCTTGTTCGACGGGATCCTCAGGCACGACGAATTCGTCGTTGTCGAGGCTTGCCTCGTCTCCAGAGGGAGGCATGTAATTATCGTCCTCTACCTCTTAAATGCCGCTCTCTCGTGAGGGCTGGCTTCTCCGTCCTCTGTCTGAATCTTGCTGGAGGGGTTGTCTTCGACCTTTATGCAGGGTGTTATTATCTCCGGTGCCGGAATCTCCATTCTTGCTGTGGCGGGATTTAGAGCGGCGCCGCTGACGCCGGCGCTTAGGCTGTTTCTTGGAGGAGTCTTCCTCCGCTGTTCCCTCGCCATTCCCATCCTTTGGGATATCCACCATGTATATGTCGTATGACGAGGTGGCTTTCCAGTGCCCAGTAGGCGCTGGTTCTTGGTTGTCTCCGGCATCGTCGTCCATACCGTCGATGTCTTCGGAGTCGAAGTCTAGCATGTCGGTTAGGCCGTCGACAGTGGCTACAAAGTGGGTGGTGGGTGGGCTTTGAATTTCTTTGTTGTCCGCATCCCAACCGTCCTGACCGTAGTCCGACCAGGGCTCTCCTGATAACGGGAGATACTTTAGCGAATTCAGGATGTCGCCAAAAGGCGAGTGCTGAAAGATGTCCGCAGCGGTGAACTCCATGATCGGCGCCCAATCGGATTCGATCGGTAGGGGTGCGGGAGGTTCGGAGTCCGGCGAGGAGTCCGGCACCTCGGAGTCACGAGCTTCACAAGGGACAAGGTCGGTATTCGGCTCCATCGCCGTAGAGGTAGCAGCCCCCGAGGCGGTGTCTAGCCACCCATCCTCGGTCTGCGCAGTCGGCTCCGAATTAAGGGTCGGGGCGGACTCTTGTGCGGCCTCCAGGGCACTGTCCGGAAGCAGAGCTAAATCATGCCCATCGTGACAGTGCAGCGCGCTCGGCTGTGGCTCGAATCCATCGAAGATCAAGTCTCCGCGGATGTCGGCCGTGAAGTTCAAACTTCCAAATCTGACCTGATGGCCAGGGGCGTAGCTTTCAATCTGCTCCAGATGGCCAAGTGAATTGGCCCGCAGTGCAAAGCCGCCGAATACGAAGATCTGTCCGGGGAGGAAGGTCTCACCTTGGACCGCGTCGTTGTTGACGATCGAAGAAGCCATCGGGCCTATAGGCGACGAAACAGAGGAACTCTCAATGAAAGCACCAATGTCGGTGTCAAAACCGGCGGATCTCGGGTAGGGGGTCCCGAACTGTGCGTCTAGGCGGATGGTAACATGAGACAAGGGACACGATGTTTTTACCCAGGTTCGGGCCCTCTCGATGGAGGTGAAACCCTACTCCTGCTTGATTGATATTGATGATATGGGTATTACAAGAGTGGATCTACCACGAGATCAAGGAGGCTAAACCCTAGAAGCTAGCCTATGGTATGATTGTTGTTCGTCCTATGGACTAAAACCCTCCGGTTTATATAGACACGGAGAGGGCTAGGGTTACAGAGTCGGTTACAATGGTAGGAGATCTACATATCTGTATTGCCAAGCTTGCCTTCCACGCCAAGGAAAGTCCCATCCGGACACGGGACGAAGTCTTCAATCTTGTATCTTCATAGTCTTGGAGTCCGGCCAATGATGATAGTTCGGCTATCCGGACACCCCCTAGTCCAGGACTCCCTCAAGGGGTATCATTAATACCCTTGTCATGAACAAATGCTTGATCATCAAGTGGTGGTGGAAGATCATGACCACCACCTTGGATAAACCTCTTTGGTTCAACATTCTCAAAGCTAAGTATTTCCATTCCTCTAGCCCTATGTTTGCTCGTGCCTCGGGGGCTTCCCAGTTCTGGAAAGACCTTGTTAAACTTGGGCCTATTTTCCAAAGCCTCGTCAAGTTTGTTGTTCACAATGGCAGACCCACTAGATTTTGGCTTGATTGGTGGTATGGTTCGACTACGTTGGCAAATTCTTTTTCCTATGCTTTTTCCGAATGTCCTGACCCTGAGATCTCAATCTTTGAGCTCTCTTCCAATAATTGGGATCTGCAACTTCGTCGCTCTCTTTCTCCTGAAGAGTTGGTTGACTGGCAGCGCCTTGTTGCCTTCTTCCCTGTGATCTCGGAGGAGGAGGACTCGGTGGTGTGGCCCCTTTCCCCGTTTGGTCGTTTTTCTGTGAAATCGCTTTATGGTAAGCTGATCTCGGGTTCAACCACTTCCAAATTCAAGTGGATCTGGAGGGCTCGTATTCCTCTTAAGATCAAGATCTTCCTCTGGCAAGCTTCTCGCGGGCGGTTGCCGACTGGTGACCAGATCCGCAAACGTAATGGCCCTGGGTCTGACCGATGCGCCCTCTGTGGGTTAAGAGAAGACATGATACATGTTTTCTTTACTTGTGTTTGGGCTAAACTCTTCTGGTGGTGTATCAGATCTTGGTTGAATGTAGTGTGGAGGCCGTCCTCCTTCTCGGACCTTCGACTCTTGGCTAACAATCTGGTTGGGGCCCAGAGGAGAATATTTTGGGTGGGCTTTGCAGCGATGTGTTGGACTCTTTGGACGACAAGAAACAAATTTACTATTGAACATGTTTTTCCTGCTAAGCCTGCTGATTGCTTATTTAAAACTTGCGTATTCTTGCAGCAGTGGAGATTATTGATGAAGGAGGACAGGGATGCGCTCGATATGATGATATCCAAGATCCGGGCTTCTGCTATCTCCCTTTCTCCAGTTCATGCCGGCAGTTAGGTGTTGCTGGCCCTAATGTTGCTGTCCTTAGTCTCTCCGGCCTGCGCGCTGTGTACTGGCCTGGAAGCCATGTACGTTCTACTTTTTCCTTGAGGTCTGGTCGATACTCTGCGTGCTTTGTGTGGCGTTCGTTGTGGATGATTATGACTCTGCCTGATGGCTTTATTTATAAAGTCGGGCTCTGGCCTTTTATCTAAAAAAACTCGAGCAGGGCTTCACTTGGGCACGGAAATCAGTCTCGACCGAGGATGCGCCTCTTCGAGAACAACAACCAGGATGCAGTAGAAACATAGATCGGGCGGTACATACAAACAAGAAGGTAAACAAATCTTAAAACATTGTTTTCTCACATGTTCGACAACTGTTTCCTGAAATCAGTATTACAGCATGAAACTGAAATAATACAAAAAAAGTACAGGGCCTCCTGAAGGCAACGAACACGATATTTTAAGAACAGAAATTGTATCACAATACACAAGTACAAGACTCGCAAATGATGTCTTAATAATTACTCCCTCCGTCCGGAAATACTTGTCGAAGGAATGGATGTATCTAGACGTATTTTAGTTCTAGATACATTGATTTTTATGCATTTCTTCGACAAGTATTTTCGGACGGAGGGAGTATAATATACGAGAATGATTAAAGCTAGAATGATCCTAGACGCCGTGGTTGCGCCATACCAGAATGCCACTGCAGAAAGAACCACTGTGCCACATTCAGACACGAAGCTCCTGAACATGCACAAGCTTCTGCTGCATTCCGTTCTTGTCCCACTGAGCTTTGAAGCCCCCGTGCAAGCCCAGCAGCCAGAGCTTCTTCAGGGAGCTAAGGGATTCAATGCCTTGAGGGACCTTATCCAGCTTCGACAATGACACGACATACATACCTTCGATGCTCGGAAGGGCGCCATCAATGATCTTTAGCTCGTTGACATTATGCATGTGCTTTAGTGTAAGGCTCTTCAGGTGAGGGAAGGAATCTGCAGAAAGAACCAAAATGTTTGCACTGCGCATGTTGTTGAGTCGCAGATATGTGAGGTTTGGCAAGTGTGGTGCAAGCATCCCTAGTGGATCCTCGTCTTCCCAAAGGTGACACCAGCTTAGAACTAGATACTTGAGATTTTCTCCGTGGCTGCGGAATATCGGGCAGTCCAGCGTTCCCTTGGCCCATTTCCCTCTGATGATCAGCTTGTGGAGATGTGTGGACATTGGCTGGAGGGACTCGAAACAAAGTGCCTCGTTCTCATCTCTTCCAGCAAGAAGCAGACTGGAAAGAAGCGGCATATTTGACAGGGCAGCAAAAATATTTGCGCATTCAGCAGAACTTATGTGTCAATCCACAGAGTTCGCAATTGCACCATTCTCTCCAGCTGCTCAGCCAAGTCTTTGTTGGCTTGGATGGTCTCAAGAGTCTGCAGCCCTTCAATGTTGGGCAGTTCTTTTGGTGCTTGAATTCCGACAAAGTATCGAAACTCCGTCCGCTTCTCATCAGCATATCTATCAGCTAAGAGGTGCCGTAGATTCTTGATCTTAGCGATCCCTCTTGGTAGGGTCTCTATGTTAGTTTGCTTGATGTCCAGAGTTTGCAGGTTCGATAGTTTCTCAACAGAGTCCGGGAGTGACCTCACCTTGGTGCGGCGTAAGCCAATGTAACGTAAATTGAAGAGTGTACCTATCCATGCCGGCACTTCAGTGATTTCAGAGTCTTGTAGCTCGAGGACAGTCAGGTAGCTGGATTCTGACGAAACTGAGAACGGCATGGCAGGCATGGATGAAGTTGCTCCTACTGACACTAGTGTTCGAAGACGGGGAAGCTTAATTTTCAGTGCAGTATTGCCTTTCCATCCGCATGATGACAGACGACGAACATCCTTATTCCTATGTATCAATGTGGCATAATCATTTGCACATACAAACTGCTCCTCGCTTGCAACACAAAGAGCCAGGTCTCGCACGATATCATGCATCGTACAGGTGCTCACCCTTCCCAGTTCATCTGTCTCCTTGACTTCAAGCATATTGCGGTATATCAGTTCCGTCAGGTTTCCCTCGGCCACCTCCTCTGGGGTGCTATTTCCTTTGCTACACACAAAGCCTTCTGCAACCCACAGCCTCACAAGGCTCTCACGTGACATTGGGTAGTCTTCCGGGAAAAGGCTGCAATACAAAAGGCAGTTTCTGAGGTCTCCAGATAGGTCATGGTAAATCAGATTTAAAACTGCCCGGAGATGATCATTCTTCGACAGCTCAGTTGAGAGTTGATTGTATATCTGCTCCCAAGAGTATTGTGTTTGTGGCCTCGAAGACAAAACACCACCTATTGATAAAATTGCTAGTGGCAGACCCTGACACCTATCAACTATAGCCCTGGCAGTTTTCATGAGATGATTGGGACACTCATACTCATGGTCCTTCTTGATATAAAAGACCCTCCTGCAGAAGAGTTCGAATGCGTGAGCATTCCCCAAAGGCTTGAGATCGATACGGCGTGTCAAGTGAGCAACGGCAGCAACATGATTGTTCCGCGTTGTGATGATGATGCGACTTGCATGAGAATTCTGGAATGCATCTCGCATTTGAGAGTACACTTCCTTGTTCCAGACATCATCCAATACAATTAAACATTTCCTATCTTTAAGCTTTCGCTTTATTTCTTCCTTCAAGTCATGCACACCCATCCTGTCAATGTTAGGTGATGATGGTTGTTCGGTAACCTTCTCGAGTAACTTCCTCAACAGAGCATCCAAAGTGTAGGTCTGAGACACAACCATCCACGCACTAGTTTGGAAGTTGATCTTTTCACGTTCATACACATTTGTGACGAGGGTTGTTTTTCCCA
Source organism: Aegilops bicornis (assembly GCA_021605145.1). NCBI lineage: Eukaryota > Viridiplantae > Streptophyta > Magnoliopsida > Poales > Poaceae > Aegilops > Aegilops bicornis. Next base: position 761,592,717 of record CM038671.1, on the reverse strand, counting down.
ACCCACCCATACCCGACACCGTTATCACCGTAGTCTCCACTCATCCGAGTACAACCATTCAGTCATCATTCGCCTGTTATCTTCAATTCCAATAAGATCTTCATCTTTCACAAGTTCAGGGAAGCTATCTTGGGACCGTTGTCTTTCCATCTCAGTGCGCGGGTCATGAACAAGCTGGGATGGTTGCAGCCATTGCTCCTTGAGTCCGATAACTTGCTTTATCTCCTTCTCTATCTTGACTACCTCATCGGCAATTTGACTAAAAACCCGGACATAATGTGATCCTTTGAGGCACTTCTTCAGAAACCCTTTTTCCACATGAAGAGAGTGATATGAGTATTTGTCCATCACATCCTCAACATGGTAGGCCAACTTCCTCACCTCCCCAATCCAACCCTTTACGACTGTGTCGGCGAGGTACGGCGTGCCTATCTGCTGTATGACGTTCTTCATTGTATTTAATTGCTTCGCTATTCCCTCAATCTTGTCATCCAGATCAATCAGATTACTAACTTTTTCTGACAGCTTGGCCAGCAAAGCCTTGGTAGCTTCATCAGCTAAGACATTCCCAATCTTTCCGAGAGCAACGAGCACCGCCTCCGCCATTTGTGCTGAACAAAATAAATATAGATCAATGTGTTAAATGGTGCAATAACCAATTTCATCCAAGAAAATTAAGTCGAGAGTTAGCTTGTATGAACAGAGAGAAACTTTCTCCAATGGTTGTTTTACTTCCTCTACTTTTCAAACTGAAAATTTATAGGTTTGTTGACACTTACTCCACTGGTTTCGTGCATGGATGGACCGAGTAGCTCTGTTGATATTTAAGATTTTTTTTTAATTAATGTATCATGGGAGAAGATACCTGGTGTCAATGTACTACCAGTACTAGATAAATACTCCCTCCGTCCGAAAATACTTGTCATCAAAATGAATAAAAAGAGATGTATCTAGAACTAAAATACATCTAGATACATCCCCTTTTATCCATTTTGATGACAAGTATTTCCGGACGGAGGGAGTATGTATAATCATCACTTTTTGTCGTCTGACACTGAGATAATCAGACAAAAGTAGTAACAGGGTCCATGATAAGAAAAGAGATATGGAGTTTTGCCCATGGGTCTGATAAACCGTAGCATGAAGGAATGAAAGATTTAAGACATGTTAATACATATAGTACTACTAGAGAATTACACGCACGTTTGCATGACTTGAATATAGTTGTATCAACTATGCAACTCTAATGCTTATTATGGAACAAAATAGTTGCAGTTGTTGTACAGGTCAGAAAAATAGAAGTGTGCTTCTTCGAAGGAGAGGGTACTAATAATTATACAAGGAGAGCGCTAATTACATGGTATGTGGTTTCTGGGAAGGTAGTTGGTTGTTCAACATGCGATTTTAGTTGTGTTGGGAAACTTGCAACCTGTGAATGAACTAATCTGACATGGTGCATATTCAGTCAAAGTCATTACCTGGTGACAAAACAACTGTTCAGTCAGTTAAGCAGAATAGCTTGGGGGCCGAGCAGCGTGCGCAACTGACAGGAAAGATTGACCACGGGTTAGCGACTTGGCATCAACAAGCACGGGGGACACAGCTCTCATCCAAAGATGAAACTTGAGAATCACATCAGAGTCGGCCGGAGGCGAGGCCTGTCCGGTCCGTCCTGATACTTGGTTGACTCTGCAGCATGGAAGAAGAGGGGATGAGTATTTATTTATGCTCACGAGCAGAAATCGGATCAGAATGGCATGTCACCCTGATACGGGGACTGGATTTGCCATTTCCACGCGACAACCTAGGTCCGGCTGCCAGATCCAGAAGTAAAAGTGCGGCCTGGGCCACCGCCGCGCCGGCGCGGTTCGACGAGCAAGCCCGGGCGGCCAGAGAGAGACGCACGCCTCCCGGCAGAGACGGAATCTAAGCTAAGATGGGGAAAAGCAGCTAAGGAAGAGCGTGTGTGCACCTGTTGGTCGCAAACTCGCAATGGAGCTCGCCCGCTGGTGTGAGAAGGAGACCTTGATTCGCTGCAGGTCCGTGGCTTTGTTTCTTCTCCGAAGGCACCTTGGGGAAGTCAAGTCTTTGGTTATTGTTCTGTCTTCCTTTTTTATTATTTTGATTTATTTTATAAGTTTGAGAAACCTTCTTCCTGCTTCTGCCTTCAAATATTCCGGGAAATTATACGCAGGTACGCTCCTATCTTTTTTTTGATAAAGGGCGATTTTATTATCTTAAAATGTAGCATCAAGCGGATACAAAGCATTATGAGTAACACCCGGCCTCTGCATAACTAGAATGCACACGGCCCAATATGAAGGTCTGACAAAAATTGATGACAAAAAAAAAACCCGACAAATCGGTAACAGTAGAGCCCTATAGACCGACACTATGCCTATGTCGATGGAGGTGGTGGATCGATCCGAAGGTTATGTTGCCACCTATGTTAGGAAAAAACTCCATAGTCACCTACTCCAATCACATACACACCGCCTTGAACAGCGGTTGGTCCTCCGGTCGTTGTAACATAGACTACATACGTAGCAATTGCGTACACCGGGAAATAACCTGTCGAGGAGAAGCATTTTTTTCCATTAAAAATCAAATCATTTCTACATAGCCAAAGCGACCAAATTAAGGCATACGCTCCCATCCTTATTAACGTTTTGAACCTATTTGAAATACCGTCCAACCAATGATTAAAAATATTGGCAACACTTATGGGCGGATACAAATTTGACGCTATTTGGATGACTGGCCACGTAGAACGTGCAGACTTACATTGGAAAAGAAGGTGTTTGATTGTCTCATCATGAGTACAAAAACAACACTTCTTAATCCTTTGCCTGTTGCGTCATGTGAGATTGTCTTTGGTTAACACAACTCCCCTACGAAGATACCACATGAAAATTTTCACTTTTAGTGGAATCTTGGACTTCCAAATTTTCTTGTTATTACTCACTGGTACCTCAGAATGTGTGAGCGCACGATACGTACTCTACAATGAAAGACCCTGATGTAGTAAGGTTCCAGCGAAACACATCTCAGCCTTGTGCCATGTTAATCGAATCCAATCGGGATAAAAGATTATGCCATGACACAAGTCGGGGGTACACTCCTATCCTACTGGTGGCCTAGTGCACAAGAAACCATAACGCGTTATGTGGACGTCAACAAGTTATCGGATTGGTTGTTGGCAAAGCACACTCTGCTCCACCGACATATTATTTTTGCAAAAAAAAAACATTACGATCTATTATAAAAGTTTTGCGGAAGTATAGAGCACTTCAAACATAATAGAAAAAAGTGCATCAATATTCCTGGATCACCTTGCCGTTGACGCGCCTCAGTGGCCCTCTCGTATCGAAGCTGGACTGACCTTGTTGATGACAGCCATGAAGACTTTATGCATGTAGCCCTAGGACTAGCGCGCCGGAGCCACGGTCGTAGTCATTACCCTTGAATCGACCTGCAGAACATGACTACAAATCTTGTCATCATGCAGGCATGACAAGTAACCCTAACCTCGTTGTCCCGAGAAGCTGACATAAATCCACACCGAAGCTCCGTCTAATCCGTTCCAACGAACAGACTTGAGGGAGATCGCAGCCCGAGGACTGAGTTGAAGAATAAGAACCACCATCCGTTCAAGTGTCGCCCTGCAAGGACTAAAACCCTAAGACCCCCCCCCCCCCCTGACCGCCGAATCAGTAGGCAGAGAAGAGGCGAATCCACAGGATGATCAACGATGGAGTTAGAGGGAAGGAAGGCTTTGCCCTAGCTACATGGGAAAGAAAGACGTGTTGCTTACCGACTGATTATATATATACTCTCTCATTTGCATATATGCGGCTCTAATATTGGCTCATTTCAGTGTATAAACTGACAGAACTGGTCAGAAGCGAACAGATTTTTGTTTTGTTTTGAAAGCTGACAGAAACCGACAAGTTGGTTGATTACCAGCGTGAGTGAAGGTGTCCCAGATCAGATGCCTGGGCTCCTGCCCGTCCAGAGCAACAGCGCCCTCGTACTGCATTAAAAAACAGAGCAAAATAACCGGAGCAGGGCACTGAGGGCAAGAGAAAGAGAGTGAAATTTGTAAGAGACCGATGGTAGCTGATAAAGCCAAACCAATATCCAGTTACTGAAGCCGGTGCTACTCATGTTACTAAAACACAGATCCACACGACAGCTTATAATTGTGCATTTCTGTAGGTAGTACTAGCTTACATTTCTATGCAACGGTGGCATCAATCGTGCTGCAAGTCCTTGAAAATTTCATTATCTTCAGTATCCGTGAACCTGAGAGAAACAGCCAGTACTACTAATTCCAGATTGACAGGCAACTAGAGTTGGAGAGTAAACTTGCTCTCATGAATTGATTATGCCACATACATCAGTGTTACATATATACACCCCATGGACAAGGCACGCAGGCCGGGGGAATTAGTTGAGATCCTACAATCTAGGAGGCCACGTGCGCACTACATAGATACATGTTAACACCCCCCCTCAGCTGGAACGCCGTTGGGAAGAACGTTCAAGCTGGATCGAAACTCGGTGAAGACCTGTGAAGGAAGCCCTTTGGTGAACAAGTCTGCAAACTGAGAATTGGACGGAACATGGAGAACGTGCACTTCGCCGAGTGCCACGCGATCACGGACGAAGTGAAGATCAATCTCTATATGTTTAGTGCGCTGATGCTGAACGGGATTAGAAGAGAGGTAGGATGCACTGATGTTGTCACAATATACAATGGTAGCTCGAGAAGGAGGGCGCCGGAGTTCGTGGAGAAGCTGGCGGACCCAACATGATTCGGCAACGCAGTTAGCAACGCCACGGTATTCTGCCTCGGCGCTGGAGCGTGAAACTGTCGGCTGGCGTTTGGAGGACCAGGAGATCAAGCTGTTGCCGAGAAAGACACAGAACCCCGACGTGGATTTCCTCGTATCAGGGCAACCCGCCCAATCGGCATCGGTATAGGCCACGAGATCAAGAGAGGAGGACTTGTATAGCTGAAGTCCAAAGTGGGTGGTACCCCGGAGATAGCGAAGAACCCGCTTGATGAGTAGCATGTGCGTATCCCGTGGTTGATGCATGAACAGACAAATCTGTTGCACCGCATATGATATGTCCGGACATGTAAGGGTTAGGTATTGCAAGGCACCGGCAATGCTGCGATAGGTGGTTGGGTTGGAAAGGGGTAGGCCATCGGTAGCAGAGAGTTTGGCGGTGGTGTCAATCGGGGTGGACACGGGTTTGCAGTTGAGCATATGAGCGCGATCCAAAACCTCTAATGTGTATTGTTGCTGACTCAAGAAGAGGCCGGATTGGTTGGGTGTGACATTAATGCCTAGGAAGTGATGGAGCTTACCTAGGTCTGTCATGGAAAATTCGACTTTGAGGGAGTGGATGATGGAGTGAAGAACATGCGGTGTGCTGGCGGTGAGAATTATGTCATCAACGTAGACGAGTAGGTAAGCAAAGGAGGACCCGTGGGACATAATGAAGAGTGAGGAGTCACTCTTGGAAGCATGAAAACCAAGGGATAAGAGGAAGGACTTAAAACGATGAAACCACGTGTGGGGGGCCTGTTTCAAGCTATAGAGAGACTTACGGAGGAGACAAACATGGTCCGGGTGAGAGGTGTCGATGAAGCCGGATGGTTGTGCACAATAGACTGTCTTCTTGAGCTCTCCATGGAGAAATGCGTTCTTGACATCAAGTTGATGTATAGGCCAAGAACCAGAGGTGGCGAGGCTGAGAACCACACGGATCGTGGCCGGTTTCACCACGGGCTGAAAGTCTCCTCGTAGTCCACGCCTTCCTTTTGAGTGAAACCCCGAACAACCCACCGAGCTTTGTACCGCGCCAAGGACCCGTCCAGACTGAATTTGTGACGGTATATCCATTTTCCTGTGACCACATTAACACCTGCAGGTTTTGGAACCAAAGACCAAGTCGAGTTCTTGATTAAAGCGTTAAATTCATCTCGCATTGCATGTAGCCAGTGGGGGTCTCGGAGTGCGGAGCGATATGTGGCGGCGATGAGTGAGATGGGGGAGTCCTGTTGGGTGGCGAGGAAGAGGCGCTTAGGTTGATAGAAACCTGATTTGGCGCGGGTGCGCATTTTATGCGCGTTGATGGGGGGCTGGATTGATATTGCATGGGGAGGATGACGTGGCGGTGTGTGGTAGGCTACATGGGAATTGCTGGGGCCGGAGATGGACGCGTGATCCGAGGGAGATTCGGTCAGAGGAGAAGGGGACGAGGTGGGCGCGCGATCCGAGGTAGATTGGTTGGCAGGAGTGCGATCGGAGGTAGTGCGCTGCGGGCCAGCAGGTGGGGACGGCACGGAAGGCGAGGAAGATCCGGTCGGGCTGGTGGAGCGCGTGGGGGTGGAGCGCGTGGAGCGGGGGGATTGGGTGGCCGGTGTGCGGGGCCATGCGATTGGCGGATCACTGGGAGGGGCGGGTGCGCACGGGTGGCGGGGCCCAGCTGGTGCGTTGGGATCGGGAAGGCACAGCTGCAGAGAGATTTGGTTGGGATTGTTTGTGGCCGGTGGTGAGCTGGTTGTTGGTGTGGGAGAGACGTAGGGAAAAATGGTCTCGTCGAAAACGACGTATCGTGAAACGATGACACGGTGTGATTCTAAGTCGTAGCAGTGGTAGCCTTTGTGCTCAAGTGGGTAGCCCAAGAAGACGCAGCGAGAGGACCGGGGTGCAAGTTTGTGGGAAGATGTGGCGTATAGGTTAGGGAAACAAAGGCAACCGAAGACTCAAAGATGGTCGTAGGTGGGGTCGACGCCGTGTATGCGATAGTAAGGTGTATGGCCATGAATGGCACGTGAGGGGCGGCGATTAAGGAGGTACGAGCCTCCACCCAAAACGATGGAGTGAGGTTAGCTTGGAAGATGAGGGTGCACACTACATCGTTTGTGGTGCGCAGGAGTCTTTCGGCCTTGCCATTTTGAGGGGAGGTGTGTGGGCACGAGAAACGGTAGGAGATGCCATGAGTAGAGAAGAAGGAACGGATGGTGGAGTTAATGAACTCACCACCGTTATCACATTGGAGGGTGATAAACCACAAGTATAGGGGATCGCAACAGTTTTCGAGGGTAGAGTATTCAACCCAAATTTGTTGATTCGACACAAGGGGAGCCAAAGAATATTCTCAAGTATTAGCAGCTGAGTTGTCAATTCAACCACACCTGGAACTTAGTATCTGCAGCAAAGTGTTTAGTAGCAAAGTAATATGATAGTGGTGGTAACGGTAACAAAAGTAAAGACAGCAAAAGTAATGTTTTTGGTATTTTGTAGCGATTGTAACAGTAGCAACGGAAAAGTAAATAAGCGAGAACCAGTATATGGAAAACTCATAGGCACCGGATTAGTGATGGATAATTATGCCGGATGTGGTTTGTCATGTAACAGTCATAACATAGGGTGACACAGAACTAGATCCAATTCATCAATGTAATGTAGGCATGTATTCCGTATATAGTCATACGTGCTTATGGAAAAGAACTTGCATGACATCTTTTGTCCTACCCTCCCGTGGCAGCGGGGTCCTATTGGAAACTAAGGGATATTAAGACCCCCTTTTAATAGAGAACCGGAATAAAGCATTAGCACAGAGTGAATACATGAACTCCTCAAACTATGGTCATCACCGGGAGTGGTCCCGATTATTGTCACTTCGGGGTTGCCGGATCATAACACATAGCAGGTGACTATAGACTTGCAAGATAGGATCAAGAACTCACATATATTCATGAAAACATAATAGGTTCAGATCTGAAATCATGGCACTCGGGCCCTAGTGACGAGCATTAAGCATAGCAAAGTCATAGCAACATCAATCTCAGAACATAGTGGATACTAGGGATCAAACCCTAACAAAGCTAACTCGATTACATGATAAATCTCATCCAACCCATCACCGTCCAGAAAGCCTACGGTGAAATTACTCACGCACGGCGGTGAGCATCATGAAATTGGTGATGGAGGATGGTTGATGATGACGACGGCGACGAATCCCCCTCTCCGGAGCCCCGAACAGACTCCAGATCAGCCCTCCCGAGAGAGATTAGGGCTTGGCGGCGGCTCCGTATCATAGAACGCGATGATTTCTTCTCTCTGATTTTTTTTCTCCCCGAAAGCCAATATATGGAGTTGGAGTTGGCTTCGGAGGGCCACCAGGGGGCCCACGAGGTAGGGGGCGCGCCCAGGAGGGGGGGGCGCCCCCCACCCTCATGGACAGGGTGTGGGCCCTCTGGTCTTCATCTTTGGCGAGGATTTTTTTATTTATTCTAAGATATTCCGTGGAGTTTCAGGTCATTCCGAGAGCTTTTGTTTTCTGCACGTAAAACAACATCATGGCAATTCTGCTGAAAACAGCGTTAGTCCGGGTTAGTTCCATTCAAATCATACAAGTTAGAGTCCAAAACAAGGGCAAAAGTGTTTGTAAAAGTAGATACGACAGAGACGTATCAACTCCCCCAAGCTTAAACCCTTGCTTGTCCTCAAGAAATTCAGTTGACAAACTGAAAGAGAAAAAGAAAAACTTTTACAAACTCTGTTTGCTCTTGTTGTTGTAACATGAAAAGCCAGCATTCAAGTTTCAGCAAATATTATGAACTAACAATACTAACAATAACACATAGGTCTCACAATTACTCATATCAATAGCATAATCAGCTAGCGAGCTATAATAACAAAACTCGGATGACAACACTTTCTCAAAATAATTATAACATGATATAACAAAATGGTATCTCGCTAGACCTTTCTGAGACCGCAAAACATAAATGCAGAGCACCTTTAAAGATCAAGGACTGACTAAACATTTTAATTCATGGTAAAAGAGATCCAGTCAAGTCATACCCAATATTAACCGATTATAATGAATGCAAACGACAGTGTGCTCTCCAGCGGGTGCTTTTAATAAGAAGGGTGATGACTCAACATAAAAGTAAATGGATAGGCCCTTCGCAGAGGGAAGCAGGGATTTGTAGAGGTGCCAGAGCTCGATTTTGGAATAGAGATAAATTATATTTTGAGCGGCATACTTTCATTGTCAACATAACAACTAAGAGATGACGATATCTTCCATGCTAAACAAATTATAGGCGGTTCCCAAACAGAATGGTAAAGTTTATACTCCCTCCTCCACAAGCATCAATCCATGGCTTGCTCGAAACAATGAGTGCCTCCAACATTCAACGGGTCCTGGGGGAGTTTTGTTTGCAATTATTTTGATTTATTTTGCATAAAGCATGGGACTGGGCATCCCGGTGACCAGCCATTTTCTCGTGAATGAGGAGCGGAGTCCACTCCTCTTGAGAATAACCCGCCTAACATGGAAGATAAGGGCAGCCCTAGTTGACATATGAGCTATTCGAGCATGCAAAACATAATGTTTATTTGAAGGTTCAGAGTTTGGCACATACAAATTTACTTGGAACGACAGGTAAATACCACATATAGGTAGGTATAGTGGACCCATATGGAACAAATTTGGGGTTTAATGAGTTTGGATGCACAAGCAGTATTCCCGCTTAGTACAGGTGAAGGCTAGCAAAAGACTGGGAAGCGACCAACTGAGGGAGCGACAACAGTCGTAAACATGCATTAAAATTAATTCACACCGAATACAAGCATGAGTAGGATATAATCAACCATGAACATAAATATCATGAAGGCTATGTTGATTTGATTCAACTACATGTGTGAACATGTGCCAAGTCTAGTCACTCAATTCATTTAAAGGAGGATACCATCCCATCATACCACATCATAATCATTCTAATAGCATGTTGTACATAAGGTAAACCATTATAACTCATAGCTAATCAAGCATGGCACAAGCAACTATAATCTCTAAACGTCATTGCAAATATGTTTACTTCATAATAGCTGACTCATGAACGATGAATCATCATATTTACAAAAACAAGAGAGGTCGAGTTCATACCAACTTTTCTTGTCCCAATAAGTCCATCATATATCATCATTATTGCCTTTCACTTGCACAACCGAACGATGTGTATAATAATAAGAGTGCACGTGCATTGGACTAAGCTGGAATCTGCAAGCATTCAACTCAAGAGAGAAGACAGGTAATATGGGCTCTAAGTTAAATAAATAATCATGCATATAAGAGCCACTAAGCATTTTCGATATAGTCTTCTCGACCCCAAAGGAAAGAAAAGGAATACAAACTATTTACACGGGAAAACTCCCAACAAGCAAAAGAAGAACGGGAAATATTTTTGGGTTTTCTTTTTAATTACTACAGCAAAGAAATAAACTACTACTAATTTTTTGGTTTTTTTCTTAAGGTTTATTAAACACACAAGAAGAAAGTAGGAAAAATAAAATAAACTAGCATGGATATTACAGTGAAAGAGTATGAGCACCGACATCTAGCAATGAGTGTGTGTGAACATGAATGTAATGTCGGTGAGAAATACGTACTCCCCCAAGCTTAGGCTTTTGGCCTAAGTTGGTCTATTGCCAAGGATAGCTGGCGGATACCCGTAGGTGTAGCTGGGGTCGTCGCGATGAAGAATAGTTGGGATCATAATGTGATGAAGAGGACTCTGACTGCCACTGGCTGGCAACCGCCTCAAGATCCCAAGAATAAACAGACTGTCGTGGAGGCTCATCTTGTGGTTCCGGTTCCGGGGCTAGTGCAGGATTCCGATAGGCTTGAACAGCCGCCCACAGAACGATGTGAGGACCTGCAGACAAGTGAAACAAAGAGGGAGCAGGCAAAGTAATAGTCTCAGGGTGATGTTTATCAAAGTATAATTTATATTTGAGCTCCCCTTCACGACTCTTAACAAGAAAGTCATGCGCCAGCATACTCTTATAATCTAAATAAGCACGGGGCAACGATGTTTCTTCTTTCTCCTCATGCCTAATAGGTAATTCAAAATATTCAGCTAGGCGTGAAGCATAAATGCCTCCAAAGATAGGGCCCTTAGTACGGTTCAGACTTAACCGTCTAGCAACAATTCCACCCATACTAACAGAGTTATTGTGGTGTAAACCATGGAGCAAAATAATAATATCAGGAACACTAAGGTTTCCACAGTTCCCGCGTCCAATCAAGCAACGACTAGCAAATAAGGCAAAGTAGCATAAACAGGAAAATGTATGCTAGTAATCCCTGCATCAGAAACCTTCCTGGTTTCTCCCACAGTGATAGTGTTAATAAAAGCTTCTACTTCGTTACGGTGTGGTTCATCCAAGGTGCCCTCAAAGGGTATTTTGCAAACCTTGCAAAATTCAGCTAATGTCATCTCCTTAACAACGTCATATAAATGAAACTCTACTGATGGAGGTGATTTATTAGGGAAAAAGTAGAAGTTTTGCACAAAAGTATTTGTGAGTAAGAGATACTGATGACGTTGGTCGCGGAGGAAGTCGGTGAGGCCAGCATTCTCAATTAATAGATAGAAATCCTCATAAATCCCGACTCTCCTCAAGAAGTCATCGGAAGGCCATTCACACGGCCGGACCTCTGCGGTGCGAGGCAAATTAAATTTGGGCTTCTGGTCTTCTTCCTTTTGTTTTTCCTTCGAGCTTCGGCTCGACAAGCCCCTTAAAAGTCTCTTCATTATTTCTGAAATAATCTGAAATTTTTAGTAACTTCAAATAAAAGTGAACCAACTTCAATAAAATTGATAGCAACAACTCCCACAAGTGCCTAGAGCCTATATCAAGCATTAGAACTACTTGGAACCATATAGATTAGACATGCAAGCTCAAGAACATGGTTACCTATGCAGCACAAATTTGCAACGAATAAAGCACTAGAGAAAAAACTAATTGGACCAATGGAGGAGTCACATACCAAGGAACAATCTCCCCAAGCAGTTTTGCGAGAGGTGCTTTGAGCAAGGAGATCGAAAATCACAAAGAACGGGGCCGGAACTCGTGCTTGAGTTGGTTTTTCGTGTTTGTGTGAGGCAGAGGAAGAAGATGGGTGCAGGGATAAGTGAAGGAGGGCCACCGTGGGCCCACGAGGCAGGCGCGCCCGAGGGGTAGGGCGCCCTCCACCCTCGTGTCCAGTGGCAGCTCCCCATGTAATTTTTGCACAGTAAATCCTCAAATAATCCTGAAAAAATCATATTAAATTGGCATGGCATTCTGAGGACTTTTATTTTCGGGATATTTTTATATTGCACGGGTAAGTCAGGAAACAGACAGAAAAAAAACTATTTTAATTTATTTCTACTAAATAACAGAAAATATAAAGAGGGTACAGAAGGTTGTGCTTCTAGTTTCATCCATCTCGTGATTATCAAAATGAACCCACTAACAAGGTTGATCAAGTCTTGTTAACAAACTCATTCTGAATAACACGGAACCGGAGAAATTTCGAATAACACTAAGTTACCTCAACGGGGATATGAAAATCCCCAACAATAAGAATATCATACTTTTTCTTGACAGTAGGGAGAGGAAATTCAAAACCTCCAAATATAATTGATGCAATTTTCCCAATAGAGTTGATACTATAAACTTGAGGTTGTTTCCTTGGAAAGTGTACCATGTGCTCATTACCATTAACATGAAAAGTGACATTGCCTTTGTTGCAATCAATAATAGCCCCTTCAGTATTAAGGAAAGATCTTCCAAGAATAATAGACATACTATCATCCTCGGGAATATCAAGAATAACAAAGTCCGTTAAAATAGTAACGTTCGCAACTACAATAGGCACATCCTCACAAATACCGACAGGTATAGCAGTTGATTTATCAGCCATTTGCAAAGATATTTCAGTAGGTGTCAACTTATTCAAGCCAAGTGTACGATATAAAGAGAGAGGCATAACACTAACACCGGCTCCAAGATCACATAAAGCAGTTTTAACATAATTTCTCTTAATGGAGCATGGTATAGTAGGTACTCCGGATCTCCAAGTTTCTTTGGTATTCCACCCTTAAAAGTATAATTAGCAAGCATGGTGGAAATTTCAGCTTCCGGTATCTTTCTTTTATTAGTAATGATATCCTTCATATACTTAGCATAAGGATTTGTTTTGAGCACATCAGTTAATCGCATACGCAAAAATATGGGTCTAATCATTTCAGCAAAACGCTCGAAATCCTCATCATCATTTTTCTTGGATGGTTTCGGAGGAAAAGGCATGGGTTTCTGAACCCATGGTTCCCTTTCTTTACCATGTTTCCTAGCAACGAAGTCTCTTTTATCATAACGTTGATTCTTTGATTGTGGGTTATCAAAATCAACAGCAGGTTCAATCTCTACATCATTGTCATTACTAGGTTGATCATCATCATGAACATTATCATTAACATTATCACTAGGCTCATGTTCATCACCTGATTGTGTTTCAGCATCAGAAATGGAGATATCATTTGGATTCTCAGGTGGTTCAGCAATAGGTTCACTAGAAGTTTGCAAACTCCTATCATTTTTATTTTTCTTCCTTTTAGAAGAACTAGGTACATCAATATTATTTCTCTGAGAATCTTGCTCGATCCTCTTAGGGTGGCCTTCAGGATACAAAGGTTCCTGAGTCATTCTACCAGTTCTAGTAGCCACTCTAACAGCATAATCATATTTCTTACTATTCATTTCATCAAGCACTTCTTTCTGAGTTTTAAGTACTTGTTCTACTTGAGTGGTAACCATGGAAGCATGTTTGCTAACAAGTTTAAGTTCACCTCTAATATTAGCCATAAAATCACCCAAGCGTTTAATCATAAAGGTATTCTGTTTTAATTGTCTACCAAAATAAGCATTGAAGTCATCTTGCTTAAACATAAAGTCATCAAATTCATCCAAGCACTGACTAGCAATTTTAGTAGGAGGGACTCCAGCTTTATCATATCTATAGAGAGAATTTACCTTTACTACCTGTGTCGGGATATCGGGATCAGGAGGTTCTTCAGTGAATAAGGAATTGAGATCATATAGTTCTTCAACAGGAGGTAAATTAAGACCATGTATTTCTTCAATAGGAGGTAAATTCTTAACATCTTCAGCTTTAATACCTTTTTCTTTCATAGATTTCTTTGCCTCTTGCATATCTTCGGGACTGAGAAATAGAACACCTCTCTTCTTCGGAGTTGGTTTAGGAATAGGCTCAGTAATTGGCTCGGGAGGTGGCTCGGGAGGTGCCCAATTATTTTCATTTGTCAACATATTATTCAATAGAATTTCAGCTTCATCCGGTGTTCTTTCCCTGAAAAGGGAACCAGCACAACTATCGAGGTAATCTCTGGAAGCATCAGTTAGTCCATTATAAAAGATATCAAGTATTTCAGGTTTCTTAAGAGGATGATCAGGCAAAGCATTAAGTAACTTGAGAAGCCTCCCCCAAGCTTGTGGGAGACTCTCTTCTTTAATTTGCATGAAGTTGTATATTTCCCTCAAAGCAACTTGTTTCTTATGAGCAGGGAAATATTTAGCGAGAAGTAATAAATCATATCCTAGGGACTACGCACAACCAGGATCAAGAGAATTAAACCATATCTTAGCATCACCCTTTAATGAGAACGGAAATATTTTGAGTAAATAAAGGTAGCGCGATCTCTCATTATTAGTAAACAGGGCAGCTATATCATTTAACTTAGTAAGATGTGCCACAACAGTTTCAGATTCATAGCCATAGAAAGGATCAGATTCAACCAAAGTAATTATATCTGGATCAACAGAAAATTCATAATAATCCTTATCGGGAACACAAATAGGTGAAGTAGCAAAAGCAGGGTCGGGTCTCATTCTATATCTAAGAGATTCTTTACTCCATTTAACTAGCAGCCTCTTAAGTTCGTATCTATCCTGGCAGGCAAAAATAGCTGCAGAAGATTCCGCATCAAAAAGATAACCCTCAGGAATAGCAGGCATATTTTCATCATCACTCTCATCATCATATTCAGATTCAATCATTTCTCTTTCTCTAGACCTAGCAATTTGCTCATCAAGAAATTTACCAAGGGGCACAATATTATCAAGCATAGAAGTAGTTTCATCATAAGTATCATGCATAGCAGAAGTGGCATCATCAATAACATGCGACATATCAGAATTCATAGTAGTAGCAGGTTTAGGTGTCGCAAGCTTACTTATAACAGAAGGAGAATCTAGTGCAGAGCTAGATGGCAGATCCTTACCTCCCCTCGTAGTTGAGGGCAAAATAGTAGTTCGATCGTCTTTCAAG
The DNA here is from genome assembly GCA_021605145.1 of Aegilops bicornis. NCBI lineage: Eukaryota > Viridiplantae > Streptophyta > Magnoliopsida > Poales > Poaceae > Aegilops > Aegilops bicornis. The sequence goes on along the minus strand of CM038671.1, from coordinate 761,577,510 downwards.
TTCTTCATAGTGTCCAGCAGATATAAATCCCAAGTGACTCAAAGAATAGAGCTATGCTCCCCGGCAACGGCGCGGAAAAAGGTCTTGATAACCCACAAGTATAGGGGATCGCAATAGTTTTCGATGGTAGAGTATTCAACCCAAATTTGTTGATTCGACACAAGGGGAGCCAAAGAATATTCTCAGGTATTAGCAGCTGAGTTGTCAATTCAACCACACCTGGAACTTAGTATCTGCAGCAAAGTGTTTAGTAGCAAAGTAATATGATAGTGGTGGTAACGGTAACAAAAGTAAAGACAGCAAAAGTAATATTTTTGGTATTTTGTAGTGACTGTATCAGTAGCAACGGAAAAGTAAATAAGCGAGAACCAGTATATGGAAAACTCATAGGCACCGGATTAGTGATGGATAATTATGCCGGATGTGGTTCGTCATGTAACAGTCATAACATAGGGTGACACAGAACTAGCTCCAATTCATCAATGTAATGTAGGCATGTATTCCGTATATAGTCATACGTGCTTATGGAAAAGAACATGCATGACATCTTTTGTCCTACCCTCCCGTGGCAGCGGGGTCCTATTGGAAACTAAGGGATATTAAGGCCTCCTTTTAATAGAGAACCGGGACAAAGCATTAGCACATAGTGAATACATGAACTCCTCAAACTATGGTCATCACCGGGAGTGGTCCCGATTATTGTCACTTCGGGGTTGCCGGATCATAACACATAGCAGGTGACTATAGACTTGCAAGATAGGATCAAGAACTCACATATATTCATGAAAACATAATAGGTTCAGATCTGAAATCATGGCACTCTGGCCCTAGTGACAAGCATTAAGCATAGCAAAGTCATAGCAACATCAATCTCGAACATAGTGGATACTAGGGATCAAACCCTAACAAAGCTAACTCGATTACATGATAAATCTCATCCAACCCATCACCGTCCAGCAAGCCTACGATGGAATTACTCACGCCGCGGTGAGCATCATGAAATTGGTGATGGAGGATGGTTGATGATGACGACGGCGACGAATCCCCCTCTCCGGAGCCCCGAACGGACTCCAGATCAGCCCTCCCGAGAGATATTAGGGCTTGGCGGCGACTCCGTATCATAGAACGCGATGATTTCTTCTCTCTGATTTTTTCTCCCCGAAAGCCAATATATGGAGTTGGAGTTGACGTCGGAGGGCCACCAGGGGGCCCACGAGGTAGGGGGGCGCGCCCCCACCCTCGTGGACAGGGTGTGGGCAGCCTGGTCTTCATCTTTGGCGAGGACTTTTTATTATTTATTCTAAGATATTCCGTGGAGTTTCAGGTCATTCCGAGAGCTTTTGTTTTCTGCACATAAAACAACATCATGGCAATTCTGCTGAAAGCAGCGTCAGTCCGGGTTAGTTCCATTCAAATCATACAAGTTAGAGTTCAAAACAAGGGCAAAAGTGTTTGGAAAAGTAGATACGACGGAGACGTATCAGAGGGCCTTGATGACAGCATTGTATTGGGTGCGTACATGAGCAAAGAAACGTTGGAGAGTAAGGGACGTGTCCGATTTGCGCTGTAACAAAAGGACCAAGAGAAGTGAGAGAAATCGTCAAGGACAACCAAGTAATATTCATAGCCAGAAAAACTCACTACAGGAGAGGTCCATAGATCACAATGAATGAGTTCGAAAGGAGCATTGGTGCGGCTAGTAGAGGAAAGGAAAGGTAGTAAAGGTTGGTGCCCTAGTTGGCAAGCATTACAAGGGCCAGTATATGGCTTATTACATTGAAAGGGAAAACTACTAGTAATGGCATGGAAAGATTGTGTGCTTGGATGGCCGAGTCGACGATGCCACACATCACCATCAGAGGTCGTAGCGGAGAGGGCAGTGCACCGCATCATGTTATTGCCGAAGAACGGGTAGAGGTTGCCGGAGCTAGCGGAGATCAGGATTACCCTCCGGGTGCGAAGATCCTTCACAAGAAAGCCAAATGGGTAAAACTCGACGGAACAAAAATTATCTTTGGTAAATTGGTGAACTGAGATGAGACTACTAGTGACAGAAGGGGAGAAGAGGATGTTGCGCAGCTAAAAATTGTGGGGAGGGAGGGAGGTGGAGCCGGTGGCATGGATGGGAAGGTGATGGCCATTGTCTACAACAATGCTAGAAAATTTACGCTGTAAAGAAGAACTCGAGTGGCTGAGGTTACCAGGGTTGCCGGTGACGTGGTTGGAGGCGCCGCTGTCGAGGTACCACTCGTTGGACGGCGCGGTGTTGTTGAAGCCCTGGTTGCTGTAGGCGGCATGAAGGAGAGCCATGTGATCCCAAGACGGTTGCTGGTAGGGGGAGTACTGCATCGGGTACGCCTGAGCATGGGAGCCCGGACGGGGACCGAGGACACCGGCGGAGTTCGGAGGCACCCAGCCAGGGCGCGGTGGAGGGATGGCCATGCCGTACGGGGCTAAGAACCCCTTGTAGGGGTTGAACGGTGCGGGAGAGGGGCCATTGCGCCCCTGGTGGCCATTGCACCCGCCACGGCCACGGCCGCGTCCACGGTCACCACCGCGGTCACCAGCGTCGCCGCGGTTGTTGTAGTCGCGCCCAGGCGCCCGGTCGGGGAGGCGGTCCAGGGTACGATCCGCCCGATCGCCCGGACGAGAAGAGGAGCTGCCACCGCTGTTGGATCCGGAGCCACCAGAGGGCCCACCGAGCCCATGGACGGTGAGGACCATGGCCAGGGCGTCGGTGGTGCGCTGAGCGAGGTTCTCTTTGGCGAGCTTCAGGTGCGAGAACACGGTCTCAAACGGGGGGAGGGGAACCGTGTCCCCCAGCACGACCCGGATCGTGTCGAGGCGGCCGTCGATGCCGTGAAGGAACTGCATGGTCAAATCCACCTCGGAGACGGCATGGTCGATGTCGGCGAGGCCCGCGGTGAGGAGCTTCATGCGGCGCGCGTACTCGTCGACGGAGAGGTCGCCCTGCTTGAGGTTGCGGTACTGATAATTGAGCATCATGTACCGCGTCGCGCGATTGGCGAGGAAGTAGTCCCTGATCCGAGACCAGAGATAGAAGGTGGCGGTGGCGCCGATCACGTGATCTACGATCTGATCAGAGAGGGTGGCATACATAGCGAGGGCGACGTGGGTGTCGAGCTCGAGGTACTGGCTGGTGGCGTTGGGTGGGGGTGGGTGCTCGATGAGATACATAACGCTGTAACGAAGGAGGACCATGAGGAAGAAGAATTTCCACTTGTGGTAATTGTGCTCGGCGGGATTGAGAAGGAAACGGATGTGGTTGGTAATGTCGACGTTGAGGATGGGGTGCTTGGCCGGGGGCGGCTGCGGCGGCGCGGTGGAGGAGAAGAGGGGGCAAATTGGGAGGAAGCGGGGGCAGTGGCGCTAGGGTTAGCCGGAAGAGTGCCGAAGATGAACGGGGAGGTGCCCGCGCTGGAGGAGGCCGCGAAGGGAGCAGTGCCGGAGAGGGAGGGCGACGAGGTGGCGGAGTGAGTCGCCGCGGAGGAGGAAGAAGAGTGCTGCTCCGACATGGCGGCGGCCTGGAGACTACTGATACCAAGTTGGAGAGTAAACTTGCTCTCATGAATTGATTATGCCACATACATCAGTGTTACATATATACACCCCATGGACAAGGCACGCAGGCCAGGGGAATTAGTTGAGATCCTACAATCTAGGAGGCGACGCGCGCACTACATACATACATGTTAACAACTAGTACTAGGGCCAATGGAGCTAAAAAAACTGAACAAATATTTTCATCATTGGATTTGTGGGCTTTGCCCTCCCTGAAGGAAAGGAGCCCTTTCAGAAATTCTCGATGGCCTCGGAGAGCGAAAGATCAGAAATTCTCGATGGCCCCGGAGAGCGAAAGAGGGGGTTTGGAAATAGTTTTCAACCAGCAATTGACGCGCCTCGGTATAACCTCACTAGTTGCGTCATTGCCCCAAGCGCAAAGATGCCTCCTGCCACTGCCTACTGCCCCATCTTATACGCGGCCACCCCTCACGCTCTTTCCTCCACAGCCGATGTGGTACAAAGTTAAGATAACCTTACACTGAGCGAGCAAAACAAACCCACTCGATGAATTAGGAGCGGGGCAGCAATCTTTGCTGGGCCGTTCCTCCCACGGCCCACAAAACCCCGGGAGCCCAGCAGCCAGATGATCCCCGAGTACTACTCTACTCTCCTTGCCTCAAAAAAAACTACTATACTCTCCTCTCCTCTGTGTGCCCCTCAGAAAAAAACTCTCCTCTGCGCCGCTCTTCTCTGCTTCTTTCTTCTTCCTCCTCCTCCTGCAAGCCAACCTACGTCTGCTCCTGCTGCCCTCTCTACGCTCCGCGAACCCAAGAAAAGTGCCCGCCTGTGGGATGAAGATGAGGTCGCAGACGATCCGAAGCCCCTCAAAACGGTGCGGCTGGCCCCCGGCCAAGGCCGTGGCCGAGGCCGGAGGCTAGGAAGAAGGGGACCCTCGGCGATCTCCATATGGTACTTGAAATGCCCATCATGGTATTCGCACCATGCACAAAATTAATTTTGTACTACGTACAAGGGAACATAATTCTAACGGTAGTACCAAACCTACTCAAACAGTACAGATCAGTAAAGCTGTACAACTACAAACCCCAGCAGCGGCCTAAACCAGAATCAAAGCTACTGTTACTGAAATACAATATTTTCTTCACACATTAAACACTGCAGTTGTTGAGCTCCAACCAAATACCGCCTCTCGGACTCTAAACTCTAAGCAGGTGCTTCACTTGGACACAGAAATCAGTCTCGACCGAGGATGCGCCTCTTCAAGAACGACAACCAGGACACAGTAGAAACATAGATGGAACGGTATCTACTAACAACAAGTTGAAAAAAAATTACAACATTGTTTTCTCACATGTTCGACGTAACTGTTTCCTGAAATCAGTTTTACAGCATGGAACTGAAATAATACAAAAAAAAAGTACAGGGCCTCCTGAAGGCAATGAACACCGGCATTTTCAGAACAGAAATCATATCACGATATGGAAGTATAAGACTATAAATGGTGTCTTAAGAATTATAACATGCGAGTTATTAAATCTAGAATGCCGTGGATGCCACCATACCAGAATGCCACCGCAGAAGAAAGAACCGCTATGCCGCATTCGCACGAACCTCCTCGAACGCGCGTCATCTTCTGGTGCATCTCGTTGATGTCCCACTGAGTTTTGAAGTCCCTGTGGAAGCGCAACAGCCAAAGCTTCTTCAGGGAAACAAGGGATTCGATGCCTCGAGGGACCTTGTCAAGCTTCGACAACGAAACAACATACATATATTTATTTATGACATTGTGCAACCGTACACTTTGGTACGGGCAATACAGCAGGGGCTTAAGTACCCCATAACATGGTGTGATAAGTCCGAACACTTTCACAAGTGCGGCACCCTGAACTTCTAGCATTATATGCATCGGCTCCGAATCATGTCTTGGGTCAATAGTTGGGTTTGCCCGGCTCCCATGTTTTGGTACCTTACGTTCCGTTATATCGGCTAAGGTAGCTGGGAGAACCACTGCGATTGTGCCCGGTTGAGCTGGGTTAAGCACCTCAGTGGAGAAAGCTAAAACTGACCGTCATGATAGGGCGAGAGCCGGTCGCTGTTCGAGAGGTTTTCGAGTCCCTAAAGACTTATGCCGCTTAGAGCGAGGAGTCGGCATTGTCCGACCTAGGCGTGGATAGAGCCCGAACTCGGTCTTAGAATACCAGGGCTTCGCCGAAATTTAAAATTATAGAATTCTATGGCTAAGTGAGAGTGTTCAAGCATTATAGTCTGGTTGCCTTGTTCGTTGCGTTGAGCGCCTCCCTCGAAGGACCCAAGAATGGGAACAAGAGCGCTCAAGTTCATCACCCCAGCACTCGTGGCATGGGGGCTGAAGCCAACGACTCGACATCTCTCAAATTTAATACACGACCGCACAGAAGGTAATATTTTAAATTAAAAACTGTTGCTTAGCGCATATGAACAAGTTTTCAGCGTACAGGATAACAAATGCGAGTCTAATAAAAAATTATATCTTTGGAGCATTCATCCGCTATAAGGCAGGCACCCTTCAGGACGCCCTCATAATACATTTCAGGCTTGCGATGCTCCTTCTTCGGTGGTGGCCCGTCCTTCACAAGCTGCTCAGTGTCCATCTTGCCCAGTGCACCTTAGCAAGGGCAAGGGCCCTACGGGCACCTTCGATGCAGACGGAGCGCTTGATGACTTCAACCCATGGACAGGCGTCCACCAGCCGCCTCACCAGCCCGAAGTAGCTCCCAGGCATGGCTTCCTTCAGCCACAGCTGAACTATGAGGCCCCTCATGGCCTGTTTGGCCACCTTATGGAGCTCGACCAGTTGCTTCAACTGGTCGCTTAAGGTCACCGGATGTCCGGCCTCAGCATACTGAGACCAGAACACCTTCTCCGTCGAGCTCCCCTCCTCGGCTCGGTAGAATGCGGCAGCATCAACCACACTACGGGGCAGATCTGGAATGCTCCTGGAGAGCTCCGGATTCGGATAAGTAACAGATAATTCACTTTCACATGCTTGCTTTGCATATAGAATGCCTTACCCGCCGCTATCTCCTTCATCGCCTCAATCTCCTGGAGGGCTTTTTGGGCTTCGGCCTTAGCGGCCTTGGCGCTCTCAAGGGTCGTGGCGAGCTCGGACTCCCGAGTCTTTGAGTCACGCTCCAAACTCTTGTGTTTTTCCACGAGAGCCTGGAGCTCTTGCCGCACCTCCGCCACCAGCGCCTCCTGCTTTTCTCGCTCGGTGCGCTCATGGCCACATTGCTTTCGGCCGGGACACCGCCTCCTTCAGGTCGCCACCTCGTTCGTGGCCCTGCAATATTCATGTTATTCCTGTCATTTTTGCAAACACATCTTTTAAATACTCCCATAAGGTATTACTTACCTTCCTTGTCCTCGAGCTGCTTTTTGGCAAGTCCGAGCTCGTTCTCGGACTGCTCGAGGCTCTGCTTCAATGCACCAACCTCCGCAGTCAGTGCGGCAGAGGTCAGCAGCGCAGCCTGCATTCCCATATTGACATACTTATGTTAGACTCCTGCGTATATCTTTTAGATCCTCAGTTAGGCTTTTCTTTCCGAACACCAAACTGAGCATCAGGGGCTATTGTCTATGCGGTAATATTTTTTAGATATCTTAAATACGTACCTCAAAGCCTGTTAGAAGGCTGGCACAGGCTTCAGTCAGCCCGCTCTTGGCGGACTGAACCTTCTGGATCACCACACTCATAACAGTGCGGTGCTCCTCGTCGATGGAAGCGCCGTTAAGCGCCTCATCAAATCATCCGGTGCCTCCGGTGGACGGAGGTCACCGGCGTCGCAGTCTTGCCCTTCTTACGAAGGGGTCGCCTGTCGGACTCCGGAACCACTGAAGGTTCCGGTACGGAGTCCGGCGCAGGGCCGGACTTGAAGCCCTTCGGGGTTTTATCCCCTTTGAGCCCGGATTCCGGGAGGTCGCCTTGCGGCGCCTCCATAGCCACCTCCTCCTGGCTGGGCCCCTTTTGGGACTCCACCCCGGCGTCATCCGCAGCGGGAGGAGATGAGGCGGTCGGAAGTGAGGTGCTATTCACCTCCGACGAATCCAGGGAGCCGCTCGACGAATCGTCGAGCCCATCCTTGGGCGGGCTGCATGGTTATATCCGGCATTATAGGATGCTATGCGACAAATGAAATGCCACGAGTTATTCTGGTGTCCGGACACTTACGATCTTGCCAGGGGCTTGGCCCTTGGAGCCCAACCCTCTCCGGCGTCGTCGGCATTGGCGGTGTAGTCCGGAGGAAGGGTCCTTCCTTTATTGGACCCTTCGGCCTCCCCGGTGGGGGCGGCCTTCCTTTTCTTCTCTCCCTCCGCTGGGGGAGAGGCCTCTTTTTCCTCCTCCTTGTCTTCGCGGGAGGAGTCTTCCTCGGTGTCATCGGACGATGAGTCCGATAACACGTGGCGCCGGGAACTCCTCCGAGTTCCCGTGGCCTTCTTCTTGGCCTTCTTTTCCGGCACCACGTGAGGTGCCAGAACTAGCAGCCCCGTCAATTGGGCATCCGCTGGGTCTTCTGGCAAGGGAGCCGGACAATCGATTTGTCCGGACGTCTTCAGCCAGTCGTGTCAAAAGTGAGGTAGTTTTAGATCCCGCATAGAGTCAAACCATGAAAAAAGAGTCCCGTAAAGGGTGAAATAACTTACCTCGCTGGCTTGATGCTGCGAGCTGAATCCGTGATCTTCCGTCGTGGATGCGGGAGCTTCGGCGCCCTTGAACAGCACCTTCCAGGCGTCTTCATACGTAGTGTCGAAGAGCCGGTTCAAGGTTCGGTCCTGTGCCGGATCAAACTCCCACAGATTGAAGTCCCGTTGCTGGCATGGGAGAATCCGGCGGATGAGCATCACCTGGATTACGTTGACAAGCTTGAGATTCTTGTCCACCAGGTTTCGGACGCAGGTTTGGAGTCCGGCCAGCTCTTCCGAATTACCCCACGTCAGGCCCGTCTCTTTCCATGAGGTGAGCCGTGTGGGAAGCCAGATCGGAATTCGGGGGCCGCCGCCCATTGAGAGTCGCGCGGCTCGGTGATATAGAACCACCCCGATTGCCACCCCTTTATGGTCTCCACAAAGGAGCCCTCGAGCCATAGGACATTGGCCATCCTGCCCACCATGGTGCCTCCGCACTCTGCTTGGCGGCCGCCCACTACCTTCGGCTTGACATTGAAGGTCTTCAGCCATAAGCCGAAGTGGGGCTGGATGCAGAGGAAGGCCTCGCACACGACGATAAACGCCGAGATGTTGAGGATGAAATTCGGGGCCAGATCATGGAAATCTAGGCCGTAGTAGAACATGAGCCCCGGACGAATGGGTGAAGTGGAAACCCTAGTCCGTGGAGGAAGTGGGGGAGGAACACCACCCTCTCATGGGGCCTGGGGGTGGGGATGAGCTGCCCCTCGTTGGGGAGCCTATGCGCGATGTCGCTGGACAAGTATCCGGCCTTCCGCAGCTTTTTGATGTGGCCCTCCGTGACGGAGGAGGCCATCCACTTGCTTCCCGCTCCGGACATAGTTGGAGAAGGTTGAGGTGGGGTGTGCGGACTTGGGCGCTGGAGCTCGAGTGCGCGGAAATGGATAAGCAAAGGAGGAAGACGGCGTGTGTGAAAAAGCGGATCCTTATCCCCTTATATGGACAGACAAAGCTATGCGTCCCCACCGGTCTGATAAAACTCGCTTATCTCCCAAGCGCCGTAATCAATGGCGCAGTTGGGTTACCCACGCCCGTATTGATGAGAATCCCGGAATAAGGGGACACGATCTCTGCTTTGACAAGACGTGCCAAGGAAACCGCCTCGCTAAACGCGCTGAGGTTGGACAGTAAAAATGATTCGAATAAAGGCTTGTTCGTGGTGTGATGTCACGCTGCGGAATACGTCAGCAGATTGAACTTGCGTCAATGTTATTCTCTCTACGGTGGTATGTGGAACTTATTTTGCAGAGCCGGACACTATCCTTGTGTTCAAAATCTTCTATGAAGCATTCAGAGGAGGAAACCGCCTTGCAATGCCGAAGACAATATGCTCGCCGGACCCGTCGTCATTAAAGCCTGGTTCAGGGGCTACTGAGGGAGTCCTGGATTAGGGGGTGTCCGGATGGCCGGACTATGACCTTTGGCCGGACTCCTGGACTATGAAGATACAAGATTGAAGACTTCGTCCCATGTCCGGATGGGACTTTCCTTGGCGTGGAAGGCAAGCTTGGCGATACGGATATGTAGATCTCCTACCATTGTAAACCGACTCTGTGTAACCCTAACCCTATTCGGTGCCTATATAAACCAGAGGGTTTTAGTCCGTAGGACGAACAACAATCATACCATAGGCTAGCTTCTAGGGTTTAGCCTCTCTGATCTCGTGGTAGATCTACTCTTGTACTACATATATCATCAATATTAATCAAGCAGGAGTAGGGTTTTACCTCCATCGAGAGGGCCCAAACCTGGGTAAAAACATCGTGTCCCTTGTCTCCTGTTACCATCCGCCTAGACGCACAGTTCGGGACCCCCTACCTGAGATCCGCCGGTTTTGACACCGACTACAACTCCGAGGATTCCTATCAAGATGGTGTGGATCCCAAAGAAGAAGAACTAGAGAGTTCTTGAGGGTGACTCCACCAACATACATCACTCTTATCATTTTGGCAAGAACAAGTGCAATCAACCTCCACAACTTGCACTAGTTCAAGGAGTCACAAACCCTCTTGTTGGTAAGACAAGGGACAAGGTAACCAAATGCTTTCATAGACATCATCTTGTGTATGCATCACTCTATGTCTATGGATATTCCTTGTTTGTTCCTTGTGGGACTAACCCGTGTAGGTATTGAAAGTGCAACTCACTCCAAAGGATTGCTCCAAATGATCTACATCAACATTGAGCATCTACATCTTCAATACCTACATGAAGTCATCATGGACAAAACCCAAGGTTAGTTCATCCCTCTTAGGGGGGATCTCACATCTAGGGGGGGCTTTACTCTAAGAATTGAGCTAAAACAACTCTAATGGTGTGAACACAACAACGCTTTATGTAAAAGTGGTAACCCCACTTGTGCTTAAACGATGAGTATGACCTATGATCAAATGTTCTCATTTGACTCCTAAGTCAATATACTCATATATAGATGACCTAGTCATCGCCAATTGCTTGATAGATGCTAGAATTGTTTGTGCACGCTTTGCCACATATTTCATTTGCCATTTTATTGGGTGAGCATGTTGGTTGCATAATTTACTCATTCGAGGACATCCACCTGTTGTTTTGATTGTTTGGCTCCTCTTTTTCTTTTGCCAAGTGGATGGACAAGAATGCCTAAGAACCTTCTTTAGCTATCTATGCTCTTCTCGTCTCAAACTCTATTCATGTTGCATCACAAAGTTTGATCAAGTCAGATTCGAACCACTCTGTGTGAGGAGCACTCGGAGTCCCCGATTCGTCATAGACTTAAACTTCTAAAACTTCTTTGTGCGTTTCGGTCTGACCGATTCATCGGTCATACCGAGATCACTAAGTCGATCTAGGTTTTCAATCTCGGTGCAACCGATTTAAACTTTTCGGTCACACCGAGTTTCAGTAACTGCTTGCAGTTATGAATCTCGGTGCCACCGAGTTGTTCCACTCGGTCACACCGACAGGGTCAGGCTATATATTCCCACGGTCCAAAATTTGGAAAACTTTCTGAACCTCTTCGCCCGCGCTCAGCCTGCTTTGCCTCCGTGGTCTCCAGATCGTCCTCCTCGTCGTCAGCCGCCTCCAGTCGCTGGTCTCCACCGCCGTCAACGGGATCGTCTCCGCCGTTGCCGCCGTAGCAAGTCCATCGCCGCACTAGGGTATGGACTTGATCCTTGTGCTGATCTCTTTCCGATTCCCCAGCACATTGTTTTGCCATGTATCTTGCCATGATTGAGATCACTCTATCCAATGAAAACACTCCGTAGATTAGTTGTGGATTGAAAATTTAGGGTTAGGTTTCCGCCGAAACCATCTCGGACCGACCGAATTGTTGAAATCGGTTCCACCGATTTGGCTCAAACCATTGCACATGTGATTCTCGGTCCGACCGAGAATTGCAAATCGATGTGACCGAAGTTCAAGTCTTTGTGAAACCCTAGCAGTCTACGTGCCACGAACTGTGACTCGGTGCGACCAAGTTCACTAGTTTAGGTTCCAATAGCTGCTTCAAGATCACCGAGATTTCAAATCGGTAGATCCGAAATGCTTTACGTGGAAAACTAAAACTATGTTTTGATTCATTCTTTTGCAAAAACCTCTGCACTTTGTGATGCTCATCCACTCTACCTCATCTATAAACTATTCACAGGGTCAGTGTTTGCATCATGTCAGATCAGAGTGACAGCCAGAACAAGTCTGAGGAGCAGGTTCACATGAGTGAGGGCACTAGTCCCTCTAGCAGCTCACATGATGGAAGTAGGAGCACACCCAGCAACTTGCCAAAGGCTGCCACGAGAGCCAGCAAGAAAAGAACCTCAGAATCAGAGGATGAGGACTATGTGGCTGAGGAGGAAGAAGCCACATCAAAGAAGAAGCTGCTCAAAAAGGAATATGGCACAACTGCTGCAACTAAGCTAGGTCTGAAGACCAAGAGGCCAGCAGGAAGACAGCCAATGTCTAAGCCAAGGAAAGTTGCCACAGGTGAGAAAATGGTGTTCACTCTTGAACCCAAGGAAGCTGGAGATGGCAAGAAGAGGAAAGAGAGGGTCAAGAAGACCATTGCCAGAGTTCTAGGCAAGTCCTCTATGATGAGAGACTCTGAAGAGGAAGAGGAAGAGGTTGCTGCACCAGCACCTAAGGCACAGAAGCTTATGGGAGATGCCATAAGATCAGGGGCTGCTCCATCTAAGCCCAAAGAAGCTCCCAAACCAGCTGCTCCAAAACCCAAAACTGCACCTAAGAGAAGCACCAGGAACATTCCTGCAGCTGAGAAGAACAAGGACCCAGTGCCTGATGCTGTAATGGAAGAAGAAGATTATGTGTCGCATTTCTTGAGGAAGTTGAAGCCAAAAATTCCAGATCACAATGATGTTCATCCAAAGAGTCGAGAACATGAAGATAAGGAAGGATTCAGGATTGAGGCTATGGAGAATGTCAGATCCATATGCCACCAGAAGAAGAACTGCTGTGGATTACAGGTTCCATACCAAGGAACAACAGGACTTCTATGAGACAATTCTGCTTGACAAGAAGCCAATAGTGTGTGACATGAGATGGGTCAACTGGGAGTACATCAAGGAGAATGAAGAACACTATCCTGGAGTATATGACAGTTTCAAGGCTTGTGGAGTTGATGAGTTTGTGGCTCAAAAGCTCACAAAGTGGAATGATGAGCTTATAATGCAGTTCTACTCCACAGCTCACTTCTACCCAGATGGCAGGATAGTGCGGATGTCCGAAGGCACTAGATACCGATCAACAGTTGCAGAATGGGCTCAGTTGATCAATGCCCCAGAAGAACAAGAAGATGACTTGGATGTCTATGCCAAGAAGAAGAAGAATCACAACTCCATGGCTAGCATGTACAAGGAGATTCCTGATGCAGATCTTGAGACTCACCAGTTTGGATCAGTGAAACACTTGCTGTCAGGTCTGCCCACAATCAACTGGATCCTCAGGCACACACTTCTGCCAAAGTCAGGTGATCACAGAATGATCAGAGGTCACTCCATCAATTTGCTGCACATTTTTTATGTCCCACAAAAGTTCAAGGTCATGAGCCTAATTGTGGAAACCATAAAGAGGACAGCTGCAGATCGAGAAGAGGAGTTCAGGTATGCCCCACAGATTCAGAAGCTGATCAACTCCAAGATGGGCACTGGCACATATCTCTTGGACAAGGAGCACCTGCCCATCTACCCAGACTTTGAGGATAACACTGTTGTGATGGATGAATATGAACCATCTTCTGTGCAAGCACAAGCAAAGAGGGAGAAGGCAAAGACTGAAAAGGCTGCAAAGATGCCAACCGTGGATGAGGCATGTCAGTATCTTCTGAAGAGCAAGCAAGATCAGCTTGGCTACTTGATTGCCTCCACTCTGAGAATTGAGAAGGGACTGCCCACCCTGACTCAAAACTAGGAGAGCTTGGAGAGGATCATGGAGCAGAAGTTCTATGACTTAGATGTGAAGGTCACTGAGATACAGTCTGTTGTTGAGCAACTTCAGGAGGAAGTGCAGGAGAAAAAGGGCAAGACAACCACTGATGCTTTTGCCAGAGTGCCCCGAGGACAGAGGTCTGCTGCTATGCCTGTCACAGACACCAGAGCAACTTCATCTGCACCAGCTACAACTTCAGTGCCACCAGCTCCAGCATCTACTCCTCCAAAGCACCATCTACATCGATCGATGCCTTCATTCTTGGAGTTCTATCTACACCACCACGAAGATCAAGCCCGAGTGTCGATCTAGCACTATGCATTTTTATGAACTTTTTGGTAACTTGTTGCCAAAGGGGGAGAAAATGTATAGATCATAGGCTTCGAGAGAGTGTGTTGCTTTTGTTCTCTCTTGCGTTTCTCCTTGGTGGTTGAACTTTGTTATTTGCTTGTTTGAGATACTTTATGCTTGCGTGTGATACTTGGATGATCATGTGTTTGATCATATGCTACCTTAATACTTGGTGGATGACATTATCCTTTTATATCCCATATGATCATTCACTTTTCTTGGTGATGAGTGCATGTATTTATTCATTATAATTTTGAGCGCTCCACCAAGATGTATGTGACATGGAAGAGTAACCCATGATCCTAACTCATTGTGCATTTGCAGTCCAAAGCAAATCTTAAACTATGCACAAATTTAGGGGGAGCTCTTGCTTTTCACATACTTCTCAAAGCGACAATGTGTTTCACTCTTATTATCATTTGTCGAAGCTTTGATCTATATGTTGTCATCAATTACAAAAAAAGGGGAGATTGAAAGTGCAACCAGAGAGTCAAGACGAAAACGTGTGCCAACCCCTATGCATAAGTTCACAAGGTCACTGAACCCGTGAAAGTGCAACTACCCCTAGGTGGTTTTGGTAATTCCTAACAACATATAGCTCATTGAGCTAACACTATTTCAAGACTAATATTTCAGGAAAGCTCAATGATTGGCATGGCATGAATGAGAAAAGTGGACCCCTCAAAATGCTAAGGACAAATGGATTGGCTCAAGTTTAAAACTCAAGACTCTACATTTTCTATTTTAGTGATCCAAGATCACATTGAGTCTATAGGAAAAGCCAATACTATCAAGGAGGGATGAGGTGTTGCTTAATGGCTTGCTTGCTCAAAGTGCTTAGTGATATGCTCCAAAGCCCTCAACCACTTTCTCACTTCCACATATGACCTAAACCAAAAGTCAAACTCAGCCCCACCGATTCTTTCCATCCGCGCCACCGAAGTTCGGATGTCATAGCCACCGCCACAAACCCTAGGCAAATCGGTCTCACCGATAGGGATCTCGGTCTCACCGAGATGGGATTGTAATCTCTTTGTTTCCCTTCGTAACGTTTTGGTCCCACCGAGATGAGCGATCGGTCCCACCGAGATTGCAATGTAAACTCTCTGTTTCCCTTTTGTAACATTTCGGTCTCACTGAAATGAGCGAATCGGTCCCACCGAGTTTACCTGACCAACTCTCTGGTTAGCTTATTACCAAAATCGGTCTAACCAAGTTTGTGTCATCGGTCTCACCGAGATTACGTTATGCCCTAACCCTAACCATATCGGTCCTATCAAGTTGCATGTCGGTCCCACCAAAAATCCTAACGGTCACTAGATTTGCTGAATCGGTCCGACCGAGTTTAAAAATTCGGTCCCACCGAGTTTGGCAAGTTGTGTGTAACGGTTAGATTTTGTTTGGAGGCTATATATACCCCTCCACCTCCTCTTCATTCATGGAGAGAGCCATCAGAACGAACCTACACTTCCAACCTACATTTTCTAAGAGAGAACCACCTACACTTGTGTTGAGGTCAAGATATTCCATTCCAACCACATAAATCTTGATCTCTAGCCTTCCCCAAGTTGCTTTCCACTCAAATCTTCTTTCCACCAAATCCAAATCATGTGAGAGAGAGTTGAGTGTCGGGGAGACTATCATTTGAAGCACAAGAGCAACGAGTTCATCATCAACACACCATTTGTTACTTCTTGGAGAGTGGTGTCTCCTAGATTGGCTAGGTGTCACTTGGGAGCCTCCGACAAGATTGTGGAGTTGAACCAAGGAGTTTGTAAGGGCAAGGAGATCGCCTACTTCGTGAAGATCTACCGCTAGTGAGGCAAGTCCTTCGTGGGCGACGGCCATGGTGGGATAACCAAGGTTGCTTCTTCGTGGACCCTTCGCGGGTGGAGCCCTCCGTGGACTCACGCAACTGTTACCCTTCGTGAGTTGAAGTCTCCATCAACGTGGATGTACGATAGCACCACCTATCGGAACCACGACAAAAACATCCGTGTCTCCAATTGCGTTTGAATCCTCCAAACCCTTCCCTTTACATTCTTGCAAGTTGCATGCTTTACTTTCCGCTGCTCATATACTCTTTGCATGCTTGCTTGAATTGTGCTAAGATTGCTTGACTTATTCTAAAGTTGCTAAAATCTGCCAAGAACTAAAATTGGGAAAAGGCTAGATTTTTATTTGGTCAAGTAGTCTAATCACCCCCTCTAGACATACTTTTGATCCTACAACCCACAAGTTGATCACCGAAACATATATCAAGTAGATCACGTGAATATCACATTGTCACCACAGATAAGTACATGCAAGACATACATAAAGTGTTCTCAAATCCTTAGAGACTCAATCCGATAAGATAACTTCAAAGGGAAAACTCAATCCATTACAAGAGAGAAGAGGGGGAGAAACATCATAAGATCCAACTATAGTAGCAAAGCTCGCGATAAAACAAGATCATGCTAAATCAAGAACACGAGAGAGAGAGAGAGAGAGATCAAACACATAGCTACTGGTACATACCGTCAGCCCTGAGGGTGAACTACTCCCTCCTCGTCATGGAGAGCGCCGAGATGATGAAGATGGCCACCGGTGATGATTCCCCCCTCCGGCAGGGTGCCGAAACAGGGTCCCGATTGGTTTTTGGTGGCTATAGAGGCTTGCGGCGGCGGAACTCCCGATCTAGGTTATGTTCTGGAAGTTTGGGTATATATAAGAGGTGTTGGCGTCGGGAACAAGTCAGGGGGTCTCCAAGGCGGCCACGAGGTACGAGGGCGCGCCCAGGGGGGTGGGGCGCGCCCCCACCCTTTTGGGTGCCTCGGGACTCTTCTGGTCCATCTCCGATGCTCAGTGTGTGCTTCTTATGGTCCAAAAATAATCTCCGTGAAATTTCAGGTCAATTGGACTCCGTTTGGTTTTCCTTTTCTGCAATACTCAAAAACAAGGAAAAACAGAAACTGGCACTGGGCTCTAGGTTAATAGGTTAGTCCCAAAAATCATATAAAATAGCATATAAAACATCCTAGACAGATAATATAATAGCATGGAACAATCAAAAATTATAGATATGTTGGAGACGTATCACTGCACAGAAGAATTACGTCCTGGAAGCACCGCTTGGTGCCAAACCCGCTGCAGGAGCAACGCTAGATGTTATGAACTTCTGGCAGAGCAAAGCTGATGACTACTCGATAGTTCAGTGTGCCATTCTTTACAGCTTAGAACCGAGACTTCAACGATGTTTTGAACGTCATGGAGCATATGAGATGTTCCAGGAGTTGAAGTTAATATTTCAAGCAAATGCCCGGATTGAGAGATATGAAGTCTCCAATAAGTTCTACAGTTGCAAAATGGAGGAGAATAGTTCTGTCAGTGAATATATACTCAAAATGTCTGGGTATAACAATCACTTGATTCAAATGGGAGTTAATCTTCCTGATGATAGTGTCATTGACAGAATTCTTCAATCATTGCCACCAAGCTACAAGAGCTTCGTGATGAACTATAATATGCAAGGGATGGATAAGACAATTCCCGAGCTCTTCGCAATGCTAAAGGCTGCGGAGGTAGAAATCAAGAAAGAGCATCAAGTGTTGATGGTCAATAAGACCACCAGTTCAAGAAAAAGGGTAAAGGGAAGAAGGGGAACTTCAAGAAGAACGGCAAGCAAGTTGCTGCTCAAGTGAAGAAGCCCAAGTCTGGACCTAAGCCTAAGACTGAGTGCTTCTACTGCAAAGGGACTGGTCACTGGAAGCGGAACTGCCCCAAGTATTTAGCGGATAAGACGGATGGCAAGGTGAACAAAGGTATATGTGATATACATGTTACTGATGTGTACCTTACTAATGCTCGCAGTAGTGCCTGGGTATTTGATACTGGTTATGTTGCTAATATTTGCAACTCGAAACAGGGACTATGGATTAAGCAAAGATTGGCTAAGGACGAGGTGACGATGCGCGTGGGAAATGGTTCCAAAGTCGATGTGATCGCAATCGGCACATTACCTCTACATCTACCTTCGGGATTAGTTTTAGACTTGAATAATTGTTATTTGGTGCCAGCGTTAAGCATGAACATTATATCTGGATCTTGTTTGATGCGAGACGGTTATTCATTTAAATCAGAGAATAATGGTTGTTCTATTTATATGAGTAATATCTTTTATGGTCATGCACCCTTGAAGAGTGGTCTATTTTTGTTGAATCTCGATAGTAGTGACACACATATTCATAATATTGAAGCCAAAAGATGTAGAGTTGATAATGATAGTGCAACTTATTTGTGGCACTGCCGTTTAGGTCATATTGGTGTAAAGCGCATGAAGAAACTCCATTCTGATGGACTTTTGGAATCACTTGGTACTTGCGAACCATGCCTCATGGGCAAGATGACTAAAACTCCATTCTCCGAAACAATGGAGCGAGCAACATATTTGTTGGAAATCATACATACTGATGTATGTGGTCCGATGAATATTGAGGCTCGCGGCAGGTATCGTTATTTTCTCACCTTCACAGATGATTTGAGAAGATATGGGTATATCTACTTAATGAAACATAAGTCTGAAACATTTGAAAAGTTCAAAGAATTTCAGAGTGAAGTGGAAAATCATCGTAAAAAGAAAATAAAGTTTCTACGATCTGATCATGGAGGAGAATATTTGAGTTACGAGTTTGGTCTTCATTTGAAACAATGCGAAATAGTTTTGCAACTCACGCCACCCGGAACACCACAGCGTAATGGTGTGTCCAAACGCCGTAATCGTACTTTACTAGATATGGTGTGATCTATGATGTCTCTTACTGATTTACCGCTATCGTTTTGGGGTTATGCTTTAGAGATGGCTGCATTCACGTTAAATAGGGCACCATCTAAATCCGTTGAGACGACACCTTATGAACTGTGGTTTGGCAAGAAACCCAAGTTGTCGTTTCTCAAAGTTTGGGGCTGCGATGCTTATATGAAAAAGCTTCAACCTGATAAGCTCGAACCCAAATCGGAGAAATGTGTTTTCATAGGATACCCAAAGGAGACTGTTGGGTACACCTTCTATCACAGATCCGAAGGCAAGACATTTATTGCTAAGAATGGATCCTTTCTAGAGAAGGAGTTTCTCTCGAAAGAAGTGAGTGGGAGGAAAGTAGAACTTGTCGAGGTAACCGTACTTGCTCCCTTATTGGAAAGTAGTTCATCACAGAAATCAGTTCCTGTGACTCCTACACCAATTAGTGAGGAAGCTAATGATATTGATCATATAACTTCAGATCAAGTTACTACTGAACCCCGTAGGTCAACCAGAGTAAGATCCGCACCAGAGTGGTACGGTAATCCTGTTCTGGAGGTCATGTTACTTGACCATGACGAACCTACGAACTATGAGGAAGCGACGATGAGCCCATATTCTCCAAAATGGCTTGAGGCCATGAAATCTGAGATGGGATCCATGTATGAGAACAAAGTGTGGACTTTGGTTGACTTGCCCGATGATCGGCAAGCCATCGAGAATAAATGGATCTTTAAGAAGAAGACGCTGACGGTAATGTTACTGTCTACAAAGCTCGACTTGTTGCGAAAGGTTTTCGACAAGTTTAAGGAGTTGACTATGATGAGACCTTCTCACTCATAGCGATGCTTAAGTCCGTCTGAATCATGTTAGCAATTGCTGCATTTTATGATTATGAAATTTGGCAAATGGATGTAAAGACTGCATTCCTGAATGGATTTCTGGAAGAAGAGTTGTATATGATACAACCCGAAGGCTTTATCAATCCAAAGGATGCTAACAAAGTGTGCAAGCTCCAGCTATCCATTTATGGACTGGTGCAAGCATCTCGGAGTTGGAATAAACGTTTTGATAGTGTGATCAAAGCATATGGTTTTATACAGACTTTTGGAGAAGGCTGTATTTACAAGAAAGTGAGTGGGAGCTCTGTAGCATTTCTAATATTATATGTGGATGACATATTGTTGATTGGAAATGATATAGAATTTCTGGATAGCATAAAAGGATACTTGAACAAGAGTTTTTCAATGAAAGACCTCGGTGAAGCTGCTTATATATTGGGCATCAAGATCTATAGAGATAGATCAAGACGCTTGATTGGACTTTCACAAAGCACATACCTTGATAAAGTTTTGAAGAAGTTCAAAATGGATCAAGCTAAGAAAGGGTTCTTGCCTGTGCTACAAGGTGTGAAGTTGAGTCAGACTCAATGCCTGACCACTAAAGAAGATAGAGAGAAAATGAAAGTCATTCCCTATGCTTCAGCCGTAGGTTCTATCATGTATGCAATGTTGTGTACCAGACCTGATGTGTGCTATTAGTTTAGCAGGGAGGTACCAAAGTGATCTAGGAGTGGATCACTGGACAGCGGTCAAGAACATCCTGAAATACCTGTAAAGGACTAAGGATATGTTTCTCGTTTATGGAGGTGACAAAGAACTCGTCGTAAATGGTTACGTCGATGCAAGCTTTGACACTGATCCGGATGAATCTAAGTCACAAACCGGATACGTGTTTATATTAAACGATGGAGCTGTCAGTTGGTGCAGTTCTAAGCAAAGCGTCGTGGCGGGATCTACGTGTGAAGCGGAGTACATAGCTGCTTCGGAAGCAGCAAATGAAGGAGTCTGGATGAATGAGTTCATATCCGATCTAGGTGTCATACCTAGTGCATTGGGTTCAATGAAAATCTTTTGTGACAATATGGTGCAATTGCCTTGGCAAAGGAATCCATATTTCACAAGAGAACCAAGCAAATCAAGAGACGCTTCAATTCCATCCGCGATCAAGTCAAGGAGGGAGACATAGAGATTTGCAAGATACATACGGATCTGAATGTTGCAGACCCGTTGACTAAGCCTCTCTCAGCAGCAAAACATGATCAACACCAAGACTCCATGGGTGTTAGAATCATTACTGTGTAATCTAGAATTCTAGATTATTGACTCTAGTGCAAGTGGGAGACTGAAGGAAATATGCCCTAGAGGCAAAAATAAAGTTGTTATTTATATTTCCTTATATCATGATAAATGTTTATTATTCATGCTATAATTGTATTAACCGGAAACTTAGTACATGTATGAATACATATACAAACAGAGTGTCACTAGTATGCCTCTACTTGACTAGCCCGTTGAATCAAAGATGGTTAAGTTTCCTAGCTATAGACATGAGTTGTTGATACGTCTCCAACGTATCTATATTTTTTGATTACTCCATGCTATATTATCTACTTTTTTGGGCAATATTGGGCTTTATTTTCCACTTTTATATTACTTTTGGGACTAACCTGTTAACCGGAGGCCCAGCCCAGATTTGTTGTTTTATGCCTATTTCAGTGTTTCGAGGAAAAGGAATATCAGACGGAGTCGAAACGGAACGAAATCAACTGGAGAAGTTATTTTTGGAAGGAAAGCCACTAGATAGACTTGGAATCTACGTCAGAAGATACGGGAGCTGGCCACGAGGGTGAAGGGCGCGCCCACCCCCCTAGGGCGCGCCCCCTGCCTCGTGGGGCCCCCGAAGCTCCACCGACGTACCCCTTGCACCCATTTATACCTACGTATCATAAAACTTCCAGAACAGAAGATAGATCGGGAGTTCCGCCGCCGCAAGCCTCTGTAGCCACCAAAAACCTCTGGGAGTCTGCTCCCAAGATTCGCCGAGGGGGGAACCCATCACGGTGGCCATCTTCATCATCCGGCGCTCTCCATGACGAGGAGGGAGTAGTTCACCCTCGAGGCTGATGGTATGTACCGGTAGCTCTGTGTTTGATCTCTCTCTCTCGTGTTCTCTCTCGTGTTCCCTCTATGGCACGATCTTGATGTATCCCGAGCTTTGCTATTGTAGTTGGATCTTATGATGTTTCTCCCCCTCTACTCTCTTGTGATGAATTGAGTTTCCCTCTTGAAGTTATCTTATCGGATTGAGTCTTTTATGGGAACACTTGATGTATGTCTTGCTGTGTTTATCTGTGGTGACAATGGGATATCATGTGCCACTAGATGTATGTTTTGGTGACCAACTTGCGGGTTCCGCCCATGAACCTATGCATAGGGGTTGTCACACGTTCTTGACTCTCCGGTAGAAACTTTGGGGCACTCTTTGAAGTACTTTTGTGTTGGTTGGATGAATCTGAGATTGTGTGATGCATATCGTATAATCATGCCCACGGATACTTGAGGTGACATTGGAGTATCTAGGTGACATTAGGGTTTTGGTTGATTTGTATCTTAAGGTGTTATTCTAGTACGAACTCTAGGGCTGTTTGTGACACTTATAGGAATAGCCCAACAGATTGATTGGAAAGAATAACTTTGAGGTGGTTTCGTACCCTACCATAATCTCTACGTTTGTTCTCTGCTATTAGTGGCTTTGGAGTGACTCTTTGTTGCATGTTAAGGGATTATTATATGATCTATCTATGTTATTATTGTTGAGAGAACTTTCACTAGTGAAAGTATGAACCCTAGGCCTTGTTTCCTATCATTGCAATACCGTTTACGCTCACTTTTATCGCTTGCTACCTTGCTATTTTTATATTTTCAGTTTACAAAAACCTTTACCTACCACCCATATTGCACTTGTATCACCATCTCTTTGCCGAACTAGTGCACCTATACAATTTACCATTGTATTGGGTGTATTGGGGACACAAGAGACTCTTTGTTATTTGGTTGCAGGGTTGCTTGAGAGAGACCATCTTCATCCTACGCCTCCCACGGATTGATAAACCTTAGGTCATCCACTTGAGGGAAATTTGCTACTGTCCTACAAACCTTTGCACTTGGAGGCCCAACAACGTCTACAAGGAGAAGGTTGCGTAGTAGACATCAAGCTCTTTTCTGGCGCCGTTGTCGGGGAGGCTAGGTAAGTGAAGGTATATCTTTAGATCTTGCAATCGAATCATTTTGTTTATTGTTTTAGCACTAGTCTAGTTTATAAAAGAAAACTACAAAAAAATGGAATTGACTTTGTCTCATACGCTTCATCTTTTTAAGATCTTTCGTGAGTATGATGGAAAGGAAAATTGTGCCCAAGTGCTATAGGAAGAATGCATTAAAATGTTTGGCACTAAATATGTGAATGATGAGCATGATTGCAATGTTGTTAGTATGAATTCCTTGAATATCCATGATGCTAATGATATGCAAAGCCACAAGCTTGGGGAAGCTATGTTTGATGAATATGATATTTTTAGTCCCCCAAGCTTTGATGAGCAAATTTACTATGATGAAATCATGCCTCCTATCTATGATGATTATTGTGATGACACGTATGCTTTAAAAAATAATGATAACCATGAAACTTGTCATCTTGATCTTAATTTTCAATCACATGATAGTTATTGTGTTGAGTTTGCTCCCACTATTATTCATGAGAAGAATTTTGCTTATGTGGAGAGTAGTAAATTTTCTATGCTAGTAGATCATGAAAAGAATGCTTTAGGTGCTGGTTATATTGTTGAATTCAATCATGATGCTACTGAAAATTATTATGAGGGAGGAATATATGCTTGTAGGAATTGCAATAATATCAAGTTTCTTCTCTATGTGCTTAAAATTTTGAAGTTATGCCCGTTTTGCCTTCCTATGCTAATTGATTATTTTCCCCCTAATTTGTTTGCTCACAAAATCCCTATGCATAAGAAGTGGGTTAGACTTAAATGTGCTAGTCATATTCTTCATGATGCTCTCTTTATGTTTCAATTCCTATCTTTTATGTGAGCATCATTGAAATCAGCATGCCTAGCTAGGGGCGCTAAACTATAGCGCTTGTTGGGAGGCAACCCAATTTTATTTTAGTTTCTTGTTTTTTGGTTATGTTTAGGAATAAATAATCCATATAGCTTCTGTTTATATGTGGTTTTGTATTTTAATTAGTGTTCGTGCCAAGTAGAACCTTTGGGAAGACTTGGGTAAAGTCTTTATGATCATGCTGTAAAAAACAGAAACTTCAGCGCTCACGAGATTAGCTAGAACTTTTTACTGGAGAGTGCTATTTAGTTGATTCTGTTGCGTATTATTACTATACAAATTCCTCAGGTCCACAAATTTATTTTAGAATTTTTGGAGTTCCAGAAGTTTGCGTTAGTTACAGATTACTACAGACTGTTCTGTTTTTGACAGATTCTGTTTTCATTGTGTTGTTTGCTTATTTTGATGAATCTATGGCTAGTAAAATAGTTTATAAACCATAGAGAAGTTTTAATACAGTAGGTTTAACACCAATATAATAAAGAATGAGTTCATTACAGTACCTTGAAGTGGTGTTTTGTTTTCTTTCGCTAACGGAGCTCACGAGTTTTCTGTTAAGTTTTGTGTTGTGAAGTTTTCAAGTTTTGGGTAAAGATTCGATGGACTATGGAATAAGGAGTGGCAAGAGCCTAAGCTTGGGTATGACCAAGGCACCCCAAGGTAATATTCAAGGATAACCAAGAGCCTAAGCTTGGGGATGCCGGAAGGCATCCCTCTTTAAATCTTTGTTCATCGGTAACTTTACTTGGAGCTATATTTTTATTCACCACATGATATGTGTTTTGCTTGGAGCGTCATTTTCTCTTGTTAGTATTTGCTTGCTGTTATTTAGAATAATGTCTTGCATCTTTAGTTTCAATAAAAAAAGTCAAGGATAGCCTTTGCCATGCTTATTTTGCTACTATACATGTTGATGTTTGAAAACACAAAGTTTACCGCTGTTGCAAAAATTCCCTAGAAAATTCAGAGAGTGGTATAATGTTGAATATTTTTTCATATTGATCTATGATAAATTTATTACAGTGGGAACTTTAGTTCATAATTTTTGGAGTCAGGGAAGTATTGATACTCTTGCATTCTTTACAGACTGTACTGTTTTGGCAGATTGCTGTTATGTTTGCATTGTTTGCATATGTTTGCTTGTTTAATGATTCTATTTAAGGATAGGAGTATTAAATATGGAGAGGCATTTAGTATGCAATGTTGAATAATAATTTTAGTGATTTGTTACAGTAGAATATGATAAGGTTTTGCATTGGTTTATACTAACTTATCTCACGAGTTCTTGTCGAGTTTGGTGTGGATGAAGCTTTCGAGATTTATGGAAACCGTGATATGAAAGGAATTAAGGAGACGCAAAAGTTCAAGCTTGGGGATGCCCAAGGCACCCCAAGATAATATTTCAAGAAGTCTCAAGCATCTAAGCTTGGGGATGCCCCGGTAGGCATCCCACCTTTCTTCTCCAACAATTATCGGTTAGTATCGGTTGAGCCTAAGTTTTTGCTTCTTCACATGATGTGTGCTATCCTTGAAATGTCATTTTATTTTCTTTAGCTTTTCTTGCTGTTTGAATAAAATACCAATATCTTAAATTATTATATGGGAGAGTCTTCATATAGTTGCATAATTATTCGACTACTCATTGATCTTCACTTATATCTTTCGGAGTAGTTTGTCATTTGCTCTAGTGCTTCACTTATACCTTTTAGAGCATGGTGGTAGTTTTATTTTGAAGAAATAGATGAACTCTCATACTTCACTTAGATTATTTTTAGAGTCGTTAATAGCATGGTAATTTGCTTACATAATCATAATATGCTAAGCATACAAGATTTGTAAGAATTCTTATGAGTGTGTTGAATACTAAGAAAAGATTGATGCTTGATAATTGTTTTGAGATATGAAGATGGTGATATTAGAGTCATGCTAGTTGAGTAGTTGTGAATTTGAGAAATACTTGTGTTAAAGTTTGTGATTCCGTAGCATGCACGTATGGTGAACCGTTATGTGATGAAGTCGGAGCATGATTTATTTATTGATTGTCTTCCTTATGAGTGGCGGTCGGGGACGAGCGATGGTCTTTTCCTACCAATCTATCCCCCTAGGAGCATGCGCGTAATACTTTGCTTTGATAACTTCTAGATTTTCGCAATAAGTATATGAGTTCTTTATGACTAATGTTGAGTCCATGGATTATACGCACTTTTCCTTCCTTCCACCATTGCTAGCCTCTCTAATACCGCGCACCTTTCGCCGGTATCATACACCCACCATATACCTTCCTCAAAACAGCCACCATATTCTACCTATCATGGCATTTCCATAGCCATTCCGAAATATATTGCCATGCAACTTTCCACCGTTCCGTTTATTATGACACGCTCCATCATTGTCATATTGCTAGCATGATCATGTAGTTGACATCGTATTTGTGGCAAAGCCACCGTTCATAATTCTTTCATACATGTCACTCTTGATTCATTGCATATCCCGGTACACCGCCGGAGGCATTCATATAGAGTCATATTTTGTTCTAAGTATTGAGTTGTAATTGTTGAGTTGTAAGAAAATAAAAGTGTGATGATCATCATTATTAGAGCATTGTCCTAGTGAGGAAAGGATGATGGAGACTATGATTCCCCCACAAGTCGGGATGAGACTCTGGACGAAAAAAAAGAAAAAAAAGAGGCCATAAAAAAAGAGAAAAGGCCCAAATAAAAAAAATGAGAGAAAAAGAGAGAAGGGGCAATGCTACTATCCTTTTACCACACTTGTGCTTCAAAGTAGCACCATGATCTTCATGATAGAGAGTCTATTATGTGGTCACTTTCATATACTAGTGGGAATCTTTCATTATAGAACTTGGCTTGTATATTCCAATGATGGGCTTCCTCAAATTGCCCGAGGTCTTCGTGAGCAAGCGAGTTGGATGCACACCCACTTAGTTTCTTTTGTTGAGCTTTCATATACTTATAGCTCTAGTGCATCCGTTGCATGGCAATCCCTACTCACTCACATTGATATCTATTGATGGGCATCTCCATAGCCCGTTGATATGCCTAGTTGGTGTGAGACTATCTTCCCTCTTTTTGTCTTCTCCACAACCACCATTCTATTCCACATATAGTGCTATATCCATGGCTCACGCTCATGTATTGCGTGAAGATTGAAAAAGTTTTGAGAATGTCATAAGTATGAAACAATTGCTTGGCTTGTCATCGGGGTTGTGCATGATTTAAATATTTTTGTGTGGGGAAGATGGAGCATAGCCAGACTATATGATTTTGTAGGGATAACTTTCTTTGGCCATGTTATTTTGAGAAGACATAATTGCTTTGTTAGTATGCTTGAAGTATTATTATTTTTATGTCAATATGAACTTTTGTCTTGAATCTTGTGGATCTGAATATTCGTACCACAATTAAGAAGATTTACATTGAAATTATGCCAAGTAGCACTCCGCATCAAAAATTATCTTTTTTATCATTTACCTACTCGAGGACGAGCAGGAATTAAGCTTGGGGATGCTTGATATGTCTCCAACATATCTATAATTTTTTATTGTTCCATGCTATATTATCTACTGTTTTGGGCAATATTGGGCTTTATTTTCCAATTTTATATTACTTTTGGGACTAACATATTAACAGGAGGCCCAGCCCAGATTTGTTTTTTTATGCTTATTTCAGTGTTTCGAGGAAAAGGAATATCAGACGGAGTCGAAACGGAACGAAATCAACTGGAGAAGTTATTTTTGGAAGGAAAGGCACCAGATAGACTTGGACTCTACGTAAGAAGATACGGGAGCTGGCCACGAGGGTGGGGGCATGCCCACCCCCCCCCCTAGGGCGCGCCCCCCTGCCTCGTGGGGCCCCTAAAGCTCCACCGACGTACCCCTTGCACCCATATATACCTACGTATCTTAAAACTTCCAGAACAGAAGATAGATCGGGAGTTCCGCCGCCGCAAGCCTCTGTAGCCACCAAAAACCTCTCGGGAGCCCGTTCGGCACCTGCCGGAGGGAACCCATCACCGGTGGCCATCTTCATCATCCCGACGCTCTCCATGACGAGGAGGGAGTAGTTCACCCTCGGGGCTGAGGGTATGTACTAGTAGCTATGTGTTTGATCTCTCTCTCTCTCTCGTGTTCTCTCTCGTGTTCCCTATATGGCACGATCTTGATGTATCCCGAGCTTTGCTATTGTAGTTGGATCTTATGATGTTTCTCCCCCTCTACTCTCTTGTGATGAATTGAGTTTCCCACTTGAAGTTATCTTATCGGATTGAGTCTTTTATGAGAACACTTGATGTATGTCTTGCCGTGTTTATCTGTGGTGACAATGGGATATCATGTGCCACTTGATGTATGTTTTGGTGACCAACTTGCGGGTTCCGCCCATGAACCTATGCATAGGGGTTGGCACACGTTCTTGACTCTCCGGTAAAAACTTTGGGGCACTCTTTGAAGTACTTTTGTGTTGGTTGGATGAATCTGAGATTGTGTGATGCATATCGTATAATCATGCCCACGGATACTTGAGGTGACATTGGAGTATCTAGGTGACATTAGGGTTTTGGTTGATTTGTATCTTAAGGTGTTATTCTAGTACGAACTCTAGGGCTGTTTGTGACACTTATAGGAATAGCCCAACGGATTGATTGGAAAGAATAACTTTGAGGTGGTTTCGTACCCTACCGTAATCTCTATGTTTGTTCTCCGCTATTAGTGGCTTTGGAGTGACTCTTTGTTGCATGTTGAGGGATTATTATATGATCTATCTATGTTATTATTGTTGGGAGAACTTGCACTAGTGAAAGTATGAACCCTAGGCCTTGTTTCCTATTATTGCAATACCGTTTACACTCACTTTTATCACTTGCTACCTTGCTGTTTTTATATTTTCAGTTTACAAAAACCTTTATCTACCCTCCATATTGCACTTGTATCACCATCTCTTCGCCGAACTAGTGCACCTATACAATTTACCATTGTATTGGGTGTGTTGGGGACACAAGAGACTCTTTGTTATTTGGTTGGAGGGTTGCTTGAGAGAGACCATCTTCATCCTACGTATCCCACGGGTTGATAAACCTTAGGTCATCCACTTGAGGGAAATTTGCTACTGTCCTACAAACCTCTGCACTTGGAGGCCCAACAACGTCTACAAGGAGAAGGTTGCGTAGTAGACATCAGTTGTCATTTGACTAACGGTATCACATCATTAGAGAATGATGTGATTGACTTGACCCATTTCGTTAGCCTAGCACTTGATTGTTTAGTTTATTTTCTATTGCTTTCTTCATGACTTATACATGTTCCTATGACTATGAGATTATGCAACTCCCGAATAACGGAGGAACACTTTGTGTGCTATCAAATGTCACAACGTAACTGGGTGATTATAAAGATGCTCTACAGGTGTCTCCGATGTTGTTTGTTGAGTTGGCATGGATCGAGATTAGGATTTTGTCACTCTGATTGTTGGAGAAGTATCTCTGGGCCCTCTCAGTAATGCACATCACTATAAGCCTTGCAAGCAATGTGACTAATGAGTTAGTTGTGGGATGATGCATTACGGAACGAGTAAAGAGACTTGCCGGTAACGAGATTGAACTAGGTATTGAGATACCGACGATCGAATCTCGGGCAAGTAACATACCGATGATAAAGGGAACAACGTATGCTGTTATGCGTTTTGACCGATAAAGATCTTCGTAGAATATGTAGGAACCAATATGAGCATCCAGGTTCCGCTATTGGTTATTGACCAGAGATGAGTCTCGGTCATGTCTACATAGTTCTCGAACCCGTAGGGTCCGCACGCTTAACATTTTGTGACGATCGGTATTATGAGTTTATGTGTTTTGATGTACCGGAGGTTGTTCGGAGTCCCGGATGTGATCACGAACATGACGAGGAGTCTTGAAATGGTCGAGACATAAAGATCGATATATTTGATGGCTATGTTTGGACATCGGAATGGTTTCGGGTGAGTTCGGGCATTTACCGGAGTACCGGGAGGTTACCGGAACCCCCCGGGGAGTGTATGGGCCTTATTGGGCCTTAGTGGGAGAGAGGAGGAGGCGGCCTAGGAGGGGGCGCCCCCCCCCCCCCCAAGCCCAATCCGAATTGAGAGGGGGGCCGGCTCCCCTTTCCTTCCTCCCTCTCTCCTCCTTCCTTCCTCTCCTACTCCTACTTGGAAGGGGGGAATCCTACTCCCGGTGGGAGTAGGACTCCCCTAGGGCGCGCCATAGAGAGGGCCGGCCCTCCCCCTCCTCCACTCCTTTATATACGGGGGAGGGGGCACCCCATAGACACACAAGTTGATCATTGTCTTAGCCGTGTGCGGTGCCCCCCTCCACCATAATCCACCCTGGTCATATCGTCGTAGTGCTTAGGCGAAGCCCTGCGCCGGTAGCTTCATCATCACCTTCATCACGCCGTCGATCTGACGAAGCTCTCCCTCGACACTCAGCTGGATCAGAGTTCATGGGACGTCACCGAGCTGGACGTGTGCAGATCGCGGAGGTGCCGTACTTTCGGTACTAGGATCGGTCGGATCATGAAGACGTACGACTACATCAACCGCTTTGTCATAACGCTTCCGCTTTCGGTCTACGAGGGTACGTAGACAACACTCTCCCCTCTCGTTGCTATGCATCACCTAGATGGATCTTGCGTGTGCGTAGGATTTTTTTTTTGAAATTGCTGCGTTCCCCAACAGCGAGGGTGTAGCAGGTCACATCAGATCTAAGGGCCATGTAGTCTAAATAAATAGATGGAGCTTCTTCTAGGCCTGGCAATGGTCTTTGCTATGATCAATGTCATTGTTGTGAACTGCGACAATGTTACTCATTTTGGTCTTATAAACCGACAAGGTGATAAAGACTAAGTGGGATCGAGACGACAATGGGTCCATGTCGTTGTTGGTGCAGAGGATGTCGAGGACATCATCCCGGCAAACAAGTGGCTTAAGCGAGCCAAAGATGATGAAGTCTCTACCCAAGCTTGGTCATAGGCCAATGCTTGGGCATGAGCTAGCAGAACCGATGCCACTGAGGTTCTACGTGCCTACCAAGGACATTGAAGACATAGTCATGCTCATCATCCCCAAGCCCTTCCAGCCAGTGATGAAGGGGTGGATCAAAGTCAGGCTTCCACGCGTCATGAAGCTCTCAACGACCAAGTGGTGCATGTACTAGGTGTAGCTTAAGGTCTACCAAAAGCACAAGATCGTCCCTGATGACCTTCTCGTCTTCAAGCTGTCGAACCTCGGATTCAAGGTCCAGATCTACAACGCTGATAACTCCACCATCTACAGCTACAGATTCTCCAAACTTTTTTGTCAAGGCCAGCTGACTTGGCTTAGTCCTCCTGTCTGTCGATCCTTGTAAGTCTGAGCTAGTAGCTAGCAGTATATGCCAGTGTTTTTGCTATGAAACGGATGGTGCGTGGGGGCATGGGATGCCCTTGCTGTCTTAAAATTGCTAGCTATTAAACCTATGATGTAGTCTAAGTGGTAATGTAGGTACTACTAATTGTGTGCATGTTTGATATGTGTTGTGAAGTGTGGTGTAGAGCAGTGCTAAGTTCACCAAGATTTGAAAGGGGGTGAGCAGAACAATACATTACACACAGTCAAACAACCGTGATTTGCATATATTCACCCCTAAAGCACAAATATAGGCGTCCAAACAACATGCATCAAACTGCTCACTAGTGCAACCCGGGCTACCAAACTATGTGCACAACATGGATTTTGACATGTATTATCTCAACCAGGTTGTAGCCAGCCGTAGATACATTGAGGCCAAGAACTATGCAAACTGCCAAATGCCTACTAAGAGGTTTCTTGGCCCCAAACAGAGTTGATAAGTTCAGTTGTGGGGCCACCCTCTCATAACAAGGCAACCTTTTTTTTTGAAAGGGGCCAACTTTTCTTGGGATTCTATTGTGAAGCACGAGCTAAGAGAAAAAGCCTACACTGGGGTCATTATGGACCTTTCCAACTTTAATGGCAAGAATTGAGGTTTGGATCCATGGGATTGAGTAGCATACGCCAAACAAGAGGAGTAATTTCTAAGAGCAAGTACAATAAGATGACATAGGCAGGCTGTAATATATTAAATATTATATTTTTTGCTTATTTGAAGGTGAGAGAAGAGAAGCGGACTACATATTAATAGCCAGGTGTAGCACGTGCTTCTAGGAACTATGTGAGAGAATGGGGTGGGCCATATATCAATAAAGTAATATATATTTATATCTAACTATCGTACTTGCCGGCTATAAGGTTGGCTATAGATGATGTGCCAACATTATATCACAACAACTGGCCATACTATTACCCAGGCTTTAAGGAGATACATAGTTTGTTGATCGGCATTTAGCCTAGTGGTAGAAATGCAGGTGTGCATCTCTCTTAACTAAACTGCCATGGGACTCACTCCTCTAGGTTATCCATTTCAGTGACAAATAATTTGGATAGGAGGGAGTACATAAATTTGATTTTTCTCATGCTACATAATTCAATTTTGCTAATACTCCATCAACTAAAATAATTCCTTGTGTCAATCGTCGGGTGATGGCAGCAGGTGGTTTGCCATACTGAGGAAGAAAATGCACAAGTAGCCTTATACTAACCGCTTAAGTGCTCTCTCTCTCTCTCTCTCTCTCTCTCTCTCTCTCTCTCTCTCTTGATATGGGAGTTGCCCTCACTCCACCTGCTTGTTGCGGGCGAGTGTGTGGGTTCCTGCCTCCTCCGCCGGCCGACCCAACGGCGAAGGGGTGGGGGCCGTGGATCTACGCTTTGTGGTTGTAAATAGGTCATTTTGGGTTGAGCTAGGTTTCTCCAGCAATGGAGAAATGACGTCGCCGAGTGGAATAAGGTTCTCTCGGATCCTTATATCCATCATGGCAGCGGCTGTTTCGTCGATGGCGTGGAGGAGGACGGGGGCGTGGTGTGGTTGCGGTCCTAGGGTGCGGTGGATTCAGTTGTTCCAGATGTCGGCGTGAAGGCAAGGATGACGCTGATGCAGTGGAGTTTTGTCCCCCTGGCTCCTTCCTCGTTGTAAGGAGTAGTCGGCTCAGGCAGCGATGGCTGTGGAACGGCGACAACGGTGTGCCACCGGCTCGCTCGGGAGGGTGGAGTTGGTCCATTCTATAGGGACCTTGTGGTAATTTGTGTTTTATAGGGGTACTACTGTTGAAAAGTTTAAAGATTGAGGGGTTCTTTTTTGTAAAAGAAGAAGAAGAAAATGAACAGTGCCAAGAGAATAACGGTCGGAGGAAGAAGAAAATCCACTAACTGCTCATTTTAGATGGACTGGAACTGAAAACTTCTTCAGTTAACTGATTATAATAGGGGGCCCCAAATAAATTACTCCCTCCGTTCAACCTAAAACCACCTCTCTTATTTTGAATCAGGGAGGGAATTAAATTAAAACCACGTCACTTATTTTGAAACCGAGGAACTATTTTGTCCCAACCCTGTGTAAATTTTTAGCCGCACTTGCAACAAGATTTCTTTCCTTCGACGTGGATTTCACGAGTTTGTTAGAAAAAAGGAAGAAAAAGCATAGCAACCACCAGCAATGTTGCCATACCAATCAAACATTTCCCTGAAATATTCAGCAAGTAAAAGCAACATGGACAGTCGAGATGGGTCTTTATGGTTTATTCAGTTGATGACACCGAAGGATACTAGTGAACGCACAACACATGAACCCTCTCCATCGCCGCCGCCGTCTCCTCTTTTATTCAGTGATTTATTTAGTATTGTCTCTGTCCCTAGAAAGGAATAAGAGAAAACTAAACAGCCCGTACCTATACATATGTGGTATGCCTATGTATAATTGTATATAGGCCTCTCTCTCGGTCTGGCAACTAAAGAAGATGGACTTCCAATTCATTGAAGATAAGATGGTCGGGAAACTTGTCACTTGATAATGATAGGGCCAAAACATCAGCA
This sequence comes from Aegilops bicornis, assembly GCA_021605145.1. Classification (NCBI taxonomy): domain Eukaryota; kingdom Viridiplantae; phylum Streptophyta; class Magnoliopsida; order Poales; family Poaceae; genus Aegilops; species Aegilops bicornis. Next base: position 761,543,746 of record CM038671.1, on the reverse strand, counting down.
CCATTGGCCGCACGGCTTTACTCAAGTCCGTGATTACCTCCCAGGTGGTCTTTACTCTGGGGAAATCCTTGCTCCCTTCGTGGGAGGGACGATGTCGGCGATTTCTTCGTCGTTGACCTTCTTGGAGGCATTGTCTAGGAGCTGACTTGATCGCCAAGGCCCAAGGAAGCTTGTTTAGCGTTGCTCCGGAGTGAGATCTATGGACGGCGACTTGATACAGAGGACATGGATGTGCAACAGTGGCGGTGGATTTATGGCTAGGGCGGCAGTCTCTGGTTGTGAGACATCGGTGGCCACGATCCCATCTGCAGGCGACAACGTCTGCCTGCTGCGTCATGGTATGGCGGTTCTCCGCTCGGGCGCATAGGTGAAGGCGTGGTTCTGCGCTGCTTGATGATTGCCAAGACGGGGCCGGAAACTTGGATCTTCAAATCCGACAGCAATGACAATTTTGTTTTGCTGCTTGGTTCTGTCGCCGTGGACAAGGACGGTGAAGCATGAGGACGGTGTGAGACTGTTGGAGCGTCCCCATTTGGGATTTGACGGTGTTGGTGACTATCCTCCCTTGATCTCCGTTGCAAAGTGCGACGGTGACCTTCGTTATTCGGAGTTTGTTGGCGCCAAGTGGCTCTTGTCGCCGCTTGACTGTCTACTTGTGCGGGCATGGTTTTCACTTGCGTGGCACCTCACATCAAGATCGTGCTATGCATGTAGTTGCTTGGGTCGTGGAAAGTGGTGGCGACATCACAACTGATGTCAAGTGATGGTTGGTGCGGATATGGTTGCAGTTGTAGATTGTTGATCATTATTTTGATCGCTTTGGAGTTTTTATTTTATTTTTGATGCACTAAGGCATAGCTTCGGTCATGTTTGACTTTGCAAGTTGCCGGTGTGATTTTTGTCCGTGTTGGTGTTGTCTGTGTGCATCATAACTATGCAGAGGCCAGGTGTGTACTCACTATGTTTGTATCACTTGATGCTCCATTTTGAAATAATAAAATCCACCCTTTGTCAAAAAAGGCGGTCGCTCCACAATGTTAACAAGTTCGAAAGAGCCTTTCTTTGGCTTGGCTCGGACAAGACTACCAGTGCAAAAGTTAATTGGGATGTGGCGTGCCGTCCGCTTCAATATGATGGCCTTCGGGTGCTCAATGCCGACAAATCCATTCAGGCCACGCGATTGCGTTGGTCATGGTTTGAATGGAAGAAGCCAACCAAAATGTGGGTTGCCATGGGGAATCCATGTGATGAGGACTCAACTTCTTCTACGCCTCCACGAGCATCACCATGGGTAATGTCGCAAAAATACCGTTTTGGGACTCCCCGTGGTTCCTTAGACGCAAGCCCAAAGAAATTGCTCCTCTTCCATGAGGCCTCCTCGAGAAAAAGTTGGAAGGTGCTTGAGGCCCTTAAGAAATATGCTTGGATATTAAAGAACAACCCATCCACCGTTGCCTCCGTCGATCACATAAGGGATTTTTTTTACCCTTTGATGCTCGTGCACGATTTCCATCTTGATGAGCATTCCGAGGACAACATTGTGTGGGAACACTTGACTAATGGGCTCTATCTGACGGCCTCCGCCTACAAGGCGCAATTCTTGGGCTTGATTCTTTCCCCTATGGAGCAAAAGGTTTGGAAAGTGGGGGCTCCGCCAAAGGTCAAGTTCTCCGCTTGGCTGGTGCTACAAGACCGGATTTGGACCGTCGATAGATTTCCCAAGCAAGGGTAGCCAAATTACGTAATTTGACCACTTTGCAAGAGGGAACAAGAATCCGTGGCACATCTCCTCTTCAAGTGTCGTTCCACCATTAGGCTTTGGAACTCAGTCATTGAGAAACTAGGGCTCGACGACATGGTCTACTTGCCACTTGGAGGGATCCGTCAAGTACTGGTGAGCTAAAAGGACCGGCTCGAACATCCTCAATCGAAAGGCCATGGCTTCACTCACAAATGCTTGTGTCATGGATAATTTGGAATGAGACAAACTCATGAGTCTTCCGTCACAAAAGTGCACCGCCGACAATCTTGATCAACACCATTTTAAATGAAGCAAAGCTTTGGAGTACCGTAGGGGCTAAGAAACTAGGGGTTGTGACAGTAATCACCATGTGTTGTATGAGGGTTGGTTGTAAAACAAACAAACTCTATTCTCCTCTTAATTAATAGATGAGGCAAAGCTTATGCCTCTGTTTCAAAAAAATATCAACATCATCAGCATCTAGCGAATATCATGAAAAAATAGAACCACATTTGCTGGTGATTCTGAGTTTTGGTATTCAAAAGATGTTTTCGGGAAAGTGGGACGGATTGACACGTGCCAAAGGGACTACAGCACCGTACTTTTTTTTCCACTACAACATCGTACAGTAATATGGAGGATCTCAACTAAGCTTAGCTCGGATGGTCACATTCCTTCTGGCGGAACAAGCCCACCTGGGTTCAGTCCTAGACTTGGCATTGATGCTCTTATTTTTTTAGATTTATTTTAAGCTTTCCGGCGATTTCATTCAGTGAGAATAGATGTTCTCATCGTCGGTAACTTCGTCAATCTCAAGATGTTGTGCTAGCTGAATATTTCGGAGGTGCTCATAAGGGTAGGATGTGTGCGTTCACAGGGGTGCTTGAATTAGTACCATGTATGTGATACTAGATGAGTAAATAGCTTAAAACCATCGTAATTGGGATTAGGGTTATCAAGCACCGCCACTTCGAGTTTGCGTAGCGAATACGAATGACATTGGGATAATTTTTTGCAAAAAAAGAACACTAGTGAGGGGATTATTAAATTTGACAACATTTCTGACTGGTTGGACAGGCATATGTAAGCGTTTAGGTGGCAGAGAATGTCAGCGCCGTTTGTGTTCATCTTTAAGTTGCACCGGAGTTGTGTTCCACGATTCCATCTGATCAGGCCTAGGGCGTTATATAGGCCCTCACCGGTGTTTTTTTTTCTTGGAGCAGCGATCGCTACGCACATCTCGCTCGTCGATATCTTTTGGTATACATTGACGACTTACTTCTACAATCTCGGGTTTCAACAAGTTCGCTTCGGTGAGGCGGAGGTCCAGAGGTGGCGAAAAGCTTTGCTCACAACGTGCGTAGATGCAGGATGCAGGAGGAAAAAGACTTCGGCACCCCCAAAAATTTGTATATTTTAAAAAAATTGTAAGAGTTTTTTTTTTGTAAGGGCTTGTGCTACTTAATAATATGGCCTTTGGCCTTTTCGCAAAAGAAAAGAGAATGTTATTGTGTCATTAAGGATCTTAGTATCATTCTTCGTGCATAGGATTTGAAAAGGATTTTCCAAGTAGATGTAAGGAAAGTTACCTCCATTTTTTCCCTGGCTGATTCCTTTGGCCAATAACATAAACAGTACCATCATAAGAAATTTTCTACACCAGGGACATTGCACCCATCATGCTCCCACGATCGAAAAAAAAGTGAAACTTTGTGGTTTCGATTATGACCAAATTATTAAATGCTTGCAAAATTTGATACCCAAATGACACCCGAGGAGCTCTGCACAAAAAAAAATGTTCAAGCTTAGGTGCACTCTTTCAGCAGAATTTTATTTTGCTTGTATTGATCTCATTTGATATTATTTGGCCACCAAACTTTGCAAGTACCTATTACATTTGTTCATAATCAATGCCAGAAAGTTTCAGATTTTTTTTGCTATTTGTTATGATTTAAATGTTCATCATGGGTGCATTGCACTTGGATGTAGCCACAACTTTCCATTCAAAGACACATCGTTACAAATTTCTCTGTTTCAAAATCCAGTGAAACTCCGGATATGGACACGGCCGCCCGACATGGGCATGGAGAGGAACAACAAGGACTTGCAGGGCAGGCACCACCATAGATTTAGACTAGGTTTAGGTCTGGTCGCTTTTGTTTAATGAAATATGTCGAAAATATAATGAATGTGCTCCGGTTTACACGAAAATCATCCGGTTTGCATGTAATTCGACCGTTTTTTTTTTTTTGCTAAAATCCGGTTTAAAATGTATCCGAGCATGGTTGGATGGTCGGCTCACCCATCACTGTCCGCGGACGGATACCAAGGGGCCAACGATGCCCTTACTTTGTAGCCGCACTTGTGACAAGATTTCCTTACGTGCCGTGGATTTCACACGTCACTTGAATTGCATGGTTCGATGAGTATGTCAGGAAAAGTAAAAAAACATAGCAGCTTCTGTGGCAATGTTGATATACCAATCAAACATCCCCTGAAATTTTACAGTAAGGAAACGGGAGATGGGTCCGTCCTTATGGTTTTACTTGACGTCGAAAGACACTAGAGATGTACTCCCTCCGTCCGGAAATACTTGTCGGAGCCGAACGGAGGGAGTAGTATATTATGATGATGCATCGGTTGCTGACTCTCCCTATGAAGGAAAGAGAACAACATTGTCCGTATCTATGCGTATGTGGTATGCCTATGTATTTACATGTCCAATGAGGCGACTCATTGTTCAGCCTGCCATCCTGTATTGTTGAGCTCACTTTGAACAAGGATGTCCTGGTTCTTCAGGAAGGCAGAGTACCAGCGACCAGAGAGCCTGGCTTGCCGTGGCAGGGCCTCGTCGTCGAAATTGACACGGCACAGGCCGTACCGTGCCTGATACCCTGACAGGTACTCGAAGACGTCCAAGAAGGCCCAGACGAAGTAGCCTTTCACGTTGACTCCATTCCTGCAGAGCAAAACATCCCCATGGTAACTGAACTCTGAACTCTGAAGTTATGGTTACAGGGCGCCCCAACTGCATGAAATTGCAGTGATGCAGAAAAACATGTGCAGTTTTTCTTTTTGAACGGCTGACCTTAATGCAGCCAATGTGCTCCCTATATAGCCCTTCAAGTACCCGGTCCTCTCGGTGTCGACGAGAGTGTCATTACTAGAGGATTGACCTGAAGACAGAAAGCAGAGCGGGCAAAAGATATCATCAAATATGTATGAAGTGCAAACCAACGATGATGTCCGTAAACATTGACATGATTTTAGATAGAATGATTGAACTAGTATGTTTTTTTTTCTTTTTTGGAGATCATCGTAATCAGGAACTAGACCGACTTACCATTCTCTTGGATATAAATGGGAATGTCCCCGTAGGCTTCTTTCAAGTACAGTAGCACATGTTGCAATCCTTCAGGGTCACTTGGAAAAGACGTTGGGGGAGCCTGCATTCACAAGAAGTTGTTCTTCTTCATGTGACAACTTGCAAGACAGACACAATCCCAGTATTGCTCAATTGCATGACCTTCAAGTGTATTTCATTAATTTCTGGCATCTCGTGTTAGATTAGAATTCCAAATTTCATGTTTCATGTAAAAGAACAGCTGAACCCGGTAGTATCTGACAAACACGTCATTGAAGAACTTTACCTTGCCGGCTGGCGGGTCTGTTTTAGAAGCTGCACCGATGAAACATATATTTTGTTAGATGTGCCATTTGGATAAAAAATCTCAGATTGTAAATCTGCTTCAGAAGCGTAATGAATTTCGTCAGTTTATATATTGACAATGTGAACCTTCTGTTTGCATCATTATCTTGTCAGTAGATAAAGGGAACACATTGCCCACTACTGCTGCAATTCTGCTACAAAAAAATATGAACACTAAACAAGGATGCTTGCCTTTGTAGCTAATTGACAAGTCTGCTGTATAGTCGCGAGCACCTTTTGCTAAAGGGCGATCATTCAAATAGACAGAATAGTAGTGATTTATCCCAATGAAATCTGCACTACCAATTATAGCTTCAGACTGGATTCTTGTGAAGGATGGAAGACGAGAACCAACAATTTTCTTCATTCTTTCTGGATAATCTCCAGTCATCAAGGGCTCTAGTATCCTAAAAGGAATTACAAGCCGGTTAGTTCTGCATTCCTCGAGCAAAGGCAGAGTAAAGATAACATACCATCCCAAAAAGAAGTCCAAACATCTTTTTGTTGCTTCTAAATCCTCTGTAGAGTTTGTCATAGGATAAGGCTAAAGGGAGTAAATACTTAGGCCGACAACCCCCTTTTGCGTGGCCTACATGCAAAAATCCTTTTTATGGACAAATAAATCTTTTCATATGAATATACATCATGAGAAACTAAAAGTAGTGTATTTGTGCGGTCAATCAGATCTTATGTTGAGAAATCCAAACATGTAATATGCCAATAAACTACAATTGATAGTGCTTGACCCCAAAATATCACTATATGGTTAGACAATACTTTCTCTTTAAAAGAATATATGGTCAGACGATACTTTCTCTTTAAAATATTTTTCCTTTTGAAGAATATACAGTTACTGATACATCAGAATTTATATGAGATAGCGACAAATATCTTACTAGCTTATAATCACAGAGAGGCACTGGTTCTCAATTTTGGGCGCAAAATCACTCACTTGATATTTTTCTCTGTAAAGCCTAGTTGCGGATGCATGTGCCAATAGCATGTTATGAGCTGCTATATATGGTTCCACAGTCGAGTCACCCACGGTACAGTTTATAGCTCCAAAAGGATCAGAGCAATGTCCTGGTGCGATCACTCCGATATCGTAAGATCCCATCGCACCCACATTAGGTTCATCTATCGTAGTCCAGTAGGAGACCCTGTCTCCAAACTCCCTGAAGCAAACATCTGCGAATGCTGTGAAATCCTCCTTGCATTTTGCAGTAGCACCTGTGAGGAAATATTAATACCAGGACTAGGAAAGTAGGGCCGTCTCGACATTTTAAGATTCTGAGCAAGTTAATCACTACAAGGGAGAAATTCTGGGATCTTACAAAATTCTAGGGCTTAGCCATCCTCCATACTCATCTTCCAGTATTTGAGGGTACTCAAGCTGGTAAATCATAATATGGACTTGAATCCCTGAGGAAACACGATGGACACACATAAGTTTAGATAGTGGAGACACAGGAAAGCAGTATATGCATTTTTTTTAGTGTTGATCATTTACTAGGCTACTGACATAAAGATCTTTTCTGCAATTACACTCCATTTATATACTACAGAAAATAGACATACCATGTTGCACTAGCGCATCTATTAGGCTGTTGTAGTACTCAAGCCCTTTTGGATTGACAGCTCCCCTGCCATCTGACAGTCTCATTAGAGACTAACAATTAGTTTAAACATTGTGCTTTTCTAGTACAGTGCAATGGAGATATAATGAGAAGTACTTCTACCTGGGATTAGCCTTGACCAGGAGATAAAGAATCGATATGCCTCTAGGTTCATGTCAACCATGAGCTTCACATCATCCTGAAAGATGATATTCAGTGTGGCTAAAACAGAATGTCTAAATATTCAGTGTGGAAATCACAACACTTCAACACAGCAAAATAAAATAAAAGAAAATTGATTGATACTCCCTCTGTAAACTAATATAAAAGCGTTTAGATTACTAAAATAGTGATCTAAACGCTCTTATATTAGTTTACAGAGGGAGTAAATAGTAAGAATAAATTTTATTTTGTTTTTGGCAGAGAAGAGAGAGTAAGGAACTAGACAGAGCTTGTTAGGTTCAGTTTGGTAGCACTAGCAGACGGCTGCATAGTACTACTACATCCTTTGCTTAAAATCACTGTAATCAGCAGAGACCCCCACAAATGACCAAATTTAGAAGCTTGTGGCCTTGTGCCTACCTTGTACTTGTGGTACCCGTCCGCAGCGACGTTACCTACGCTTTTATCCGCCATTTTCCCTGCTGTCAGAGCAATAAAAATTAGCACGAACCTGACAGGATAATTACCTGATCGAACATCAGCATCCAGTTTTTATCTTGGTCCAAAATCAGCACGAACCTGACAGGTTAATTAGTGTTTTACCTGCGTGAGTGAAGGTGTCCCAGATGCTTGGGCTCCTGCCATCCTCAGCCACAGCGCCCTCGTACTGCAGCCAAAGAAAACCCCGAAAGGCTTAACTGAATTGGGCAAGAAAATGCGTACTAGCCAATTAGCCATTCAGATTGTTGGGTCATGGTTGTTGCCTGGTACGCGGAGGTGGCGGCTCCGAAGACGAAGTCCGGCGGGAAGTCGCCCCGCGTGAAGCCGAGAGCGGGAGGAGCTGCGGCGCCATGGGCGGCGGAGAGAAGCAGCAGGAGCAGCGGCGAGAAGAGGGCGACGGAAGCCATTACTTTGCTGCCCTGCAGCCACCCAGAAGCCACCAGTGTCTGTTCCCAGGCGTACGCTTGATTCGCAGGAGGATAAGGCGCCTACCGCTTCACAATGGGCTCGCACTGCTCCACCACGTTTTGGATTTCGTTTTCCTGGTATGGTACGAGAATGCTGTGGTGCGGCCACCGCTTGTGTGCTCGCTTCTGGAAAAGTCAGATCACCTCCCGGATCACATGAAGCTCGTTTAAAAAGTACTGTATAAACAAGGGCGCTGATGGATTGAGCGGTGGAGGGTCACCTTCTACCACTACGACACACGCCGTGTTGCAGACACTACAACAACATGCCGTGTTGTAGAAAATTTCCGCGATACGGGTTATCTTGCGCGAACCAACCCGTGCTTGAATAATTAGGTGGACAGTGGTATCCCCAGTCAACCAGGGTTTAAATTCTGTTGCTCGCATTTATTCTGGATTTATTAATTTCAAGATTTCCGTCGGCACACGTTCAGTGGGAGGAGACGTTCTCGTCGATCTGGCGCCCTACGAACTCTGGTGACTTCGTAAAATCTCAAAATGATATCTTAATTTCGATCTTTTGGAGGTGCTTCATAGGGATAAGTTGTGCGTGTGTGCGTTCATAGAATGAGTGTATCTTTCGCGTATATGAGCAACTGCGTCTATACTGCGTATAAAAAACATGGGTTATACGGCGGAAAATTTTGCAACATAGGTCAAGTAGGAGATTATTTTTGCAACAGATGTCTTTTATTACAGTTTTTTTTGTGACAGAGGTCTTGTTGCAAGTTTTTTGGCACCAGAGGTCTCGTTGGAATTTATTTTGTTTTGTAATAGAGGTCTTGTTATATTTTTCTTTTCTTTTTTGCAACAGAGACCTTGTGGCAGAAATTGTTGTAGCGAGCAGCAAGCAGCGACCACGTCGGCCGCAAGAAAGGCCGATGCTCCCTGGGGACAATGATGGATGCAGCTCCTCGCGGTGGACGCAGACGCCAATGCATCCCAGGCTGGCGAATGTAGCTATAGGTCGACGCACCGCGATGGCCGACATTCATGGTGGAGGCGGGCGGCAGCGCCCACGCCGATGACCTCGTCCACGTGCTGCCATCGGGAGGGGGGGGGGGTGTCAGGGCGTCGGTTGAAGCAGCGCGAGGAGGCGTCGTCATGACGGGAAGCTTGGGAGGAGCAAGGGTGGCCACTGCTCTCATGGGGATCCAGATCCGGATCCCGCAAAACACGGGTTGTTGCGATGAAGAAACTGTAACGACTCAGTTGCGAAATCTGGTCTAGGTAATACGTTGCTCTTGGCCATCTGATTAAAATCAGATCCAACGACGACGGAGGAGGCAGACGCACGCATCGTTATCTGTCCGGTGATCCCAATCATTTCCCATAAATCAAGCACAATATTTGGAAACCTCAAGTAATTTTGAAAACAATAATTAAATAGCATACAATTGTGTACTTTGTATGTACATATCCCCGTCACTATAGCGTACACAAATGAATAGAACCAAAACTATTATTTTTCACTTTTTTGGAACCGCAAATTTATCTTTTTGTGTGGACAATTAACATATTCTCTAATAAATTTTTACACGCGAACCAACCTGTGGTTGGATGGTTAGGAGTTTATCGGTATTCCCAGCCCATCAGAGTTTAATTCCTGGTGCTCGTATTATTCCTGAATTTATTTCAGGATTCTCGGCGATGCGCGTTTAGTGGTACAAGACGTTCCCGTCGACTACAAGGCGTCTTTGGTGACTTCGTCAATCTCAAGATGATACGTCGTCTCAGTCTCTCAGAGGTGCTCATAAAGGTAGGGTTTACGTGTGTGTTCATAGAAATGAGTGTATGAGCGTATATATGAGCGCCTGCGCCACCATTTATATGATTTTTAGTGCCCAACCTATTGAGATACTTTCCCATCTTTTTCCGAATTCTCATGGTTGTATACAAATGACACACACCCTTTTTATTCATATACTTTTGTATATAAGGCTATTTTGTTCACCGATTAAAAACAATCAGTGTTTTCAGAAAATGGTTTGGAATTTAAAAAATGTTTGCATTTTCCAAAATAGAGTTTGCCAATTCAAAAAAGTTCACGTTTTTAAAAAATATTATGTGATTTTAGAAAAAAAATTCCATTTCTAAAATCGTTCAGAATTTCAAAAGATGTTCTCATTTTCAAGTTTTGTTTACAATTTCATTTTTGGGGGAATTACAAAATTTCTTCACATTTTTTAAAAATACCCAGGATTTTAAAAGGTTACTCGAGTTTAACAAGAATGTTTGTAATTCTGAAGAAGTATTCGAAATTTGAAACATTGTTTGCAGTTTTTCAAATAATTATTTGTTGCACTGCTTCCATTTAGTTCTTCAAAGTTTGTGCTTCTTATTTGTCACTAGAACTTGCTTGTTGCAGTGGCTAGCAACGTTCATGCACGAACTAGGTGGTCACCAGTTAGAATCATACCACTTGCACTATATTCTTTTTTGTGCGTGACTGCTCGCTGGCAGTTTGACACTAATGGGCCGGCCCAGTTAGGCGTGTCTTGTTCGCTGGGTGTGTCATGGGCACGTAAGTATAAAGTTGAGCCATCTATTTTGGAATGGAGGGAGTACTTGCAATTGCAAGTCCCGCACGAAAATTTAGTTGGTTGTTTTTTGGATGAGATGGGCTGACCTCATCGATATCTATATCTACATCTATATCTATACTCTATATCTATACCTATCTATACCTAATATTAAAGGAAATAGGTATTCTTGGTTTGGTTTGGTCCTTTTTGTTTGGTGAGTGCACGCTAAAGTTTCGCACTGTTGGATCGTACTAATTGGGTCATAATAAATCAACATTGTGGGAATTGTGCACAAGACCTCCTATCTAGCTACGCGAAAAATAATTTTGTCAAAATAAATCAACATTGTGGGAATTATACACAGGACCTCATATCTGGCTCTTCGATGTAATAACCAACGACCTGTGCACCTTTCACATTTACTAATCCCAACTCGCTCCAAATATGGTAGTCCTCATGTTTACAGCGAGCTAATTAAGCGAATGAGCTAATTAAAGGAAGGATTGTGGGCTTAAATTAAATATTTAAACGGACGTGACTAATTAAAGAAAGGATTATGGGTAAATCGATGGAATAATTAAAAGAAAGATTGTGGTCTTAATAAATAGAATATTCAAATAGATAAGGCTAATTAAAAGCAGGATTTGAGGTAAAAACGTAGAATAATTAAAATGAAGGATCTGTAGACTTCAATGTGTTGGGGCTACTAAATTAGAAAAGGAATGATTTAATTTCCGGCTAAAACGATTAGGACGTCATGGTAATTAAAGGAAGGATTATACTTAAATGGAGTCAGTGGGAGATTATGCTCGGCAAAGAAAATATGAACACGGCTAAATCGCCTCATTTTTTTTGTTCATTTTGTAGAAGGATGCTTCGTTGCAACATATTCTTCATAGTGAATCAGGTGCCGTCGGGCATTATGCTTGCACAAAACATCAATTTTCCCGTTGCCACGCACGGACATATGTGATAGTACTTAAATATGAGGTATTATCTCACATCTAGATGTGATATAGTCTATCCCATTTAAAGCATATGTTTTCTTCCTCTAATAGTAATTAGGGCATGCCTTATATACAAACTCTGAAGCAAGAGATGGAGGGTGATTACACCAAGAACATACCAAACAAAATGAAGACCTAGTTAACTCCCAAAGCCATGAGAATAAATTCATCACCTGGACTAAATTAATTAAACATGGAATTTTATCTTCCATCAGAGATGACATAACAAAAGTGATAAGAGATTTCTATATAACAAGTACTCTTCCCACCCATATTAATGATACTCATATCACTCTCATTCCAAAAAGTTGGCTCCTCTTGTTCCTCAAGAATATAGACATATTAGCATATGCAATGTAATATATAACATTATATATAGCAAAAATCTTAGATAAAAGGCTTAAATATCATTTACCTGATTACATCATCAAGCCCAACATGCCTTTGCATCACACAATCACATCAAGTCTTTGTTTAGTCATGGTGAAGTGTGCTTTGCATCACACAATCACTTCTCTTACAAATGGATCAAAGATACAACAAATACTCCATATTGCCCATATAACTGATGCAAATTATTCATACATAAAAGATAGCATAAACAAGTTCAACAGAGCATTAGTACTTCAACATACACACCGGCCCATCACATTAAACCGAAATATAGCACATGACATGGGAAAACTTAAGACTAGTTTCACCTACTCACTGACAACATTGCAACATGAAATGCACCATCATCCCAAAATGAATCTACTAACTGACACCATGTCTTCCAACATAGCATCACTTCTTCAGCATGAAGACCACGCAGCAACACAGCAGTACCACGACAGCAAGCAATAACTTCATGAGCATCACCAGCTCTCTCCCTATCCCCATCAGTCCACAAGCTTGATGCCTGGTCATGCCATTTGCAGTTTGGTTCTTCATACGCTGCTTAGACCTTTTGGTAGCTACATTCAGAACGCTATCCTCATGTGCATTCAAAAGTTCTTCCCTTCGGTTCTCCGCAGCACCTATAGTATCCACAAAGGCATCACCGACGAGATAATGCTTTTCAACAAGATACTCAACATATTACAATTCTCAGCACCAGAAATCGCAAGTGACCTATCCCAAAATACATGCCAAGGTCAAAAACTGTAAACTTTTCACCTAAAATCAAAGAGAAACCATGGAATTCGAAAGATTGCCCCTTGCTTTTCGCATTTATAGAAGATCCAATTGTCGTGCTTGTCCTTAGTCAAGATGTAGATGCACACCTTCTCCTTGCAGCACAAGGAACAGATCAAGAGCTGCGGCAATGCCCTATGGCAGACAACATAGAGGGAGGAGCTTGCGGTAGACATGAGCATTATAGAGGAAGGAAATGCTAGCGAGATGGGATCTGGTGGTGACTAGTGGATTCGACAACGGCCGACGAGAAAGGTGGTGGTGGAGCAGTCGCATGCAAGGGAGAGATAAAGCTAGGGATTGAAGAGCATGCGCCGCGGCTTAGGCATTTGAAGAGGTGGGGATATTTGACTTTTTTTTAACAAAAAACACCTCCATGCAAAATTGGCCTAATCAGAATAGCGTACATGGCGGCCAACAAATGGTCAAACCAACCTCATACACAACGCGTACGTGCAACAATGCCCGTATTTTCACGTCAAATCATATATAGTGACCATAACGAGTGTATTCAAAAGTCATGTGACCGTATCATGGTGCCGCTTAAAATACAGTCACCGCCAATGTATTCATCTCGATCCTAATTTACAATATGGTATTTGGATACTATGATCGGAGCCATGTTAACTCACCGGAGGCCATGAGGAGCAGGGCCAAGGTGAAGGCAGCAAGCAGTTGAGCGTTGTTGAACGCCATGACTAAGTGTGCATCAAATGAAGCTGTTGGATGTGATGGGAGTGTGAGGAGAAGAACATGATGTTTGAGTGCTATTTATAGAAAGTCCTCTTGGGATCATGGCCATGCACTTAATGTCTGAAAAGGATATGTTAATCCATATGCTGGATATGAGCACTTCCATATATCTATCTCTTGTAATTAATCCGAGTGTATCCACAGCTGCCATTGCTGTTGGTGATAGGCAACCACTGCCGGGTGCATAACGTTGATGACAGTATAAGAGTAGTAGGCATCTACTTTTTCCCCACAAAAAAGTAAAATTAGTGGTTGAACCTAGTTGTTAATGCTCTTGATTTTCAGATCTTCTTTATTTTGCGAAAGTGCCAAAGGTCATATATTAAGCATCACATGTCCTTACAAAGACACCCTTAAAGAACACTAAGATCACACTAAAATTTTGGGGGAGGCGGGGGTGACAAGTCTTCTTCCTCCCGCGTCCATCGGCGTCGTGCTGTGAGCGAAGCTCGATGACGTCTTTGAGCTCCCGCTTCAGTGAAGCAAACTTGTTTAAACCTAGGAGATTGTAGAAACAATGGCCAGATCAATGCAGACCAGGAGACGTTGGTAACCATGATTTATGAAGCAAATTGTTTCCCTAGGGAAAAAACATCAAGAAGGGTTTGTAGAAACTCTGAAGACCATGAAAGTCGGTTGAATCCAGACGGTTCCATCAACCAAAACGGACTGGATCCCGAAAGACCTGTTGGAGACACATCTCCGCACACTATCCACTAATCACAAGCACACCAATGGAATGGGGGGAAGGCTGGGATGAAATTATTCCTACACCAGAATAGCGCCGCCGCCTTGCTGCCCCAGACCAGACACGAAGACTCTCTAGATAAAACCCAAGACAACTCACCCATGCTGCTGCATGCTAGGTCCAGGTCTGATGTCGATCTCGCTGCCGCCCAGGACCATGCACTGACGCCGGTTCTTATGAATTACTGAGAGATGTCTTCATTGCTATTCTATCGGTATTTCATCACAATTGCATGCATTGTTCCTTAGACCATGAGATTATTGTATACCAACATACGGGATGATTATTTTGGGGTTTACCACATGTCATTCCGTAAATGGATGTGAATAAAGGCGACTTATGGGTATATCAGAAACGTATTTTTCATTACCGATAGTTCAAGACGGGGATTTGCTCCTCTCACGATAGAGAGATACTCTCTGGGCTCACTCGGTGTTACAATGTCACTTTCATCTAGCCGGACACTTGTGATTATGATCACATGATACCGGAACACGGACACGAGTAAAGAGAACGAAACCAAAAACGAGCATAACCGGTATAGTGATCAAGGAGTTGAGTCACAAGGATATCAAATCATCTCACCTCAGGTTTTGTAAACGTATCGGGAAGCAAAGGGAATAGTATTCGTAAATAAAGGTTCGCTCGAGATATTCGTGAATATGCGGGAGTTAATAAGGGTGTCCGGATCTCATTGTAAACTATTGTTCGGAAGGGGTTCCGGTACATTCCACTTATTTCCGAACAAGTAGGGTCACACGCTTAATGGGTTCTAGTCCTGATTACCAGAGAAATGAGAAATGAGTTAAAAGAGCACCAAAATAGTTTTTGATTGTTTGTAAAGTGCTTTAGATGGTTCTAGAGGGGTTAAGAATTCGAGAAAGGTATACCATGATTTGGAGAGTCTGAGTCTATATATGGAAAGTTTTCGGGGTGATCATAATGGGTTATGGAGCATCCGGAAAATCCGGTATTTTACTTGTGGAAGAAAGTTATGAAGGACAGTAATGAGATGACGAGCCCTAGAGGACCCACAGGGGCCCACAAGGTGCGCCACAAGCCTTTGGTAGGCCCTAATCTGAATTGGAAAGGGAGGGAATCATTCACTTCTTCTACTAAGTGGAAGGAGAGAAGGATTCCCCCTCTTGGGGCACCCCTCTCCTTCCTCCACCTATATATATGTGGGAAGGCCTCCCTCTTGAGATAGAAATCCAAGGGCCTCTCTCCCACACAGCTCCACGCCACTAGTAGAAAAAGGGCCTATAGTCCCGGTTGGTGAGGGCCTTTAGTCCCGGTTCATGAACCGGGACTAAAGGGTCGGTACTAATGCCCTGACCCTTTAGTCCCGTTTCAATCCAGAACAGGACAGATGGGCCTCCACGTGGCCTGTCCGTTGAGCTCAGGCGGAGGGCCTTTGGTCGGTTGGTGGCACCAACCGGGACCAATAGGCATCCACGCCACAAGATTTCTATGGCTGTGGTTTTGTTTTTTAAAGGGGGGGTTGGGGGGTTTTGGGGGGTTAATTTAGGTGTTTCATATATTGTGCTATAGCTAGCTAATTAATAGAGAAAAGGGTCCTCTCTTTTGTCCGTGCTTGGTCGACGCTACGTACTATACATATGTATAGAGAGGACTAGCTAGACACGCTAGCTAGCTAGTAATTAAGCAAACAGAAGATCGTCATGAACATATATGCATACAGAGAGAAGTGATATCGACCACCTCTCCTTCTCCGAGAGATTGGTCGAACAACAAGTTCTCGTATATCTATCCGACACTACCGGCTACATATATACAATAATTATCTTTTACAAATATATAATCTCCTAACATACGGACGCGTGGTCCACATAGTATTCTCCGTCTTTAGCGATCATGTGGTCAAGAAAGAATGCCGCCAATTCCTCTTGAATTGCCCGCATGCGATCTGGTGCTAGGAGTTCATCCCGCATCCGAAACATCTATTTTTAAGAAGGGGGTCAATACATATATATATATATATATATATATATATATATATATATATATATATATATATATATATATATATGAATGAATGAAACTCAACACAAATGATGGTAATAAAATAAAATTGTGAATATTTTTATTTACGCACTTCATATTGTTTGTCGGAGTAGCCCTGCTCACAGGTCGTGTGGCGGATGGACTATAAATGTAGTATCCATAGAAATCATTCCCTTGTTCCTGCCACAACCACTTTACAAGAAATAGAGGTCAATCAAACTGATAATTAGCAAGCATGCTAAATGGTATTGATAAAACTAGCGCTTGAATCACTAGGAGATGCGTGAAATATGCTACTATATATTACTTACTTTCGGGTGTCTAAATTGCAGCTTCTTCGGTAGTCCCGGAGCTTTTTTGGTGAATTTTCTCCAAGCCCTGCCATACAAAGAAAACAATTACTTGATATCAGAAATGAACAAAGTTCTTGATATGGTGGATAATGATCGATTTAACTTACTTCTCGAGCATTTCAGTCATGTCCGCATACTCCTTGGGATCTTTTAAGCTTGGAGTCTAAGACAGTTACTACTCCCTTCTCAAGCTTAATCTCTAGGAGAATATAGTGGTAGCTGCACACATGCATAACTCATCAATATTACATTACTATAACCTGGACTAATAAGGAAACCGAATATGCCACAAGACAGTAACATTCACTTGAAGTTGTAAGGAAAGAGTATTATATCTTTGTGTTCATTTATTACCAACGATTGTAGCAAGTTGGCCTCGGTATTTTCTTCTGAAATTCAACCTCAGTTTTATCTATGAGATATGTGTTAATGAACCCAATATCACCCACTTGTCTTTTCTTCAATTCGGCGATCTTCAATCTGCATAATATAGTGAGGATAATTATAAATACATGCAATGAAAGGGCTGAGTTATATAGAGAGACTTAATGATGAAGTAGTACTACTTACAGACGATAGCAGTGACCGTTGCTTTATCGATGGCCAATTGATTGAAAAACTGATAGAACTCCTCAAATGGAATAGGCAGCAGTTCAATTCCAAGGAGGTCATGCTCCTTTTAACTCTCACATACAAAGTACTCCTCCCTCGAGACTCTTTGCAGGTTTTCATGTACCAATCATGCAATCTTCGCATCATCATTGATAGAGAACTTTCATCTTTGTGAGAGGCTTCCGTACTTTCGTATCTTTGTATCTGCACCTCCACGAAATCATCTTGTACATCGTCGGGCAGGTAATCTGCAGGATTGCCATAACCGGGCACCATCCTCGGATCGACGATGTCGCTAGCAGGCACCTTGAGCGGGGGGCACGATTGCTTCGCTTGTTCGCCGAGCTGGGCAATTTGTTTCCCAGCTCGTTGTTCTTTCATCCTTTGATCACTGACAGTACTTCACGACCTCTCCGCTTCGGCAAATGCCTTTCCAATAATGCGCTCATAGTTGCCTTTCGGCGGAGACTTGGGTGGTTTTGTCAGGGCAGTGAGTGCGGCGCTTTCACGGATCTACCTTCTCCTCCGGAGGTGGATGTCTCTTTGCTTTCAACCCTTGAAACCAGTCATCCACTTGGTCTGCGCGATCTTTGCGTTTTCCTCCTCGCTCCTCTCAGACGGTAACTTCTCCGAGTCTTGAGAGAAGGACCGAATCTGTATCTCCTCCCGCCTTTGGCTGTCTTGCTAGACGCCCGGCAGAAGCGAGCGGAGGCGGATGTCTTCTTTCCTTGCTTACGAGGCGGAGGAGAAGGACTACGACGCGCCGGAGCAGCCGGAGCGGTGGGTCTCTTCCGCCCTTGCCGACGAGGCGGAGAAGGAGGAGGCTGGCTGCTCGGCGCGCCAGGTGCAGCGGAGAAGGAGGCGGAGTGCCGCCACGCCGGAGAAGGAGCCGCCGAGTGCCCCGATCGTCACTCACGCCGGAGGAGGAGGCGGTGGATGAGGCGGAGTGCCTGACTCACGGGAGGAGGAGGAGGAGGCGGAGGCGTCCAGTTCGGAAGGTTGATGAGATCCTTCCGCCATAGGCATGGAGTCTTGAGCGTAACCCAGCCGATACTCCCTTCACCGGTAGGGTGGTCAAGCCGAGGTCCTCAAATCCCTCCGTTATTTCATCGACCATCACCTTAGCATATCCTTCGGAATCGGCCGGCGGTGAAAAGTTGAGTCGGGTTTAGTAGGATAAACAGAGCCAACAGCCGCCTTGACCTTCAAATTGCTCCATTGCGCCATAAGGTGGCAATTTTGAGACTCCGTGATAGCATCCACGGGATAGCTGGCGAGATCCGTCAAGGCATGCTCCGGTGAAGCAGCTCGGTGGAAGCCACGTTGCTTCTCCGCCGAGATGGCGGGGTAACCGGGAAGCTTCGCAGTCGTTTGATCCGTTCTTCTTCTCGTTCCTCTAGCCCCATTACCCTTTCGCAGCGCTTGCATTTGGCTCTGCTCCAGCTTCTTCCTCCTCTCATGGGTTTTGTAACCCCTGCGTCCGGAAATCCAGCCTTCCACGAAAGCGGAGCCTGGCGTGCCTCGTGTCCGCCGGTGGTGCTCAGGAGTCCCGAGGGCCCTCGTGAGCTCGTCCTTCGCCCAGTCGGGAACGAACTTCCCGTGCAGCGCGGCTCCGATATATTGCTGAAGCCTCTAGACAGGTATGGCCAATTGTTCGTCTGTCCAAACGCACTTCCTGTTATAGGGTCCAAGGATCCGCCGCCTCAAGAACCAAGTCCGCAACGGTCCGGCAAGTTCATTGTCTCTGGTTCGATCCCTTTATCAAGCAGATCATTCTCAGCCTTGGCCCACTTAGGCCGGGCTACGAGGTAGCCACGACCCGTGCTGACGGTGAAGCTTCTTCTTCGCAGCATTTCTCTTGTTTGTCGCCGACATCTTTTTACTCTTTTCCGATGTCTTGTGGGCCACAAATGCGGGCGATCATCTCTGATCTTCTCATATTTGCCCTTGAATTCTGGTTTCTCATTTTTTTCGACATACCTATTGAGGTCTTTCTTCCAATTCCTGAATAGGTCTGCCATCTTCTTAAGAGCAAAAGACTTGATTAATGGCTCTATTACTGGCTTCTCGGATCATCCTCTAGCGGTAGGGTAAAATTTGACTTCAGCTCAGTCCAAAGATCATTTTACGCATATCATTGACATAAGACACCTCGGGGTCTTCGTTCTTAGGCTTATACCATTGGTGGATGCTGATCGGGATCTTGTCCCTAACCGTAACCCATGACCGAGCAACAAATGCCTTCTTTGTCCGGTAGAGGGTTCAATCGGTTTGCCGTCATGCGATTTGTATGATCTCAAACTTTTCATCCGAGCTCAACTTTTTCTTGGGCCTCGTCTCTTTACGAAGTTGTGCTTTCGATCCGGAGGGCTAGAAAAGAGAACAAAGACGAGAGTTAATTAATATGTGTACATATCAAAACAATGAATGCATCAATTAGCTAGTCAACACAGGCTTAACTAATATATATACCTGGCCGGACTCGGTTTGGTGATCACCGAAGCCGTCCTCACGGTCTACTTCTTCACCCTCTCCTTCTTGCACCGGCATTGGGTCATCGGAGCCATGTAAATCATAGCCACCGCTTCTTCACCCTCTCCTTCCAGACCATCATTGTCGTTGAGAAACATCAACGAGCAGATGGCATCACTTCCTTGTGCGATTATGTCCCTCAACAACGCTTCTTGTGCTTCGTCTCGGGGTGTCCATAGTTTCTACAAATATTTACAACATGGCAATTATTATTCAAACATGACAGATATGGATATATTAGCGGCAAGCGTAGAACTAGCTAGCTAATCACAATAAGGAATCATATTAGTGGCCTCGACGCTGCTTCTCTAGGGTTTGGGGTGGCCTCGACAATGCTTCAAGGGTTAGGGGTGGCCTCGAGAACGCTTGAAGGAGGGGGTAATATCGACCCCCCCACGTGTTGAAGCTATCGGGAGGGGGTCGGCGTTGAACACTACATCTATGTCCCACAAGTGGCGTGGGCATCGGCGCTTGATGATAGGGTAGAGGGTCGTGGATCAGGCGGTCGAGGTCGAGGTCGAGGATCGCCGAGGGTCGGGAGGTTGCCTAGTGTCAAAGGATTCAACAAAACCATGTCTTCATCATTAGGCGAAAGTAGCAGGTGCATGATGGTGCGAAGCTCTCCAAAGTTATTTTGGAGCGGAGTCCTAGATAGGATAATTCGCTTTTTGGTACAAAGTTCAGCAAGAACCTTCCGAATATCGTTATTTGGAAGGCCTTTGCTGAAATTGCATAAACAGCAAATTATCCTATCCGGAACTCCATTCGAAATAACTTTGGAGGACTTCATACCATCATTCCATGGTTACTTCCGGCTAATGATGAAGCCATGGATTTCTTCAATACTTTGACACTAGGAACCCTCTCGACCCCTCGGCGATCCTCGACCCCTTGAACCCTCGACGACCCTGGAACCCTCGACCCCTAGACGAACCTGGAACCCTCGATCCCTCGACCCTAGAACCCTCGACCCCTAGACGACCCTGGAACCCTTGATCCCTCGACCCTAGAACCCTCAACCCGGGATAATATCGACAACGCTTCAAGGGGGTAATATCGACAACGACGAGATACATACACGGGAAGTTAATGTTATCGGGGAGGGGGTATATTGACCCCCCCACGTATTGAAGTTATCAGGAGGGGGTATATGGACCCCCCCCTCGTGTTGAAGTTATCGGGAGGGGTATATCGACGATGACAGAGGAGAAGATCGAAGAAAAAAAAGAAGAAAAAAAAGAGGAGAAGAAAGAATAGAGGAGAAGAACTCCTCTATTCTTTCTTCTCCTCTTTTTTTTCTTCTTCCTCTTCTTTTTTTATCCTCTTCTTCCTCTCATGTTCCACGACCCTCGACCCCGATAACATACATCCATCGATATCATTCCATACATACATAGACATCTACATTATATATGAACAAACATCTATGTCCCACAAGTGACGTGGGCATCGACGCCCATGTAGGGTAGAGGGTCGTGGATCGTGGCGGTCGAGGTCAAGGGTCGAGGATCGTGAGGCGGGAGGTTGCCTAGTGTCAAAGGATTCAACAAAACCATGTCTTCATCATTAAGTAAAGTGGTGCATGATGGTGCGAAGATCTCCAAAGTTATTTTGGAGCGGAGTCCCGAGATAGGATAATTGCTTTTGGTACAAAGTTCAGCAAGAACCTTCCAAATATCGTTATTTGGAAGGCCTTTGCTGAAATTGCATAAAAGGCAAATTATCCTATCCGGGACTCCATTCCGAATAACTTTGGAGGACTTCTGCACCATCATGCCATGGTTACTTCGGCTAATGATGAAGCCATGGATTTCTTCAATACTTTGACACTATAGGAACCCTCGACCCTGAAACCCTTGACCCTTGACCCCTTAACGACCCTCGACCCTCTACCCTAGTTCCCGACCCTCGACCCCTCGGCGATCCTCGACACCCTCGTTATATCGACAACGACGCGACATACATATACATGGGAAAATAATGTTATCGGGGAGGGTATCGGTACCCCCCTCGTGTTGAAGTTTCTTCTTTCTCCTCTATTCCTTTCTTTCTTCTTCTCCTCTTCTTTTCTTCTTATCCCTCGAGAAAGGAAAATAAGGAAAAGGAAGAAAAGAGGAAGAAGGAAGAAGACGAAGAAGAAGAAAAAGTAGAAGAAAATAAAAGAGGAGAAGAAGAAAAAATAGAATTTTTTCTATTTTTATTCTTCTCCTCTATTCCTTTCTTCTTCTCCTCTTCTTTTCTTCTTTTTCCTCTTCTTATTTATTTCTCATCTTCTTCCTCTCCTCTTCTTCTCCTTTCTTCCTCTTCTTATTTTCCTTTTTCCTCTCATTCTTTTTCTTCTTATTCTTCCTTCTTCCTTCTTCCTCTTTTCTTCCTTTTCCTTATTTTACTTTTTCCTCTACACTAACCTAATTAAAATGCACTAACCTAAAATCAATATCTACTAACAACCTAAATAAAAAATTAATACATATATGAAAAAACATATATAAACAAAAAATGCTATGAACATTATATTCATACATACATATATAGCCACATCCATTCATCCTATAGCTATAAACAAAAAGCTTAATACATATATGAAAAACCACATATAAAAAAATGCTATGAACAGAGCCTCGGCGGCGGCTCACAACGGTGAGGCGGCCGGCGAGGCAATGACGGCTCGGGCGGCAAGCAGGGGCGACGAGGACGGCGGGCTTCGGGCGGCGACGAGGATGGCGGGCTCGGCGGCGCTTCGAAGCGCAATGCAGCTATGAAGCCTTCGGCGGCAGCGGCGGGCGACTCGACGACGGCCTTGGGCAGCGGGCGGCGACGAGACGGCGGCGGCGGCGAGCGGCGACGAAGCGGCGCAAGCGGCGGCGGTGACGAACGTCTTGGGCGGCGATGACGAGGAAGCGAGGGCGTTAGGCGAGGGCGGCGTCTGCGGCGGGATGAGGAACTGAATGAAATTTTGCCAAGTGTTGTATATATAGCAAGACCATTGGTCCCGGTTCGTGAAACCAACCGGACTAATGCCTCTTTAGTCCCGGTTGGTGCCACGAACCGGGGACCAAAGGCCTCTTTTTCAGCAGCCCAAAGGGCGGAAGCAATTTTGGTCGGTTGCAGGAACCAACCGGGACTAAAGGGTGGCATTAGTCCCGGTCAGAGCACCAACCGGGACTAATGCCTTTAGCCCCGGTTGGTGCCACCAACCGGGACCAAAGGCATGTGCTGCCCGAACCCAAATATTTAGTCCCACCTCGCTAGTTGAGAGGGAGGCGCACTGTTTATAAGGTGCGGTGCCTTCCTCTCGAACTCCTCTCTAAAGCAGGCTTCGGGCCTAAACCAGCAATCTGTGTGGGCCTCTTGGGCCTCCAGCGGGCTGAATCTCAGCCTATGGTAGGGTTTCTAGTCGTTTTCAGGCCGTGGGGGCCCAGTAGGTGGCACTTTTTTTTGTTTTTTTTTGTTTTCTTTGTTGCTTTATTTATTTTATTTTGTTTCTACTTACAACAAAATACTTATTGTTGCTATTTTTATTTTTTTTCAGTTTTTTTGTTTTGCTTTCTGCATTTTTTTAATTATTTTTTGCTTTATTTTTTAATTCTTTTTGCTTTTAGTTTTAGAAAAATTATAAACTTTCTGTTAGTGCCATTAGTTTTCAAATTTGAAAACACTTTTTTGTTTTCTTTGTTGCTTTATTTATTTTATTTTGTTTCTACTTACAACAAAATACTTATTGTTGCTATCTTTATTTTTTTCAAGTTTTTTCGTTTTTTTCTGCATTATTTATTTTCTTTTGGTTTTTTGCTTTATTTTTAATTCTTTTTGCTTTTAGGTCAGCAAAATTATAAACTTACTGTTTGTGACATTAGTTTTCAAATTAGAATTCTTTGAAATTTGTGTGAATAACAAGTTTTTGATCTCAACAAAGGCGTGTAGAGGGACGGGCTTATAAACCGTGTGGCGCCTTCGATTGGCGAGGTTTTCAAATTCATAGTTTTCAAATGAACTCTGAAAAAGTTGGCATAGCATGTGCATGTACAAAGCGGACAATGGTATCATACTCGTCTGTTACAAAGTTGGCATGGTATCATCATAATAGTTGCGGAGAAAGTCTTCACTTTTTCTTCGCTTGTGTCGCTTTGCTTATTGCTTGTAGTAACCATGGATAATCTTCATCGTTTATCGGGATGCTTGGGTCAGCCTTGACTTTGAAGGGGGAATTTCATGAAACTTTTCGTACTCTTGAGACATGTCTGTCTTGCCCTCCACTCCCGGGATGTCCCTTTTTCCCGAAAAGAACTATGTGGCGCTTTGGCTCATTGTATGATGTATTCGCTTCCTTATCTTTTCTTTTCCTCGATCGGTAGACATGTCCTTCACATAGATAACCTGTGCCACATCATTGGCTAGGACGAACGGTTCGTCGGTGTACCCAAGATTTTTCAGATCCACTTTGTTGTCATTCTATCTTGTGGGTCTACACATACCCGCCTCTGACAGATTGACCCACTTGCACTTAAACAAAGGGACCTTAAAATCTACTCCGTAGTCAAGTTCCCATATGTCTACTATGTAACCATAATATGTGTCATTTCCCTTGTCGGTTGCTGCATCAAAGCGGACACCGCTGTTTTGGTTGGTGCTCTTTTCATCTTGGTCAATTGTGTAAAATGTATTCCCATTTATCTCGTATCCTTTCCTAATCATTACAGTCGAAGATGATCCTCGGATAACAAGTACATCTCATCACAAACAGTGTTGTCACCTCCGAGACGTGTTTCCAACCAAGCTGCTGAAAGTCCTGTTGTGTTCACATGTAATCCGATCGTCGCCTTTGCTCCGGGTGTTTGGGCGCAGACTGTTCTTGTGTTCATCGACATACGGGGTCACCAAGGTAGAGTTACAGAGACTGTGTAGTGTGCTTGAGACCAAGAATATCCGTCCCTGCATATTATTGAGTCCCTTCCAAGCGTGCCTTTTCCAGTCAGTCTCCCCTCATACCGCGATTTAGGGAGACATATCTTCTTAAGGCCAGGAATGAAGTCAACACAAAACCCGATGACATCCTCTGTTTGATGGCCCATGGAGATGCTTCCTTCTGGCCTAGCGCGGGTATGGACATATTTCTTTAGGAAACCCATGAACCTCTCAAAGGGGTACATATTGTGTAGAAATACGGCCCCGTAATGACAATCTCGTCGACTAGATGAACTAGGGCGTGCGTCATGATATTGAAGAAGGATGGTGGGAACACCAGCTCGAAACCCGACAAGACATTGCGCCACATCACTCCTTAAGCGTTGGTACGATTTCTGGATCGATCACCTTCTCGAGATATTGCATTGAGGAATGCACATAGCTTCACAATGCCTAATCGGACGCTTTTCCCAGAGAAGCCCCTCAATGCAACCGGAAGCGATTGCGTCATAATCACGTGGCAGTCATGAGACTTTAGGTTACGGAACTTTTCTCCGCATATTTATTATTCCCTTTATATTCGACGAGAAGCCGCCGGGACCTTCATACTGAGCAGGCATTGAAAGAATATTTCTTTCTCTTCTTTCGTAAGAGCGTAGCTGGCAGGACCTTCATACTGCTTCGGAGGCATGCCCTCGTTTTCGTGCAAGCGTTGCAGGTCCTCTCGTGCCTCAGGTGTATCTTTTGTCTTCCCGTACACGCCCAAGAAGCCTAGCAGGTTCACGCAAAGGTTCTTCGTCACGTGCATCACGTCGATCGAAGAGCGGACCTCTAGGTCTTTCAAGTAGGGTAGGTCCCAAAATATAGATTTCTTCTTCCACATGGGTGCGTGATTCTCAGCGTCATTCGGAACAACTAGTCCGCCGGGACCCTTTCCAAACATTACGTGTAAATCATTGACCATAGCAAGTACGTGATCACCGGTACGCATGGCGGGCTTCTTCCGGTGATCTGCCTCGCCTTTGAAATGCTTGCCTTTCTTTCGACATTGATGGTTGGTCGGAAGAAATCGACGATGGCCCAGGTACACATTCTTCCTGCAGCTTCCCGTGTATATACTATCGGTGTCAAGTAAACAGTGCGTGCATGCGTTGTATCCCTTGTTTGTCCGTCACGAAAGGTTCTCGAGAGCGGGCCAATCGTTGATGGTCACGAACAGCAACGCCTTTAGGTCAAATTCCTCCTTTTTGTGCTCATCCCACGTACGTACACCGTTTCCATTCCACAGCTGTAAAAGTTCTTCAACTAATGGCCTTAGGTACACATCAATGTTGTTGCCGGGTTGCTTAGGGACTTGGATGAGAACTGGCATCATAATGAACTTCCGCTTCATGCACATCCAAGGAGGAAGGTTATACATACATAGAGTCACGGGCCAGGTGCTGTGATTGCTGCTCTGCTCCCCGAAAGGATTAATGCCATCCGCGCTTAAAGCAAACCATACGTTCCTTGGGTCCTTTGCAAACTCATCCCAGTACTTTCTCTTGATTTTTCTCCACTGTGACCCGTCGGTGGTGCTCTCAACTTCCCGTCTTTCTTACGGTCCTCACTGTGCCATCGCATCAACTTGGCATGCTCTCCGTTTACGAGCAGACGTTTCAACCGTGGTATTATAGGAGCATACCACATCACCTTCGCAGGAACCCTCTTCACGGAGGCTCGCCGTCAACATCACGGTGGTCATCTCGTCGATCTTATACCGCAATGCACCGCATACCGGGCATGCGTTCAGATCCTTGTAGGCACCACGGTAGAGGATGCAGATCATTAGGGCATGCATGTATCTTCTCCACCTCCAATCCTAGAGGGCATCGACCTTCTTTGCTGCATATGTCTTGTCGGGCAATTCGTTATCCTTTGGAAGCTTCTTCTTCATTATTTTCAAGAGCTTCTCAAATCCTTTATCGAGCACAGACTTTCTCGCCTTCCACCGCAGCAATTCGAGTCTGCACCGAGCTTTGTGTTGCCATCTTCGCAATTGGGGTACAACCCTTTTTTGTGATCCTCTAACATGCGATCGAACTTCAGCTTCTCCTTTTGACTTTCGCATTGTGTCCTTGCATCGACAATGACCCGGCGGAGATCATCATCATCGAGCACATCGTCTGGTTCCTCTTGATCTTCAGCAGCTTCGCCCGTTGCAGCACCATCGTGCACATCGTTTGGTGCATCTTGATGTTCAGTAGCATCACCGTATTCAGGGGGCACATAGTTGTCATCGTACTCTTCTTCCTCGCCGTCTTCCATCATAACCCCTATTTCTCCGTGCCTCGTCCAAACATTATAGTGTGGCATGAAACCTTGTAAAGCAGGTGGGTGTGAAGGATTTTCCGATCAGAGTAAGACTTCAGATTCCCACATATAGGGCATGGACAACACATAAAACCATTCTGCTTGTTTGCCTCAGCCACTTCGAGAAAATCATGCACGCCCTTAATGTACTCGGAGGTGTATACATCACAGTACATCCATTGCCGGTTCATCTGCGTGCATTATATATAATTAAGTGTGTCAAAAATCATTACAGAACATCATAAATAGGTAATTAAGTGACCAAATTAATAGAAGTTCATCATCACATAAAAACCAAAGTACATACATAGTTCTCATCTAATAACATAAAGCTCTGCAGGGCATCTAAATTAATTAAACCATACATTGAAACTATGTAAAACATTTCAATGTGAAAACAAATGCGATCATAATCGCAACCAAGGTAACAACTGATCCAACGGCATAATGATACCAAGCCTCGGTATGAATGGCATATTTTCTAATCTTTCTCATCTTCAAGCGCATTGCATCCATCTTGATCTTGTGATCATCGATGACATCCGCAACATGCAACTCCAATATCATCTTCTCCTCCTCAAGTTTTTTTTATTTTTTTCTTCAAGAAATTGTTTTCTTCTTCAACTAAATTTAACCTCTCGACAATAGGGTCGGTTGGAATTTCCGGTTAAACAACCTCCTAGATAAATAAAATCTATGTCATGTTGGCCGGCATAATTTTCATAAACAATAAATGAACCAATAGTTATGAAAAGATAATATATACCACATCCGAATCATAGACAGTGATTTAGGGCCGACGGGGTCTGATACCAAAACCATCGCACTATATAAGATGAAATAATAACATTAAGAAATTAATACAAGTAATAATATTTTTCCTTTCAGAAAGAAGATAAGAACAAGAGGCTCACCACGGTGGTCTTGGCGATGAGATCAGCTGGTGATCGACGGCGGTGAAGACGGGGACGGGGCGTGACGGACCTCTAAACCTAGACAAATATTGAGGAAAATGAAGGTTGGAGGTCGAGCTTGGAGAGGAGAAAGCTTAAGTAGTGTGGCTCGGGCATTTCATCGAACACCTCATGTGCATAGGAGGTGAGCTAGAGCACCACAAAGCCCCCTCGCCAAGAAGAGAAAACAGAGCCTTTGGAGTGCTCTGCCATGACGAGGGGTATATATAGGCAGCACTATTGGTCCGGTTCGTGGCATGAACCGGACTAAAGGGAGTTTGGTCCCGATTCATGCCACCAACCGGGACCAATAGTGGTGGGCCAGAGCCAGGCCCATTGGTCCCGTTCGTCCCACCAACCGGGACCAAAAGGTCCGGACGAACCGGCACCAAGCGCCCACCTGGCCCGCCAGCCCACAGGCTCACGAACCGGGGCAAATAGCTCCATTGGTCCCGGTTCTGGATTGAACCGGGACTAATGGGCTGAACTGGCCTGGGCCATTGCCCCCTTTTCTACTAGTGCGCTCTCCCGGTCTAATTCTCCTAAGTGTTTAGGCTCTTAATTAGACTATCTCTAATCTTGGTCTAATTGGTCTAAGAGAACTGGACTCCTAATTAGATGAGAAGCGTTGCTAGGCTTTCTCTCTGTCAAGCTTTCTCGCAGTTCTTCTTTCTGGATGTAGAAGCTCTACCGGACTACTACCAGGGAATGCATGGATACGTCGGAGGGGTCGTCTACTTCGACTCTCGTCTCGAAGAACTTTCTCACGGCTGGGAGGTGTAACCCAGTTGCGGGAAATCGTCGTGCTACACTGACTCTTTACTGCTTCTGCTACTCTGGTTGTCGATGAGTTTGATCGTTACTGCCATCTTCATAGTCTTCCTTGGTGTTATCGTGTAACATATTGCCCTACGAACATCAAAGCCCTCTAGCAACACACCTTTTTATCAAAAGTTTCATTGATGAGTTCGAAGCGATTAAGAAACCCGTGACTCAATGTCATTATAATCAACATGCAGCTCTCCGGGTTCCTAAATAGACCCCTTTTGAACCAGGTGATGTCGTGAAGATAAATGTGGACGGAGTCGTTTCCACACATAATACTCGAGGTTCTTTTAGTGTAGTTTGCCGGAATGCTGAAGGTGAATACATGGGTTCCTATGCAGTGCTGGTTGAAAGATTGATGGCCCTTGCAACCGATGGCCCTTGCAACCCATGGGCAATAAATCCAACCCATACCCTATCCATGGGGTAAATATCCATGCCCATGACCATACCGTATGGGTATCCATGCCCGATGGGTACCCAACGGGCAGATCAACACAATATCAAAGGAAGGTGGCGTAATTTCTAGTTCCATGTATGGTGGAGGCGCGAGCCACTGAGAAATTTTTAGGTTGGGGAATTATTTTATTGGCAGGGGGATGGGGGTGGGGTAAAGAGCTTACATACAATGACTCGATATCCTAGGGTTTATACCACATGTGATCCACCTGTAAGATAATCGGGTAGGGTTTGGGTGTACCGATGGCCACAAAATCAAACCCATGTCCTAACCATGACTAGTCTGGTAGGGTTAGGGCAATGCCCATGGGCACGTAAATGTGTCCATACCCTACCCTTGCGGGTCGGGTACCATGCCCATAGGTAAATTGACATCCTTACAACCAGATATTTGTTACCCGCCACCATGAAATACTTTGTATGCGTTACTGTTTCTTTTTTTCCTCAACACAAATTAAATCAAAGAGAAAAGTGTTAGTACTTTTTTCAAATTAAATACAACTTTTAAAAATCCTGGATACTTTCTAACAATGTATGATCATTTCTAAATATGTGACAAACAACTTATAACATGCAATAATAATTTATTTATACGATGAACATTTTACAAATACACAAAAAATTTGTAATATGCAACATTTATTTATGAGATGAACATTTAATTAATACAAGATGAACAATTTTTAAATACATAGTGAGCATTTAAAAAATACATGGTGACATTTCAAATACCTGACGAATACTTTTTAATACATGATTAGTATTTCTGAAATGCACGATGAACATTTACAAACAAAGTATAGTATGCGATGGACATTTTTAATACACTATGAACATTTTTAAAATGGTAGATGAACGATTTTAAAATACACGATGAACATTTTGTTATTTGTGATGATTGTTTTAAGTAAACAATAAACATTTATTAAATACACGGTGGACATGGATAAAACTTTAAAATACACAGTGGGCAAGTTTTAGTTACACAGTGCATTAGAAAAAGTTTTGTCACGCATTAGACAATTTTGGTCGTTTATTGAATGCAGTTCATCATGTTCATGAAAAATGGTTCATCTTGTTCCTTAAAATGATTATCACGCATTAGAAAATTGTTCATCATGCATTTATAAAAATGTCATCATGTACTTAAAGTTGTTTATAGTTTACTTAAGAATTTACCATGTATTAAAAATCATTATATATATGAAAAATATTTGTTTAATTTTTAAATAAAAAAAGTAACAAAAGAAACATAATAAAAATGAAAACAATGAAAACAATAAACGAAAAAGAAAAGGAAAAAGAAAAAATCGACAAAAAAACAACTGAAAAGCCCGAACACACATCAAAATATACTAAAGAAGGACCAAAACTAGGGAGCAGGAAATATCTAGAAACAAACAAAATTATTCCTGGAATATCCAGAAACCAACAAAATGCGTGCTGCTGCAGTAGGCATGGTATAGCACGGGCAGCCTTACCATTGCCTTGTGGAAACTAGCCGGCCAGGACTTGGGAGCACGTGGGCGGGGTTTGGACCGGAGCTCAGCTTCCCTCCTAATCCCTTGTGATAACTTCTACTTGCGGGGTCACTCTTACAATCAAAAGAGTAAAAGGTTGCGGTGTCCACCCAAAATAAATACTCATTATTTTATAAAAACATTTTTATATTATGAGACAGAGGCAGTACATTCTTACAGCACTAGTCTCACGCTGACGCACGATGATGTTGATTTCAACCTGCTAGTACAGTGAGTAATCATCAAGCTCCTGTGCGAGCTTAATATGGTCCAACTTAATTATAACCAGTAGGAGGAGCCTATGTGTGCGTCGATGCGAGTAGCTTGGAGAAAGGGGAGATCGATACATCCAAAAGAAAAGGGTGTTCCTCGATATCGTGATCTGGTGACATTACACCGAAATCGGTTTGGTTAATATAAATGAGGGAAACTATATAAATTAATTACTTCCAGGCTATGGAAAGTAAAAGAAAAACAACCCTCATCAAGTAAAGAAGCACAAGGGAAATCAAATTTGAATTCATAGAAGAGATTCATCACATCGATCGATCTATGCGGACAGGACATCCCCCACAAATTATTCATCCACACAAACTTCATAAGACAACAAAGAAGATGAAACAAAATGCTACTAGCTGTGCCCGGGCCATGCATGATCCAGCTAGATCCAATTCACGACGAGCAAGAAGAGGCAGCAACAACAACAGGCTTCATGGCTTCAATGGCGATTTTCATTGGCGGGGGGCGTCCGAGGAGCATGGTAGTCGACGCCGAACTCATTGACGACCTCGCGCCTATGGAAGTTGCGGTGGCAGCCACACGCCGCGCAGAGGAGCATGGCAGCTTCATCGACGCCCATTAACACCGTGAACTCTTGGCAGCCGTCGACGGCATAGCGGCCGATTCCGATGGCATGGTTGCGCTGGCACTCCCTGTACCGCACGTAGGCTGCCCCCGCGCCGTTACCTTGCTCCCAGTTGACGGCGGGCTGGTCCCGCCGAGACCCCATATTAGGCGCGAGGTGAGCGTTTGAAGGGAAAAACAAGTGGCAAGAGGAATAGCTTTGCTGCCACGCCTTGGATGAATGGATGGAAGGTGTCTTGCTTATATAGGTGATAGTGACTACTTTGGCATTGCAAACTCATGCTTACAAAAACCTACGGTAAACCATGGCTAAAGATGCGACACCGATTCCGCGCCACGTGTCTGGGGCTTGGGGCATTTGCACCTTAGGCTAATTTGGCACGGGGTTATACTTCCCGAAGAAGTAAAACAAACTTTGTTTTGTCTGTATAATTTTTGTTTCCTATATAGGCAGTAGATAGGCTTGAACATGTGCCAGTGACCGGTTCTGTATGTGGCTCATAATCATTTCAGTAATTTACAAGGTAACTCATGGAGTGGAATCAACACGCCATTGTTTTCGTGCATTGTGCATTGAAGCCTCTTGGTTGTATTGGCGTGACACTATGTGCGGCTACAAAGCCAAGGGAACACTTTCGGTGTATATAATATTGATTTATACTAAACTTTATTACTTTACAAATACTCTGCTATTTAAATTGGTTAATATATATATGTGCTTGCTTTTCTAATCGTTTGTTGTATTTTCTTTATACAATAGAATAATGAGCCTCCAGCCAACACAAAACCATCATAAGCACGTATTAGAGCAACTGAGTATCTCAGTTAAGTCTTTTGCCTGCGTGGTAGTATTCATATATGCATATGCGTGACACTGACTACATGAGCATTGCCAGCACGTGGCTTCATAAACCAATGGTAAACCATGGTAAAAGTTGGGACGTTGGTTCCATGCCACGTGTTCGGGGCTTGGGGCATATGTCCTAATTTGGCTCGGGGTTGTACTTCGCGGAAAAGCAAAACAAACTTTTTTTGTCTGCACAGCTTCAGTTACTTCATGGACGGTAGATATAGGCTTGCCAGCTACGTCTTGTGCAATCAAATTGGATGGTAGATAGAGTCTCTGGGTAAGATTTCACACGATTACTTTTGAAAAAAAAAACCATATGCTAGTAATCGGCCCTATATTTTTCTTGTAAACATATTGCTAAGTAACAAGAGGAACTCATCCAGTGAAATCACCTTGGCATTCATTTCGCGTTGGAGCCTTTTGGTTGTCTTGGCGCTACCGCTACACTGTGTGCGGCTACAAGTGAAGCGGACACTTTCAGTTTGTATTCACTTACACTAGCTCCATTAGTTTACAACTAATAGTGTGCTTCTCTAAACTAGTTTTTCTGCAAGAAGCTCCTTTAAACTGGCTCGTATATAGTATTGTGTGCATATTGTTTTTCTATATTGTTGCCATTTTTTCATGCGGTAGAATCATGAGCCCCCAACCAAGATGAAACCACCATAACCATGTATTAAAGCAACTGCATTTCCTGATTAATTTTTTTATTGTGTAGTAATATCTATATTTGCATATGCGTGGCCATAACTACATGGGCATTACCAACTAGTATCTCGGTCCAGAACAAACCATGTGCTAGTATCTACAAATATGTTTGGCATGTGATCATATCACTAAGTTACAAGGGAACTCATACAGTGAAATCAACACTATTGGTGAGAGTCTCCTTTTGATAGTACAAAAAGGAGGGGCGCGGTCGAGAGGCTCCCAGCCGCTGGCCCCGCCGCTTGTTGTCCAACCCCCCACCTCCACCTCTCCCTCCCTCAGACCCCCTGTCGCCTCCCCGAGCGAGGCGACTGATGTCTACTACGCAACTTTATTCTTCTAGACTCGTGTTGGGCCTCCAAGCGCAGAGTTTTGTAGGATAGTACCAATTTTCCCTCAAGTGAATGACCTAAAATTTATCAATCCGTGGGAGGCGTAGGATGAAGATAGTCTCTCTCAAACGACCCTACAACCAAATACAAGAAATCTCTTGTGTCCCCAACACACCCAATACAATGGCAAATTGTATAGGTGCACTAGTTTGGCGAAGAGATGGTGATAAAAGTGTAATATTGATGGTAGAAATACATTTTTATAATCTGAATAAATAAAAACAGCAAGGTAGCAAATAGTAAACGGGCACGAAAACGACATGCAATGCTTGGAAATGAGGCCTAGGGTCCGTACTTTCGCTAGTGCAATCTCTCAACAGTGGTAATATAATTGGATAATATAACCACCCCTCAAAGTGCGATGAAGAATCACTCCAAAGTTCCTATCTAGCGGAGAACATAAGAATAAATTGTTTGTAGGGTACAGAACCACCTCAAAGCTATTCTTTCTGTTCGATCTATTCAAGAGTTCGTACTAAAATAACATAAAGCTATTCTTTCCATTCGATCTATCCTAGAGTTCGTACTAAGATAACATCAAAGAAAATTCATATTCAAAATACTCAATCCAACACAAAGAACTTCAAAGAGTGCCCCAAGATTTCTACCGGAGAAACAAAGACAAGAACGTGCATCAACCCCTATGCATAGATTACCCCAATGTCACCTCGGGAATCCGCGAGTTGAGTGCCAAAACATATATCAAGTGAATCAATACGATACCCCATTGTCACCACGAGTATTCAATTGCAAGACATATATCAAGTGTTCTCAAATCCATAAAAGTATTGAATCCGATAATACGAAATCTCAAAGGGAAAACTCAATTCATCACAACAAGATAGAGAGGGGAAAACACCATATGATCCGACTATATTAACAAAGCCCATGATCCATTAAGATCGTGACATCTCAAGAACACGAGAGAGAGAGAGAGAGAGAGAGAGAGAGAGAGAGAGAGAAAGAGAGATTAAACACATAGCTACTGGTACAAACCCTCAGCCCCGAGGGTGGACTACTCCCTCCTCATCGTGGTGGCCGCCGGGATGATGAAGATGGCCACTAGAGATGATTCTCCCCACCCTCTGGCAGGGTGCCAGAACGGGTCTAGATTGATTTTTGGTGGCTACAGAGGCCTGCGGCGGCGGAACTTCTGATCTAGGTTAACCCCGAGGGTTTTTGGAATATTTGGAAATTTATAGGGTGAAGAGGCGATGCGGGAGGCCACCGAGGTGGGCACAACTCACCTGGGCGCGCCTGGGGGCCCAGGCGCGCCCTGGTGGGTTGTGCCCCCCTCGGGGCACCCAGTGCTTCTCGGCCTTGGATGTCTTCTGGTCCATAGAAAATCCACAAAAAGTTTCGCTGTATTTGGACTCCGTTTGATATTGATTTCCTGCGATGTAAAAAACAAGGAAAAACAGCAACTGGCACTGGGCACTGGGTCAATAGGTTAGTCCCAAAAAATGATATAAAGTTGCTATAAAATGATTGTAAAAAATCCAAGAACGATAATATAACAGCATGAATACTTCTTAAATTATAGATGCGTTGGAGACGTATCAAGATCCCCAAGCTTAATTCCTACTCGTCCTCAAGTAGGTAAATGATAAAAAGAAATAATTTATGAAGTGTGAATGCTAGCAAAGTGCACAAGATGGATCAATGATAATTTCAATCACTTTTCCTAGCATCATAACAGCAATTCTTTCTCATAAAACTTCTCATGTTAAAGTAGCAACCAATTCACATGTTAAGGTTCAAACAATGAATTCTCTTCAAACTCAACAACCTATGTTCTTAGTCACCAAGCAACTGCAATTCAACTTATTCAACAGAGTCTAAGTAAGAGCTCCACATACTCAACCATCATATTGTCTACTATGATTGCTAACACTCACCGCATACACATGAGAAAAACGTTTCAACCAGACACATAGAAAGATAGGGGCTTATAATTTCGCCTCCCAATGTATTCGCCTCAAGGGTGATGTCAACAATAATAACTCATGCTACCCATATCCAACTGGATATATGTGCCTAGATCTTTCCTCACCACATGATGCTTGCCCAAAGAGAAAAATAAAAAGGAATATAAAGAAAAACTTTGACTCTTGCATGAAAGTAAATACATAAAAGTAAAAGGTAGGCCCTTCGTAGAGGGAAGCATAGGTTGCCATGCGCTTTTTGTTTGTATGCTCAACCCCTTGGTGCAAAAGAACATCACGTTATATTGCCCCTTATGATAGCAACCTTTATTATGCAGTTTGTCGCTTTTATTCTTTGCCATGACAAGTTCGTACAATGCTTAATTTTATCTTACACTAAATGATCTCACACTTTTAGAAGCCATTTTTATTGCCTTATTGCACCAATGACAACTTACTTGAGGAATCTTGCTCAATCCCTAGGTAGGTATGGTGGACTCTTGAAGATAAGATTTGGGTTTAAGGGTTTTTTGGATGCACAACTAGTATCTCTACTTGGTGCGGAATTTTTGGCTAGCAAAGATGGGGGGCAAGCACCACATGTTGAAGGATCTATGACAATATAACTTATATGTGAATATGAACAAACATAAACCAGTACGTTGTCTTCCTTGTCCAACGTCAACAATTTTGGCATATAATATTTTGATGGGGGCTCACAATCACAACACATTTCCAAGATAGTGCATTTGCATGTGAAAGTTCTCTTCCTTATACTAATTATTCGTGAATTGCTTGTATGACCAATATTGTGATTGTCAAGCCTCAAAAGATTTCACTTTCTAAACCCAATGTGAAGCTACCACTAGGCATGATATAATTTCAACTTCATGATATTCAATTCATTCAACAATTTACTCATATGATATAAGTGAAGCACAAGAGTAAATGACAAGCTACTCCAAAAGATAAAAGTGAAGATCATGAGCATAATATTTCTTTCTCACAAATTAATTGAAGTGAAGCAAGAGAGAATTTCTTCAAAAATACTAAAGCACATAGTGCTCAAAAAGATATAAGTGAAGCACTAGAGCAATTCCATAGAAAAGAGTTTCGTTGACGGGATGTGCGTGCCGCTTACCTAGCCTCCCTGGCAAATATTTGAGGACTCTATTTTATTTAAAAACTTCTAGATCTAAGTATTTTATTAAAACAGCAAGCAAAAACAAAATAAAATGACATTCTATGAATAGCACACATCATGTGAAGAAGCAAAAACTTAGGCTCAACCGATATTAACCGATAATTGTTGAAGAAGAAAGGTGGGATGCCTACCGGGGCATCCCCAAGCTTAGATGCTTGAGACTTCTTGAAATATTATCTTGGGGTGCCTTGGTGATACGTCTCCAACGTATCTATAATTTATGAAGTATTCATGCTGTTATTTTATCATTCTTGGATGTTTTATAATCATTTTATAGCAACTTTATATCTTTTTTGGGACTAACCTATTGACCCAGTGCCCAGTGCCAATTGCTGTTTTTTGCTTGTTTTTTACATCGCAGGAAATCAATATCAAACGGAGTCCAAACAACGCAAAACTTTTTGGAGATTTTTTTTGGGCCAGAAGACATCCATTGGGCCAGAGCTGCACCTGGGGGGTGCCCCGAGGGGGGCACAACCCACCAAGGCGCGCCAGGCCCCCCTGGCGCGCCCAGGTGGGTTGTGCCCACCTCAGTTGTAGCGACCCGACCCGAATGGATCCAGTCTCTGTGCTTTCGTGTCATCCCTGGATCGGTATGCTGACACACACAGTACTCGAAGGATTTATAACAGAGGTAAATCACATGTAT
Source organism: Aegilops bicornis (assembly GCA_021605145.1). Taxonomy (NCBI): domain Eukaryota; kingdom Viridiplantae; phylum Streptophyta; class Magnoliopsida; order Poales; family Poaceae; genus Aegilops; species Aegilops bicornis. The sequence continues at coordinate 761,506,213 of CM038671.1, read as the reverse complement.
AAAGTAACGTAAATACTATTACCTCGATCCAAAATATAGCGGAAGCAACAAGGTTGTGGATTCCCATCAACACCAACGGCAAAGTTGAGTGTAGAAATCGTAACCCTAACGTATCACTTACTCGTAAATGCGAAAAGTCTGCAACATGAAACGTTGCAGCCCGAAAACGGGTCAGCACATGGAATATGCTGGCAATCTAACACATAGAGAATAATGAAATAATAAGCCTATACTACATGCATATATGGCTGGTGGAAAACTCTATGGTTACAGTTTTTGCGAAAAGCCAATTTTTTCCTACTGCAAAGGAATAAATTTATTTAACTATCATGGTGGTTGTTAAACATTGAGAATGGTTGATAGCATCCTCAATCCCAATTAAAAGTACTCATTAAACCCAAACAAATTATATTAAGTAACGTGATGAGATCAACTGGATAATCCAAGAACTAGATACTCAAGATTGTCCATAACCGGGGACACGGCTAACCATGATTAGTTTATACACTCTGCAGAGGTTTGCGACTTTTCCCCACAAGACTCGATCGCCTCCGCTTGGTTTCTCGACTACATGGTGTTTGAGAAGCGGATGACCGAGACATAGTCTTTCGTAAGCGCTAGCACCTTACATGTGGGTAGACCGTACCAACCTACAACCCCTACATCTGCTAGTCTACCCGTAAGAGTTCGCACAACTTATTCAACTACGCCAGAGCCCATAATGGCTTGTGGCTGCACACGGAAGTTTCTAGCTTGAATAATCTGATGATCCCTTTGAGCCTGGGTGGCGGTCCGAAGAAATACAGGCAAATCCTGTCTACCCAGGTGCCTTGATAGGCAAATCCTGGAATAGCCAGGTGCCTCAATCCACCCAGATGTGTGTTTAAGTTGCCACCTTAGATAAACCATTAATTATCAATCTCACATCTGTCATGGATATTCACTCAAACCCAATCCACGTCACGAGCATAGCATGGCGTAATAAGCAAACGAGAAGTAACTCCCAAGGGTTTGATAATAAAACAGGTAATAGGTACTACCTCAAACTAGTTCCCATCCCACAATTTAATTACATCCTAATCATGCAAGTGTTTGAGGATAGATCTAATGCATAAAAACTGGGTATGAGAAGAGGTATGATCAAAGTGTTACTTGCTCGCAAAGTTGATGAAGATGATTCGCACTCAAAACTCTTTATAGTTCTACTCGTCACACTCCGTCAATCTATCGTAATCAAGCAATAGTAACCACACATAAGCAATCACTCAAAAGATCGGAAAGAACGAAGAAAAGCGAATCGTAAAAACATCAAAACCAAGCAAATAACTCTTGCAACATAAAACAATTTCTAACAGTACCAAAATTATGTGAATTTGGCCTTATCAGAAAGTTTAGGTCAAGAGCTTTGATTAGCAAAAAGAATCAACTAAATCGGAGTTACGAAACTCAAGTTACGATCAAACGAAGTTTGAGTACAAATCTGTTTGAATTCAAATTTTAAAACTTTCAAAAACATGTTTGAGTTGGATTACTGGATAGAGGGGATCATAATGAAGAAGTGGGCGTTGGTTTCGTTGGATTTGGACTAACGAGTAAAAAGTTATTGTCGTTTGAAAACCAGGGGCTATTATGTAAAAGAACTACTACAAATAGGTCCCTGGTAGAAATCTATTTATAAAAAGAAAACTCTACCGACCGGACGTTCGCTTCCTAACTCTAACCAGCGAACGCTCTCTGAATACTGGATTAAAACAGAAAACCGGGTTTTAAAATAAAACCGAACCCTAAAAAGAAAAAAAAACGGTGAACCGGGCGGTTTATTACCGGATCGGAATAAACCGGCGGGTCGGGCGACGGAGCGGATCCGGCGACGGCGGTCTCCGGCGAGAAGGGCGGCTTCGCGAACTCATGGGGGCTCCACGCGGCCGAGGCAAGCAAGGGGCGGCGGCGCGAGAGAGGCGGCGGCGGCGGTGGCATAGAACACAAGGCAAGGGATGCTAAGGGGCGGCGCGAAGAGAGAGAAGGGAGAGGGTCGGGCGGCGCCTGGGTTTTATGGAGGAGGGGCGGCAAGGTGGCGGGGAGGGCAGAGGAGGCTGAGGCGACGGCGGCTATGGCGGCGGCAGGTCATGGGCGTGAGTCCCGCCTCGGAGCTCGGGACGCGTGAGCCGGATGAGTCATGGCTGTGGGTTCTGCCGGGTTATTGGCCGCCCAGTTTATGGGAATAAGTTTTTTAAACAACGAAAATAAAATAAAAACAAACCAAAAATAAAAATAGAACCTAGGCATATTATATATCTAATTTTCAGAAAAAGATTTCCTACAAGATGAACATTATTCTAGAGTCAAATAAAATACACACAAATTTAAATAAAGCAAAGAGTGCTTCTGCCCTAATAAAATCCACTGAAAATCATTTTTAAAATACCAGAATTAATTCAAATTTATTTCTCTCAAATTTTCTGATGTAGGGAATCATGTTACCCTATTTTCCATATATTTTATTTTTGGAGAAAAATAATTTGAATAAAACTCAATAACTCCAAATTGAAAAATAAATTCAAAAGAACTTTGAATTTAATTCTTTGAAACTCCCAACTCATATTTCATATAATTTGAAGAAGTCATTTTATCTTCGCCGTGAAAATCATTGAGTTGCATAAAGCTTCGTAATTGGAAATATCCTCAAATGAAATTCAAATATTTTCAACACCCTTGTCATTTAAATAAATGGAAGAAGTCATGTCATCTTCTCTCCGTGGTTTTGTGATGAAAAGAATTTGAATTTCAAGATCATAAAAGCAAAATGAAAGTTTGGGAAAGTCCTTTTATTCCCTCTCATTTAACTTTCAAAAAGTTTCGAATTCACTCACTTTCAGTCAATCAATCAAACAATCAATCAAATCTATCTATTTAATATAACATTCCAAAATTTAGAATTTTGGGATGTTACATCAGTGGCCTCCCGCACCCCCTCTTTGCACTATAAATTCCCGAATATTCTGAAACCCTTCGGGGTAGACCTAGATCAGAAGTTCTGCCGCCGCAAGGTCTCTGTATCCACGAAAACCAATCTAGACCCTGTCCAAGACCTCTTTGGAGGGGAGAATCATCTCCGTGACCATCTTCATCATCCCAAATGCCACCACGATGATGATGGAGTAGTCCACTCTGGGGCTGAGGGTTTGTACCAAGAGCTATGTGTTTAATCTCTCTCTCTCTCTTGATCTATATCACGGGCTTTGTTAATATAGTCGGATCATATGATGTTTCTCGCTGCTATACTCTTGTTGTGATGAACTGAGTCTTTACCCTTTGAAGTTTTGTATTGTCGGATTGAATATTTAGAGATGAGAACACTTGATGTATGTCTAGCGGTATGAATACTTGAGGTGACAAATGGGGTATCATATTGATTCACTTGATATATGTCTTGGCATTCAACTTGCGGATTCCTGATACGTCTCCAACGTATCTATAATTTTTGATTGCTCCATGCTACTTTATCTACTGTTTTAGGCAATATTGGGCTTTATTATCCACTTTTATACTCCCTCCGTTCCTTGATATAGGGTGTATAGATTTTTGAGAAAAAACCCGAAATATAAGGTGTATTGCGTTGCACCACTCGTTTGGATAATTTTTTTAGGGATTTGATTACATTTCCTTATATTAGGCAACCTCCCCTATTTTCTCATGCCAATTAGTCACGTGTAATCTCGCCCAAAACTTGTGAAATTTTTGCTCCATATGCGTTCTTTAATTTCCGTGCCAAAAACTATACACCCTATATATAGGAACGGAGGGAGTATTATTTTTGGGACTAACCTATTAACCGGAGGCCTAGCCCAGATTTGTTGTTTTATGCCTATTTCAGTGTTTCGAAGAAAAGGAATATCAAACGGAGTCAAAACGGAACGAAATCAACTGGGGAAGTTATTTTTGGAAGGAAAGCAACCCAGGGGAACTTGGAGTGCACGTCAGGGGAGATACGGGCTGCCCACGAGGATGGGGGGCGCGCCCCCTGCCTCGTGGGGCCCCCGTAGCTCCTCCGACGTACCCCCTACACCCATATATACTCTTGTACCCTAAAACTTCCAGAAAAGAAGATAGACCGGGAGTTCCACCGCCGCAAGCCTCTGTAGCCACCAAAAACCTCTCGGGAGCCCGTTCCGGCACCCTGCTGGAGGGGGAACCCATCACCGGTGACCATCTTCATCATCCCGGCGCTCTCCATGACGAGGAGAGAGTAGTTCACCCTCGGGGCTGAGGGTATGTACCAGTAGCTATGTGTTTGATCTCTCTCTCTCTCTCTCTCTCTCTCTCTCTCTCTCCCTCCCTCCCTCGTGTTCTCTCTCGGTTCCCTCTAGGGCACGATCTTGATGTATCGCGAGCTTTGCTATTATAGTTGTATCTTATGTTTCTTCTCCCCCTCTACTCTCTTGTGATGAATTGAGTTTCCCCTTTGAAGTTATCTTATCGGATTGAGTCTTTTATGAGAACACTTGATTTATGTCTTGCCGTGATTATCTGTGGTGACAATGGGATATCACGTGCCACTTGATGTATGTTTTGGTGATCAACTTGCGGGTTTCGTGACATTGGGAACCTATGCATAGGGGTTGGCACACGTTTTCTTGATTCTCCGTAGAAACTTTGGGGCACTCTTTGAAGTACTTTTATGTTGGTTGGATGAATCTAAGATTGTGTGATGCATATCGTATAATCATGCCCACGATACTTGAGGTGACAATGGAGTATCTAGGTGACATTAGGGTTTTGGTTGATTTGTGTCTTAAGGTGTTATTCTAGTACGAACTCTAGGGCTGTTTGTGACACTTATAGGAATAGACCAATGGATTGATTGGAAAGAATAACTTTGAGGTGGTTTCGTACCATACCATAATCTCTACGTTTGTTCTCCGCTATTAGTGGCTTCGGAGTGACTCTTTGTTGCATGTTGAGGGATTGTTATATGATCTATCTATGTTATTATTGTTGAGAGAACTTGCACTAGTGAAAGTATGAACCCTAGGCCTTGTTTCCTATCATTGCAATACCGTTTACGCTCACTTTTACCACTTGCTACCTTGCTGTTTTTATATTTTCAGATTACAAAAACCTTTATCTACTATCCATATTGCACTTGCATCACCATCTCTTCGCCGAACTAGTGCACCTATACAATTACCATTGTATTGGGTGTGTTGGGGACACAAGAGACTCTTTGTTATTTGGTTGCAGGGTTGCTTGAGAGACCATCTTCATCCTACGCCTCCCACGGATTGATAAACCTTAGGTCATCCACTTGAGGGAAATTTGCTACTGTCCTACAAACCTGTGCACTTGCAGGCCCAACAACGTCTACAAGAAGAAGGTTGTGTAGTAGACATCAAGCTCTTTTCTGGCGCCCGTGGCAGGGAGGCTAGGTAAGTGAAGGTATATCTTTAGATCTTGCAATTGGATCTTTTTGTTTCTTGTTTTAGCACTAGTTAGTTTATAAAAGAAAACCACAAAAAATGGAGTTAAGCTTGTCTCTTACGCTTCATCTTTTTAATATCTTTCGTGAGTATGATGGAAAAGAAAATTGTGCTCAAGTGCTAGAAGAAGAATTACATAGAATGCTTGGCATGAAATATGTGAATGATGAGCATGATCACAATGTTGTTAGTATTAATTCCTTGAATATCCATGATGCTAATGATATGCAAAGCCACAAGCTTGGGGAAGCTATGTTTGATGAAGATGATATTTTTGTCCCCCAAGCTTTCATGAGCAAATTTACTATGATGAAAACATGCCTCCTATCTATGATGATTATTGTGATGACAAGTATGCTTTAAAGAATAATGATAACCATGAAACTTGTCATCTTGATCTTAATTTTCAATCACATGATAGTTATTTCGTTGAGTTTGCTCCCACTATTATTAATGAGAAGAATTTTGCTTATGTGGAGAGTAGTAAATTTTCTATGCTTGTAGATCATGAAAAGAATGCTTTAGGTGCTGGTTATATTGTTGAATTCATTCATGATGCTACTGAAAATTATTATGAGGGAGGAACATATGCTTGTAGGAATTGCAATAATATCAAGTTTCCTCTCTATGTGCTTAAAATCTTGAAGTTATGCTTGTTTTGCCTTCCTATGCTAGTTGATTATTGTTCCCATAATTTGTTTGCTCACAAAATCCCTATGCATAGGAAGTGGGTTAGACTTAAATGTTCTAGTCATATTCTTCATGATGCTCCCTTTATGTTTCAATTCTTATCTTTTATGTGAGCATCATTGAAATCATCATGCCTAGCTAGGGGCTTTAAACGTTAGCGCTTGTTGGGAGGCAACCCAATTTTATTTTAGTTTCTTACTTTTTGGTTATGTTTAGCAATAAATAATCCATATAGATTCTGTTTAGATGTGGTTTTGTGTTTTAATTAGTGTTTGTGCCAAGTAGAACCTTTGGGAAGACTTGGGTGAAGTCTTTATGATCATGCTGTAAAAAAACAGAAACTTTAGCGCTCACGAGATTGGCTAGAACTTTTTACTGGAGAGTGCTATTTAGTTTATTCTTTTTGCATATGATAACTAGTCAAATTCCTCAGGTCCAACAATTTATTTTAGAATTTTTGGAGTTCCAGAAGTTTGCGTTAGTTACAGATTACTACAGACTATTCTGTTTTTGACAGATTCTGTTTTCATTGTGTTGTTTGCTTATTTTGATGAATCTATGGCTAGTAAAATAGTTTATAATCCATAGAGAAGTTGGAATACAGTAGGTTTAACACCAATATAAATAAATAATGAGTTCATTACAGTACATTGAAGTGGTTTTTTGTTTTTTTCGCTAACGGAGCTTACGAGTTTTCTGTTGAGTTTTGTGTGGTTGAAGTTTTCAAGTTTTGGGTAAAAATTCGATGGACTATGGAATAAGGAGTGGAAAGAGCCTAAGCTTGGGGATTCCCAAGGCACCCCAAGTTAAAATTCAAGGACAACCAAGCAACTAAGCTTGGGGATGCCCCGGAAGGCATCCCCTCTTTCGTCTTCGCTCATCGGTAACTTTACTTGAGCTATATTTTTATTCACAACATGATATGTGTTTTGCTTGGAAAGTCATTTTATTTTGTTAGTTTTTGCTTTATGTTCATTATATTAATGTTTTGCATCTTTATTTTCAATAAAAAGTCAAGGATAGCCTTTGCCACACTTATTTTGCTAGTATACATGTTGCTGTTTGAAAACAGAAAGTTTACCGCTGTTGCAAAAATTCTCTATAAAACTCAGAGAGTGGTATAATGTTGAATATTTATGAATATTGATCTCTGATAAATTTATTACAGTGGGAATTTTAGTTCATAATTTTTGGAGTAAGGGAAGTATTGATACTCTTGCATTCTTTACAGACTGTACTGTTTTGGCAGATTGCTGTTATGTTTGCATTGTTTGCGTATGTTGGCTTGTTTAATGATTCTATTTGAGGATAGGAGTGTTAAATATGCAGAGGAATTTAGTATGAAATGTTGAATAATAATGTTAGTGATTTGTTCCAGTAGAAAATGATAAGGTTTTGCATTGGTTTATACTAACCTATCTCACGAGTTCTTGTTGAGTTTGTTGTGAATGAAGCTTTTGATAAAAAGAGAAACCATGATATGAGAGGAATTAAGAAGACACAAAAGTTAAAGCTTGGGGATGCCCAAGGCACCCCAAGATAATATTTCAAGAAGTCTCAAGCATCTAAGCTTGGGGATGCCCAGTAGGCATCCCACCTTTCTTCTTCAACAACTATCGGTTAGTATCGGTTGAGCCTAAGTTTTTGCTTCTTCACATGAGTTGTGCTATCCTTGCAATGTAGTTTTATTTAGCTTTGCTTTCTGTTTGAATACAATACCAAGATCTGAAATTATTAAATGGGAGAGTCTTCACATAGTTATATAATTATTCGACTACTCATTGATCTTCACTTATATCTTTCGGAGTAGTTTGTCATTTGCTCTAGTGCTTCACTTATATCTTTTAGAGCACAATGGTGGTTTTATTTTGAAGAAATATATGAAATCTCATGCTTCACTTATATTATTTTGAGAGTCTTAAATATAATGGTAATTTGCTTAATAATCTTAATATGCTAGGTATTCAAAAATAGTAAAAACTTTCTTATGAGTGTGTTGAATACTAAGAGAAGTTTGATGCTTGATGATTGTTTTGAGATATGGAAGTAGTGATATTAGAGTCATGCTAGTTGAGTAGTTGTGAATTTGAGAGATACTTGTGTTAAAGTTTGTGATTCTCGTAGCATGCACGTATGATGAACCGTTATGTGATGAACTCGGAGCATGATTTATTTATTGATTGCCTTCCTTATGAGTGGCGGTCGGGGACGAGCGATGGTCTTTTACTACCAATCTACCCCCCCTAGGAGCATGCGCGTACTACTTTGCTTTGATAACTTCTAGATTTTTGCAATAAGTATATGAGTTCTTTATGACTAATGTTGAGTCCATGGATTATACGCACTTTTTTCCATCCTTCTACCATTGATAGCCTCTCTAATACCGCGCATTTTTCGCCGGTATCATACACCCACCATATATTTTCCTCAAAACAGCCACCATACCTACCTATCATGGCATTTCCATAGCCATTCCGAGATATATTGCCATGCAACTTTCCACCGTTCCGCTTATTATGACACGCCCATCATTGTCATATTGCTTAGCATGATCATGTAGTTGACATCGTATTGTGGCAAAGCCACCATTCATAATTATTTCATACATGTCACTTATGAATCATTGCATATCCCGCACATCACGGAGGCATTCATATAGAGTCATATTTTGTTCTAAGTATTGAGTTGTAATTGTTGAGTTGTAAGAAAAATAAAAGTGTGATGATCATCATTATTAGAGCATTGTCCCAGTGAGGAAAGGATGATGGAGACCATGATTCCCCCACAAGTCGGGATGAGACTCCGGACGAAAAAATAAAAAAAGAGAAAAAAAGAGGCCATAAAAAAAGAGAAAAGGCCCAAACAAAAAAAATGAGAGAAAAAGAGAGAAGGGACAATGCTACTATTCTCTTACCACACTTGTGCTTCAAAGTAGCACCATGATCTTCATGATAGAGAGTCTCCTATGTTGTCACTTTCATATACTAGTGGGAATTTTCATTATAGAACTTGGCTTGTATATTCCAATGATGGGCTTCCTCAAAATGCCCTAGGTCTTCGTGGTGAGCAAGCGAGTTGGATGCACACCCACTTAGTTTCTTTTGTTGAGCTTTCATATACTTATAGCTCTAGTGCATCCGCTGCATGGCAATCCCTACTCACTCACATTGATATCTATTGATGGGCATCTCCATAGCCCGTTGATACACCTAGTTGACGTGAGACTATCTTCTCCTTTTTGTCTTCTCCACAACCACCATTCTATTCCACCTATAGTGCTATGTCCATGGATCACGCCATGTATTGCGTGAAGATTGAAAAAGTTTTGAGAATGTCAAAAGTATGAAACAATTGCTTGGCTTGTGATCATGGTTGTGCATGATTTAAATACTTTGTGTGGTGAAGATAGAGCATAGCCAGACCATATGATTTTGTAGGGATAACTTTCTTTGGCCATGTTATTTTGAGAAGACATGATTGCTTTGTTAGTATGCTTGAAGTATTATTATTTTTATGTCAATATGAACTTTTGTCTTGAATCTTCGGATCTGAATATTCATACCACAATTAAGAAGATTTACATTGAAATTATGCCAAAGTATCACTCCGCATCAAAAATTCTTTTTATCATTTACCTACTCGAGGACGAAAGCAGAATTAAGCTTGGGGATGCTTGATACTCCTCCAACGTATCTATAATTTTTGATTGCTCCATGCTACTTTATCTACTGTTTTAGGCAATATTGGGCTTTATTATCCACTTTTATATTATTTTTGGGACTAACCTATTAACCGGAGGCCCAGCCTGCATTTGTTGTTTTATGCCTATTTCAAAGTGTTTCGAGGAAAAGGAATATCGACGGAGTCAAAACGGAACAAAATCAACTGGAGAAGTTATTTTTGGAAGGAAAGCAACCTGTGGAACTTGAGTGCACGCTGGGGAGATACGGGCTGCCCACGAGGGTGGGGCGTGCCCACCCCTGGGCGCGCCTGCCTCGTGGGCCCCCTGTAGCTCCTCCGACGCACTGCACTCCATATATACTCTTGTACCCTAAAACTTCCGTAAAAGAAGATAGATCGGGAGTTCCGCCGCAAGCCTCTCAGAGCCACCAAAACCTCCTGGGAGCCCGCTTTCAAGACCTCGCCGAGGGGGGGGAACCCATCACCGTGGCCATCTTCATCATCCCGGCGCTCTCCATGACGAGGAGGGAGTAGTTCACCCTCGGGCTGAGGGTATGTACCGTAGCTATGTGTTTGATCTCTCTCTCTCTCTCTCTCTCTCTCTCTCTCTCTCTCTCTCTCGTGTTCTCTCTCGTGTTCCCTCTAGGGCACGATCTTGATGTATCGCGAGCTTTGCTATTATAGTTGGATCTTATGTTTCTTCTCCCCTACTCTCTTGTGATGAATTGAGTTTCCCTTTGAAGTTATCTTATCGGATTGAGTCTTTTATGAGAACACTTGATTTATGTCTTGCCGTGATTATCTGTGGTGACAATGGGATATCACGTGCCACTTGATGTATGTTTTGGTGATCAACTTGCGGGTTTCGTGACATTGGGAACCTATGCATAGGGGTTGGCACACGTTTTCTTGATTCTCCGGTAGAAACTTTGGGGCACTCTTTGAAGTACTTTTATGTTGGTTGGATGAATCTAAGATTGTGTGATGCATATCGTATAATCATGCCCACGGATACTTGAGGTGACAATGGAGTATCTAGGTGACATTAGGGTTTTGGTTGATTTGTGTCTTAAGGTGTTATTCTAGTACGAACTCTAGGGCTGTTTGTGACACTTATAGGAATAGCCCAACGGATTGATTGGAAAGAATAACTTTGAGGTGGTTCCGTAGCCTACCATAATCTCTACGTTTGTTCTCCGCTATTAGTGGCTTCGGAGTGACTCTTTGTTGCATGTTGAGGGATTGTTATATGATCTATCTATGTTATTATTGTTGAGAGAACTTGCACTAGTGAAAGTATGAACCCTAGGCCTTGTTTCCTATCATTGCAATACCGCTTACGCCACTTTTACCACTTGCTACCTTGCTGTTTTTATATTTTCAGATTACAAAAACCTTTATCTACTATCCATATTGCACTTGTATCACCATCTCTTCGCCGAACTAGTGCACCTATACAATTACCATTGTATTGGGTGTGTTGGGGACACAAGAGACTCTTTGTTATTTAGTTGCAGGGTTTCTTGAGAGAGACCATCTTCATCCTACGCCTCCCACGGATTGATAAACCTTAGGTCATCCACTTGAGGGAAATTTGCTACTGTCCTACAAACCGGTGCACTTGCAGGCCCAACAACGTCTACAAGAAGAAGGTTGCGTAGTAGACATCAATTCCCCAGGTGATATTGGGGTAATCTATGCATAGGGGTTGGTGCACGCTTTTATTATATTTTCTCCAATAGAAACTTTGGGGTCTCTTTGTAGTTCTTTTGTGGATGAGTATTATGAATATGAATTTGCTTTGGTGTTATTCTAGTACGAACTCTTGATTGGATTGATCGGAATGAATAGCTTGCATTATTTTAGTACGAACTCTAGGATAGATCAAACAGAAAGAATAGCTTTGAGGGCATTTCGTACCCTACAAACAAATTCTATCTTTTTTTCTCCGCTAATAGGAACTCGGGAGTGATTCTTTATTGCACTTTGAGGGATAATCATATGATCCAACTATGTTAGCATTGTTGAGAGGTTGCACTAGTGAAAGTACGGACCTTAGGCCTCCTTTTTAAGCATTGCAATACCGTTTTTGTGCCCGTTTACTATTTGCTACCTTGCTGTTTTTATTTATTCAGATTATAAAAATATATTTCTACCATCCACATTACACTTCTATTACCATCTCTTCGCCGAACTAGTGCACCTATACAATTTGCCATTGTATTGGGTGTGTTGGGGACGCAAGAGATTTCTTGTATTTGGTTGCAGGGTCATTTGAGAGAGACCACCTTCATCCTACACCTCTCACGGATTGATAAAGCTTAGGTCATCCACTTGAGGGAAAATTGCTACTGCCCGACAAAACTCTATGCTTGGAGGCCCAACACGTGTCTACAAGAATAAAGTTGCGTAGTAGACATCACTTGGGCATCCCCAAGCTTGAGATTTTCTGTCTCCTTAATTCCTCTCATATCACGATTTTCCTAAATCTCAAAAGCTTCGTCCACACAAAACTCAACAAGAACTCGTGAGATAAGTTAGTATAAACCAATGCAAAAACCTTAGCATTCTCTACTGTAGAAAATCACTAAAATTATTACTCAACATTGCATACTAAATGCCTCTGCATATTTAATACTCCTATCCTCAAATAGAATCATTAAACAAGCAAACATATGCAAACAATGCAAACATAACAGCAATCTGCCAAAACAGTATAGTCTGTAAAGAATGCAAGAGTATCAATACTTCCCTAAGTCCAAAAGTTATGAAACTTTGCCACACTGTAAAAAATTTGTCAGAGCTTATTTTGCAAAAAGTTTCAACATTTTATCACATTCTGACTTTTCTAGGGAATTTTTGCAACAACGGTAAACTTTCTGTTTTCAAACAGCAACATGTAGACTTGTAAAATAAGCATGGTGAAGGCTATCCTTGACATTTTTATTGAAGTAAAAGATGCAAAACATTATTCTAAATAACAGAAAGCAAATAAAAACAAAATAAATTGACGCTCCAACCAAAACACATATCATGTGACAAATAAAAATGTAGTTCCAAGTGAGGTTAACCGATAATGTTGAAGACGAAAGAGGGGATGCCTTCCGGGGCATCCCCAAGCTTAGTTGCTTGGATCTTCCTTGAATATTACCTTGGGGTGCCTTGGGAATCCCCAAGCTTAGGTACTTGTCACTCCTTATTCTCCTCATATCGACATCTCACCCAAAACTTGAAAACTTCAATCACACAAAACTTAACGGAACTTCGTGAGATAGGTTAGTATGATAAAGAGCAAACCATTTCACTTTGGTACTGCCAAAGACAAGATTCATAATTGTTTCCAAACAATTCCTACTGTAGCATATCATTTCCACAATTTATATTGAGCAATATAAGACATAGAAACTAGGAAACAAGCAAACTATGCATTGAAAACAGAATCTGTCGAAAACAGAACAGTCTATAGTAATTTGTACTCAAACCATACTTCTGCTACTCCAAAAATTATGAAAAACTTAGGACCATGTAAAAAAATTGTATATTAACCTTCTGCAAAAAGAATCAACTCAAAAGCACTCTTCCGTTAAAAATGAGAATTATTTTCGTGAGCACATAAGTTTATGTTTTTCAGTAAGATCAAATCAACTATCACCCAACATGATCCCAAAGGCTTTACTTGGCACTTTATTGAAACAAAAGCAATAAAATATGATTACTACAGTATCATAATCATGTGAACACACAAAAACAGTTGGTAAAAGTGCTGGGTTGTCTCCCAACAAGCGCTTTTCTTTAATGCCTTTTAGCTAGGCATGATGATTTCAATGATGCTCGCATAAAAGATAAGAATTGAAACACAAAGAAAGCATCATGAAGCACATGATAAACACATTTAAGTCTAACCCACTTCCTATGCATAGGGATTTTGTGATCAAACAATTTATGTGAACAAGAATCAACTAGCATAGGAAGACAAAATAAGCACAACTTCAAGATTTTCAACACATAGAGAGGAAACTTGATATTATTGCAATTCCTACAAGCATAAGTTCCTCCCTCATAATAATTTTTAGTAGCATAATGAAGAAATTCAACAATATAACCATCACATAAAGCATTCTTTTCATGATACATAAGCATAGAAATTTTGTTAGGAACAGGGCCTATCACAAGAATGTTTTTTTTATCGGGACTACCGGCTCGAACTCGAATTTGATCGCCTTCCATACTTCACAAGCTGCGGCTAGTTCAGGACTCCAATCCTCAATTCTCCTTTCGAGATTCGGGGATAATGAATCAATTGAACGCGCTTCAAAGATTTGTTCCACTTTTGGAAGACCTTGCGTTATGTCACTAGATCTCGAAATAACAAATTCATTCTAATAATACTAAAAAAAATAGTGGGTTCCATTCAAAATAAAAGGGGCTTTTCGTAAGAAAACGTGGATGAATACTTGCTGTTTTCTAGATTTTTGATAAGGATCAAAACCTTCTGCACCCCACGCTGGATTTACAGCTTGTACTTTCTCCACATAAGCAAATTTCTTCTCATCAATAGTAGTGGGAGCAAACTCAACAAAATAACTATCATGAGAGTGAAAATTAAAATCATGATGACAAGTTTCATGGTTATCATTATTCTTTATAGCATACATGTCATCACCATAATCATCATAAATAGCAACTTTGTTATCATAGTCAATTGAATCCTCATCCAAAATGGTGGATTCATCAAGAATAAAGTCATGACCTCTCCAAATCCACTTTCATCATTATAATCATCATAAATAGGAGGCATGCAATCACTATAACAAATTTGCACATCAAATCTTGGGGACTAAAAATCTCATCTTCATCAAACATAGCATTCCTAAGCTTATGGCTTTGCATATCATTAGCATCATGGATATTCAAAGAATTCAGACTAACAACATTGCATCATCCTCATCATATATACCAAACATTCTATTGAATTCTTCTTCTATCAATTGAGCACAATTTTTCTTTCCATCATTTTCATGAAATACATTATAAATATGAATAATATGATGCAACCTTAATTCCATTTTTTTGTAATTTTCTTTTTATAAACCAAACTAGTTATAAAACAAGAAACTAAAAGATTCAATTGCAAGATCTAAAGATATACCTTCAAGCACTCACCTCCCCGGCAACGGTGCCAGAAAAGACCTTGATGTCTACTACGCAAATTTATTCTTGTAGACCCGTGCTGGGCCTCCAAGCGCAGAGTTTTGTAGAACAGTAGCAATGTACCCTCAAGTGGATGACCTAAGGTTTATCAATCCGTGGGAGGCGTAGGATGAAGATAGTCTCTCTCAAACGACCTCGCAACTAAATACAAGAAATCTCTTGTGTCCCCAACACAACCAATACAATGGCAAATTGTATAGGTGCACTAGTTCGCCAAGAGATGGTGATAAAAGTGTAATATTGATGATAGAAATATATTTTTATAATCTGAATAAATAAAACAGCAAGGTAGCAAATAGTAAACGGGCACGAAAACGGTATTGCAATGCTTGGAAATGAGGCCTAGGGTCCGTGATTTCGCTTAGTGCAATCTCTCAACAGTGCTAATATAATTGGATAATATAACCACCCCTCAAAGTGCGATGAAGAATCACTCCAAAGTTCCTATCTAGCGGAGAATATAAGAATAAATTGTTTGTAGTGTACGAAACCACCTCAAAGCTATTCTTTTCGTTCGATCTATTCAAGAGTTTGTACTGAAATAACATAAAGCTATTCTTTCCGTTCGATCTATCCTAGAGTTCGTACTAAAATAACACCAAAGCAAATTCATATTCATAATACTCAATCCAACACAAAGAACTTCAAAGAGTGCCCCAAGATTTCTATCGGAGAAACAAAGACAAGAACGTGCATCAACCCCTATGCATAGATTACCCCAATGTCACCTCAGGAATCCGCGAGTTGAGTGCCAAAACATATATCAAGAGATTCAATACGATACCCCATTGTCACCATGAGTATTCAATTGCAAGACATATATCAAGTGTTCTCAAATCCATAAAAGTATTCAATCCGATAATACGAAATCTCAAAGGGAAAACTCGATTCATCACAACAAGATAGAGAGGGGAAAACACCATATGATCCGACTATATTAACAAAGTCCACGATCCATCAAGATCGTGACATCTCAAGAACACGAGAGAGAGAGAGATTAAACACATAGCTACTGGTACAAACCCTCAGCCTCGAGGGTGGAGTACTCCCTCCACATCGCGGGTGGTCACGGGAAGATGAAGATGGCCACCGGAGATGATTCCCCCCCCCCTCCGGCAGGGTGCCGGAATGGGGTCTAGATTGGTATTCAGTGGCTACAGAGGCCTGTGGCGGCGGAACTTCTGATCTAGGTTAACCCCGAGGGTTTTTGGAATATTTGGGAATTTATAGGGCGACGAGGCTGTGCGGGAGGCCACCGAGGTGGGCACAACCCACCTGGGCGCGCCTGGCCCCCCAGGCGTGCCACGGTGGGTTGTGCCCCTCTCGGGGCACCCCGCATGTGCTTTTCTGGCCCACTGGATGTCTTCTGGTCCATAAAAAATCCACAAAAAGTTTCACGGTGTTTGGGCTCCGTTTGATATTGATTTCCTGCGATGTAAAAAACAAGGAAAAACAATCGCACCGTAATCGGGTCAATAGGTTAGTCCCAAAAATTATATAAAGTTGCTACAAAATGATTGTAAAACATTCAAGAATGATAATATAACAAAGCATGAATACTTCATAAATTATAGATACGTTGCAGACGTATCGTGACCTGGGCCTCGCCCCGACTCCCCTTTGCTCCCCTCGCTCCTCCTTCCGCCGTCGCCGCCGTGGACGCTGGCCCTGGCGTGGTCGGGCGGCGGGCCAGCCCTTCCTCGTGTGCGGCCAACCCTGCTCAGTCGGTGCTAGCTGGTGGCGGTGTGCTTCGGCCGGCGTTGGTGTGGCCCGGAGGTGGTGTTGCTGCGTGTCGCGATGCTCTCGACGCGACGGTGCGGCCGTTGGTCGTGGGGCGGTGCTGGTGGTTGGCGGCACCCGCCCAGCCCAGATATGGGCCCATTTGGACCCCGTCTGGGTTGGGCGGGCCGGTGGCTCGGCGTTCGACGGCGGCGCTTCCTGGTGGTGGAGTGGTGGCGGCGGCGTGCGGGCGGTGAGGACTTTGTCGATCCGTGAGCTGCAGTGTGGTGGCAAGATCGTCCGTTCCACTTTGCACCGGCCGGCCGTGGCCCGGCAAGTCCTCGCCGCTGCGTCCGTCGGCTACGCTGGCGGTGGAGGCTATCCCTCCTTCGGTCGAAGTTGTGCTCGCCCTTTGGCCGGTGTTGTCTTTCCTCTCCGTGTCTCGTGTTGGCGCCCAGTGAGGCGGAGAGGGTTGTCGAACTGTGGTGGCGGTCGGTGGGCAGCTGATGGGGTGGTGCATTTCGAAGTGCCTGGGGTGGTGGTGGTGGTCATGGATCAGGAGAAATCCATGTCGGCTTATCCAGCACCGACGCGGTGACGCCTGAGAGCGCCGTCGGTCCTTCTTGAGGGGCGTCGGGTGTATCCCTTCCCCATTATCCCCCGTGTACTGGGGGAAACCCTAGAACTTGTTCGGGCAACAATGGCGACGCCGTCTCATCCCTTCTTGAAGGTATTGCTTGGTGCACAGCGCTTCGGGATGCTGGGAGCATGGTGGTACTTCTTCGGAGGGCGCAGCCGTCACGGCTTCCTTTCTCCATTGATCCGCCAAAGGTCGGCATTTATTTCTCTTTTTTCTTCTTGTCTTTCATTTTGGGCTTTTTCTGTGTTGTGGCCCCAGTGGGCTGGATGTATCGGACGCTTTGCTTTATATATAAAGCGGGGGAAACCCTTTATCATCGAAATCAGCACTATTGGTTGGAGCCTTTTGGTTGTCTTGGTGCAAAACTATATATGCGGCTACAAAGAAAAGCGGAACACTTTGGCTTGTATTCATTTATGCCGGCACCATTATTTATAACTATTTTGCTATTTTCAAATTGGTTAATATATAGTATTTCGTGCACAGTTGATTTAAATCATTTGTTGTTTTTTCCTCTTATAGTACAATCATGAGTTCGGCTGGCCCATTGGTGCACACATGCATCACTAGCTCCCTCTAGCATGGATTTTGCCTTATGTTTCTTTTCCCATTACGCATGGTTTGAAAAATGTTCTCAAAGTAGAAAAAATGTTGACGAGTTTAAAAGTTTCACTTAATTTTTTCATGAATTTGAACAATTGTCACATATAAAAAATATTTGCATATGTAAAAAAGTTCATGATATTCAGAACTTGATGGTGGATTCGAATAAATGTTCTTGAATTTTTAAAAAATTCATGCATTCACAAAATTCTTGTGGATTCAAAAACATTCATGAATTAACAATATTTGCAGATAAAAATATTCATGAATTCGAATAATCTTTGCATAATCAAGCAATGGACATGGATTCAAAAATGTCACGAACTCAAAAAGGTTCAATAATTCAAAAAATTCATGGATTTGAAAATTTGTTGATTCAAAATTTGTACATAGTTAAGAAAAATCAATTGAAAAAATGTTTACAAAATTGGAAAACTATTCAATAGTCAAAAATTGTCTGTGAATTCAGAAATGTTCATGATTTTGGAAAACATCCAAAAATTTAAAAATATACATGAATTCTAAAATGTTCACAGATTTTAAATTGTGTCCCCAAATTCAAAAATTGTTCATGAATTCCAAAAATAGCATTTGCCGTGTGTTGGCACATTGAGTTGGGCCCTTTATATTCGTTGTAAAGCAACTATAGTGCCAATTATCTTGGGTGATTCAAAAAAATCTAATTATTTTGGGTCACCAGTCCATGTTTTTCTCCGCTGAAGAAAAAAAAGTCCAGATTTTTTACACATAAATTTTGGTTTAGTGGGTCATGCTACTACCCACGGTTTCTAGTGAAAGTCTAGTTGGTGTGTTTGTGGCGCCAAATATAATAGGTAGGACATAATGTGAGAGCTATATCTCATGTTATGCGAGACCGAAGGAACTATCGCCTGAAGAATCCACAAAACAGGTCGGCCATTAGCTAACAATTAAAATAAATATAGAGGAAAATGTGGAATGCCAGGGATCATACTAAGGACTCTTGCATGTTGATGTGCCACAAGCCACTCTGACAATATCCTGTTAGTTGTAAAACAGAAGGGTGAGGGCCCCTTAAAGTAAACGAGCCGGGTTTTCTACTTGGTTTTTGATTATTATTTTTTCCTGGTTTTGTTTTTCCGCCAGTTTTCTCCGATTCATTGCTTTTTCCCGTTCTTTATTTTGTTTTTTTGGTTTCTTTGAATACATGGTCAACATTATTTCTATAAATATTTAACATTTTTTAAAGACAAGTTTAACATTCTTTGAATACATGGTCAACATTTTTTCTATACATATTGAACATTTTTCAGATAAAAGATTAGCATTTTTTTATAACATGGTCAAACTTTTTTGTTTTCCTTTTCAATTTTTATTTATTTCTTAGATTTATTTTCATTTTTTTGTTTTATTTTGCTTCATTTTCGGGTTTCATTTTTTTGGTTTCCTTTGTTTCTGTTGGTTTTTATTCGACATTTTTTGTATATGTCACCAGCATTTTCCTAATACACTTTTAATATTTTCCCAATAAAAAGTTAAAAAATAATACAAGTTAGGAAAATTTCTAAACAAATTTTAAACATTTTTCAAACGCTTGATTAACAATTTTCAAATACAATACTAATTTTTTTCTATATATGGTCAAAACATTTCCTATACACTGTTTGAACTTTTTTCTAATGCTTGATTAACATTTTCCAAATACAATATTAAAAAATTATAATACATGGTCAACATTTTTTCTATGAACATTTAACATTTTTCAAATGCTTTTTAAAACATTTTTTCAAATGCAAGATTAACATCTTTTTGAATGCATGGTCATAATTTTAATATACAAATATAACATTTTTCAAATGCTTGATTAACATTTTTGAAGTACGTGTTCACAATTTTTAAATGCTTGATTAATATTTTCATATACATGATCAAAATAGACCTAGCAGCTAAAAGAGGGTATCCTGAGCAATTGCAAGAATGGGGCGCGCAAACAATCTTAGAACTGAGCTCTTGTAAAGGTGGGCGTTCCTACGCTCAAAGCCCATATCTCCCTTCGGGATTCGAGATTGAAGAAGAGGAAAACTGCTTCTAAAGGAACTGATCCGAAGCAACAAGTCCTAGACCTAGAATGCAGGTAGGGCTTTTACTCTCCCTATCTCGAGTAGGATCATTGAAAAGAAAGAAAGATTTCACCATTTTTGAAGACACGGTCAACATTTTTTCTATACGCATTCAACATTTTTCAAATCCGTGTAACATATTTTAAAATACGTGATCAACTTTCTTTTACACCCATTGTATATTTTTATATACATTTTTCGTATACATGGTCAACATTTTTGTGTACACATTTAACTTTTTCAAATGCATGATTAAGATTTTTCAAAATATTATGAAAATATTTATTAATATATATGTTTATATTTTTTGGAAGTAAAACAAAAGTAAAAAGAACGCAAATCTTAAAAAGAAAACAAAAGGTCAAAAAGGAAGAAGAAGAAGTGGCCTTGTGCGAGCTGGGTAGCCCCTTTAGACCGCTGCGTTCAGCCTGAATCTTTCTCGCTTGCAGCGCGACATAGTAGCACAGCGCATACACCACCCCTCCTAGTATGTTAGTTTCTTATTAGGCCGGCCCATTAAGGATCACCCTCGCACCAGACGAGTTTGTGAAGCTTGTAGAACGGGGACCTCCTATGCGGCGCATCCTGCGGCGAATACGGAGCGGGACGCACACATGAGCCGTGTCACTGGACCGGCCCACTAAGACACACCGCCAGTAGTTAACAGTAGTAAAAAAATGAAAAATAAAAACAAATGCCACCAGGATTCAAGCACGGAAGTCGCTCTGCTCCAGAGAGCTGCCTACCACTAGAGTAAATGGCCACATGTCAAGAAAAACGCATCACAAACGTATTTAGGAACTTACCTTTGCGGGATATTCCCAGTTGGATGTAATTTTCTGTACATGTACAATAGCATATATATTTTTAAAAAGTTGAACACATTTCGAAAGCACACGAAAGAATTTTTGAAGAAATGTGAACAAAATTTGAAATTCCAAAAACAAGAACAAAATTTGGAATTTCAAACAGATTTTGACCAAAATAGTCTTCGAAAAACAAGAACAAAAATAGTGAAGGAGTTATTTTTACTTTGGAACAAATTTTCAAAATATTAGGGCACATTTTTAAATTTATATTTTCACAAAAAGGAATTAATTTTGAAACCCCGAACGTATTTCAATAGAATGAAGAAAATTTGACGTTCCAAACATTTTTAGTAAAAAAAAGGAATGTTCTACGAAACACAAACTCTTTCCGAATTTATGAACAATTTTTCTAAAATATATTTTTCAAAAAACAGGAACTTTTTCGCAATCATGAAGATTTCTTGGAACAGGAACAGTTTTCCAAATTCCAAAAAAAAATTTGGGGACACAAACATATTTTGAAATTCATAAACAAAATTTGAAACCATTAACATTATTTGAAAATTGCAAACCATTTATGAAACTGGGACATTTTTTGAAACTCCGGAAAAAGTGAAAACGTGAACATTCTTTGCAATTTGCGAACATTTTTTGAATAGGTGTGAAAACAATGAACAAAAGCATCCGCAACACTTTCTTAAAACAACGAACATTTTTTGAAATTCAGAAAACGCGAAAAATTATTAAATTGGCCTAACATTTTTGGATTTGCGAACAACGTTTTGGAAACATAAACATTTTTTGTAAAAATTGAATTTTTTTATAAAAATGAACAATTTTTTCAAAACACGAAAAATTTATCAAATTTCCCTAACATTGTTGAATTTGCAAAAAAACTGGGAACATGAACTATTTTGAATTTCTGAACAATTTTTTAAAGCAGGAACATTTTCTGAAATCCGATATTTTTTGTATTTGTGAACAAAATTAGGAAATACGAACATTTTTGGAAATTTTTAAAAAATTTCTGAATATATTTATATATTTGGAAATGAAGTAACAAATTTTGAAATACTAAATCTTTTTTGAGATTTCTGAACAAAATTTGAAAATAGAAACAAATCTTCCTTGAATTGCTGAAAATTTGTTGAAAAAAGAAATTAGGTTGAAAGGGAAAAAATAAATGAAAATAAAAAAGAAAAGAGAAAAGAAAAGAAAAGAGAAAAAATGACAGAAAAGATAAAACAGAGAAAGAAAGAAATAAAAAAACTGCTCATGAACCTTCCAGAATGTTCCTAAAACCGGTAAAAATCGGCTGGGAATCCTCTAGAAGGTCGATGCTGGAGTCGACACTGGAGGGGAGGATCACCAAGGCGGTTTGTTGGGATCAACAAGGCAACTATCCGGTAGCTCATCGCTGGTCATTGCAGAGTGGACGATCCAAATGATTCGGAAACGATCGCATGTTGTGAAGCACTAGCCCTTGCCGAAGATCTCAATTTGAACAACCTGATGATCGCCTCTGACGCGAAGCAAGTGGTTAGTGACATCTCAAAGTCACATATGGGCAAAAATGCGGCAATCATACAAGAGATTCGAGTTAGAGCTTCTTCTTTCATTTGTAATTTTATGTTTGAAGGTCGTGCGGCTAATAGAAACGCACATAAACTTGCTAAGTTTTCGCTTTCGTTAGGGCTGGGGCGCCATGTGTGGTTAGGCCAACCCCAGGTCTCAACTTGTATCCCACACCTTGTGGAATTTGGTGATGAATAAACTGTTTTTCACCCCTAAAAAAAAGATAGTTTGACGCAAAGTGCGTCGAATAGGATTTTCCGGGTTTGTGAAGCTTGTAGAACGGATCTCTTTTTTTGGCCCATTTTTTCTTTTTTAAAAATCGTGAATATTTTTTTATTTTGTCAATATTTTTCAATTTTGTTTCAAATTCCGTGAACTAGTTTCAAATTCCACATTTTTTTTCTGAAATTTCATGAAGTTTTTCCAAACTGCGTAAACTTCTTAAAATTAGTTGTTTTTTAATCAGTGGCCATTTCCTCAAAATCATGAACATTTTATTTTTAATAACAAAAATTGGCCAGTTTTGTAGGGAAGGGCGGTTTTTTCTAAGAACAACGAACAACTGCAGCAAATGAGAGCTGAAAAAACCATCTGGCCGTGAGCGAGCGAGCGAAGGATGCGGACGTTACTGAGTTGGGCCCACTATGGCCTATGCGCTGTTTGCACCTCTGCTTTTGTCCTAGAACGTTTGATTAGTGATAATACCATCTCAGCATATGTGTGTATGTATTTCATGAAGCGTAACAAAGCTAATAGGAATAGGTTTTGTGCGCTTAAACTGGATATGATGAAGGCCTGTGACAGAGTTGAGTATGATATTCTGAAGACCATTATAACTAAGTTGGGGTTTGCACTAGCTTGGATCACTATGATTATGGGGTTGGTACGCTCTGTAAATTTCTCGGTGTTGTTTAATGATAATAATTTAGAGAGCTTTAAACCAACTCGAGGTATCCGCCAAGGGGACCCTATCTCTCCATACTTGTTGACAGCCAAGGGCCTTTTGCGCCTCTTAAAAAGTAATAGTCAGTCATCGCACCTCAGTGGCATCATGGTGGCTTAGTCAGCTTCGCCGGTGAGTGACTTGCTTTTCACGGACGACAACCTGTTATTCTTCAAGGCTTGTGGTTATGGAGCTAGAGGGTTGTCCTCTCTATCGGATTTCTACTGGAAGGCATCAAGACAGAAGATTAATTTATTCAAATGCTCGACCTTTTTTAGTAAGAGACGCCTGGAGGCTTTAAGGACCGATGTGAAACAAATCCTTCATGCAAGCTCAAGTTGGCACCTCACCATCTCAGATTTGGACGGCTACAAATGGAAGCAAAGGAAGTTCTTTATCTGGGTTGGGTCTGATCCGTAGAATTGGTAATCGTGGAACGACAACTGCATTCCAAGGGAATGCAACGTATGCACTCACTCACATGTACTCCCTCCGTTCCAAAATAAGTATCTCAAAATTAGTACAACTTTATACTAAAGTTAGTACAAAGTTGAGACACTTATTTTGGAACGGAGGGAGTATTTCTCATGAATGCCCCCAACTTGTAGGTGATCTTATCCTGGATAGTGAGGCTGATTGGGAGAGAGAATTAGTTTGCAACACTTCCATAGGCCATAGCCATTGATGCCGAAACCATCCTATCTATACTGCTTTGCACTAGATAGGTTGAGGATTTTTGGTCCCGTAACTTTGATCGAAAAGGTATATTCTTCGTGAAGTATGCTTATCGGATGCTAGTTTCGATTAAGCACCGGGGGGAGGCTAGCTGGAAGGATGAGCTGACTCGTCCGATTCAAAGATTGAGCAAAGATAATGGTGCAGCTTATGGAAGGTGTAGGATTTGTCAAAAATCAAGATATTTCTATGGCGGGTTGCCTTACAGTCCATACCATTAGCCGATCTTCTCCACCATCGCAATATGGCTCATACTAGTAAATGCACTCTTTGTAGGGCATGAGACCTGCTTTTTTAGAAAAGGAGGAGGACCTCGGCCTCTCAGATCTGGGCGATGCATGCAACCACTTTATTAATTATTTACAAAGACCTTACAAAGAAATACAACAGTAAGTCTGAAGCCACCGTCTAGGCAACAATTGTCGCTACTCATATCCAGTTGATGCAGGGATGCTAATAGTCTGGGACTAATACCAAACAGATCTTGCAGCCAAACCTAACATCTAAGACCTAAGGCCCCAACCAAGCCACTTGCCGGGTATAGGGCATGAGACTCGTGGAGACACTCCCTCTTGTACCGCACCATGTTTCGTTGTGTGTGGGCTCTACTGCACCTGCACCTAGTTGAAGCCATGAATCAAAGAATCTCTCTTGTGGATTCTCTCCTACACTCAGACTTCATTTGTGTTCGATCTTTATATGGGAAATATGGCACGCCGACAAAAAAAGCAATGCATGAGCAAAATTTTCAAAGTCCTAGCAGGACATACCATTGCTCAACGAATTCTAGGTGAGATAAATGCATGCAAAACAACCCCATGTTGCTCAACATATGGTTCCCCGCCAGGGTACTTCTACTCGATGGATCCCTCCTCCCACTAGCATTGCTAAACTTAAGATCAATGGTGATGTGTACAGAACATCAAGTAGAGGTATGATTAGTGCAATATGAAGGAACATTAATGGTGATTGCCTCAAGATCGGCCCTAGGGTTTTAGGGAGTCACTGATCCAACTTCCTTGGAGGCATTGGTGTGTCGGGAAGCTATGGAGTTAGTAGACCATGTGCAAAATTGTATTGTCATCGCAGCTGATGGCAAACAAGTGGTGTCGGACATAGAAGCAGGTACCTGAGGGATATATGGACATACCATTCCAGATATCAAGATGATGACTAGCGAGTTTTAAGATTGCTCTTTTATCTTTGAAGAAAGATCTATGAACATTGAGGCGCATAGCCTTGCTATGCATGCTCTAGGACTATTAGAATGCCGCCATCTTTGGCTCCTTCATCCTCCCGATCTAAATTGTATTCCCTTAGACATTGTTGATCAATAAAGTGGAGCTCGGTTTAGCCTAAATTTTTTTGGTGCTATAAGTGCGGAAGAGGATGTCTCGAGCATATCACCCTTGTGAGTCATGGTTGTATTCTAGGATTCGTTTAGTAATTTATGGTAGTGTTTTAGCGGTTTTCACATCTTTTTTAATTTCATATTTTGCCAAAATATATACATAAATTTTGGAGATCTAAATCGATCATAAGTAAGACTAGCTTCCAAAGATGTGGAGATTTTGAAAATTACTATCCAAATGTAAGCATGTGAGAGAAGACCCTTTTTTCAGATTAAAAAAATTATTGATCTAGTAATGTGATTACAATCAAATTGGAGAAGCTCCTAGATGCACGAAGGTGATGCAATTAAGCCTTGAAAGTGTGTTAAGTCGACTAGAGGGGGGGTGAATAGGCGATCTTTATGAATTCTTCACTAAGGAATTTCAGGGTGAGGAAATTCCTAAGCAAAGAACTACTTGCAGCGGAATAAGTACTCAGATGCATACATGGCATAACATAAACATGGACATCATGATGAAATGAAAACAGATACAGAGTACGGGAAGCGTAAGCACGGGATAAAACAGGATGAAGACAAACAGACTGAAGAAATTGAACTGAGGAAATTGAGAACATGTTCAGTCAAAGTCTTCAAACAGATATGAACAAGCACACAACACAGTAATGAGGAAATGAAAGAGTTGAGGAAATAAAACCAGTAGGCTTGGTGAAGATAATGATTTGGTAGACCAGTTCCAACTGCTATGACAGTTGTACGTCTGGTTGGAGCGGCTAGGTATTTAAACCTGAGGACACACAGTCCCGGACTCGCAGTCCTCACCGTGTTCTCCTTGAGCTACGGTCACACAGACCTCGCCCAATCACTCGTGGTAAGTCTTCAGGTGACTTCCAAACCTTCACAAACTCGGTCACTCGGCGATCCACAATTTCCTCTTGGATGCTCTAGACCATGACGCCTAATCGTCTGAAAGATGCACAGTCTTCAAAGGAAACAAGCGTCGGATCCATGCAGGATCAATCTCTTCAGTGATGCTCAATCACTTTGGGTTTGTAGGTGTTTGGGTTTGGGTTTTCCTCACTTGATGATTTTCGCTCAAAGTCCTCAGAGGATGGGATGCTCTCAAATGACAAGTGTCAGTTTCTCTCGGAGCAGCCAACCAGCTAGTGGTTGTAGGGGGCGGCTATTTATAGCCTAGGAGCAGCCCGACATGATAAGACATAAATGCCCTTCAATGATATGACCGTTAGGTGGGTAGATATTTTGGGACAGCTGGCGCGTAGCACAACAACGGTCGGAAATTTGACTATCAGATTCCTCAGGGCTATTATGTTCCTCACTTGTAGGCAATCCACACTGGCGAATACCTAACTCCTTAGTCAGAACAAATTCCTCAGAGACCAGAAGAACTTCATCTCTGTCACTGAAGAAATTGACTGAACTGCATGAGATTTCCAATGGCTTCACTCGAAGGGATTGGTAGGTGTAGGATTTTGAGATGAGCATCACTTGGAAATTTTTCATTAGTATTTGCTCGACCCCCTTTAACAGTACGGTGTTTCCTATGACTCAATAAAGAGAAAATGAAACTACGAAAACAAAAGTCTTCATGCTTCATGTTCCTCGAATGAATACCAAGTCTTCAAGGTCACACCAATTTCTTCACTTTCAAAGTCTGTAGAAAGTCTTCAGAAATCCAAAGTCTTCAAATCAAGATATTCATTTTAGGGTCGACTTTCTCTATAAATATCAATCTCCTTATAGACTTATATACCGTGTACACTCACAAACGCATCAGTCCCTTAATCTATAAGTCTTCAATACACCAAAATCACTAAGGGCACTAGATGCACTTACAATCTCCCCTTTTTGGTGATTGATGACAATATAGGTTAAGTTTTCAATGGGGATAAACATATGAAGTGTAAATACCGATAATGAGGAATTTGATTGCAAGATATAGAAGAACTCCCCAAAGATGTGCATAGTGAGGAATTTGCTTTTGATGCATTGCACACTTGAAGAGTAGAATCATGGAGATATCCCCCTATATCTTGTAATTCATACACGCATTTGACATATAATCTGAAGAATTTGAAATGCATGATGAAATATGGTGACTGATGTAATTCAGCATGCGTGCATTAACATTAATGAGGAATAAGCATGCAAACAAACACAACAAAAGTATCAGACCACCATAGGGTTTAAGTTTACAACTCGATTCAGCAAATTCTTCAAAAAGAACGAGAGTTGTAACTTAGCAAAAAAACGCCCATATAGGTAGACCCGCTTGAAGACTAACTCAAATTTCTCCCCCTTTGTCATCAAATGACCAAAAGGATTGAAAAATGAGGACTAACGCCACTGAAGAATATCATGTTGAGGAAGGAGCGCCAACGTTGTTGGGGTCGTTTGTTGTAGTAGGGCCTGCCGCAGTGTCGTCCAAGTCTTCATGCTCATCCGCCTCGCGAGATGAAGAATATGAGCTGGCTACCGTTGAAGGAACTTTGACTTTCTTGAATTTCTTCGCTGGTGGTTGAGACCAGTCAAAGTCATGTTGGAGGCCCATTTGCTTCAGATCTTCTTCACCATATAGATGTGACAGAACGGGCCCAGGTGCGACCGAAGACTTCATGGAGGTAGTAATGGTTTTTCTTCACTGCATTGTGTGTAGCAGTCATGTTGTGAAGAATAGAACCAAACCGACACTTAACCCATTTGTGGTTGTGATCGACCTTCTGGTGAAGACTGAGGAGAAGCTCACGATCAGTCATCACCCTTGGAGCTGTGCCTTGAGGATTTTGCTTTGAAGCATTTGCGGCAGAGTCATGAGTGGCAGAGTCATCATTGGTGGAGTAAGATGCAGCTTTGCGAAACTGACCATCCAATGGATGAATGCCTTCATCTATAACAAAGAAGGCCTTGCCCTTTTCATCGGCTGAGGAAAATGTCCATTTGAGGACTTCAATGGGGGGCAAGTAGCTGAGATGATTTTGAAAATCAGCCTTGTAGTTGAGTGAAGACCTTGTTCTGAGGAATCTCATAATCCAAGGAGAGTAAGGCTTCAACTCAAACGGAGAGAGTGCAACATTTGCCAGAGTCCTCATGAAGAAATCATGGTAGTTGACAGGAATGCCATGCATGATATTGAAAAGCAGATTCTTCATGAGGCCAACGACTTCTTCATCATTCGAGTCGTGGCCTATGATTGGACTCAATGTCTTCGTAAAAATACGATAGACAGTTCTAGGCACATAAAGCAATTCCTTCACGAAGAATTTGGTCCTTGGGGCTTGACCGGGCTTCAACGACTTCATCAACACTTGCATGTAGTGAGCGGTAAGTTCAGGTTCATGATATATGCAACGACCACCTTCAAGGGGAGGACTGATAGGCAGGGCATGAAGCAATTCAGAGGCCGGTGCTTTGAAGTGAGTATTCTCTGTCATCCAGTCCAAAACCCAAGAGTTCACATCGGATGCATCTCCTGTGATGTACAGTGTTGCATAGAACTGAAGAATTAGCTCTTCATTCCAGTCAACTATATCAGTGCAAAAGTTGAGCAGCCCTGCGTCATGAAGAACGCCGAGGACTAGCGTGAAGCAAGGCAGTGATTCCATGTCCACGTGAGGAATATGATCATGGTCGAAGACTTTGTCTTTGTTGAAAAGCAGTGAAGAATAGAAGTTGGCTTGGCTGGCAGTCCAGAAACGCTTCCTTCTAAGATGAGCAGAGTCATAGGGGTTGTAGTCTATGAAGAATACGTGCTCGTGGAAGAAGTCATCAGCCTTGAATTTTTGCTTCTCTGAGAAGGGATCCTTTGGCTTAGGCTGTGGAGTGTCGGTCAATTGCATCACAACCTCAGGAATCGCAATCTCAGGATCCACAGGCTGAGGAATATCAGTTTCTTCAGTGGCATCCTGGGTCTTCAATCCTTCATCAATATTAACATCAGCACTAGTGGTTGGAATATCGTCGTGAATAGACGGATTGGGGGTATGGTTCTTGCTACCTCTTGAGCACTGCGTTGGTTTTCCCTTGAGGAAAGGGTGATGCAGCAAAGTAGCGTAAGTATTTCCCTCAGTTTTTGATAACCAAGGTATCAATCCAAGAGGAGGCTACTATGAGTCCCTCGCACCTACACAAAACAAATAAATCCTTGCAACCAAAGCGATAAGGGGTTGTCAATCCCTTCACGGTCACTTACGAGAGTGAGATCTCATAGATATGATAGGATAATATTTTTGGTATTTTTGTGATAAAGATGCAAAGTAAAATAAAAGCAAAGGAAATAACTAAGTATTGGAAGATTAATATGATGAAGATAGACCCGGGGCCATAGGTTTCACTAGTGGCTTCTCTCAAGAGCATAAGTATTTTACGGTGGGTGAACGAATTCATCGTTGAGCAATTAATGTAATTGAGCATAGTTATGAGAATATCTAGGTATGATCATGTATATGGGCATCACGCTCGACACAAGTAGACCGACTCACCTGCATCTACTACTATTACTCCACTCATCGACCGCTATCCAGCATGCATCTAGAGTATTAAGTTCATGAAACAGAGTAACGCCTTAAGCAAGATGACATGATGTAGAGGGATAAATTCATGCAATATGATAAAAACACCATCTTGTTATCCTCGATGGCAACAATACAATACGTGCCTTGCTTCCCCATCACACCGGGAAAGGACACCGCAAGATTGAACCCAAAGCTAAGCACTTCTCCCATTGCAAGAAAGATCAATCTAGTAGGCCAAACCAAACTGATAATTCAAGAGACTTGCAAAGATAACCAATCATACATAAAAGAATTCAGAGAAGATTCAAATATTGTTCATAGTTAATCTTGATCATAAACCCACAATTCATCGTTCTCAACAAACACACCGCAAAAAGAAGATTACATCGAATAGATCTCCACGAGAGAGGGGAGAACATTGTATTGAGATCCAAAAGAGAGAAGAAGCCATCTAGCTACTAACTATGGACCCAAGGTCTCAAGTAAACTACTCACACTTCACCTGGAGAGGCTATGGTGTTGATGTAGAAGCCCTCCGTGATGGATGCCCTCCGTGGAGCTCCTAACAGGCCCCAAGATGGGATCTCGTGGGTACGTAAGGTTGCGGCGGTGGAATTAGGTTTTTGGCCCAAGATTCGATCGCTTGGGGTACGAGGTATATATAGGAGGAAGGAGTACGCCGGTGGAGCAACAGGGGACAACGATGGGTGGAGGGCGCGCCTCACCTCATGGCCTCCTCTTTTGTTTCTTGACGAGGGTCCAAGTCTCCGGATCATAATCTTCCTAAAAATCACGTTCGAAGGTTTCATTCCGCTTGGACTCCATTTGATATTCCTTTTCCGCTAAACTCAAATAGGCAAAAACAGCAATTTCGGGTTGGGCCTCCGGTTAATAGGTTAGTCCCAAAAATAATATAAAATTGAATAATAAAGCCCAATAATGTCCAAAATCAGATAATATAGCATGGAGCAATCAAAAATTATAGATACGTTGGAGACGTATCAAGCATCCCAAGCTTAATTTCGCTCGCCCTCGAGTAGGTAAATGATAAAAAGATAATTTTTATGCTAAGTGCTACTTGTCATAATTTCAATGTAATTCTTCTTAATTGTGGTATGAATATTCAGATCCGGAAGATTCAAGACAAAAGTTTAATATTGACATAAAAATAATAATACTTGGGCATACTAACAAAGCAATCATGTCTTCTCAAAATAACATGGCCAAAGAAAGTTATCCCTACAAAATCGTATAGTCTGGCTATGCTCTATCTTCACCACACAAAGTATTTAAATCATGCACAACCCCGATGACAAGCCAAGCAATTGTTTCATACTTTTGACATTTCAAACTTTTTCAATCTTCACGCAATACATGAGCGTGAGCCATGGATATAACACTATATGTGGAATAGAATGGTGGTTGTGGAGAAGACAAAAAGGGAGAAGATAGTCGCACATCAACTAGGCGTATCAACGGGCTATGGAGATGCCCATCAATAGATATCAATGTGAGTGAGTAGGGATTGCCATGCAACGGATGCACTAGAGCTATAAGTATATGAAAGCTCAACAAAGGAAACTAAGTGGGTGTGCATCCAACTCGCTTGCTCACGAAGACCTAGGGCGTTTTGAGGAAGCCCATCATTGGAATATACAAGCCAAGTTCTATAATGAAAATTCTCACTAGTATATGAAAGTGACAAAATGAGAGACTCTCTATCATGAAGATCATGGTGCTACCAAGCACCAAAGGTGGTAAAAGGATAGTAACATTGTCCCTTCTCTCTTTTTCTCTCATTTTTTAATTTATTTGGGACTTTTCTAATGGCCTATTTTTTAATGGCCTATTTTTTTCGTCCGGAGTCTCATCCCGACTTGTGGGGGAATCATAGTCTCCATCATCCTTTCCTCACTTGGGACAATGCTCTAAAAATGATGATCATAACACTTTTATTTTCTTACAACTCAACAATTACAACTTGATACTTAGAACAAAATATGACTCTATATGAATGCCTCCGGCGGTGTACCGGGATATGCAATGAATCAAGAGTGACATGTATGAAATAATTATGAACGATGGCTTTGCCACAAATACGATGTCAACTACATGATCATGCAAAGCAATATGACAATGATGGAGCGTGTCATAATAAACGGAACGGTGGAAAGTTGCATGGCAATATATCTCGGAATGGCTATGGAAATGCCATAATGGGTAGGTATGGTGGCTGTTTTGAGGAAGGTATATGGTGGGTGTATGATACCGCGAAAAAAAGTGCGCGATATTAGAGAGGCTAGCAATGGTGGAAGGAGGAAGGTGCGATAATCCCTGGACTCAACAATAGTCATAAAGAACTCATATACTTATTGCAAAAATCTACAAGTTATCAAAGCAAAGTATTACGCGATGCTCCTAGGGGATAGATTGGTAGGAAAAGACCATCGCTCATCCCCGACCGCCACTCATAAGGAAGACAATCAATAAATAAATCATGTCTGACTTCATCACATAACGGTTCACCATAATGCATGCTACGGGAATCACAAACTTTAACACAAGTATTTCTCAAATTCACAACTACTCAACTAGCATGACTCTAATATCACCATCTTCATATCTCAAAACAATTATCAAGCATCAAACTTTTCTTAGTATTCAACACACTCATAAGAATTTTTACAAATCATTTATGCTTAGCTTATTAGGATTATTCAAGAAATTACCATGCTATTTAGCACTCTCAAAATAATCTAAGTTAAGAATGAGAGATCAATAGTTTCTATAAAAAATCCACCATCGTGCTCTAAAAGATATAAGTGAAGTACTAGAGCAAAACTATATAACTCAAAAGATATAAGCGAAGCACATAGAGTATTCTAACAAACTCCAAATCATGTATGGCTCTCTCAAAAGGTGTGTACAGCAAGGATGATTGTGGTAAACTAAAAATCAAAGACTCAAATCATACAAGGCGCTCCAAGCAAAACACATATTATGTGGTGAATAAAAATATAGCTCCAAGTAAAGTTACCGATGGAAGTAGACGAAAGAGGAGATGCTTTCCGGGGCATCCCCAAGCTTTGGCTTTTTGGTGTCCTTAGATTATCTTGAGGGTGCCATGGGCATCCCCAAGCTTAGGCTCTTGCCCCTCCTTGTTCCATAATCCATCAAAATCTTTCACCCAAAACTTGAAAACTTCACAACACAAAACTCAACAGAAATCTCGTGAGTCTGCTAGCAAAAGAAAACAAAAGACCACTTCAAGGTACTGTAATGAACTCATTGTTTATTTATATTGGTGTTAAACCTGCTGTATTCCAACTTCTCTACGGTTTATAAACTATTTTACTAGCCATAGATTCATCAAAATAAGCAAGCAACACACGAAAAACAGAATCTGTCAAAAACAGAACAGTCTGTAGTAATCTGTAACTAACGCAAACTTCTGGAACTCCAAAAAATCAGCCAAAATAGTACGACCTAGGAAATTTGTTTATCGATCAGAAGCAATTGAATAAGCATTTTATCACGTTCTGGTGATTTTTAACAATTGTTTTCGTGAACAGAAAGTTTGTGGAAATTTCTGCAAGATCAAATAACTATCATCCAAGAAGATCCTATAGGTTTAACTTGGCACAAACACTAATTAAAACATAAAAACACATATAACCAGAGGCTAGAACAAATATTTATTCCTAAACAGAACCAAAAAGCAAAAAAACTAAAATAAAATTGGGTTGCCTCCCAACAAGTGCTATCGTTTAACGCCCCTAGCTAGGCATAAAAGCAAGGATAGATCTAGGTATTGCCATCTTTGGTAGGCAATTCTTCAATGAGACATCTATCTTCCTTATAAATTTCTTTCTTTTTAGTAATTATCAAACTTTTGGGCACAAGATCGAAAAAATTCATTCGTAGCAAATGGTTCCTTAATGATAGCAAAAAGATTGGGATGAATACTTATAGATTTAAGATCCGCAGTTTTCTTACTAGAGGATTCACCCTTATTTTTAGGAACATACATAAGCTTGGCAATTTTAGTTGGAGGACTTGGAGTATTCTTTACGGAAGAAAAAGCGGTTCCCAAATTTGTAATGATACCCTCAAGTTTATCGATTCTAGTGGAATCTTGATTTATTCTCTCATTAACTATGGGTTCCTTCTCCTTAATATTTTTCAAAGTGACTCAAAACTTAGATCCATATTGGGTAATTTGGTTGTGGATCTTTTATCCAGATTTTCAATTAACTCTACGGTAGCAACTTTATTTTCAATAATTTCAAGTCTTTGCATTATATGCTCCAAAATTAACATAGTTCCATTAACCAAAAGAGGGGGTGAGCCAAACAAATCTATCATAGCATTATAAGAATCAAAAGTATGGCTACCCAAGAAATTCCTCCGTAATGGTATCAAGGATATATCTATACCAAGGATTAGCACCAACATAAAAATTGCGGAGAAGAACGGAAGTAGATTGCTTCCTGGTGGATCTATTTTGAGCATTGCAAATTCTATACCAAGCGTCTTTTAGATTCTCTCCCTCCCTTTGCTTAAAATTTAGAACTTCATTCTCGGAGACAACGGATAAGATAGAAGACTAGCCATAACGGCAAGCAAACGAGAAAAAGGCAAAAGGAAAAGAGAGGGCGAATAAAACGACAAGGGTGAAGTGGGGGAGAGGAAAACGAGAGGCAAATGGAAAATAATGTAATCCGGGAGATAAGGGTTTGTGATGGGTACTTGGTATTTTGACTTTTGCATAGACCTCCCTAAGAACGGGCGCCGTAAATCCTTCCTTGCTACCTCTTGAGTACTGCAATGGTTTTCCCTTGAAGAGGAAAGGGTGATGTAGCAAAGTAGCGTAAGTATTTCCCTCAGTTTTTGAGAACCAAGATATCAATCAAGTAGGAGGCTACACGCGAGTCCCTCGCACCTACACAAAACAAATAAATCTCAAGAATCAACGCGATAAGGGATTGTCAATCCCTTCAAGGGTCACTTACTTAGAGTGAGATCTGTTGATATGATAGGATAATATTTTTGGTATTTTTGTGATAAAGATGCAAAGTAAAATAAAAGAAAAGTAAAAAGCAAAGGAAATAACTAAGTATTGTAAGATTAATATGATAAAGATAGACCCGGGGCCATAGGTTTCACTAGTGGCTTCTCTCAAGAGCATAAGTATTTTACGGTGGGTGAACTAATTCATCAGAGAGAAATTGACAGAATTGAGCATAGTTATGAGAATATCTAGGTATGATCATGTATATAGGAATCACGTCCGACACAAGTAGACCGACTTCGCCTCGCATCTACTACTATTACTCCACTCATCGACCGCTATCCAAAGATGCATCTAGAGTATTAAGTTCATGAAACAGAGTAACGCCTTAAGCAAGATGGCATGATGTAGAGGGATAAATTCATGCAATATGATAAAACCCCATCTTGTTATCCTCGATGGCAACAATACAATACGTGCCTTGCTGCCCCATCACACCGGGAAAGGACACCGCAAGATTGAACCCAAAGCTAAGTGATACGCCTCCAACGTATCTATAATTTTGATTGCTCCATGCTATATTATCTACTGTTTTGGACAATATTGGGCTTTATTATCCACTTTTATATTATTTTTGGGACTAACTCTATTAACCGGAGGCCCAGCCTGTAATTGCTGCTTTTTTGCCTATTTCAGTGTTTCGAAGAAAAGGAATATCAAACTGAGTCCAATTGACCTGAAACTCCACGGAACTTATTTTTGGACCAGAAGAAGCCCACGGAGTACCGGAAGCTCACCAGGGGAGTCCCAGGCTGCCCACGAGGGTGGGGGGCGCACCCACCCCCTAGGGCGCATCCCCATGCCTCGTGGACAGCCCGGAGGTCCACCGACGTACTTCTTTCACCCATATATACCCACGCATTCTAAAACTTCCGAAGACGAGAATAGATCGGGAGTTCCGCCCAGAAGCCTCAGAGCCACCAAAAACCAATCGGGACCCTGTTCCGCAAGACCTGGGAGGGGATCCTCACCAAAGGGCCATCCTCATCATCCCGGCGCTCTCCATGACGAGGAGTGAGTAGTTCACCCTCGGGGCTGAGGGTATGTACCAGTAGCTATGTGTTTGATCTCTCTCTCTCTCTCTCTCTCTCTCTCTCGTGTTCTTGATTTGGCACGATCTTGATGTATCGCGAGCTTTGCTATTATAGTTGGATCTTATGCGTTGCTTCTCCCCCTCTTTTCTCTTGTAATGGATTGAGTTTTCCCTTTGAAGTAATCTTATCGGATTGAGTCTTTAATGATTTGAGAACACTTGATGTATGTCTTGCCGTGCGTATCTGTGGTGGCAATGGGATATCACGTGATTCACTTGATGTATGTTTTGGTGATCAACTCATGGGTTCCGCCCATGAACCTATGCATAGGGGTTGGCACAAGTTTTCGCCTTAACTCTCCGGTAGAAACTTTGGGGCACTCTTTGAGGTTCTATGTGTTGGTTGAATAGATGAATCTGAGATTGTGTGATGCATATTGTATAATCATACCCACGGATACTTGAGGTGACATTGGAGTATCTAGGTGACATTAGGGTTTTGGTTGATTTGTGTCTTAAGGTGTTATTCTAGTACTAACTCTAGGGCTGTTTGTGACACTTATAGGAATAGCCCAGCGGATTAATTGGAAAGAATAACTTTGAGGTGGTTTTGTACCCTACCATAATCTCTTATTTTGTTCTCCTCTATTAGTGACTTTGGAGTGACTCTTTGTTGCATGTTGAGGGATAGTTATATGATCCAATTATGTTATTATTGTTGAGAGAACTTGCACTAGTGAAAGTATGAACCCTAGGCCTTGTTTCCTAGCATTGCAATACCATTTACGCTCACTTTTACCACTTGTTACCTTGCTGTTTTTATATTTCCAGATTACAAAAACCTATATCTACCATCCATATTGCACTTGTATCACCATCTCTTCACCGAACTAGTGCACCTATACAATTTACCACTGTATTGGGTGTGTTGGGGACACAAGAGACTTTTTGTTATTTGGTTGCAGGGTTGTTTGAGAGAGACCATTTTCATCCTATGCCTCCCACGGATTGATAAACCTTTGGTCATCCACTTGAGGGAAATTTGCTACTGTCCTACAAACCTCTGCACTTGGAGGCCCAACAACGTCTACAAGAAGAAGGTTGCGTAGTAGACATCAAGCAGCTTCAAGCGCTGCCGGGAGGCTAGGTAAGCGGCACTCACACCCCGTCAACTAAGCTCTTTTCTGGCGCTGTTGCCGGGGAGGTGAGTGCTTGAAGGTATATCTTTAGATCTTGCAATCGAATCTTTTTATTTCTTGTTTTAGCACTAGTCTAATTTATAAAATAAAACTACCAAAAAGATGGAATTGAGTTTTTATCATACGCTTGAAAAGAAAATTGTGCCAAAGTGTTAGAAGAAGAATGCTATAAAATGTTTGGCACATAATATTTATATGATGAGCATGATTGCAATGTTGTTAGTATTAATTCCTTGAATATCCATGATGCTAATGATATGCAAAGCCACAAGCTTGGGGAAGCTATGTTTGACGAAGATGATATTTTTTGTCCCCCAAGCCTTGATGAGCAAATTTACTATGATGAAAGCATGCGTCCTATCTATGATGACTATTGTGATGACACGTATGCTTTAAAGAATAATGATAACCATGAAACTTTTCATCTTGATCTTAATTTTCAATCATATGTAGTTATTTTGTTGAGTTTGCTCCCACTACTATTCCGGAGTGAGAAGATTTTTGCTTATGTTGTGATTAGTTAAATTTCTATTCAATTTGATCATGAATAGTATGCTTTATGTTCTGGATATATTGTTGAATTCATTCATGATGCTACTTAAAATTATTATGATGGAGGAATATATGCTTGTAGGAATTGCAATAATATCAAGTTTCCTCTCTATGTGCTTAAAGTTTTGAAGTTATGTTTAGTTTTACCTTCCTACGCAAGTTGATTCTTGTTCCCATAAGTTGTTTGCTCACAAAATCCCTATGCATAGGAAGTGGGTTAGACTTAAATGTGCTAGTCATATTCTTCATGATGCTCCCTTTATGTTTCAATTCTTATCTTTTATGTGAGCATCATTGAAATCATCATGCCTAGCTAGGGGCTTTAAACGTTAGCGCTTGTTGGGAGGCAACCCAATTTTATTTTAGTTTCTTACTTTTTGGTTATGTTTAGTAATAAATAATCCATCTAGATTCTGTTTAGATGTGGTTTTGTGTTTTAATTAGTGTTTGTGCCAAGTAGAACCTTTGGGAAGACTTGGGTGAAGTCTTTATGATCATGCTGTAAAAAAACAGAAACTTTAGCGCCACTTAGATTGGCTAGAACTTTTACTGGAGAGTGCTATTTAGTTTATTATTTTTGCATATGATAACTAGTCAAATTCCTCAGGCCCAACAATTTATTTTAGAATTTTGGAGTTCCAGAAGTTTATGCGTTAGTTACAGATTACTACAGACTATTCTGTTTTTGACAGATTCTGTTTTCATTGTGTTGTTTGCTTATTTTGATGACTCTATGGCTAGTAAAATAGTTTATAAACCATATATAAGTTGGAATACAATAGATTTAACACCAATAAAATAAATAATTAGTTCATTACAGTACCTTGAATGGTGTTTTGTTTTCTTTCGCTAACGGAGCTTACGAGTTTTCTGTTAAGTTTTGTGTTGTGAAGTTTTCAAGTTTTGGGTAAAGATTCATGGACTATGGAATAAGGAGTGGCACGAGCCTAAGCTTGGGGATGCCCAAGTCACCCCAAGGTAATATTCAAGGAAACCAAGAGCCTAAGCTTGGGGATGTCCCGGGTTGCATCCCCTCTTTCGTCTTCGTTCATCGGTAACTTTACTTGGAGCTATATTTTTATTCACCACATGATATGTGTTTTGCTTGGAACGTCATTTTATTTTCTTTAGCTTTGATTGATGTTTGAATAAAGTATAAAGATCTGAAATTCTTAAATGTTAGAGAGTCTTCAAATAGTTGTATAATTATACAACTACTCATTGATCTTCACCTATATCTTTCAGAGTAGTTTGTTGTTTACTCTAGTGCTTCACTTATATCTTTTATAGCACAATGGTGGTTTTATTTTGAAGAAATAGATGAACTCTCTTGCTTCACTTATATTATTTTGAGAGTCTTAAATAGCATGGTAATTTGCTTAAATATTCCTAATATGCTAGGTATTAAAAAATAGTAAAAACTTTCTTATGAGTGTGTTGAATACTAAGAGAAGTTTGATGCTCGATAATTGTTTTGAGATATGGAGGTAATAATATCAAAGTAGTGCTAGTTGAGTAGTTGTGAATTTGATAAATGCTTGTGTTGAAGTTTGCAAGTCCCATAGCATGCACTTATGGTAAACGTTATGTAACAAATTTGAAACATGAGGTGTTATTTGATTGTCTTCCTTATGAGTGGCGGTCGGGGACGAGCGATGGTCTTTTCCTACCAATCTATCCCCCTAGGAGCATGCGCGTAGTGCTTGGTTTGATGACTTGTAGATTTTTGCAATAAGTATGTGAGTTCTTTATGACTAATGTTGAGTCCATGGATTATACGCACTCTCACCCTTCCACCATTGCTAGCCTCTTCGTACTGCATTGCCCTTTCTCACATTGAGAGTTGGTGCAAACTTCGCTGGTGCATCCAAACCCCGTGATATGATATGCTCTTTCACACATAAACCTCCTTATATGTTCCTCAAAACAGCCACCATATCTACCTATTATGGCATTTCCATAGCCATCCCCAGATATATTGCCAATCAACTTTCCATTATCCAGTTTATCATGACATATTCATCATTGTCGTATTGCTTAGCATGATCATGTAGTTGACATAGTATTTGTGACAAAGCCACCATTCATAATTCTTTCATACATGTCACTCTTGATTCATTGCATATCCCGGTACACCGCCGGAGGCATTCATATAGAGTCATACTTTGTTCTAGTATCGAGTTGTAATAATTGAGTTGTAAATAAACAGAAGTGTCATAATCATCATTTAATAGAGCATTGTCCCAACAAAAAAAGAGAAGGCCCAAAAAAAGGGGCAATGCTACTATCCTTTTTTGCCACACCTGTGCTTCAAAGTAGCACCATAATATTCATGATAGAGAGTCTCTTGTTTTGTCACTTTCATATACTAGTGGGAATTTTTCATTATAGAACTTGACTTGTATATTCCAACAATCGGCCTCCTCAAGTGCCCTAGGTCTTCGTGGGCAAGCAAGTTGGATGCACACCCACTTAGTTTCTTTTTGTTGAGCTTTCATACATTTATAGCTCTAGTGCATCCATTGCATGGCAATCCCTACTCCTCGCATTAACATCAAACGATGGGCATCTCCATGGCCCATTGATTAGCCTCGCTGATGTGAGATCTTCCTTTTTGTCTTCTCCACATAACCCCCATCATCATATTCTATTCCACCCATAGTGCTATATCCATGGCTCAAGGCCATATATTGCGTGAAAGTCTATAGGTTTGAGATTACTAAAGTATGAAACAATTGCTTGGCTTGTCATCGGGTTGTGCATGATGAGAGCATTCTTGTGTGATGAAATGGAGCATGACTAAACTATATGATTTTGTAGGGATGAACTTTCTTTGGCCATGTTATTTTGAGAAGACATAATTGCTTAGTTAGTATGCTTGAAGTATTATTATTTTTATGTCAATATGAACTTTTGTCTTGAATCTTTCGGATCTGAATATTCATAAAACAATTAAGAAGAATTACAATGAAATTATGCCAACTAGCATTCCACATCAAAAATTATCTTTTTTATCATTTACATACTCTAGGACGAGCAGGAATTAAGCTTAGATGCTTGATACGCTCCAACGTATCTATAATTTTTGATTGCTCCATGCTATATTATCTACTATTTTGGACAATATAGGGCTTTATTATCCACTTTTACATTATCTTTGGGACTAACCTA
The DNA here is from genome assembly GCA_021605145.1 of Aegilops bicornis. Lineage (NCBI taxonomy): Eukaryota > Viridiplantae > Streptophyta > Magnoliopsida > Poales > Poaceae > Aegilops > Aegilops bicornis. Next base: position 761,465,122 of record CM038671.1, on the reverse strand, counting down.
TTAACCGGAGGCCCAAATTTTAATTGCTGTTTTTTTCCTATTTCGGTGTTTCGAAGAAAAGGAATATCAAACTGAGTCCAATTGACCTGAAACTCCACGGAACTTATTTTTGGACCAAAAGAAGCCCACGGAGTACCAGAAGCTCACAGGGGAGTCCCGGGCTGCCCAAGAGGGTGGGGGTGCGCCCACCCCTAGGACGCTACCGCCTCGTGGACAGCCCGGAGGTCCACCGACGCATTTCTTTCACCCATATATACCCACGCTCCCTAAAACTTCCAAGACGAGAATAGATCGAGTTCCGCCGCCAAGAAGCCTCCTCAGAGCCACCAAAACCAATCGAACCCTGTTCCCAAGCACCTTGCCGAGGGGGGATCCTCACCGTGGCCATCTTCTTCATCCCGCACTCTCCATGACGAGGAGGGAGTAGTTCACCCTGGGCCGAGGGTATGTACCAGTAGCTATGTGTTTGATCTCTCTCTCTCTCTCTCTCTCTGTTCTTGATTTGGCACGATCTTGATGTATCGCGAAGTTTTGCTATTATAGTTGGATCTTATGTTGCTTCTCCCCTCTTCTCTCTTGTAATGGATTGAGTTTTCCTTTGAAGTAATCTTATCGGATTGAGTCTTTAATGATTTGAGAACACTTGATGTATGTGTCTTGCCGCATGGCGATCTGTGGTGACAATGGGATATCACGTGATTCACTTGATGTATGTTTTGGTGATCAACTTATGGGTTCCGCCCATGAACCTATGCATAGGGGTTGGCACACGTTGCCTTGACTCTCCGGTAGAAACTTTGGGCACTCTTTGAGGTTCTATGTGTTGGTTGAATATATGAATCTGAGATTGTGTGATGCATATCGTATAATCATACCTGTGAATACTTGAGGTGACATTGGAGTATCTAGCTGACATTAGGGTTTTGGTTGATTTGTGTCTTAAGGTGTTATTCTAGTACTAACTCTAGGGCTGTTTGTGACACTTATAGGAATAGCCCAATGGATTGATTGGAAAGAATAACTTTGAGGTGGTTTCGCACCTCTACCATAATCTCTTCGCTTGTTCTCCGCTATTAGTGACTTTGGAGTGACTCTTTATTGCATGTTGAGGGATAGTTATATGATCTAATTAAGTTATTATTGTTGAGAGAACTTGCACTAGTGAAAGTTTGAACCCTTGGCCTTGTTTCCTAGCATTGCAATACCGTTTATGCTCAGTTTTACCACTTGTTACCTTGCTATTTTTATATTTTCAGATTACAAAAACCTATATCTACCATGCATATTGCACTTGTATCACCATCTCTTCGCCGAACTAGTGCACCTATACAATTTACCATTGTATTGGGTGTGTTGGGGACACAAGAGACTCTTTGTTATTTGGTTGCAGGGTTGTTTGAGAGAGACCATCTTCATCCCACGCCTCCCACGGATTGATAAACCTTAGGTCATCCACTTGAGGGAAATTTGCTACTGTCCTACAAACTTCCGCACTTGGAGGCCCAACGACGCCTACAAGAAGAAGGTTGCATAGTAGACATCACTAAGCACTTCTCCCATTGCAAGAAAGATCAATCTAGTAGGCCAAACCAAACTGATAATTCGAAGAGACTTGCAAAGATAACCAATCATACATAAAAGAATTCAGAGAAGATTCAAATATTGTTCATAGATAATCTTGATCATAAACCCACAATGCATCAATCTCAACAAACACACCGCAAAAAGAAGAGTACATCGAATAGATCTCCACGAGAGAGGGGGAGAACATTGTATTGAGATCCAAAAAGAGAGAAGAAGCCATCTAGCTACTAACTATGGACCCGAAGGTCTCAAGTAAACTACTCACACTTCATCGGAGAGGATATGGTGTTGATGTAGAAGCCCTCCGTGATGGATGCCCTCCCGGAGCTCCTAACAGCCCCAAGATGGGATCTCGTGGCATGTAAGGTTGCGGCAAGGGAATTAGGTTTTGGCCCGTGATTCTCGATCGCTTGGGGTACGAGGTATATATAGGAGGAAGGAGTACGCCGGTGGAGCAACAGGGGGCCCACGAGGGTGGAGGGCGCGCCCCTCATGGCCTCCTCTTTTGTTTCTTGATGTAGGGTCCAAGTCTCCCGATCATAATCTTCCTAAAAATCACGTTCCCAAGGTTTCATTCCGCTTGGACTCCGCTTGATATTCCTTCTCTGTGAAACTCTAAAATAGGCAAAAACAACAATTGGCCGGGCCTCCGTTAATAGGTTAGTCCCAAAAATAATATAAAAGTGAATAATAAAGCCCAATAATGTCCAAAACAGTAGATAATATAGCATGGAGCAATCAAAAATTATAGATACGTTGGAGACGACGCTTCTTCAAATCCCATTTGAACTTCAAGATTTATCGGGATGAGGAATTTGTTGCAAGAGGTGTGAACAAAGGAGAATTGGGGTGCTAAATTTCCCAAAAGTTATCATTCATCACCGTGTTGTGCACCCAATATCCACATCCTTATCTTCTTCATTCATTTCTTCAACGCCGGCCTCTTCAGCAGTGAACTGAGGCATGGGCGATGAGACAACTGGTGTTGAAGGGATTGCATCCACTTCAATTTCTTCATCCAACTGCTCAAGAAGCAGCAGTATGAATATCTTCATCGATCCGCTTTGGGATCACATATTCTTCATCAAAAGGAACGAAGTTCCTTTGATGGCATGCTTGAGACCGGAACAACATCAATCGGATTCTCAAAAGAGCGGGTTAATTTCTTCATCTTCTTCGAGCTGAAGTTTCGGCGAAGTTGATGCTTTCCTTTCTTCATAGCTGCACGCCCGCTGCTTTGGTCTTCTTTGCATCTGATGCAGAAGGAAGAATCGGACTTGGTGTAAGTGCAGGAGGAGCAGAGGAAATTGGCTCATGTTCTTCAGACACAACTGATGCAGTTGCCCTGGCATGATCAGTTTCTTCAGAACAACATTGAAGCTTCACTGGCCCGATTATTTCTTCAGCGCAACACTAGTGGTTGCCCCGGCAGATTCATCGCCGCTAGAATGCGCCATCAGCCCCGGTGCTAGCGCTTCATCATCGTGCTGATTTTCATCGGGCGGTGCCGGGTATGTTCTTCAAGAGGGCTGAGCAGATGCCTCAGCCTGAGGAATTTCTTGTTGCGTTGAGGCTGCAACATTGGTTGTGAATTTCTCAGATAACTTCACAAATCTGACTTTGGCTCCAAGCCAGTCAGCATAGTAGCGATTAAATTCATCACTCAGACTCTTGATCTCTGATTGCAGAGCTACTAGTTCTTCAGGTGAAAGCTTCAAGACGTTTTGCTTCAGAAAGCGCTCTTTCTTGTACTGTGCTTTCTTCACCTTCCTCCCTTGTTCATATTTCCATTTCTCTTCATCAATGAAGGCAGTCAATACATGACTTTGACCAGGTGTGAGGTTCATCTCAGGCAGAGGTGTGTTGAGATCTTTGTGCCACAAGTCGATGAAGTCGAGGATCAACTTTGAATCCAGCATAATTGGCACATTAATGCCTTTGGCTCTAGCGGCCTTGTGCTGCCTGTCTCTGATGATTTCAGCGAGTTCTTCATCATCAGCTTCGTCGTCATCAGACGGTACTTGAAAGGCAACCTGCTTCTTGTGAGGACTTGGTCGAGAACCTCGCCCAAAGAAGGGCCTTTGTCTTCAGCAGAGTGGGGCCAGCTTGAGGAATGCGGAGGAGTAGAAGAACTTGCAGAGGCTCCTGAGGCAATAGAGATGCTGTTGTCCTTTGGCACGAAGCGATATGCGCAGGTGCTGAGGATTTTGACGGAGGAGCTGAAGACTTAGGAGGAGCAGGTGCAGCTTGAGGAATTTTCCGTGAGGGCTTTGCAGAACTTGGCCATGAGGGCATTGCTGAGGAGCTTGGCCGTGAGGGCATAGAAGTTGAAGCACTTGGCTTGTGAGCAGGCTTCTTGGGCATAGCCTTTTTAGGCTTACTAGCAGAGGTTCAAAGAAGGGCAGCAGCAGTAATCTTTGTTAAATTTCTTCACCGCTTCTTTTGCCATTTTGGCCGCTTTAGCTTGACGCTTGGCCCATTCCTTGGGAAATTCTTCACCTCTTTTGATGCTAGAGGGATCAGCTTCTTGGCCAGGTGCCAATGGAGGTCTTGGGCATGGAGGGTGTACAGCGAATTTCTTCATGTACTTGGGTGTAACATAGCGATATTCCCTCCATTCTCTGGCCCATCTCCTCTCTATTCTATGGATGCACACTTTGCGCCTCATTCTTTGTCTCATGAGGAGGAGTGCAGTACCCTACATAGATGTCTTCAGGTATCTAAAAAGCATTGTAGACTTCCAACTTCTTCCCTCCCTTCTGAGGTTTCTTGCCATCAGCCATTTTCTTCAGCTGAGGAATTTGAACAATAGAATTCTCTGAAGAGGTATGTAACTTTTCTTCGAGGAACGCTGCAAATGAGTTAAGTTGATGAGAACCTAGTGATTCAAAGAATGACATGTGTACCGTGTGAATGAGTATAGGTGCTAAGAATTTGGAGAGGTCATATGCGTTCTCAGAAGCTTTTGCAAAAAGAACAAGTTTGAGGAATTTGACCAGATGAGTCTTGAGGAATTTCACTAGGCGTTCTTTGACTTAGGTTCCAGATTTGTACAGATTGAAAATCCACACAATTGAGGAATCTTGAAGAAAAAATGTTGCTTAGGGAAACAGATCAAGAACAGATGTTATGTGAGGTGTTTAGGGTGTGAGGATTTGAAGAATAAACACCTTTTTGAAGATTTTGTTGAAAATATCAGAATCAACAAGGGTAGTAAAAGTAACTTTTAATTACCCTTGACGAAGAACACGATTTAACCGTGGAGGTGTAGACTTAGAAGCTTGTCACTCGGATCTTCCACGCCTCTAACTTGGCAGAGGAAGACAGCTACGGTATGGCGGAGTGAAGAAATCCACAAATGACGCTAGTACGACGCCATTTAGGTCGAGGCAAGGAAGCTCTTCCTCACGGGCGATTTATGGAAGTAGCGGCGGCGCTAGGGTTTGAGAGCTCAAGCGAGGGAGTGAGGTCGAGCGGAGTAAAAAACGAAGTGAGGAAGGGAGGGGGGGGGTATTTATAGTCAAGTGAAAACTGCTCGCCCATGGAAATTGGACTAACCTGCCTCGACCCTTCTTATTCGTGGTGACATGTGTCACCCAAGGTCGAGAGGTGGCGATCGTGGTGAGATCGTGGAGTGAATAGATAAGTCCATCGTGGAATGTGGAACGGTTTGAGCGGCAAACGCCGAAAATTCAGATAAGATAATTTTAAAGTTTCGTTTCGCAACTTCTTCAAATTGACAAGGACACAAAGAAATTTCGTGGATGTCGCGTAGAGGGGGGGGGGTTGAATAGGCGCTTTAAAATAATTATGGTTTAGGCTTGAACAAATGCGGAATAAACCTAGCGGTTAATTTGACAAGCACAAAACCTACAACAACTAGGCTCACCTATGTGCACCAACAACTTATGCTAAGCAAGATAAACAACTAAGTGATAGCAAGATATATGACAAGAAACAATATGGCTATCAAAAAGTAAAGTGCATAAGTAAAGGGCTCGGGTAAGAGATAACCGAGGCACGCAGAGACTACGATGTACCCCGAAGTTCACACCTTGCGGATGCTAATCTCCGCTTGGAGCGGGCGTGGAGGCACAATGCTCCCAAGAAGCCACTAGGTCCACTGTAATCTCCTCACGCCTTGCACAATGCAAGATGTCGTGATTCCACTAAGGGACCCTTGAGGGCGGTCACCGAACCCGCATAAATGGCAACCCTTGGGGCGGTCACCAAACTCACAAATTGCTCGGGGCGATCTCCACAACCTAATTGGAGACCTCGACGTTTGCCCGGAGCTTTACACCACAATGATTGAGCTCCGAACACCACAAAGTTTGGAGCTATCTCCCCAACGACACCACGAAGCTTCACCACAATGGAATATGGCTCAAGTGACCTCAACTGCCTAGGGTGCCCAAGCACCCAAGAGGAATAAGCTCAAGGGTACCAAGCACCCAAGAGTAATAAGCTTCTCAACTTGTAACTTCCACGTATCACCGTGGAGAACTCAAACTGATGCACCAAATGCAATGGCAAGGGAACACGGAGTGCCCAAGTCCTTCTCTCCCAAATCCCACCAAAGCAACAAATGCTAGGAGGAAAATGAGAGGAAGAACGAAAATGAGAACACCAAGAACTCCAAGATCTAGATCCAAGGGGTTCCCTCACATAGAGGAGAAAGTGATTGGTGGAAATGTGGATCTAGATCTCCTCTCTTTTCCCTCAAAAACTAGCAAGAATCCATGGAGGGATTGAGAGTTAGCAAGATCGAAGAAGGTCAACAATGGGGGAAGAACACGAGATCAAAGGATAAGGTTCATTGGGGAAGAAGACCCCCTTTTATAGGAGGGGGAAAATCCAACCATTATGTGCTCAGCCCGCACACGAGCGGTACTATCGCTCCACGAGCGGTACTACCGCTCGGGCGGAAGAAGTAGGGAAAAGAAGCAACAAAACCTGAACGTTGGGGCGGTAGTACTGCATATAAGCGGTATTTGTTACCCACTCCAGCGGTATCTACTACCGGAGGAGCAGAACACGGATCAAAAGAGGCAAGGCAGTAGCAGTACAGCGGCAGTGATGCAAGAGCGGTACTTCATCGCTCGACCGGAGCGGTACTACCGCTTAGGAGGTACTACTGCGTTTTATCGCTGCAGTAACTACTGCTAAACCCGACTACCTAAAAGTGCAGGACCCAAAATCGAGGCGGTAGTAGAGCGGCATCGAGCGGTACTACCGCTTTTGACGCTATAAGCGGTACTACCATCGACGCATCAAGGGTACTACCGCATGGAGAAAACCAGAACTGCCATAACTTCTTCATAAGAACTCCGAATTGAGCAAACTCAAGCTTGTCGGATACAAGAAGAGGCTGGGTGGTAAGCCTAACAAATAGAGGAGTGAAACCTCCAACAGTAGAAGAACGGGCATAACCTCCAACATCAAAAACATCATAGAAGATGCATGTGAACTCCGCTGATGAACTCGAGCTTGTCATGAAAATGACCATAAGCTCCAAGACTCACAAGGAGAAGAACCAAACAAGAACCAACAAGAAGATGCAAGGATGCAATGGTTTGAGCTCTCTACTAACGATACGATTAAGATACTCATCGAGAGCCCCCCTTGATAGTACGGCAATCGATCCTATAACCCGTCTCCCACAACTACCATGAGACCGGTAAAATAGAAAACCTATCAAGGGCAAACCTTTGCCTTGCACATGATCCACTTGAGCTAGATGATGACGATCTTGACTCCTCAAGTTGGACCACCTTTCTTGATTGCGCTGGCTCGATGAAGACTAGATGATTGCTCCCCATAGTCCACTATGGGTGAGCCACTCTTCGCTCATCTTCACAAGTCCATTGTCACCATTAATGGACGGCAAGCTTCAAGCACTTGATCTCTTCGTGATGCATCACTTGAACTTGCACACCGTATCCTAACCCCACAAAGAACTCTCACGAGGACCATGGGTTAGTACACAAAGCGAATTGACAATGCTTACCATACCATGGGATCACTTGATCCCTCTCGCACATCTTCTCAAGGCGCTTTGTGAGTTGATCAACTTGATTCATTCCAATTCTCTTCATTTGGATGATGTCTTGAAGGTAGACATGAATGATCACACAATCTTCTTCTTCAAGACATGCTTGCAATAAGCTCAACACTCACATGACCAATCTTTAGGTAATTCCTTGAATAGCACCTTGGTCATCACAAACTCTCCTTGAAACTAACAAATGTACTCCAAGAAAATCCTATGGACAAAACCTTCAAATATAACTCAAGGCAACCATTAGTCCATAGAGATTGTCATCAATTACCAAAACAAAACATGGGGGCACCGAATGTTCTTTCAAACAGTGAATATTTTGAACGAGTTTCAAATAGAAAGCACATGAAGAGTTTGTGAATAGACTGGGTTGGGTTTAGCATAGAGGGGGAAGGGTCCGATCACATTCACTTAGCAGAAGAAAAACAACTTGAAGAAATGGCAATAAGTGAATGATGTAGAGGACATAAACTCATATATATATATATAGCCAAGGAAGAACTACAACAGAAAGAGTGAAGACTTCAAAAAGTTGAAGAAAATGAACAACTGAGGAATTTCAAAAATGAGGAAAAACTCAAATTGAAGATTTTCAACTTTTGTTGGTGGCGTGACCCACCGTATAAGAATGATGATTTCGCACACCGCTGCATAATTGTCGAGGGCTATGAGAATCAAATTCTTTGTTAATTTCTTCACACTTAGAGTGTTAGTCTTCATTGATTGAAGAAAAACGCTTTCTTCGTGGTGTTGCACATCTAAGTCATCAATTTTGCATAAGTGTTAGGATGTGTGTCCTTTTCAAAGGACATTCAAGATTCTAGGATATTTAGCTCACACCGCAACTTGCTAAATCTCTTCTCATCCAAGGGCTTTGTGAAGATATAGGCTAGCTGTTCTTCGCTTCACATGTTCAATAGAGATGTCGCCCTTCAACACATGATCACGAAGAAAATGATGACGAATCTGAATGTGCTTTGTCTTCGAGTGCTGAAATGGGTTATGAGCAATCTTGATGGCACTCTCATTGTCATAGTAGAGAGGCACATTCTTCATGTTGATGTTGTAGTCCCTCGAGGGTTTGCTTCATCCACAGCAATTGAGCACAAAGAAGAACCAAAGAAGCAATGTACTCAGCTTCAAAGCAGAGACAAAGGATACGCAATTGCTTTCTTCGAGGACCAACAGCCAAGCATCGTCTCGAGGAAATGGCATGTGCTTGATGTTGACTTGCGGTCCACATGATCACCAAAGCATAGTCGTAGTCTGAATATCCAATGAGATCAAAAGCTGAGCCCTTGGGATACCATAATCCAAGTGTTGGTGTGTGAGCTAGATATCAAGAATATGTTTCACAACCTTATGGTGTGATTCCTTCGGTGTAGCTTGAAATCGGGCACACATGCAAACACTAAGCATAATATCTGGCCTAGATGCACATAAATACAATAAAGAACCAATCATGGAGCGGTATACCTTTTGATCAAAGTCAAGCACCATTTTCATCAAAGGCATAGGTGGCCATTTGTGGGCATAGGGATTTTGACGCCTTTGCAATCTTGCATCACTAATTTCCAAAGACATCCTTGAGGTATTTCTCCCGAGATATGAATATGCCATTGAGCTGTTGACCTAATTTGATGACCTAAGAAGAATTTTAGTTCTCCCATCATAGACATTTGATATTCTTCACTCATCATATAGGCAAATTCATCACTGTAACGTTGGTCAGTACAGCCAAAAATGATATCATCAACATATATTTGGCACACAAACAATTCACCATCATAAGATTATGTGAAAAGAGTTGGGTCAAGTGAACCGGTTTGAAGCCTTTCTTCATGAGGAATTCTTTCAAAGTATCATACCACGCCTCGAGGGCCTCGCTTGAGGCCATAGAGGGCCTTGTTGAGTCTCAAGACTTAGTCGATGCTTTGGATCTTCAAACCTGGGGTTGAGCAACATATACTTCTTCCTCAAGCTTACCATTGAGGAATGCACTTTTCACATCCATTTGATATAAGATGATATTATGATGGTTAGCATAAGCAAGTAATATGCTAATAGCCTCAAGTCTAGCAACAAGTGCAAAAGTTTCATCGAAATCAATTCCTTCAACCTCGTGTGTAGCCTTGAGTTACAAGTCGTGCCTTTATTCCTCACCATAAGGCCATTTTCATCTTGTTTGTTGAGATAGATCCACTTTGTGCCAATGATATTGTGCTTATGCAGGATCCTCGACGCTTGACCAGCTCCCGTGACGTTGCTGAGCTCGAATTGATGCAATTCCTCTTGCATGGTCTGAATCCACTCAGGCTCCAGAAATGCTTCATCGACCTTAGTGTGCTCTGTGATAGAGACAAAAGCAAAGTGCCCACAAAATTTAGACAAATGAGAAGCTCTTGAGCGTGTGAGAGGACCTGGAATGTTGATGTCGCCGATGATTTTCTCAATCTGCACTTCATTTGTGACGCGAGGATGAGCTGGTTGTCGCCGAGGAATTTGATCACCATTTTCTTCAAAGACCATTTTCCTCAGTGCATCAAAGATGACGCTCTTTCACGCTCGAATGACTTCTTCAAGAGATTCTTCGGTAGGAATGACATCCTCAAGAGCCTTTGAACTTGATGGATTCCTCAGTGATTTTCCATCTAGCACAGAGGTAGGTGCTCTCTTTGCAGCCATTAGTTTCATCGAATCAAGACATCTACAGCTTTCAACAACCTTGTGATGAACATTGTTGAAGACTTTGTAGGTGCGCGAGTCCTTTCCGCACTCCAAGCATAAAACCTTTCATGTGCTTTCTCGGTGCAAATTTAGAATTGGCGATGAGGATCTCTAATCCAACATTTAGCAATCAAGACTTTGAAATAACTCACATTGGGTTTCTTGTCAAAGGAGAAGTTCATATGCGCCTTCTTGAAGAATTTGTGAAGATATACCCTGTTGATGATGTGGCACATGAGATCAATTGCCTCAATCCAGTAAATGACGAGGCGCCTTGTATTCATCAAGCATAGTGCGTAGCCATCTCAACAAGAGTCTTGTTCTTGCGCCCACGACACCATTCTCGGCCGAGGAGTATAAGGAGCAGATAACTCATGAGCAATACCAAGTTCATCAAGATAGTCATCAAGACCAAGATTCTTGAACTCCGCCCATTGTCACTTCGATGTGCTTGATCTTCACACCAAAGTTGGTTGAAGCCTCGAGGAAAATCGCTTGAAGACTTCCCGCACTTCACTTTTGTAAGTGACAATATAAAATTTCCATGTGTAACGAGAGTAATCATCAACAATAACAAAGCCATATAGAGATGCTTCATTAGTGAATGGAGAGTAATGGTTAGGACCAAAGAGATCCATGTGAAGAAATTCAAATGGTCGAGTGGTGGTCATGATAGTCTTCGCTGGATGCTTGGCCTTGGTTATCTTTCCACTTCATTTCGCAAGATAAGTGATCCTGAGGAATTTGACATTCTCAATGCCAATGACATACTTATTCTTCGCAATCGTAGTAAATTCCTCATGCCAAAGATGACCTAGTCGTTGATGCCATAGCCAGCCTTTCTCAAGCTTTTTGCAAGTAGACATATAGCTGGTTGTGGTCCTCAGAGAGAAATCAACAATATACAGATCTCCTCTCCTAAAGCCTTCAAGACTTTGGAATTGTCGCCTTCCATGATCACAACACAACGACATTTGCCAAAGATAACAACCATATCAAGATCACAAAGCATTGAGATTCCATATGAGGTTGTATCCTAAGGACTCGACAAGCATGACTTTGTCCATGTGTCGATCCTTTGAGATCGCAACCTTACCTAGACTCAATACCTTGCTTTTTCCTTTGTCAAATAAGATGATATGCTTCAGATGCGATGGAGATAAGGGAACGCCCATCAATAGATTCTTGTCACCAAATATGTGATTAGTCATCCACTATCGAGGACCCACTCCAAAGGGTTTTGGGTAGATCATCCCGCAGATGAATTAGTGCAACTTATTTAACTCATATACTTCATCGCTGAAGAATATGACATCAATTCATCGATCAATTTCATCAAGAAATAAAACAGATAAAGCAAGATGAGGACGTGAGAAATGAGGATTCATTTCTTCATTATTAGCCTCAAGGCCCTTTCGTGCAAGTTTCGGGTCTCCAAAGAATTTCTTCAGACGCTTAAGCATGTCTAGAGACCTGACCCTGCATAAGAGATTAGTTCCTTTTCTTCACCACCCACATCTGAAGGGTTGGCAAAGATTTCATCATTCTCATAGCTCCATAAGATAATGGTGGCATTGAAAACCAGTCCACTTCGCTTCACATAAAAGGAGTTAGGGTAAGCACATGAATAAGGTAGAAATTCTTCAAGTACTTATGAACATAATGGTTAGAAGAATAGTGCTCATATTCATAGCCCTTAAATGTTCCTCATAAATGTAAGTGTTACCATGACGATGTTCATATGAGGACTTTGATCCGCTTTGAGGAATTTGATCCACGGAGGAATTTGGTCCGTATGAGGATTCTGGATCCATATGAAGAATTTGATCCGGGGTTCCTACTCTTCATGTGTGGTGTCATGATGACATTCACCGCAGATTTTCAAGGCACCTTTTGGGAACCCAGATTTTCTTCATAGGGGAACCGCTCCTCAGCTTAGTGCCAACATATCTAGCAAATACTTCACCATTCTCGATTTTTGAACAGTTTATAGTTGAGTCAAATGACTCATCAGAGAATGAGGAGATTCACATGTAAAGCTAGATAGAGTGGATGGATCTATTGAGGTCCCTTTTGAGCAACTCCATGAGGTTTTGGGATTCTCGCCAAAGCTTCCAAAGATGTCCCATCAAGATTGAGTTTCCTCTCAAAGGCAATACCTCTTTCCTATTGTTCCTCAAGTTGAGGATATGCTTTTTAGCACGCCACAAAGAGCCCGATGCCCTTTTGAGGATTTTTGTACATGCCTGTCATATACAATTCCTTCGCCCCGTGATTGTCAATGATACTAGCAATCACTAGTAGAAAAAGGGCCTATAGTCCCTTGGTGAGGGTTTTAGTCTCGGTTCATGAATCGACCAAAGGGTCGGTACTAATGCCCTCGATTTTAGTCCCGGGTTCAATCCAGAACCGGACAGATGGGCCTCCACGTGGCCCGTCCACGAGCCTGTAGAGGGTTTTGGTCCCGTTGGTGGCACCAACCGGGACCAATAGGCATCCACGCTGGCACAAGATTTCTCGGGTGGCTGGGGTTTTTGCTTTTTTTTGAAAGGGGGGTTGGGGGTTTTGGGGGTTAATTTAGGTGTTTCATATATTGTGTTAGCTAGCTAATTAATAGAGAGAAGTGTCCTCTTTTTCCGTGCTTAGTCGATGCTACGACTATACATACGATAGAGAGGACTAGCTAGACACGCTAGCTAGCTAGTAAGAAAAATGTAAGATCGCCATGAACATATATGCATACAGAGAGAAGTGATATCACCACCTCTCCTTCTCCTAGAGAGATTGGTCGAACAACAAGTTCTCGTATATTTATCCGACACTACTGGCTACATATATACAATAATTATCTTTACAAATATAATCTCCTAACATACGGACGCTGTGGGTCCATATAGTATTCTTCGCCTTCAACATCACGTGGTCAAGAAAGAATGCCGCCAATTCCTCTTGAATTGCTCGCAGGCGGTCTGGTGCTAGGAGTTCATCCCGCATCCGAAACATCTAATTTTAAGAAGGGGGTCAATACATATATTTATATATATATATATATGAATGAATGAAACTCAACACAAATGATGGTAATAAAATAAAATTGTGAATATTGTTATTTACGCACTTCATATTGTTTGCTTGAGTAGCCCCTGGCCACGTGTCGTGTGGCGATGGACTCGCAAATGTAGTATCCATGTAAATCATTCCTTGTTCCCGCCACAACCACTTTACAAGAAACAGAGGTCAATCAAACTGATAATTAGCAAAGCACGCTAAATGGTATTGATGAAACTAGCGCTTGAATTACTAGGAGATGCGTGAATATGCTACTATATAGTACTTACTGGTGTCTAAATTGCAGCTTCTTCGGCAGTCCTGAGCTTTTTTGGTGAATTTTCTACAAGCCTTGCCATACAAAGAAAACAATTACTTGATATCGTAAATGAACAAAGTTGCTGATATGGTGGATAATGATCGATTTAACTTACTTCTCGAGCATTTCAGTCATGTCCGTGATACTCCTTGGGATCTTTTTCGCTTTGGAGTCTAAGACAGTTACTACTCCCTTCTCAAGCTTAATCTCTAGGAGAATATAGTGGTAGCTGCAATACATGCATAACTCATCAATATTACATTACTATAACTCTGACTAATAAGGGAAACCGAATATGCCACAAGACAAAGAATACTTCACTTGAAGTTGTAAGGAAAGAGTATTATATCTTTGTGTTCATTTATTACCAACGCATTGTAGCAAGTTGGCCCTCGTATTTTCTTTATGAAATTCAACCTCAGTTTTATCTATGAGATATGTGTTAATGAACCCAATATCACCCTCTTGTCTTTTCTTCAATTCGACGATCTTCAATCAGAATAATATAGTGAGGATATTTATAAATACATGCAATGAAAGAGCTGAGTTATATAGAGAGACTTAATGATGTATAGTACTACTTACATGCATGTGAGCAGGTGACCGCTGCTTTATCGAGGGCCAATTGATTGAAAAACCGATAGAACTCCCTCAAATGGAATAGGCAACAGCTCAATTCCAAGGAGGTCATGCTCCTTTTTAACTCTCACATACAAAGTACCTCCTCCTCGCATTCTCCGCAGGTTTTCGCGTACCAATCATATGCAATCTTCGTGATCATCGCTGATAGAGAACTTTCATCTTTGATGAGAGGCTTCCGCATTCGTATCTTTGTATCTCGCACTCTCCAAGAAATCATAATGTACATCGCTTCGGGCAGGTAATCTGCAGGATTGCCATAACCGGGCACCATCCTCGATCGACGATGTCGCTAGCAGCACCTTGAGGGGGGCACGATTGTTGGCTTGTTCACCGAGCTGGGCAATTTGTTTCCCAGCTCGTCGCTCTTTCATCCTTTGATCACTTTCAGTACCTCGACCTCTCCGCTTTGGCAAATGCCTTCCAATAATGCGCCATAGTTGCCTTCTCAAAGGAGACTTGGGTGGTCTTGTCAGGCAGCCAGAGTGCGCCCACTTTCACCGGATCTACCTTCTTCCTCCCGGAGGTGGATGTCTCTTTGCTTTCAACCCTTGGAAACCATAGTCATCCACTTCGGGTCTGCATGATCTTTGGGTTTTCCTCTCGGACTTCTCAGACGCAGAACTTCTCTGGAGTCTTCAGTGAGAAGGACCGAATCAGTGATCTCCTTCCGCTTTCTTTTGGTTGTACTGCTAGACGCCGACAGAGAAGATGGAGCGGATGTCTTTCCTTGCTTACGAGGCGGAGGAGAAGGACTACGACGCATGTGAGCAGCCGTGAGCGGCGGCAAGGGTCTCTTCCGCCTTTGCCGACGAGGCGGAGAAGGAGGGGGCCGACTGCCTGCAAGGCCAACAAGGCCAAGTGAGAAGGAGGCGGAGTGCCGCCACGCTGAGAAGGAGCCGCCGAGTGCCCTGATCAGCCACTCACCGGAGGAGGAGGCGGTGGAGGAGGCGGAGTGCCCCGACTCACCGGAGGAGGAGGAGGAGGCGTAAGCGAGTCCAGCCTCAAAGGTTGATGAGATCCTTCCGCCATAGGCATGGAGTCTCAGTAAAGCGTAACCCAGCCCGATACTCCCCTTCACCGTAGAGTGGTCAAGCCGGAGGTCCTCAAATCCTCCATTATTTCATCGACCATCACCTTAGCATATCCTTCGAATCGGCCTACAAAGGAAAATTTGAGTCGGGTTTAGTAGGATAAACAGAGCCAACAGCCAGCTTTGACCTTCAAATTGCTCCATTCCGCCATAAGGTGGCAATTTTGA